>OX465277.1:40189463-40850463 GCA_949987645.1 Tachina grossa
TTCGTCAAATAAAAAGGGACAAATGCATTGGGTGTGTTATGAATCATTTAGCAAAATAAGCAAAACTAACAAAAAATCAGGAATTAAAAATTTTAATATAATAAAGTATTTTAGGAAATTTATTATTCGACATATTGTCAGAAGTTTATTTTAATTTGAAATTTATTTACTGGTGGTTCAGCGTTGTCTATATATTGCTGTAACAAATCATCAGTAGACTTCAACCACACATTTTGAATACATATATATATATATATATATATATATATATATATATATATATATATATATATATATATATATATATATACAATTAGAAATCCATTGGATAACAATAAAAGTAATTATAAGGCAAAATGAAAAATAAAATCTAAAATTTAACATTTAAGAAATTTATTATTCGACATATTGTCAGAATTTTATTTTAATTTGAAATTTATTTATAAAGGTGTAGAAAAATAAAATAGATTTGTATCAAATATAAGTTATTTGCTGGATTTTTTGTATTAGTTTCTAACCCCTAGTTTTTAACTTAAAAATTAAGTACGCAATTAGTTAATTTTTATTAAAACTTAAGTCTTATTTAAATAGGGTTTCAGTTTTTCAGTGTGAAAATGTGTTTGGTATTTAATTGTGATAAAAGTATGGTAGCACTATTAAATTTTGTATTTATTTGTAATAAAAGTACGGTACCACTAATCAATGTCAAAAAATATAAACAACAGCTGCTTTATAAAGCGTGCTAGTGCTTAAAAAATTTCAAAGTTCAATTAAAGTGAAATGGACAAAAGAAGCCCAAATTTTACTGCTTCCGAAGTCGACTATTTGCTGGAAATAGTAAAACAACACAGCAGCATAATAGAGTGCAAAAAGACTGACCGATTTGGTGCAGAGGAGAAACTTAATGTGTGGAAGGATGTGGAGCGGGAATTTAATAGCAAATTCCCGCAAATATTTCGAAACCACAAAGTGCTAAAAACAAAATATTTTAATATTAAGGCGACTGCAAAGCAAAACTTTGCTTCTGACAAACGCCAAACTTATAAAACTGGTGGTGGTCCTCCACAGAAAACAGCAACAACTAAAACTGACGAGACCATATTGGAAATATGTCAGGAGACACAAATTTTAGGGAGGCCTTCAATTTATGACTGCGACAACGATGAATTTGGTAAGTTTTTAGTTTATAATAAATACATGTTCCATTAAAATAATTTGTGTATATTCTTTCGGAATATACAGACATAGAAGTAATAGATGAATTTTTGGATGGTGCAGTTGGCGGTGGAAGCGAAAGCAAAGAAGTGAAAACAGAGAATGGTAAGTTTTATGTTTCTGATAATGAAATGTGTATACGTATATCCATACATATTTTATTAATTACGAAAATGATGCTTACTGTTTCTGCAGATATATCCTGGGTGAAGTACACACCGCATATGTTGAAAAAACCTGCAAATAAAGTCCTGAAAAAAGAAAAAGTAAAGGAAAAAGGAGCAAGTCAAGACTCGTGGTCAAAATTAGCCGATGTGAAATTGGAGAAGGCACAACTGGAAATTCAGTATTTAAAAGAAATACATGAATTTATAAAGTTTTGCTTTGCAGTCGCCTTAATATTAAAATATTTTGTTTTTAGCACTTTGTGGCTTCGAATATTTGCGGGAATTTGTTTTGAAATTTTTGCTAAACAATCTTCCACACATCTAGCATACATATCCTTTGTGCCAACTCAGTCAGTATTTTTGCATTCGATTAAGTTGCTGTGTTTTTTTACTATTTCTAACAGATGATCACTTGCAATTATTTTAAATTTTAAGCAAACTGAATTTATTTGTATTTTTTAATGTATTTTTCTTTTTATTGTTTTTGTTAATTTTTTATAAGTGAATTGTTATTTATTTTGTTTTTATGTTTTTTTAAGTTTACAATAAATTTTTCAAATAATTATTTATTAAATTTCGGCGTGTAGTATTGGTTTTATTGGAATTTGTAGGGAAAATGTTGTTTGGCACACTATTCACGAAATCTACAGCCGATTGTAGATTATCTGGTAGAGCTAAGAGCTCGCTTTCCTTGTTCAAGCAACATATATTGTGTAGGACAGCAGTTGCTACAATAATACCTTCTACTTTTTTCATATTTAGGCGGATGCCCAAAGACAAAATAGGAAATCTCCTTTTCCACACACCATAACTCCTTTCAATACAGTTGCGTGTACGTATTTGTGACTCATTATAGAGATTTTCTTCGGCATTTTTGACATTTAATAAGGGTGTTACTATAAAACTTTTGTTTGGATACCCACTTTCAGCTACAATAAGGCTTTCTCCAAACTCATTGTCGCAGAATCTAGAATAAATTTTTGAATTTACCAAAATGTTCGAATCATGTGCAGATCCAGGCCATCTAGCAACTATATCTAAGATTTTTAAGTGCGCGTCACACATAGTTTGCACATTAAAAGAAAAAAATCCTTTCCTGTTTCTGTACAGCTCAGCTTCATCTCCACCTACAAAATAAGTTATATGCGTTTTGAGAAAGGTTTGGTGTTATTGGTGTAAGCTTACCTGGAGATGTTATTCTCACATGCGTGCAATCAAGTGCCGCAACAACATGAGGAAATTTAGCGATATCGTAAAACTCTTCTTTGTTTTTCGAAAGTTTCTCATAAGTTTTTGGAATTACGATAAAATTACTTCTCAATAAAGCTATATAGTGCGTAACATTAGCTACAACATTAGACACTGTTGTCGTTGAGACACCGTATACATCTCCAATTGTTCTCAACATTCCACCAGTTGCGTAAACTCTTAAAGTTATTAAAAGCATGTGCTCCTCACTAAGCGAATAATTCCTGAAATGCATAGTTTCTGAAATGAGACTGTTTAATTTGTTGTATAAAAGTTTTACTTACCAGGTAGTTGGATTTTTTATATGACCGCCAATTAGCTCTAAAATGCTGTAAGCAGATTTCTTCGACATTCGAAATCTCTGGTAGAAATCAGTGTCCCCAAAAATATTAAAATGGTTTGGTCTACTTCTTATTGTACGTGGACGCCGCAAAATTTGTCTTCTTAATTTTGCACAGAACGCTGCATCATTCACATCTTCTTCATCTGAATTCATTGTTTTAGTTGATATTAATAATAATACAATCACACGACGAGTTTATATATTGTATATTTTTATAAAATGTAAAAAGTTCGATGTGCAATTCACATAATTTGCAGAACTGTCAAAATCATATGGTAGTATGAAAAACTTAAGTTTTATTTAAATGGACGTGGTCGGCGATTTAAGTCATATTTAAATAGGATCTGTAAAAATGAATTTTGTACTTAAATGGAACTTAATTTTAAAACCCGTTTAATTTTTAAGTTAAAAATTGCGCATAAGCCTACTACGCTTATTTTTCTTTTGTGATTTTCAAAAATATTATTATTTGTGAATTCTCAAATAGGTCTTGAAAGTCTGTGCATAAGATAAGAGGTTTGTGACTATTCGAAATGTGTGGTTGAAGTCTACTGATGATTTGTTACAGCAACAATGAAATATATAGACAACGCTGAACCACAAGTAAATAAATTTCAAATTAAAGTATTTTATATTCTTAGGAATAAGAAATCAAAAGATTCATATTGCCAAAAAAAAAACCACATATAAAGAATAAAAATAAACTGGTTATAATATCTACGTATGTATATATATTTGTTAAAAAACTATTAATATGTTCTAAAAACTTAAGAAAAATTAATGGCAATTTTATTAATTTCATAATGGTAACTATTACTGACAGCAGGCAAAAAGGCAAATGAAACCCAGAATGTGACAAAAAATCGCACATGAATAAAGAAAAGCCAAGAAAAAAACAAAACAAAAACATCCAAGTGCGTTCGTTCGTTCAATTATACTTTTTATCAATACTGCTGAGCCAAAACAGCTCAGTAAAGTGACCGGCTCACTTCGTTCATTTAACAGATTCGTCCAATTGTACTTGTTCGTTCATGAACGACACAGCTCTACTTGTACAGTAATTTTGACTTAGCTGCACAATCAACTTTGCACGACTTTTTGTGCAGATAAGTCAAAAATGCTGTTATCTTAAATGTACTACCTGCCTAAATGTGCAGGTATATATATATAATAATAAATTATAATTTTTGAATTCAGTTTTATACACATACATGGTTGCATATTTATGTACCAACATTTTTTATGTGTGTATCTAAGGGCGTGTGCCAAACGGTAGAAAAGTTCTATGGTAAAAAAATATTTGCCTGTGGGGAAAACATTAAACTTTTCTGCTGTGCCAAATGATATCTTTTTTGACAATGTAAAATTTTGACAAATTCGCTTGAGCATACAAAAAAGCTGATGAAAAAATTGCTGTGGCGGCGAAACAAAAAATTTGACTACAAGCCGCCGACTACCATCAATTTTTTTAAGAGTAAAGTTTTTTTTAAAACAATATTCTCGTAGCAAAAAATTATATAATATTATATAAATGATGCAAAATTTTTAACAAATTAAAATAAACAATGCATTTTTCACAGTCTAACTACATTTAAAAGACGTATGAATGTATATAAAAGGTGACGGCTCGAAGCGACGGCGGTGGTTTTGCCTTTTATGATACCATGCTTCTGATTTGCTGCTTGTCAAAAATTTATCTGTTATGTCAAAAATTTTATTCACCTCAGAAGTGTCAAAAATTTACTTAGTCCGCTTTTACAATTGGGAAATTGAAAGGCAGACATTTTCCTCATTCTCTTTTGAACTTACCTAAACCTTTTACAATTGGGAAATTAACAGACAGACATAAAATTTATAGTTTGTTTACTTCTTCGCGTTTGCTACTCACATACACGTACACATAAATACACACATATGCCTTGATACACATCAAGTATGCATACAACCCCTGAAGGAGAAAAAGCATGTGAAGTAGAGCTGCAAAACTATCGATAGTCGCTCCACTCGATAGTTTCGATAGTTTTATGTAAAACTATCGATACTATCGATAGTATCGAATAGTTTTATAAAAGTTGCCACATAAACTACATTTGACTCGAAAAAAAATCCAGAGTCCTCAACATTTTCATTAGTATATAAAAATATATCAAGCCTTTTTTTCGATTTTATCGTAAGCGGCACATTATCGAAAATATACTATTTTATTGAACTTATAATATTGTTACGTTTTTCTCTCTATAAAAACGCTTTTCCGTAGATCCGAAGATTTGCAAATGAATACAAGAGCCGAGTGTAGTAATTAGGGTTAAGAA
Source organism: Tachina grossa (assembly GCA_949987645.1). Lineage (NCBI taxonomy): Eukaryota > Metazoa > Arthropoda > Insecta > Diptera > Tachinidae > Tachina > Tachina grossa. The sequence continues at coordinate 40,194,749 of OX465277.1, forward strand.
TGATACAAGTTTTATTTACAAATACACTTATACTAAATTACTCAAGAGCTTATATAAACTAACACAACTTAAACTAATAAAATTACACACAAATATTCACAACTGGTTACCACTGCGCCTTCCTCGCTGTAGTTTACGCACGTTTCTTAGCTGGCTGCACAAGTAATCACGTGACACCTCTTTGTCTGCTACTCGTCACTTACGAGACTCACTCTGCCGTCACGCACAGTTGATACACCAATACCTCTTTGTCTGCTGCTTGTCACACACGGCACTCACTCTGCCGACACTTACAGTTGATACACCAATAAAGACTCACTGGCTTTACTTACACCCTTATACACGTCTATTCGCTGCGCTGTTCCCTTTACTCCAGTCGACACGATAGACTCCACAATAATCTCAATTCCACGACAGACTATTATTAATTCACAACTTAATTATCAACTGACTAACGAGTTCTTAACTTCACTACTTTCTGATTAGCACTAACTATAACTGTTCGCGACTAACTTACAACTGCAACTAACTCACTCATTGGATGCGTCACCTCTATTTATATTTCACAGAAATTCCACTAGAAGTTTCAAGCAATGTCTAGACGATCATTATCATCTTATATGCTGCCTAATTAAGTTCATGTGGTAACTATGTACATACATGTGTATATGCGTACGTGTGTACATCATTAACTAAGCAACACACGGTGGTTGTTTATCTTTTGCTTTTCTTTTGAATTGGCATGTATGTATGTGTACAAATATGTGAATCTTCTTAATAAGCAGACGCTTTTTTTGTTGTTGTTGCTTTTGCTTGTTTAATCAAGCTAGGCATGCTTATTTAGTTGTTGGCTACTTTCTAGACTATTCTTTGCTTTGACCCTGTAGGAATATTTTCGCGTAGCATTTACATTAACCCTGTTGGAGTATTTTTGTGTAATGTTGCTTAACATTGTTGACGGCTATTTTCGTAACACTGCCGCCCACTTAAGCCTATTCGTCCCGAATAGGCACATCATCGCCTTTCTTTTTCTGCGTTTTCTAAACGCCTTGTAGTTACGCTCGAGACGACTACCTCTTCCATATTTGTCGGCTTTAGTTCTGGCTCTGCATCGTGTCTCAACTGGAACTTGTATTGCCATACGCTGGAGATGACTACTTCGTTGACATTTGTGGCCCCTGGTACTGACTCTGCTTCCTGTTTCCAATACAGCTTGCCTTGCCTTGCGCTGAAGATGACAAGTTCTTCCACATTTATGGCCTTTGGCTCTGACTCTACCTTGTCCCTTGACTAGAGCTTGCCTTACCATTCTACATTTATGGCCCTTGGCTCTGACTCTACCTTGTCCCTTGACTAGAGTTTGCCTTACCACACGCCTGAGGTTCTGTACAGAAGTTGTCTTCTTCTCCCTGGCTGTTTCTATGCTGCACACTTTCCATACTGGTGGCCTGGATTTCATCTTAGCAGTTACCTTAACTCTAGCAAACGAGACCATTTCATCCATAGGTAGTTCCGCTGTGTCACAAGCAGCTTGACTACCAGCTAAGTCAGCAACGTTCTTTGCTTTGATGAAAACTTCTATGTCACGAGCTTCATTTATTTCGCTGGAAACTTCTGGCTCACGTCCAACTTGTTGACACTGACCACTGCTGATTTCATCTTCTGCCTTCAGTCTTTGGTCAACGTTTTCCTCTTTGCCAGAAATGTCATTGAAGCCAGTATTATTTTCGTTAGATTTACTGACTTGGATTTCTACACCACCGGCCCGTCTGTTTGTGGCTTCAGGCATTTTTTGAATTTTCTCATTTCTGGCTCTAGGTGATTCTGGAACATTAGGCACAGTTTTCCATTTCCATTTGTCAAACACCTCATCCATCTGACCTAGAAGTTTCTCGTTGTTAGCTCTTAATGTTTCATGCAAATCGCTCATCATAGTTCTAGAATACTCCTGAAGTCTCTCATCCATTTGGCGTAGAAGTTTGTCGTTGTTTTCCATTTTCTCATTGTTTGCTCTAGAAGTTTCTTGAAGCATTGTTTCCATTTTCTGGTTGTTTGTCTCCATTTTACTCATCAAAGCAGCAAACATTGCACCAATGTCTGTACTGGTTGCTGCTGCACGAGTACATACCTCAATTTCTTCTTTTCCATCGAACTCGTAGCTTTCTATATCGATGTTGCGCCGCTGGAACTCTTCCAACAATCTTTTTTGTAGTTCGACCTTATTGCCAGTTGTTGGCAAGTCCAGATTGTTCAACTCTTTCTTGAGTTGCTCCACCTTAAGCTCTTGAAATTTCATTCTTCCTCAAAAACCAATTACTACGTTTAACCTTTTCAAACGTATGTGGTTTTGTTCACGTTTAAGCTTTTCAAACGTGTGAGGTTCTCCTTTTCTTATTACTCTTGCTTTTCGCTTAACCCTTTTAAAACGTATCGCTTGTATTTGCAAATCCCACTTCTGACACCAAATGTTACGTTTTTCTCTCTATAAAAACGCTTTTCCGTAGATCCGAAGATTTGCAAATGAATACAAGAGCCGAGTGTAGTAATTAGGGTTAAGAATGATACAAGTTTTATTTACAAATACACTTATACTAAATTACTCAAGAGCTTATATAAACTAACACAACTTAAACTAATAAAATTACACACAAATATTCACAACTGGTTACCACTGCGCCTTCCTCGCTGTAGTTTACGCACGTTTCTTAGCTGGCTGCACAAGTAATCACGTGACACCTCTTTGTCTGCTACTCGTCACTTACGAGACTCACTCTGCCGTCACGCACAGTTGATACACCAATACCTCTTTGTCTGCTGCTTGTCACACACGGCACTCACTCTGCCGACACTTACAGTTGATACACCAATAAAGACTCACTGGCTTTACTTACACCCTTATACACGTCTATTCGCTGCGATGTTCCCTTTACTCCAGTCGACACGATAGACTCCACAATAATCTCAATTCCACGACAGACTATTATTAATTCACAACTTAATTATCAACTGACTAACGAGTTCTTAACTTCACTACTTTCTGATTAGCACTAACTATAACTGTTCGCGACTAACTTACAACTGCAACTAACTCACTCATTGGATGCGTCACCTCTATTTATATTTCACAGAAATTCCACTAGAAGTTTCAAGCAATGTCTACACGATCATTATCATCTTATATGCTGCCTAATTAAGTTCATGTGGTAACTATGTACATACATGTGTATATGCGTACGTGTGTACATCATTAACTAAGCAACACACGGTGGTTGTTTATCTTTTGCTTTTCTTTTGAATTGGCATGTATGTATGTGTACAAATATGTGAATCTTCTTAATAAGCAGACGCTTTTTTTGTTGTTGTTGCTTTTGCTTGTTTAATCAAGCTAGGCATGCTTATTTAGTTGTTGGCTACTTTCTAGACTATTCTTTGCTTTGACCCTGTAGGAATATTTTCGCGTAGTATTTACATTAACCCTGTTGGAGTATTTTTGTGTAATGTTGCTTAACATTGTTGACGGCTATTTTCGTAACAATATTATGGGCCTACCCATGGTTTAGAATTATCAAAATGCGAAAATTTTTGATAACTTTTAAGACACTAACTGTAAAGTTTTATCGTAAGCGACAATTTTAACCTTCTTCTAAAAATTTAATTTTTATCGCATACGATTACATCGAAGATTAGGCTGGATATGTAGGTATGTAGGTACAATCAAAAAAAAATTTGTAGGGAAACACGCTAGGGTATGTCAAAATAAATCCGACGATTGGCGGCCGTCGCGATATCAGTACCACCAAAATTTATCTTTGTGTCGACGATGTTGAATTTATTAAGATACTTGTGACTACTATTTGTCGAATAACACTTGGATTTATAAATAAATTCATATACATACATATGTATGTATTTAAGTACTTATGTACACAGAAGCAGGGATGCGATGTCATATTTACAAATTGTACTAACTTTCAAAAAAAAATTATTTTTTCAGTACGATTGTAGCTAATTCTTTATTTATATTTTTTTAATACTTGTACTTTTTAACTAACTAAAAATCAATTAACAAAACGCCAGAAAGTGCATAAAGAATATTAGTTGCTGGGATCTGAATATAAAAGTAACATTTACGATATACTACGTTTATAACCTTTTTTTTATTCGATTGTTCACAGTCGATGCAAATAGTCGGCTTCTCCCTTTGGTACGAAAATAAAATTTCCACATTTGCAGATGAATTTGGAATAAATAACATTACTCCAGCAATTCTTTAAGTACCGGAAAACACCGTTTGATTTACATAATTTTCTAATACCTTCGAGCTAAAGATTAACCCCCTTGTGCAAAAAAATAAGTGAACGTTAAAACCGGTTTTTCTATGGAAATTTTTTTTAATGTACACTTCAAGCACGCATTATTTTTTGCATAAGGGGGTTAATATATTTTGATGCTATTTTTGGCATGTAAAAAATATAAAGAGATTCCAGTAGTGCTAAATGGGTCATTGCGGTGCTACGGTTCTTTTGGTATTCAAATAGCGCCAAAATTATACAATTGTACCAACTTTTGCATCGCTGTACAAAAACTTAAATCAACGACGGATAATTTGCTTCAAAGCTGCCGGCTACTGTTTACTGACTTCGATTATTTTTACTCTTTTAATTACTTGTTTTTTTTACCGATAGTATCGATAGTGGAAAAAAACTATCGATATTTCATTTGCAACAAAACTATCGATACTATCGATAGTACTATCGATAGTTTTGCAGCTCTAATGTGAAGCAACAAGAATAAATTATGAAAAGTAGAAAAGAGAAACAAAAAATGTCCGGTACAGAGGTTCGTGTACTATACAATCTACCTCTTCAACCCCTCGCCTGCAAACTTCGTCTGTCTGCCTTTCAATTTCTCAATTGTAAAAGGGGACTTACACTAGTACTTTGCTACCGTTTTGCACAGGCCCTAACTTAAATTTTTTATATGAGACGTTTTTATATGACGTTTTTTTGGTGCCGAAAATAGCGAAATGACAATTTTCCCCTCAAAATTGAAGATTTTTTAGTAGTCTAAATATTGCAGTTCTTTTATAAAAAAGCGACTATTTCAATTCATGTATTACTTATTGTTGGTAATACACAGAATTAATGATGCTACTGTAAATAATGTGTAGAATGTGCAGTAGAAATACACATATATAATTTGCTAGCTTAGAAAACCTTGCTTTTAGATTGTCTGTCGAGTCAACAATTTTCATTAATTAAAAACTTATGATTTTAGACTTAACTTCTTGTTTTATTTAAACCTTCCTTTTTTATATAAATAAAAAAAGAAGAACATAACAATTGGCGACGAGGTAAACAGAAAAGAGCAGAAGTATTGTTTTTATTAAAAAAAAACCATGGCACAAAGATCTATGGAAAATGTTGTGAGCGAAATTTTTGCTCGCCAACAGGAGTCCATGGAAAGACAGCAGAGGTTGATGGAGATGATCACCACTATGGCACAACAGAATTCAACTGTGCAATCATCCAGCTCGTCTACACCAGCTTCAAAGAAATCTACAGCACCAGAAGCTTTAATGGATATAATTTCAAAAAACATACGCGAATTTGTATACTAGCCAGATGAAGGCAACATATTCTCAGCGTGGTGCGACAGATACGAGGATATTTTCCTAACAGAGGCACAAGATTTGGATGACGCGTCGAAGGTCAGGTTGTTGTTGAGAAAAGTAAGTACTGAAGTTTTCAATAAATATAGGGATTATCTCCTTCCTAAGAAACCTAGGGACGTAAACTTCGTAGACACACTCGAAATATTGAATAAGCTATATGGCAGAAAAGAAAGTTTATTCAGCAAAAGGGTAAAATGCATGCAGAATGTTCGAAGTGAAATGGACGACATTATCAGTTATGCCGCGATTGTTAATAGACATTGCGAAAATTTTCTTCTAAGGAAATGCAGTGCTGACAATTTTAAGTGTTTAATTTTTGTTAATGGCTTAAAAATGGAAAAAGATCAAGAATTAAAAGCGCGACTTTTGACCTTACTTGAAGGTGAGACTGAAACAACACCAATTAAAATAGACAACTTAGTAGCTGAAGTTCAGCGTATCGAAAGTTTAAAGCCTGACGTCACCATGCAAGGGAACGAACAAACAAACGTGATTAAACTTAAAACAAATTTTACAGAAAAAGCAAATATACCATCTGAATTGCCTAAAAGACCTTGCTGGCAATGTGGCCAAATGAATTTTGCTAAAGATTGCAGATACACTAATCACAAATGTAATCTATGTAACAGAACTGGGCACAAAGAGGGAAAAAAACAATTATCAAAATAAACCAAAATATCAAACGTTTAAAAATCGGAAAAAAATCGGTAATAGTATGTTTACACGATACGTGATTCGCTCTCTATTCATGCTTCACACCCCAATCATGACCGAATCAACTTGCCTCGCCATACAATATTATGAGAACGAATCAAGTAGATTCAATATGAATCTACTTGCGAAGCACGTAAAATTGGTATCTTCTCTAACTTTTATCACAGTTTATCGGCAGTTTAGCTGAACCAGCTATCAAAACAAAATATGTATACATTATAGGGTTACCACACCATGTGGTACTTATGTTAAAACCAGTTTTATGTATCTTATTTGTTATAGAAAAACAAATGCATACAAACGTGTTTTTCTCATTTGGTCATTGCACAACCATACAATCAACATTTACAACTAGTAAAAGAAACGCTAAATAACATATTTTTTCATACAAGAACAAAAAAACACGCAAAACTGGTGCATGCAGAGGCATCTGTGCAATGCTATAATTGAAATATGAAATGAATCAAAACAATTCACATATTCCCTTTGCGTAGTATATAAAGCAGAAATCTACATCAACTGACACCACACACAGTGGACCAAACACAAAAGAACGTTGATGATGAAGGTTTAGTGGCCTTCGAAAACGGCTAGCTGTTCCGTTCAACTATGTGTTGTCAGAATATTTACAACTAACTTTGATGTTATTTGTTCATTAATAATTATCACATGTAATTTGGCTTAAAAAGCGATACGAACTTTAGCCTGTTAAAATCATAAATATTGTTACGTTTAAATTTTATTAAACGTGTGAGTTCTTTTGATTGCTCAAAAATAAATAATACACAATTTTTATTTGTTACTGTTTTTCCTTTTATTCTTAACGAAGCAAATTACAACTTGTCTTTTCTTAACTACTTCTTATCGTTATTATCCACTTTCAACGAGGTCTTAACTTGACTACTTTCTGATTAGTACTCTGCTTTAACCCTGTAGGAATATTTTTACGTAACACTGCCGCCCACTTAAGCCTATTCGTCCCGAATAGGCACATTATCCGGCTTTCCATAGTTTGCGAGTCGTTCTAAATGTACAACTTTCATTTTTGACCTTGGGCTATTGTGTTTTTGTATTCTGTAGACGACATCGTTTAACCTTTTTACCACCGTATATGGTCCCTCCCAGTGAGTCTGTAGTTTTGGAGACAATCCTATTTTCCGCTGTGGGTTGAAAAGTAGAACCAATTGCCCTTCATTAAAGCCTTTAGAATTTGCAGCACGGTCATATCTAACTTTCATCTTATTACTGACCATTTTAATTCGGCTACGGATAAATTCATGTAGCTCATTTAAATTTTCTTGTCTTTGGAAAGGGCCAGTATCTGCTTCATTTGTTAGTGTAGGCTTGACGCCGAACTCTAAGTCTCCAGGCAACTTTAACTCAGCTCCAAAAATAATTTTTGCAGGTGTTCGCGATGTTGTGTCATGCACAGCTGACCTGTATGCTAATAGAAACTCCGGAATGTGCTCGTCCCAGTCCTTTTGATGCGTGCTCACCACTTTTCGCAAATATTCTTCTAATGTACGGTTGAACCTCTCTACCATGCCATCAGACTGTGGGTGAAGTGGTGTGGTTCTGGTTTTCTTTATCCCATATCGCTCGCACATGTCTTTAAATATGGCAGACTCAAAATTTCTACCTTGGTCAGAGTGCAGTTCAATAGGAACTCCATAGCGACATACCCAGTTGTTTACAAACGCGTCCACAACCGTTCTAGCTTCCTGGTTGGGTATCGCATAAACTTCTGGCCATTTGCTGAAATAGTCCATCACTACAAGAATATAACGATTCCCAGCGTTGCTGACTGGAAAAGGTCCTGCTACATCTATTGCTATCCTCTCAAAGGGTGCTCCCGAGTTATATTTTTGCAGCAGACCCCGACTTCGTTTTGCTGGACCTTTAGCCTTCATACACTGTGTGCAATTCGCTATCCATTCGGCTACGGCTTGTTGACATCCAATCCGATAAAAACGCTCTTTTAACTTTTCGAGCGTTTTTGTTACGCCCAGGTGACCACCGCTGGGTCCATTATGGAATTCCTTCAACACATCGCTCCTCTTGGATGTTGGGACCACGATCAGATTGGAAACCGTCTTACCGTCTGCACTTTCCCAGACACGATACAAACAACCATTTATCAAATTCAGGCTGTCCCACTGGGCCCAATACGATTTTACCAGTGGACTTTCAGCTGATATCTCATTACGGGTAGGTCTTCTATCCTCCTCTTTAACCGCTATAATTTTTCCCAGTGCTAGATCTGCCCTTTGCGCCTCTGACCAGTCTTCTTCCGTACCAATTTTTGTAAGCCTGACATCAATGACACATTCCTTCGCCTCGACTTTTGAACAATGTCTGCACTCTAAGCTACAGGGCCGACGTGACAGAGCATCAGCATTATTATGCCTTGCACCCTTTCTGTGCTCAATGCTGAAGTCGTAGCTCTGAAGACGTTCAATCCAGCGTACTAGCTGCCCTTCAGGATTTTTAAACTGCAGTAGCCACCTGAGCGCAGAATGGTCAGTTCTTAAAGTAAAGTGTTGGCCATACAAGTATTTATGAAAATGCTTAATGCACTCCAACACTGCCAGAAGCTCCCGTCGTGTCACACAGTAGTTCCTCTCAGGTTTCGAAAGTATTCGGCTGTAATAGCCCACTACTTTTTCTGTTCCATTAATCACCTGTGATAACACACCTCCTATTCCATATCCACTTGCATCGCTATCTAGCACAAATTTCTCCCCAGCAACTGGATATGATAAGACTGGTGATGTGCACAATAAATCTTTTAGTGTCTGGAAAGCATTCTCCTGCAATTCACCCCAATCGTATGGTTGCGACTTCTTTGTTAGCTCATGCAAGCTTGCAGCTACGCTGGCAAAATTTGGCACAAAGCGTCTGTAGTATGTGCAAAGGCCCAAAAAGCTGCGCAATTCGTGAAGATTTCTTGGACGAGGCCAGTCCTTTACTGCTCGTATCTTATCTTCATCTGTTGAAATACCATCTGCTGTAACTTTATGGCCCAGATACTTCACCTCTTTCTGGAATAGTGCACACTTTTTGATGCTGAGTTTGAGTCCAGCCGATGATATGCGCTGAAAGACTTCAGTCAGATTTTTAAGGTGTTCATCAAAAGTCTTCCCCATTACAATTATGTCGTCAAGATACACCAAGCATGTTTTCCAGTGCAGTCCTTTTAACACTTGCTCCATGAGCCGCTCGAAAGTAGCCGGAGCATTGCAGAGCCCAAATGGCATAACATTAAACTGCCACAGACCATCGCATGCGCTGAAAGCAGTTTTCTCCTTGTCTTTCTCTGCAATCTCCACCTGCCAATAGCCGCTTTGTAGATCCAATGTGGAGAACCATTTCGTTCCAGCAAGCGTGTCTAAGGTGTCGTCAATTCTTGGTAGCGGATAACTGTCCTTTTTGGTCACGTCGTTAAGTTTCCTATAATCGACGCAAAATCGAGTACTGCCGTCCTTTTTCTTTACTAACACTACCGGTGAGCTCCAGGGACTTGAAGATGGTTCGATTACACCACACCGCTCCATTTCATTGACGAGCTCTTTTACCTCAGTTCGCTTAGCCAGTGGTATACTTCTGGGTGCCAGTTTTATTGGCCTTGCTTCGCCAGTATTTATTTCGTGTTTCACTATTGCCGTTCTCCCTTGGCTTTTATTCTGCCCGGCAAAAATGCAAACGTGCCTTTTTAGCAGTTGCTTGGCTTTATTTCTGTCAGGAGGTGATAGCCCTGCTACCCATCGCTCCACATATGCCTGAAATTCTTCACGCTCCTTTGCAGACAAATTGGCAGGTTCTGGCTTTTTATCGCAGTTTATTATTGCCTCTGCTTGAGCACATTGACCTATTTCGGAATTCTTGTTGATGACTTTTTCTTGGCCTGATAAATTTAGTACGCGTATGGGAACCTTTCTTCCATTGCAAGTTCTTACGAGGGCTTTTGCTGTTAATAGCTCTCTCTTAATTTCTGCTGGTTCTACTACCCACAACCGATTGTCCTCACAATCTCCCTCCATTTGTGCCCATATTACTGATTCAGACCGTGGTGGTAATGTCTGATTTTCAATAGCAAGCAGTTTCGTGACGTGCATCTGATTGTCATATCCAACATCAAGCGGTATTTCAACATTACGCCAAATCATCACTTGTTGCCCCATATGCAAGTTGATTCCGTGGTTTATCATAAAATTGGCTCCAATAATAACCTCGTCTACAATATCGGCAACAATAAATACGTGTTTCACACTGATATTGGCAATAGTCACCTTCGCCTCAGTTTTACCATAGACAGTGGCAGGCTCCCCAGTAGCTGTACGTAGTCGTATATTACTTATAGTTTCACATTTCCCCTTCACTACATTGGGCCTGATTATTGACTGTGACGCTCCTGTGTCTATGGTAAGGATGTGCTTTTCACCGTTGATGTATCCGCATGCAGTAAGGTTGCTATTTTTGTGTTGCATCACTGATATGGAGATTGTGGGGCCGTCGTTTGTGGGAGCTATCTCTTGCCCCTTAGTGCTAGCTCGTTTTAGTTTAACGGGGACTCTTGTGTTGTTTGTTGGTACACCCGTTTACTGTTCCTTGATGGCGAAACAGATCTGGCTCTCTTTCTTGGCGCCTTGCAGTTGCGCTGGTAATGACCAACTTTGCCGCAGTTATAGCACTTATTATTAACTTTTTGCTCTTTCTCCGCCAATGCTTGTCTCACGGCCTCCTTAATGCTAGAGACTAGACTATTATCATTTTCGGCAAGTACTTCCACGTTCCGTACCTTGCACACCTGTGGCTTCAAAATCAGTCTAGCAGTCTCCTGAGTTAGTGCAAATGAAACCATTTCTGCGAAGGTTGCCTTTTGCGTAGCACACACTGCAAGTTTGATATCCGGGTCGCGGATGCCATTAACAAACGCCTCCGTTTTGACATGATCCAGGAATGGATGGTTTTCGCCTGGATACGTAAGCTGCACCAACCGCTCGATTTCCATTGCGAAATCTTGTAGAGACTCATTGGGTTTTTGTCCTCTACATCGCAATTCCATGCGGTATATGTCACGCTTGTGCTCACTGCCATATTTGCGTTGCAGTGCCGCCATTATGTCATCAAAACTGTTTCTGCAGCCTACTGGCACAGTTTCGAGAACTTCTGCTGCCGCACCTTTTAAGGCCAAAACTAGCTCTATGGCCTTTTCTTCACTGTCCCATCCATTTCTCTTAGCCACTGTTTCGAACTGAAATTGGAAGATGTTCAGTGGTGCACTGCCATCGAAACAAGGCGTCTTTATCCTGCTGGAAACCTCTGGAGCAAATCGCACTGGTCCGCCTTGGCACTGGAGATTGACGATTTTTGCTTCCAGCTCGTGCAATCTCTCGTCTACATCTTTCACTTGTACTGCCACGCCACCAATTTCTAAGCTATGGACTTTATTCTCCAGCTCCGATATTTTCTTGTCAAACTTGCTGACTTGTACTTCAATGCCATCTACTCTTCTATATAAGGCCTCAGAAATTTCTTGAAGTTTCTCGTTTGTGGCCTTAACTTCAGCTAAAACTCTCTCGTTGTTGGCTTTAGAAGTTTCTTGAAAATCAGCCTTCATAGCTCTAGAAGACTCCTGAATTTCAGCCTTCATTGCTCTAGAAGACTCCTGAAGTCTCTCATCCATTTGGCCTAGAAGTTTGTCGTTGTTTAGCTTAGAAGACTCCTGAAGTCTCTCATCCATTTGGCCTAGAAGTTTGTCATTGTTTGCTTCCATTTTCTCTATCATGGTGGCCAACATTGCGCTGATGTCTGTACTGGTTGCTGCTGCACGAGTACATACCTCAATTTCTTCTTTTTCATCGAACTCATAGGTTTCTATGTCGATGTTGCGCCGCTGAAATTCGTCTATTAACCTCTTTTGAAGTTCGACCTTGTTACCAGTTGTTGACAAGTCCAGATTGTTCAACTCTTTCTTGAGTTGCTCCACCTTAAGCTCTTGAAATTTCATTCTTCCTCGTATTACAAATTAATTATTTTTAATTAATTTATTATTTTTATTTTAATTTTGCAATCCCACTTCTGACACCAAATGTTACGTTTAAATTTTATTAAACGTGTGAGTTCTTTTGATTGCTCAAAAATAAAAAATAAATAATACACAATTTTTATTTGCTACTGTTTTTCCTTTTACTCTTAACGAAGCAAATTACAACTTGTCTTTTCTTAACTACTTCTTATCGTTATTATCCACTTTCAACGAGGTCTTAACTTGACTACTTTCTGATTAGTACTCTGCTTTAACCCTGTAGGAATATTTTTACGTAACAATATAGAAACAAATGGAGTTCGAATAATAATTAAAATTAACCACAATTAAAATAATTCATTACTTTCCTAGGACATGTTCTGTGTTAACAGTAATCAATTCAGAAATGAAAAATTATACATGATGTGCATTACCTTATAATTTACTATTCATTGCCTTTTCCCACTGGGTATGTATATGCGTACGTATGATATGTATGAATGTGTGAATACAAATAAAAAGATGCCACACGAACAGTGATGCCAACTTTTTCATAGCAAAAAGCACTGTGCCTTCAAAAAAATTAAGCAAATGTAATAAAGCCATATTTCGATTTTGTTCAGTTATAAGTAGAATATGAGTAGGAAAATAATTTAAGTTCAAGACAAAAGCAAATTAAACAATTGTAATGGGATATTTGATATAATAATTTTGGAAAAATAAAGTAGAACTCGTAAGCTTATATAATCCATAAAACTAAACTTCAGAAACAAAGTAATTTTCTTTACAGGATAAATATTTCAATTAAAATTTTATTTGTACTCTTTTATATAACTGCCTAAATTAAATCATTCCGTATAGACGAAATATCAAAACACTTGATTAAAGTTTGTGTGGAAATGTAGGATTTCGGTCGATATAGAGTCCATCAATTTGTTACTGTAACTCCAGTAATTGTAACTAGAATCGAAATAAAATGAATTCTGCGTGTAATTAGCATACAAATCGAAAGAGTTTGTATGTATTTATGTATATGTACATGCGTATAAATAAGTAGGTATGTGTCAATGAATTAACAAAAACTATTTACTATGTATGGATGTACATTAGGGTGTTCTCAAAAAAATCCTTTGTTTTTCTCAGAACCAGGTTTCAAACTTTAGTTTAGGTAAAAAAATAGGCCTGTTAATATATCAGCTCATAATATTAATGGTGAGATGGTGCGCATCGCACTTTTCAATTTCCCATACGATTTACATGGTAAAAATTGATTTTATTCATTCTGATTTTCATAAGTAAAGAACAGAATGTCCTACAGTAAACTTCTTGGTACGCTTTTGTAGAAAATTAAACGCTCTATAAAAAAAGTTACATAAAATTTTTTGATAAGTTAGCTGGATCAAAAGTTATTTACAGTCCAAATAAAATTTACCCTAAATTTATACGATTTTTCAAGAAAACATCAGAAATATTATGTTATTCCAGAAAATTTTACCAAGTTCCATACAAAATACAAACACGCCTTTTAAAAAGTGCCAAAGAAGTGTTTTTCGTTATAATAGAGAAATATAAAACAATTTTATTAGTTTTTCAATTTATTTTAGCCATAGCTGTAATAAGTGAATGGAATGGAAATTAAAAATATTTTTATTTCATATTTACGTCCCTTTTCACAATGTATGATTAAACTTAACGTGAACTTTAACTGACAGTTCTTCATACAAAACTTGCCGTTAAAGTCCCTGTTAGGTTTTAATTGTACATTGTGAAAAGGGCCGTTAGTTTAATATTAAATTTTTTTATAGAGTGTTCAATTTTCTACAAAAGCGTACCAAGAAGTTTACTGTAGCACATTCCGTTCTTTACTTATGACAATCAGACAGAAAAGTGGAAAATGTTTATTTGTTGTTTTGTGTAAGGCCACCATACTATCACAAATTTATATTTAGTGTATTTGTTAAACGCACTAAATGCACTAAAGTCAAAAGTGAAAAAGCACCAGTTTCAGGTATATTTAAAAAAAAAACAGCACCTAGTTGAAAAATTCCGGACTCTTATTAATTAAAAAGCACTAAATCTAGTGTGAAAAGTACTAAATTGGCACGCTGCAGACGAAGCACGAAGGCGTCGTATAAACGGCAAGATTCAAAAACAAGATTCACAGAGCGAAGCATGTGATTCAACTCGTCGTCTAAACATAGTATAAGCCAACATTACACGAATCAGGTTTACAACCTCGAGACGCTTCAACTAACAATATACACATTGTTGGAGAATTTGAGACCAAGGTTGCCATAAACAACACTGACATCGTTTGCAAGATTCTAGTTTCGTCCTTATCAGATTTAAATCTTTTTGGGTCTGACTTAATTGACAAGTTTGAATTGTGGAATAAACCGCTAGACTCATACACATATTGTCAAAATGTAAATATAAATGGCACACTGTTACCAATGGACTTATGCAAAAAATTTCCAGAAGTTTTCAGGAAAGATATTGGACACGTCAAACAGTTTAAAATAAACTTGCCATTAAAACCAAACGCTGACCCGATATTTCGACCTAAACGTCAGGTAGTATATGCAATAAAAGAATCGTTAGATGCAACACTAGACACATTGGAGCGGGAAGGAATAATTAGCGCAATAAATTACTCAGATTGGGCTGCTCCAATTGTGGTAGTAAAGAAAGCATCTGGTAAGCTCAGAATTTGTGGTGATTATTCAACAGCACTCAATGCACAACTTGAAGCAAACAACTTACCACTGCCAAATCCAGATGATATTTTTGTTCATTTTAATAATTGCGCCTCATTTTCAGTCATAGACCTTAATAACGCTTATATGCAACTAGAAGTTGACGATGAAACAAAAAAATTACTGGTAATAAATACTCATCGTGGTCTTTATACTTTCAACCGCTTAGCTCAAGGAGTCAAATCAGCACCAGGTGCTTTTCAACAAGCCATACAAAAAATACCTTCTGGGATTGAAGGTGTGTATCCATATTTAGATGACTTGGTTATTGCTACAAAAACACGAGAACAAAACGAAAATGTAGTAAAAGAGGTTTTGCAACGATTAAAAATGTTCAATGACTGTTAATTTTGAAAAATGTCAATTTTTTAAATCGTCATGCACCTATCTGGGATATTACATCGATAGCAAGGGCATATCCCCAGATAAAAACAAGATTACTCAAATTCTTCAACTACCATCTCCCACAAGCATAAGTCAGTTACGATCATATTTAGGTGCAGTAAATTATTATGGAAAATTTTTGCCAGAAATGAGGAAATTAAGAGATCCATTGGACAATCTTTTAAAGATAAATTCAAAATGGAATTGGTCGAAACAATGTCATCATAGTTTTCAACGATTTAAACAACTATTGTCATCTGATTTATTGCTTACACATTATTACCCGCGACTTCCAATCAAAGTGGCCGCAGATGCGTCAAACGTTGGCTTAGGAGCATACATATGCCATTTGTTTCCAAATGGCACAGAAAAAGCTATTTATCACTGCTCAAGAGCACTCATACCCGCAGAGAAAAATTATTCTCAAATCGAAAAGGAAGCCCTGGCTTTGGTATTTGATGTTGTCAGATTTCACAAATACTTTTACGGAAGAAAATTCATCATGCAAACCGATCACAAACCATTGTTGGCCATTTGAAAATAAAAAGGGAATTCCAGCACATACTGCAAATCGCCTTCAACGTTGGGCGTTAACACTGATGTCTTATGACTTCGAACTACAATACGTATCAACAAACAATTTCGGTGCTGCTGCTATTTTATCAAGGCTAATTCACAACATTCCGGCATCAAAAGAAGAGACAGTGGTTGCTTGCATTCAGTTAGAAAACGATATAAAACTAGTTATTGATGATACAACAAAATCGTTACCTGTTACTTATATATAATATGATTAAAGCTGCAACCATGAGGGAGGTTGAAATTCAAACAATTATAAAATATCTTCAAACAGGTAAATGGCCCAATACTATTGATAAAAATCTACAATGTTACTTTTCTAGAAAAGACAATTTAAGTTTTGCAAGTGGGTGTCTTCTGTACGGTGATAGAATCATTATACCGAATTGCTTTAGAAAAAAAGTGCTAAAAGAATTGCACAAGGGTCATGATGGCATTGAACGCACAAAATGCTTGCCCGAAGTTATGTATATTGGCCTCGAATTGATGAGGATATAAAACAATATGTACGAGATTGTTCCAAATGCTCGTCAGCAGCTAAGACATTACCAAAAACCACTTTACAGTCTTGGCCAATTACAAATCGCCCTATGCAACGTTTGCACATAGACATAGCTGGTACATTAGAAAACTTTTATTATTTTATAATTGTATACGAGTTCTCTAAATGGCCTCAAATTTACCAAATAAAATCTATATGATCTTTAAATATAATTGATTGTCTGCAAGAATTTACTACAACTTTTGGTAATCCAGAACTGATTGTCAGTGACAATGGAACCCAGTTTTCCAGCGACAGTTTTCAAAAATTTTGTTTAGAAAATGGAATAAATCATATGTTTACAGCTCCATATCACCCACAATCAAATGGCCAAGCGGAGAGGTTCGTGGATACCATGAAAAGAGCGTTACAAAAGCTAGAAGGATCTGGAACTACAAAACAAAGCTTGTATACATTTCTTCAATGCTATCGATCCTCTCCTAACATACAAACGGGAAAAACACCATCTGAATTGTTCCTAGGAAGGAAACTAAGAATAAATTTAGACTTATTAAAAAAGCCAAATGGAAATACAATATAATAAGCAGCATGGTGCTAGAGAAAGAACCTACAATATAGGACAAAACGTCCTTGTAAAAATATATAAACCAAATAAATATACATGGAATTCTGCTGTAATAGTGGAAAAACTTGGTGCATTTATGTATAAAGTAAAAATTACAGATGTTTCTGGATATCGTATTATTAGATGTCATACGAATCAACTGAGATCAGATATGTCAAACTCAAACAATACGCAATCAGATTCACCGCCTGTAACATCATTAATTGATTGTTTTAATTTACAACCAATGTCGTTCGATCCATTAGAAAAGGAAAGTTATTTACCTGATAATCAACAACCTGAATATCAACAACAACCTGAGTATCAACAACAACCTGAGTATCAACAACAACGCGAGTATCAGCAACATCCGGAGTATCAACAATTTGATTATCATCAACAGCCTCAACATCAACGTTATTCTAGTTACCCACAAACTGTAGAACAGCCAACGACTAGTCAATCTCCACCCAATGCTGCCAGTGATATGGTTTTAAGAAGATCCAGTAGAACTCGCAAGCCTCCGTTTTGGGCACCGTATTATATCAGTAAACAAGGGGAGATGTTGGTAATACACAGAATTAATGACGCTACTGTAAATAATGTGTAGAATGTTCAGTAAAAATACACATATATAATTTGTTAACTTAGAAATCCTTGCTTTTAGATTGTCGGTCGAGTCAACAATTTTCATTAATTAAAAACTTATGATTTTAGACATAACTTCTTGTTTTATTTAAACCTTCCTTTTTTATATAAATAAAAAAAGAAGAACATAACACTTATCTTCTAAAAGGTTTTAGTGTAGTTTTGCCCACTCTTTATTTTATATTGATTGATTGATTTTTACATTTTTCGATACATTAGATTTCTTCAATCAAAAATAAAAAAAACTCGATTTCTAAAAAATAATTCTAAGAAAATTTTGCAAAGAAACTATGGGTGTAAAATCAATCCCTATACCGCGCATCTCGACATGAAAATTTATTTCCTCTTCATGACCTTCTTGGTTGGCTACTGCCAATATGGCAATACTGGTTTTAAACTCTTAAAGTGTACTTTATTTATGACTATGACTATGCGCATTGACTTTAACCAAATATTGTGTATAAATCTGGGGTCACACGATTGGCACAATGTACCAATTTTTGTCGGCTCACTGCGATAGAGTCATAAGTAATAAGCCAAAATAACATTATTACTTAATTAATTCTTGAATAAGTATATATGGCTTTATTACTAATGCAGTGTGGTGCAGTTATGTAATTATATTTCAATTAGTTGAGAAATAAGGCAACTTTATTTGTTACTTATGAATTTATTTATTTTATAAATTTTCATTTCGAGATGCGCGGTATAGGGTTTGATTTTGAGTTTGTTTTATTTTTCGATAGAAGAAATCTAATGTATCGAAAAATGTAAAACTCACGATTTCAAAAAATTATGAGTTAAGTCATTTCTATATTAAGGTAGCGATATGTAGATTTCGTTTTTGCTATACGATTTTGAATCCATTCTAATCGACCCGGCATAGTATACACGTTAAAAAATTCATTTTGATTTGTCCGATTTTTTTGACGATTTTTCGAGTATAAAATGACAATTATTTTATAGTTTATCGGGATTTCGACGAATTTTCGATAACTTTAAAATGGATTTTGAACAATAATTGCAGAAAAAATATATTTTGTGCAGTTAAGTCAATGTGCAACTAACATTGATTTTTTGTATGAAAATATTTTAAAATTGCCAAAGGTTTAAATGTGCAGGTATAGAAAGTGCACTTAAAAAACGAATTTGTATGGGATTTTAAAGAAGTTTTTTTTTTTTTTTTTTTTTTTTTTAATGCATGTATTTATTTATTGTATCTTCATATGTGAACTAACAATAAGTATTCAAATCTTAAATCTATAAAAAAAAATTATTAGGCCCGACCAGTGTCGGACATAAACTTAGTGGTAGTTATAAATAATACATTAGTAGTGATAATCAAAAAAGGGGGGGGGGGGGGAAAGTATTTTCAAGTAGTCCCATCTGGAGTGTTAGGTATAAGAGCCCGTGTGTCCCTCTTTTTTAAGCGGATGTGTCCAGTAACGTTCAAAATATTACGAGCAAGCGGATTAGGATGTGATTCGAGTTTTGTTAAATATTTGCCTGCGTATTTTGCAATTTCTTCAGTCACTAGTGGCATATTTAAATCACGATGTATAATAGAATTTTGGATGTACCATGGAGCCGATGTTATTAACCGTAAAATTTTGTTTTGCCTTCGTTGGATTCTCTCGACATTGGAAGCTGAAAAGAATAGTGACAGAAATTTATCAGTATAGGCAGTTAAGTCTAAAGTGCACTTAAACAAAAGACAGCTAAATAAAAACTACTGTATATATTAAATTAAAAGGTCGAATAAAGTATTCAGGGCTATCATCAATAAAAATTCCGCGTGAAATTTTTCACGGGGAACAAATTCCAACTAATAGCAAATAATAGGGAAAACAAACAATTCTAATTGGAAAAGGGAGAAATTTCAAGCGGAATTTTATTCATGATAGCCCTGATTATATTTAAAATAATAAAAACTTCACATTGAAATTTGTTTAACATTTTTCTTAATATCTTTTTCATGATACAATTATAACAGGTACGTGCACAAGCCCAGCCTGTTAATATATACAATCCATGCAGTTGTCAAACTTTGTTTACAAGGGGCCTGTGCCAAACGGTAGCAAAATAGTAGTGTAAGTAAATTTTTGACACTTCTGAGGTGAATAAAATTTCACTAGCCCTGGGGGCTAGTAGAAATTTTGACACAACAGGTAAATTTTTGACAAACTGCAATAAAAAGCATGGTATCATAAAATTTAATCCACCGCCATCGCTTCGTGCCGTCGCACAATGCAAAGATTTTTACGTCTTTTAAGTTTAATTAGACTTCGAAAAAATCATTGTTTATTTTAGTTTGCGAAAATTTTTCATCATATATATAATATTATATAATTTTTTGCTACAAGAATATTGTTTTATATAAAAATGTCCTCTTAAAAATTTGTTGGCGGCTTGTAGTCAGGCGAAGCAAAACCGCCGCCGCAGCAATTGTTTCATCATCTTTCTTTCTATGCTTAAGCGAATTTGTCAAAATTTTACATTGTCAAAAAAGATATTTGGCACACTCAGAAAAATTAAAAATTTTTCCCCACAGGCAAATATTTTTTTACCATAGTACTTTTGTACCGTTTGGCACACGCCCAAGCTACAAAAATGTTAGTGAGTTAACCTGTAATTGTTATATTTAAAAACAAGACATCTGTTTCTGACAAATATACGTTTGTTTATAACAACAAAATGAATGTTTTTTGGTGTTGTAATTTTGTTATAGTTGTGCATTTACCTAGTATATTGTACCATGTTCTCTTTCGTATACAATTAAATTTTTGTGAATAGAACTTAACACGAAATTAAGAAGAAGCGTCAGGGGAATTATACCACAGATATAAGAATCATAACAAAGAATTACACGTGCGGAACAGTGCCTTCTCTTGTCCAGAATTTATTTTTTACGATAATGACGGACAATAATATTATTGATGTTTTATTTGTCAGCGATATCAATGATCATCAATTGTCCTGTTCAGCGTGGGACTACCAAACGGGAACAAATCTAATGAACTATAAAGGTGGTGGCGGTGGCACTGCATGTCGTACCCTAAATCTCCTACGTTCTGAGTATATAGTGGCAGCTAATTTAACGAAACCCTTGTTACACGTATGGCCCATTAACTCACAGGAACAAATGACGGCGATACGTTTTGTGGTACCTGGTGCTGTGTCATCTCTAGCTTTATCAACAGATGCTTGTTATATAGTGGCTGGTATACAAGAAACTATTTATATATGGCAAGTGTCTACGGGTCGCATGATGGCTTGTTTATCTAAGCATTATCAGGCAGTGACTTGTTTAAAATTTGTCGATGACGGTTCTCATTTTGCAAGTGCCGCTAAGGATGGAGCTGTTTTAGTATGGAATTTAACAAAAGTCCTTTGCCGTAATGTCGATAATAGCTTCGAGCCTACTTACACTTTTAACGATCATGGCCTACCAGTAACGGACATTCATATTGGTGCAAGTGGGATGAAAGCGTACATGTTCACGGTATCTTTGGATCGCTCATGCAAAATTTATGACTTGAGCAGTGGTACTCTATTGCTAAGTGTTGTTTTTGCTGAAGCACTACACAGCGTTATATCGAACGCTTTAGAAACTGTTGTATTTGTGGGAACCAATAGTGGTAATATTTTCGAGTTTTACGTTAATGATATACCGAGAGTTAAGGTGGGTTATATTTGACATTTAAAAATTTTTATTATGAGTATTTGCTTTTCAGGAATATCATTTTGAAGAACAGCCTAAAACATTTGCTGGTCATACAAAGCCAAGTTGTATTAACTGTTTAAGTTTGTCGCTCGACGGACAAACACTGGTTTCTGGCGGCAGTGATAGTCAGGTGTTGGTGTGGAATATTGCGAGCCGTCAGTTAGTAAAATCATTGCAATTCAAAGGTCCTATTTCAAACTTACAAATACGATTAACAACTCCTTCAATTTTTGATCCCGGATACAAACAACCACAGGTTTTTTATTCCAATCTAAAGCGTATGATAGATCCCATTGAACAAGATAAAGACCAAGTCGTGGAGGTATTAGTTTCTAATTGTTACGAAGATGAAAATCCATTTTCAAAAGAGAAAAACCCTTCGAAATACAGCAGTAACAATGTATTTTCCACTGCATGTAACTCGTCCAATGATAATACAGAATTAGAATCCTTACGTCAAGAGGTTCAAAAATTAAAGCAAATTAATAAGCGATTGTTTGAGGTATCTAGCAAACAGCTATTGCGTTCAAAGAAATAACTACTGTAGTAGCAATATTGCTTGCATTTAGATTGTAATATATTTTGCTATTATTGTAGATTAATGTAAGAATAAATTGCTAATTAACCAATATTTAATACTTGTAATGTGATCTTAGAAAGAATTTATTATCCTTCAGGTTCTAAATGTAATCTAACAACTACGCTGGGCATTTTCTGCGTTCTCCAAGGCCAATTCTTGACGTATTTCACGATTTGAATGCAGCAACTCTTTTAATTGTTCGATAATGTTATCTGTTCGTTGTTCAAAGAAATCCAACACGGTGCTTAACTCGTCCAGGCTGTCGTTAACTGCGGCCATTTCTATAAGGATACGAAAATAAGTGCAATAGTTTTCAATGAAATTAGTTAAAATAATACCCTGCAAATCTGCTTCAGTCACATTTTGATTGCAGTTCTCGGAAGGATCATGATTGTTTTTTGGTGACATTTTTTTCGAGTCACCTGACTTTTTATCCATAACAAAATAGAGTGCTCTAAAATGTTCTTTTATTAAGCATAAGCAACAGTGTTGCCAGTTTTTTCTAGAGCTTATCCCCAATTTCTGATTTGTCATCCCCGAAAATCCCCAAATTTAGTTTTTTTTATTAAAATTTTTTGTTTTGTGAAAAAGAAATTTTTTAATTATATTTAAAAAAAATGACAAAAATAACATATTTATTCAATAAAATTTATTTATATCGATAGCTATATTTACATTCATATTAATTTAATTTGTACTTATAAAACTTGCAAAAAAAAAAATAACACATAGTTTAATATACACAAGTATAAAAAAATTTTAACCAAAGTTTACCATTTAAAATTTTGCAGAATCGAAATCTTCCGATTCATCAGCCTCAGAAATTCTGTTGTACGTAGTACTTGCATTAAAAAGCTTTAGCATTTAAGCAGAACGAATTATTTTTAAAGTGTGTTTATTCTAAGAAGTGCTTCCAACAAGTCATATTTCAATTTGTTACGTATTCTTGTTTTGGTAGTGTTCTTTATATTGGTTAATCTGCCTTGATACTTCTTCCTTATTACCTATAGAATTCATTTAAGGTAGAATTAGTAAAATCGTATCGTGATGTTGCGTGTCAGCTGACAAAAACCGTACGATATGCAATGCATGTTACTAGTTATAAAATATGAATATAGGAATCTGCAGAAAACAGATTTTTCTGTAGCGAATGTCAAAAACGCCGTATTTAATGCCAGACAAAAAAAAATGTGCTATGCAAACTGTTACATTTTCTATAACTTGTGCACAAAGTTGAACGATACGGCAAGCTGTAAAGTAGAATGATACGATTTTACTAATTCTACCTTTACTATGAATAGAAACACACATTTTTAGACTTGCCAGACACACATTTCTTAGCTCAAAGATCATCCTTGTTACCATCAGTTATAAAAAAAATCCCAAACAATCCCCTTAATTTTTGTTATCATCCCCAACAAATCCCTAGATCCCCAACACGAAATTTTCATCCCCAATCTCGAAAAAAAATCCCCAATTTGGGGACAAATACCCTAAACTGACAACACTGATAAGTAACCAATCGGTGTGAGTGAAGTAGTTTGAAATAATCAGTATAACAGCTCTGTTTGAATTTCGGTAGCATAAATCCAGTACTGATAATGCATGGTATAATACACCACCAAATATTAAATATTATGAAATAGTAGTCTATTAATATTATGAAATAGTAGTCTATGGTATACACCTTACTTAATTTTTACTTAGCGTAGTATGAATTGAAATAGACAGACAGAAATTTTGTAGTTTGTTTACTTCTTCTTCGCGTTTGGTACTTACACACATACATATACACATCAAGTATCCATACAGCCATTGAAATGAGAAAAATGTGAAGCAACAAGAATAAATTGCGAAAAGTAGAAAAGAGAAACAAAAAATGTCCGGTACAGAGGGTCGTGTACTACACACTCTGCATCTTCGCCCCTTTTTCTACAAACTTCGTCTGTCTGTCTTTCAATTTCCTAAAAGTAAAAGGGCACTAAGATACACGTTACACGCCGAAAGTTTACTTTGCAGTCTTTAAGGTAGAATTAGTAAAATCGTATCGTGATGTTGCGTGTCAGCTGACAAAAACCGTACGATATACAATGCATGTTACTAGATATAAAATATGTGGTGGTAGCACTGTTGACGTAGGAATCTGCAGAAAACAGATTTTTCCTTAGCGAATGTCAAAAACGCCGTATATAATGCCAGACAAAAAAAATGTGCTATGCAAACTGTTACATTTTCTATAACTTGTGCACAAAGTTGAACGATACGGCAAGCTGTAAAGTAGAATGATACGATTTTACTAATTCTACCTTTATACAGCCACAGAATACACAGAAGTAAAGAAAGTGACAGGTAAAAAAAAGCTCCAATCAGGTTTTTGTTAAAATTCGTGGAAAAAGAGAAAAGCATAGTCTATTTGATACTGTAGTGTATTACCATGCTTTTACACATGCAAGTAACTTACATGCAAGCTCTGTATACGTATTATCAACTAAAATTTCATAAAAATGCCCGACTGTCTTGCAACTTGCATGTTTGCCTTTTATTGCAGAGTTGTCCATAACATAAAAAAGGATAATTTTGGGGAAATCAGATAGTATTGAACTTAATTCGTGTTATTTTAATCTTATTTATATCTAAAAAAATTCATTAACCGCTTGATTTATGAGTATTTAAGAAAATATATAATAAATTAGCTTTTAAATGTATTTAAAATTAGTAAAAACTCATATAACATTACACTGAAATACAGTTTATTTCTACTAAAGTATTAATAGGGCAACACTGTTAGCTAACTTTCCATTTAATTGCTGCAAGTGAAACAAGTCACTGTCTTGTAAAATTCCTTGGCAGTTGAGTTGGAAGTATACTGCAGATGCCGAAAGTGTAGTTGTGTTAGTAAAAGGGTTTGAGTGTATTGAGTTTTTCGAAATTGCACTTGCACGTGTAAACCCTAGGTTACTACTTACCAATTAACACAGGTAATAAAAATTTATTGCACTAGAAAGACGTAGCAAAACAAAAACGAAGACAAAATTTGAGGGAAAACGAGAGAGTGTCTCGTGACACTTCTGTATGTTTTGTGATACAGCTGTGTGAAAGACAGAGGTAAGAATACTTTCTCTTTCTGTCTTTCTCCCAGCTGAATTAAGACTGCATAGAAAACTTTCCGTGTGTAAAAGGGGTAAAATTCTTAATTCAGCTGTGTGAAAGACAGGGATGAATTCAATTTATTTCTGTCTTTCTCCCAGCTGAATTAAGACTGAAAAGTAAACTTTCCGTGTCTAAAAGGGGTATTACTACAAATTGTACTTATTCATTTGAAAGAAGAGTTTTAAATGAATAATGTGGAGGATTTATTAATAACAAGTGAATCGCAGTTGAAAATAATGCAAAAAGAAAAGAAAAATATTCCAGAGAATGGTTAAAATAATGTTTTATCTCCTTTTTTAATATAATATCCGCTACATTGAACTAATTTTAAAATTGATTCGCAGAAACAATGCGTTTTTTAAATCAGCTACTCATAAAACTAATTTTGCTGTACAACAGCATGATACACAATACTTATCGTAACACCCCTTTTACACACGGAAAGTTTACTTTGCAAAGTGTTAATTCAGCTGTGTGAAAGACAGAGGCAAGAATACTTTCTCTCTCTGTCTTTCTCCCAGCTGAATTAAGACTTTGAAAATATCTCTTTTAGACACGGAAAGTTTACTTTGCAAAGTCTTAATTCAGCTGGGAGAAAGACAGAAAGAGATAGTATACTTTCCTCTGAATTAAGACTTTGCAAAGTAAACTTTCCGTGTCTAAAAGGGGTAAAAGTAAATTTTCCGTGTGTAAAAGGGGAATATCCGCCCAAGAAAACCAAAATATTATTATTTTTTTACTACAAATATCCCTTTTAGACCAGCAAAGTTTACTTTGCAAAGTCTTAATTCAGCTGTGAGCAAGACAGAAGAGGAAATACTTTCTCTTTCTGTCTGTCAACCAGCGGAATTAAGACTTTGCAAAGCAGTGCTACCATATGTGAAGATTTATCTTATTCTTGAATTTTTAGACATGGTAAAATGACAAAAAAAGATTTCTTATCTTAAAATAAGATTTTTCAAAATTTTACTTTTGGTACTTTTAATATATTATTGAGGGATTTTTTGACAACAAATTTTCTGATTTGCTTCATAATGATCTTGCACAAATTCTATACAGTAAATCTTTTGTAATATTTGGTTTCATTTTTAATAGTTCACAAGAAACAAAATAAATTTTAGCTCTTTTTTATTCAATAAAATAACAAAAAAGATTTTTGGTAGCAAAAAAAGATTTTTTGCTCGAATTGAAGATTTTTGAAAAATAAATATGGCAACACTGTTGCAAAGTAAACTTTCACCCCTTTTACACACGGCAAGTAAACTTTCCATGTCTAAGAGGAGTATAACAATCACTGACAGTGCTGCCAGCTTATTTCTAGAGCTTATCCCCAATTTTTTATTTGTTATCTCCAAAAATCCCCAAATTGGGAACATATTTGTTCAATAAAATTAATGTATATCGATTGTTATATTTACTTTCATACTTGCTTAATTCACAGAACCTCTTGTATCTCTGTATCGACTGTATTATCATATATAATACAAGAGTGTAACATTTGCTGTTTGAAATTTTCATATAAAAATGAAATACACTATTACACTTTTATTTCATATGTTTTTAAAATGTTGTATTTATTGCAATTAATAAACGTAATTTATAAAAACAGAGTTAATCTTTATTAATTTAATTTACAGAATAAACTAAAAACTATGTAAAAAGTTTAAAAGAATTATGACATAGAAATTTCAGTGTGGGGTTGATTACATTTAAAATTAAATGTTATAGTATAAAAAGTTAAAGTAGATTTTCAACACGCCTCCTCAACTTTAACGATTTTTTGAAGTCAGTCCCATTCCTTTAATACAAAAGTGATGTTTATATTTAGGTACTGGTTTTGTAAATACATCGGCAATCATTTTATCTGTTGGCAAGTATTCAATTTTGACTATACCATTTTCAATAGCTTCGCGAATAAAATGATAACGATAATGAATATGCTTAGTTCTGGAATGATGACTTCCGAAATTCGCCATATGTTGTGCACTTTGAGAGTCACACATTATTTTGGTAGGAACATTGACTTCGTAACCAAGTTTTTCTAATAAGTACCGCAAATACATTGCTTCTTTTGCTCTGTTAATGCCATGTATTCAGATTCTGCGCTTGATGTTGCAACAACACGTTGTTTGCGTGATTCCCACGATATTGCTGCTCCTGCGAATATAAAACAAAATCCTGATTGAGATTTTCGATCATTAGAATCTTGAGCCCAATTAGCATCTACAAAACCAACTAAGGGCGAGTTAGTTTTCCTATACATAAGAACATAATCTTTTGTTTCTTTTAAATATCTAATAACTGCTATAGCTGCATTCCAGTGTTGTTTTCTAGGGTCTTGACAAAACTGTGAAAGCTTGTTGACACTGCAGGCGATATCTGGTCTACTAAATACTGCCAGATGTAGCAAACAACCTATAATTTCTTGAAAGTTCGTTATATCAATTTTCCCCTTCTCCAGCAATTATTGGTTCCTTTTTTAGATCAATTTTTGATTGCATTGGGATCTTATTAGTTCTTGCATTTTTAAGACCATATTTTTCAATTAAGTTTTGAATATATGCTGGTTGACAAATAGTCAATTGTCCGGACTTCTGACGTATTTCCAAACCTATACAGTGTCTAGGATTCTTCATATCTCGAATTTCAAAATTATCTGATAATAATGTAATTAAACGATTCGTCATGTTTTCATTATTACTTGCAATGATGATATCGTCAACGTATAGTGCTACTATTACAGAATCCCTCCCTGTGTTCATTGAATATATGCATTGGTCATACTTTGATTCATTAAGATTAAATTTCTTTAATACTGAATCAATCTTTTTATACCACTGTCGACTAGCCTGCTTAAGACCATATATTGACTTTTTCAATAAACAAACTTTGTTCTTGTTTTTCTCATTAATAAAGCCTTCAGGCTGTGTCATAAATATTTGCTCATTTAAACTTCCATTCAAAAAAGCTGTAGATACGTCCAACTGCCTCAATTTTAAATCTTTTTCAACAGCAAGTGCATATATTAAGCGTAATGAATTTTGACTTATAACTGGTGCAAATGTACTGTTGTAATCAACACCGTACTTTTGGGAATAACCTTTTGCCACTAAACATGCTTTTCGTTTGTCAATTTTACCATCAGGTGTGTACTTAGTCTTGAAGATCCATTTGCAGCCTATTGACGTTCTACCTTTAGGTAAATCTACTAATTCCCATGTTTCGTTCTTCATTATCGATCCATGTTCTTCTTCAGTTGCACGTTTCCAATCATCTGCATTTTCGGATGTCATTTTTGTTGTCACCAATTACAATGTTAATTTCTTCTCTATTTTTAAATAATGACCATGACCTGAGGCGCTCTTTAATTGAGGGTTCAGATGCTACATTTTCATTACCACTTGGTTATATAATTTCGTCATCGTCATCTGTTAATATGTGGTTCTTATCTTCTACTTCTAATTGGTTCTCAGATTCCAATAATAGCTGATTCTGATCTCTAGAATCAATGATTTGTGAGTCAATTTTATCTTTATCAGAGGTATACGATATATCCCACCTGATTTTATCCCAGTTGAATTCATAAAAGCCAACTTTTTCATCTTCTATTTCGTTTATGTCAATAGAAAAATCATTCTCTATAAATCTTATATCACGACTTTTTATTATTTCTCGAGTACCACGCTTCCATAAACGATAAGCTTTTGCATCTGTCGAGTAGCCTACAAGTACATATTCTGAGCTTCTTGGATGCCATTTAGATTGTCCTGGACTCTTTTCCAAAGCAAACGCTTTACTTCCTATTTGCCGTAAATGCTTAATACTTGGCTTATTTCCCGACCATAATTCCTCAGGAGTTTTATTATTATTAAGCTTAGTTGGACACCTATTTCTCAAATAAGATGCTGTCATTATCAGTTCAGCCCATAAAAATTCTGGCAATTTTGCCTCTATCATGATTGTTCTAGCCATTTCCACTAGAGTTCGGTTCATTCGTTCTGCTAAACCATTCTGTTGAGGTGTATATTCTACAATAAACTGGTGTGTAATTCCACAATCTTTTAAAAAACTTTCAAATTCATGACTTGTCAATTCTCTGGCATTATCCGACCTTACAGATATGATCTTTCTGCCTGTTTGCAACTCAACTTGTTTTTTAAAGTCCTTGAATACATCTATGTATTCACTTTTCTTTCTTAAAAAACGAACG
The DNA here is from genome assembly GCA_949987645.1 of Tachina grossa. NCBI lineage: Eukaryota > Metazoa > Arthropoda > Insecta > Diptera > Tachinidae > Tachina > Tachina grossa. Next base: position 40,224,302 of record OX465277.1, read on the forward strand.
TATACCTTTCTGGTAAAATCGTCAATAAAAGTAGCAAAGTAAAGTTTTTTGCCAATTGACTCTATTCTCATTGGACCGCATAAGTCTGTGTGTATTAATTGCAATACTCTAGTTGCTGTTTTGCTATTCTTCTTTGGGAAAGCTTGTTTAATCTGTTTACCACGAATACAGCTGACGTAATTAAGTTTCCTAGTTTTAAATTTTGGTAGACCAAACACCATTTCTTGCGTTTGAAGTTTTTCTAAATCTAGAGTATTTAAATGAACAAATCGTTTATGCCATAGCTCTAGTTCATTTTTAGTTTCTTCCATGTGCATAGCAGCTTTATTACAATATTTTATCGAATGAAAGGAATATATTCCACAATTTTTCTTTGAAGTTATTAAAATATTGCCTTTTTTATATACTACAATCTTGTCAGAAAATATTTTAATTCTGCAACCATTATCCGCTGCTTTTCCTAATGAAAAAAGATTGCTTTTCAGTTTTGGTACGTATAAAGTTTTCAGAAGATTGACGGTACTAATATGTCCATTAACATTGACTTTAACTTGTGCTGTCCCAATTCAATTTTTTGCCATGTGGCCCTTCTTTCCACAATTATGACAGTTAAAAGGAAACTTCATACCTTTATTTTCCGTGTTGTTAAAATTACCATGCTTTTTCTTATTGCCGTATTGAAACTTGAATACCTTCAGAGCATTGTCTTGTGTATTTACTTCTCCCGCCTTGTCACCAATTTCTAGGAGCCTTGAGCGTATAACATTTAAAGTTGGAAATTCATGGGCAGTGTCAAATGCTGCTTTCACCGCTTTATATTTGCATGGCAACCCATCTAATAAAATTACCTTCAGAAAGTCTTCATCTACATCGGCTACCATTTCGCGAAGTTCTGAGACTGCTATATCAAATTCAACTAAATATTGTGAAAAATTTTGATTTTCAACCATCTTTAAATTCAGCAATTTACGGTATAATTCAGCCTTCTTTCTTGTTGACTTGCGTTCATAAGTATCTTTGAGATACAACCAAATTTCATGGGATGTCTTTAAATTTCTTACCATTCGTACAACATCGGGATCTAGAGCAACAATTATTTCCGCACGGGCATCTTGATCAGCATCGTCATAATCACGTTGTTTCTTTAAATAGCTTTCATACAATTTGTTCTCTGCTGCTGTTGCATTTTCAGTAATGGTGACTACTTCGGGCTTGGCTTCTTGATTTCTTGCCATACGTAATAAACGATTTTTGTGCAAAACCGCTTCCATTTGAGGTAACCAAGTCGAAAAATTTTTTCCATTTAACAAAGGAATTCTTCCTGTAATTGGTGCCATTTTCTTCGCCTTACAAATAATACTAATCGTTCTTTATGAGGTTTGGGTCTGGGCCCATAACCTATTGGAATTAATAAACGTAATTTATAAAAACAGAGTTAATCTTTATTAATTGAATTTACAGAATAAACTAAAAACTATGTAAAAAGTTTAAAGCAATTATGACATAGAAATTTCAGTGTGGGGCTGATTACATTTAAAATTAAATGTTATAGTATAAAAAGTTAAAGTAGATTTTCAACAGTATTCAAAGAGAGCCTCTCTGAGAGAATTTGTATGTAGCTTGTTCTTCTTTTTTCATTAAAAAAAACAAAAAGTGTATTTGATACACAAATACACAATAAATATTGTTGTGAATTAAGCAATTAATTTAATTTGTACTTGTAAACTTGTAAAGAAAAAATTACACATAGTTTACTATACACACGCATAAAAAATGTTTTACCAAGGTTTAACATTTCAAAAACTTCAGAATCGAAATCTTCTGATTCACCAGCCTAATAGTGCGTTTCCATATACGTATTTTGGAGCAGAAAATTTGTTTTGCTCAAAAACCAATGTTTTCCCATACATTTTTCATAACAGCAAAACACCACAAATAAGTTGTTTTCCTCCAAAACATGAATAAATTTGTAAGTGCAACACTGCGTTGCTGGCTGAAACTTCAAAAACAAGCCGCAATATTCTGACAAAAGATGGCACTAATACAGAATATTAAATTTTTTAAGCAATTGCACAAACCACATCAGTTGTATTTATATGCTGTTTATATGTAAATGAGTGAAAAATTTACTAATCTAAATAATAAGGTTTGCGGCCTTGATAATAAAATCAAATTGATTTCCAAAAGTCGTTTAACCAAAAAACAAAAAGGCATAATGGTAGACTTGGGTCGAAGTCGTTCACTAGTTAATTTTTGCCACAAACCAATGATCAAACCCATGTAATTTAAATGGGTTTGATCATTGGTTTGTGGCAAAAATGAACTAGTGAACGATTTCGACCCAAGTCTACATAATGGAAACACTTCCAAGTGTTCTGAGAAAAACAACTTTTTTTGCTCATAGTGGAAACGAACTATAAGAAATTGTGTTGTACATAGTATTTTATTAAAAATCTTTAAGGCCGTGAACTTCTTTATAGGACTGCAAAAAATATTTTATTTTGCACTGGTTTGCGTTTTTATGAGATAGCATATTTTAGTCGATCAAAAAACCAATATATTCTTAGGGCTAATGAATCAGTCAATGATTATATGCATTTTATTTTTAATTCATATTTAAACAAAATAAACAATTAAATCAAACAGCCAACATTGTGTATTTAATAGACTTGGGGCGAAATCATTCACTCTTTCATTTTTGCCACAAACCAGTGATCAAACCTATGTAATTTAAATGGGTTTGATCACTGGTTTGTGGCAAAACTGAAAGAGTGAATGAGTTCGACCCAAGTCTAGCATTTAAGTGTTGTTTAAGTTTTACAAACACACCATATGTTTTGTGCATGTGTGCGATTTTTGAAGACATAAACATCATGTGGTCGTATTAAAAAGAATTTCGTTTAATTTTCACAAATATACAACAAATGTAACATATATTTTCATATCATGAAATATATAAATAGAAAAATGCATTCTGATACTCTTTTTGTATCATAAAATGTGTTTTTTTTCTATAAGTGCTTTGGGAAAGTTAAATCTTAAATATGTATGTATATGTGACGAGCAAAATAGAAAGGGACCTAAGGGTAAAAACCGATTTTGCTTAGGAGAGCCATTTTAAAGATTTAAATACGTGTATCTTTGGTGTATCTTCAATTTCATAAAACGCGCATATCTCTGGGAGGGAACACTTTTGATGCATGGGATCGGTCTCATTCGATGCTCAGATGTCCACATAAAAAAAAAATGAGAATTGATTTTTTTTACGATTAGGTCCCTTTCTCTATGCGCTGTCACATATTGGATTTACTTCACCGATAAAAACTCACACTTTATTTTAGAGTTTTTACAGCAAATAAAAAGTAAATCTTATACGCTCACGGGTTGGCAAAAACAAACCACTTCGCTCCAATGACACGCTAATGTAAAATTCACTACTTTTTGCTCGGAGTTTGAAGTACTTCGGATTAGTAGTTGTGGTGCTTTTTCTACTTTTTTCATCACTTTTTTCTGGGTATGAATAGTAACATCAGTTATAACAAAATCTCAAAAAATGTTCCTATTGGTTACCATCCCCAACAAATCCCCAGATCCCAACACGAAATGTTTATCTTGAATCGCGAAAAAAGTCCCCAATTTGGGGACAAATCCCCTAAACTGGCAGCGCTAATCGCTGAAATAAAAACAAAAATCTCCGAGGTGTCATTGCAACACGCAGGCGTATTAAGCACAGAATATGAACCAGAATTCTCACTTCTGAGTTAAGCGAAAATGCGATAACAGCTGATTGGTGTTGAATTCGCTGTTTTACCACGATTATATAAATGAGAGAAAAAATTGTTTTCTACATGTATAAAAAGCAATAGCTATATACTGCATTCGCAAACATATGTTCATAAAAAACTGGAAAATAAAATTCACAAAAATTGTGCAAAAGTGAAAAATTTTAATTAAAAATTAAAAATTTGTAAAAAATAGATATGTTTCTAACATATTAAAGTGTGTAATTGAAAGCCAGTGGTATTCCTCAGCTACTGACTGTAAATTGTTGCCCAAATAATGTGAGATATTTAAGCAATTACAAAGTGTTTGCAAAAAAATCTAAGGGCATTGTGATACCTTCCCGGCATTTGGAACATTTGGACATATGCAGCTACAAAGTTACTACCGATGATGAAGACTCATCTAAACGAAACGTGTTTGTGTGCTTCGGAAGATGTAGCAAATAAAATAATTGCTAAAGTTGTGCATGCTGTTTAAGCTTTTTGGAACGCCACAAGAAAGTCGGCATTGGCTCAACGAAAATAATTTCGTAAAGCTCACCTGGACTCACAATATGTGCATCACATGGGCGTTACACGACGCATACAACAATTTGGTCAAGTATTCCAACATAATGCTGCTGGAGTCTTCTTTGTGCCTAACATAGTGCCCGGCTAACTTGTTTTGAGCCGCAAGTGCGTATAACTCCACGCTGGGCTGCACATGTGTGCTTGTGCTATAACTGGGCAGCAAACTGTTCCAGCACCTTATATTACTTTGGCCGGGCCGTCTTAAAAGCTGATTTTGTTTAAGAGCGTACTACCAAATAAAAATGTACGCGTACTAGCATGCCTAAAATTTGACCCGACCAACGTTTTTTGGATCCGTAAGTTCATACAAAAATGCTTAATACTCTACGTTGTGTTGTACCTTACATTGCTTTGGCCGAGCCACGAAAACAGTTCAGAAGGTTCCAGCAAGTCAGCTTGTTTCGCAAATGCATAAAAACGGTAAGTTTTATTTCAAAAATATTTTGGTATTTTAAAATATTAATTGTTCTCACCGTTTATTTATTCCAGAAAATATTTTGGCCTCTTTGTTGGGTAAATGCAACAAGATCAGAAACAAAAACTGTTCGAATTTTTATACACAATGATCAAACATATGCATCCATCTGTGGCTAGTAAGATCAATGATATGTTGGTTGAAATATTAGCTGGTAACGAAACTATTCCAGAAATCAATATTTCTTTGGCTGGCCCACCTTTACCAGATGCTAAAACAGCTTAGAAAGAAATGATTCAAAAGGTACTATCGGTACTATAAACAACAAAAAGGTACAATAAACAGAGAACATAAAGCTGCCTACCTGGATCAGCCTCGGACGAAATGCAAAATTTGATAACACTTTTTCGATGTCAAGGTATTTTTTTTAATATGTATGAATGCACATATATTAATTAACTATTTTTTTTCTTTCAGTTGCACGCATCATTTAAGAAAGATACATCTTAAACGTGAATTTGATTTGTTTATTTGTTTTATCTTTAAAAATTGTTTAAAACAAAACAAGTTATACAGTGGACATATAAATTTTCAGTAAATCTTAAAATTTTTCAATAATTCTATTAACTATCATAATTAACTTAATCGAGCCAGATCTTTTTGGGTCAGTAGTTTTAGAAATAAAAGAGATATTAAAAAAATTTTAATGTAATCATAAATAATGCCAAAAGGTTTACGTACATCACCACTTGTTTATGGTTATGACTGGACTATTTTTAAATATCTTTTCTTTTTAAAAACTACTTGCCCAGAAAGATCTGATTCGATTAAGCCAATTATGCTAAATGTTAATATTATTAAAAAATTGGAACGTGTACTGAAACTTTATAGGTCCACTGTAGATCCAATTTTAGAATTGTTTTTGCATTAAATTAAATTTATATTGAAAAAGTAATAACTTTTTATGAAAATAAATGATTTTCTTTAAAACTTTTGTATTAACTTGGAACAGAAATAAGTTATTTTAATAATAGGGGATCCAAATCAATTGCAGGCAATTCTTATTCCTTTCTTAGCGTATACTCACCCCAATTTGAAGTAATAAAATCTTCAAAAAATAAGGAATTGTTTCTAATTTTTGTTTTTCATTTATTTAATAAATAAATTATAGAATTTTTTATTATTTTATTAAATGATTACAAAAATAACTCTGCACTACACACATGCGTAACCAAAAAAAATTAGATTATATACTGATTTAATTAATTTTTTTTAATAATTTGAAACAAAAATACATTTACTTATGCCACCAAAGTCTAAAGTTGCTTCGTCCTTCTTAAATGGTTTTGTTTGCGGGTGTATTATTTTTTCCAGTTCAGTTTTTAGGGGTCGAATAGTTTTTGTAGCAGCTACATTTTATTTAGTTTCTTCCAGGTTTCCTTGTTGACGTTCACATCTGTAAGTAAAATTTAAAAATAGCAATAAAATAGTATTTTTAGTTAAAAAAATTATCTCTTTTGGAAAACATGCAGTAAAATGCTTAATGTCTATAAAATGTTTTATATCTATAAAACATAAGATGAATCTATTTTATAAAGTGTTCTAGATAGCGTAAAAGGACTTTTTATTTAATGAAAAGTGCTTTGGTTTTGTACTTCTAAAGTAGGACACAAAATGAACACATTAGCGTTCCAATTGATTTGAAAACTTCTCGCGACTTACACACTTGCGTTATTGTACATTGGACAATACCATCATCGTTCATTCCAATGTACAAAATTCCACATTGTCAATTCACTTTATAGGAACACGTTAGTCTTATTTCTGCTAACTACTAATGAAAAAGAACACAAAGCGAACACATTTGGATTCCAATTGATCCGAACACTTTTTTTGTGGTTTGTTAACCAGTGTCATTGTACATTGGACAAGAACATGATTGTCCTTTCCAATGTACATGATTCCACATTGTCAATTCACTTTATAGGCACACATTAGTCTTATTTCTGCCAAATAATAGTAAAAAAGAACACAATTCGAACACATTTGGATTCCAATTGATCCACACTTCACTTTTTTGCGGTTTGTTAGCCAGTGTCATTGTAGATTGGACAAGAACATGATTGTCCTTTCCAATGTACATGATTCCACATTGTCAATTCACTTTATAGGCACACATTAGTCTTATTTCTGCCAAATAATAGTAAAAAAGAACACAATTCGAACACATTTGGATTCCAATTGATCCACACTTCACTTTTTTGCGGTTTGTTAGCCAGTGTCATTGTAGATTGGACAAGAACATGATTGTCCTTTCCAATGTACATGATTCCACAGAAACACTTCACTTATATGTACACATTAGTCAGAAAAACTAGTTATTTGTTTCAAGCACTTGCAAAAAAACTAACACAAAGCGAACAAATTTGAAATCCAATTGTTCCAAGCACTTAATTTCACCGCGACATGTTAACCAAAGAATGTGTACATTACACAGGAACATCATTGTCAATTCCAATGTACAAAATTCCACACTTTCAATTCACTTTACATGTACATCATCTCGTGCAGTTTATATTACTTTGCTCCTTCTAAAAATAACAAACAGCGAGCGTATTTTTGATCTTATTGATAGGAACACATATTTTCTGCACTACATGTTAACCGAGCACTTGTACATTGGATAAAAACACATTTGTCCCTTCCAATGTACAAAATTCCACACCACAATTCACTAAAAAAATTCACTTTGCACAGAAGTTTTCATCTAAATTACTTACTTAGTTGGCTCCATCGGGAACAAATCCACATTCTATCCTGCAGGACAGCCAATAGTACATCTGTGCCTCCTGAAAAATAAGAATAAATTACTAAAATTGATTATAAATAACTAAAATAAAAAATAAATATATACTTACATTTCCACTTTTGCTGTGTGATGGTCCTTGTAATCCATGTTTTTTTCACCATCAGTTTTGTTTTGTGCACTATTCTCACTGTTGGTAATATGTGGACAAAATAATCTACTAAATTTTGTCCACAAATTACCAACTTTGGCAAGGATTTTGGCGCAAATTCATTTTTTATCCAATTTGCGCCAATCCCTGCCAAGAAAATTTTTATTTGGTAAATAACTAAATGTCATTTTACCACGATAATATGACAGAGAAAGGCATAGAAAATAGTCATATTTGCTATCTCTATCAAATAATCGTGGTAAAGCGAATTTCTTCAATTCGCCGGTGTCGTGTCTAATTAAGTAGTCTATGGTATTAAGCACAGAATACTATTAAGCACAAGTAGTATATCCTCTGTGCTATTAAGTGCATTCGTTTGTTATTTTGTTTGCGACAAACTCAAATCTTTGTCATAAATGCGCCGTTCGCAAGAATATCAGACAATTAAAGATGTTAACAATTGTGTAAATGTGGATATCGGCAGCGAGAGTTATTCATCCGAAACATATTCTGGAAGTGCTGATGATTCTTACAGTGATGGAAGTGATATGGCCAGTTGGGAGGAGTTTGTCTTGGAAGATGGTACTCTTTTTTACATTGAGTATGTACCAAAAGATATAAGCAAACTACAATGTGAAAGCAAGGTTGAGTTCATGAGAAATTCTATGAGAATGGGTAAAAAATCATCAAGAAGACAACACACTGGACTTAAAGCTACCGTGGCGGCTGAAGGAAAACGTAAAATTAACCAATATTCGTTTGCTAATATTGCCCCTTCTGAAGAAGCAAGTAAGACTCTGGAATTAGTTATTACGGCGGCAGATCGTTTTCGTTTTGGCCGACGTTCTACAGCTGTAGAATCGATTTTAGGTTTTCATGTAGTACCGTTTGAAGATCAACCTGAATGTTTAATGGTGGAAAACTTTGTACACGATATGCCTGCTCTATTTCAACAAGGCAATATTAAACCAGTTTCTAAAGGAGACTGGTTTAAAACATTGGATGATGTAGATATAAGGGCCAGTAATATTGATGACTTGCTTTTACAATTTATTGAACCCACAAAAGTTTGCTTAAGATTTCAAGGCCCACTTAACACTGAAAATCACGAAGATAAGCCGACGGCATGTGGGGATACCTGTACTGAAGTAAAAAAAATTGAAAACTTTAACAAATTTACTGGAATGTTTGAACAAATACAAAACCTCAATGAAAATACAGAATTGACAATGGTTTTTGGCATTTTAATATTGCCACCAGAATGCTATCAAGATGATGAATACAAAAACTCCTTGTATTACTATCCTGAAGACCCTTTAACAAATTTTTTGTACAAGGCACGTGGCAGTTTTTTAACTTTGAATGCAGTTCTAAGTGATGAATTGAAAACGAAGCCATCTGCTTCGAAATTGGAATTTGAAAACGTTCAATATTTCGTGTATTATCGAAACCTAAATGGATTCCTTGTATTGTTTTCTTATCCTTGTTCAATTGTCAATCTCTCCGAAGGCAATTTAAGAGCCGACGAGCTAATGACGTATATAAAATTCATGTTTCCCCACATGAGCCTGGAAAGTTTTAAAGAGGCGAGCTTCCGCCAGTTCATGCTCAACTTCTGTGTAATACAACGAGTACGTTTGCTGAAAAAAGTAGAGAATAAAAGTTTTGTTACGCCTTTGGAGGATATCCTAAAAGAATCGCGACATCTTCCTCTACCCAAGGAAGCCCAGCTGCGTATATTTGATGCTTTAAGCGAGATGGAGGCTATGGACTATCGCAATTGGAATGATGAGCCCTTGCATACGCATCGGGAATTCTTTATTTATGGCAGTGTCCTCTACTTTGATCACTACATGTTGGCCTCTCAAATGCCATTGGATATGCGTTACTACGTAGAAATTTTTATGAGATGTCGAGGTATTTTTGATTTTGTTAACAAATATAGCTGCAAAGAATTGTATGTGTGGGAAGAAATTATATTACCAGAGAGTACTGGTCGTCACTTTTTAGCAATTTGTGGCCGTGGCCATTTGTTGTTACCGGTGATTTTGAAAATTTTTAGTGCACCTGACTTAGGGGTGGAGGAGAAGGTACTTCCCTCGTTATTCTACATAGAAGAAATCCAAGAAACGTTGGATCATTTAGTTCAGTGTGGTATAGAGTCTCTGGCGATGTTTTGGTCTGTCTCAAACAAAAGACCGGAAATTTTAGAAACTTCGATTGTAGAAGAAGAAGTTTTAGCTATGGGAAAAGAAAGTAAGAAATCGGATACTGCTACACTGATAAAGCAAAAACTTCAAAAATCCAACTCCAAAGATTGCGGATCTAATAGCAATGTGCACACGCAACGCAGTACTACTTATGAGGAAGATAATCAACCTTGTTCATCGCTAGGCGGATCGTCAGTGCATAGTCTAACACCCAGTGAAGACGATTCGAGTAAAAAACGCCTTTTAAGTAGTGCCAACAATGAGGCAAGTGATGATAGTGGCTCTGATTGGGAAAACTTTATGGAAGATAATCTTTTGCATTGTAGCGCCACTGATGTTCAACTGCAGACCCAGGTCACCGAATCATTGTGGAAGGAAATTAGCAATGTTGTCCCTGTTAAAATATCAGCTGGCTGGAAAAATAACATATTCTATTATGTTTATGTCGATGGAACAAATAATTCGGTATTTTCTCCTCTTAAATCAAGCAAGGAAACATTTCCTTTTACCGCCGAAATGTCTATGGCATTTCATAATATACATAGAATCTTGCAAAAGGCAAAATTTGCTAAACGTGATATAGCAAGACATTCAAATGGAAAAGACTTAACAGCTGTCAAGGAATATGGTATGACTATACGCATGCGTGATTTAAAATCAGGTAATGAAAGTAAGCATACATATTTTACAGTTGTAGGACGTTTATTTCTATCTCCGTCTAAGGAAGTTTATATATGTCATCGTCCAGATATTCCTCAGAATATGGTAGAAATGGCATTTAGATTGTCATTCTTTACATTGGGTTGAAATGTCAAAAACCCTTCTAAGTCATAAGATTTGCATTATTTATTTTGAGAATGATTATGGGTTTGGTGACAGTATGAATTTAAGAAATTATACACAAGATTACAACTTCAATAAAATATAATTTTTATAAAATAAATAAATAAAATAATTCTTTTCTGTACAGGCCGAGGTGTATTTAACCAGGTGGCAGTGCTACTTCAGCTGATAATTTTTTGTTCTATGTGCTTTGTAGTAGGGATTGGTAAATCGATTTCGATTCTAATCGCAAACCGATTTTATGATAAAAAAACTCGATTTTTTTTTAATCGATCTTACATCTACGATTTTGTGCTGAAATCGATTATTGGGCTATGAAAATCGATTTTTTTATTATGTCAAAATTTTGGCAATTTTTTTAAGTATTAATCTGAGTGAAGAAGATTGGTTAGATAACTAATATTATTCATCTTTATTCTGTAACTTTTTGTCGACATCAATGCCAAAACAATATCCAAAATAGGACACTTACTTTCTCTAAAGGCTGGAAAATAGCAAGAATCGGTTAAAAATAAACAATTATTGAGAAAAAATAGTATTTAAGTGTCTTATTTTGACATTGTCTGACGTTGATGTTAACAAGAACAAGTGAAGCTGATTAGTATGAAACATTAAAACTAATAATCCTTAGTAATAATTTCTGACACTAAATACATACAGTAGTTTTCGCTTATAGTCACATTTAAAATTGCACAGAAATTGTGGACTATATCGCCAATTTTTTTATATGCCACGCAGAGGTATATAAAAGAATTTCCATACAATTTAATTATGTCTTAAATTATGACTTAAATAAATAGCTAAAAAAAATCTGTTGAAAATTTTTGTGACAATAACGCGAATAGTTTGCATACAATTTGGATTTTGACTACCACAAAGTCGGTGCATATATGTCAAATACGACTATATAGTAAATGGACTATATCGTCAACTTGTATGAAATTAAGTTCCAAAGTCACAAAAAACATTAAATATGGACTATATCATTAATGTGACAATAAGCTGTAGTGGCTATAAACGAAAACTACTGTATAATAGTTCCTAATGTTTTGAAATTTATTTTATATAATATAAAAAATTGCTAAAATAAAGCAAGTTTACGTATAATTTTAATTTAAAAACACCGCTTTTCTGCCGTATCCAGAAAAAATAATTTAGGTTTACAAAAGGCTTACGAAACAAATTTTGTATGGAAATTTGTTTGTTAAACGTTTAGTAAACCTGTGATTTTTTTTTTCTGAATACGGCCTTTAATATTTAATATGCATATTATGTACCTTACTGAATTTAATGTGTTTCGCTAAATGTAACTGTGTCTATTTTTAATGTACATAAATATGTTAACTTTTTTTGCTTGTTAACAATAATCTTTACTTGAATTTTTATAAATAAAGATTATTTTGTTTATAAATTAGCCAATTTGTCTTAAACGATTTTAAAATCGATTTCCATGCCCGATTAATCGATTTCAAAAATCGAAATTAAAAAAGTTGATCGAAAATCGATTTTAGAAGATATTTGCCAATCCATACTTTGTAGCTGAGGACTCAGAAACTTCGTTGGGTTTTGGTACAATTATTTTTGTGCTTTTGACCATGATATAAATATATAAGGTCAGCGATGCCAATCTAGCGCGTTTTAACTATGCCAGACGCGCTTTTTTCCGCCTTAGCGCGTTAAAAAAAGCGCCAAATTAGCGCGTTTTGAATAAAGACAATAATATTATTTCAGTTCAATATTTTTTAAACTTTTTTTGTAAAAATTTAACAATTTTCCAAAACTCCGATAAAATTTTTTAAATTACACACAAAAAAATATAAGGGGTAATATTAACTAAGCTTGCATAGGTAACTTTTTTTTAATATGAATTGGTTTAATTGATTCTTCTCCTATTAAATCTTATTCAGAACTCTGAATTTCAACTGAATTTCAACGTGCAATCTTAAAGTTACTGAACCATTTGGATGATTTTGAGGCTACGAAAAATAGTAATGTCCACAAATCGGATTGATATTTTGCGTCCTGGTCGTATTTAACGTTAAATTGAATTTCCACCACCAAACGAGGAGGCTCATTTGTACATTCTTGAGATTAGTTCATATATAACTTACTTAACTGGTATTAATTTGCGTAAAATAAGTGTATGTACAGAAGCCGGCATGTATGCATTACGTGAGACCTGGCTAAAGTTATGCCGAAGGATTCAGAAAATATATGTTTATTAAAATGCTATGGAAATCAACTTTTTTATAAATCCGGAGACGTTTGATTACTTTCAATATATTTATGTATGTACATAACTAAACATGGAAAACATATTAGAACACTTTCTAATAGATTAATAATAAATTATTAACAAAAATTCTTTAATTAATATTTGATATCGCGAAGAAAGCTAAAATCCATGACGATTCTTAAATTATAAATAGTTAGTTTAACTAAAATCCATGATAATTATCCTGGATCATATATGTTTAAATTTACTTAGCTATTTAGATAATTCACAGAAAACAAAAATATGAATTTACCTAGTCGTTAAAGAGTTTTAACTAAAATTTTAGTTGATTTTTCGAACATAGAAATCAACTAAAATTTTTGTTAAATTACCTAAAAAACTTTGTAAATGCCATTCTACCCTTTCACTTAGTTAAAATTATACCATAATTTTAGGAAATATAACCTATGAATTTTTTTGTGTGTACCCAGGCAGAAATTGTGAATGCCCAAAAATAAATACAAAATTACGACTTCCAAAATTTTTGTACCAACACAGTAATCTAAACACAAAAATATGACAAAGTTTACAAATACCGCGTTCTTAGTAATGCTAGACCACAACAACGCTGTATATACAAAAATTCGACGTTAGTTTCCCAAGTACCCCGTTTACAATAATTCTTTACCGCTGCAACACCGTAAATACAAAAATTTGACAAGTTGGGAAATTTACATTGTGACGACCTTATAAATATGTATTTAGAGTATTGTGACAACATTGAAAACAAGAGTCGGACGGTCATTCAGCGTTATCATTTTAATGGTATGAGTACATTAAAATCTTGGTAAACGAATGTTGTACTGATGTTAGTTGTATCCGGAGACAATCGTAGCAACGTCATGCTGATTGTCTTTTTCTGCCTGGGTAGTTAATGATTCAGCTGTCGCAAACAGAATTCGCTTGACTGTGGTTAGAATAAAAACGAATTTTAATACTGCAATGACAAATATTTTGAAATTTCACAAATAAAAATATGTACTACATACATAAGTACAATGACCCAAAAAATGTACATAACTTACAAAGCATCTATTATAGCTGAAGTTAGTGTTGCCAGTCGTACTGATTTTGCCAGTACATGTACTGATTTTTGTTTAAAGTACTGAGTTATGCATAACTAGCAAATCAGTACGCAAATGTACTGAGTTTTTCATGTATGTACTGTTTTTGTACTGTTTATGATCAATGTATAAGAAAGCCTGTCATAGTGTTTATTTATTTTCTTTGAATCACCAGTGATCTTTACTTTACGTTCGCTTTAAGCGAATTTATTTTCAAAGTGGTATCCATATAATGCTCAAGCAAATTCTGCCAAAACTGTCGGAGATCATATAAATTTTAGTTTAAATTAATGTTAATTTTATTGAGATTATTTTAATTTAAATTTGCAAGAAAGATTTGCTATAAGTGATTTCTGATACATGCAAATAATGAATTTAGTTTCTTTTTCGAAATTTTTTTAGAAAATATTATTTTATTAATTACATATGCCTTGGTACAAAGTATACATTGAATTCATGTTTTGTTTTAAGAATGGTTAAAGCTAGGAATGTAACGAATGTTCGCATTTGCAAATTTTTCGCTTATTTTTGCTATTTGCATTTGCTAAAATGTATGCGAATATATAAGACAAAAATATTTTGTACTTCTTTTACGAAAAAAGTTTGCCATTAACAAACGTCAAAAACACGAAAATTATTTTAAGCCAGCATGAAAAAGATACATATAGGGTACGTTCGTAGATTCAGCAAATTTATGCAGAAGTTCTGCGAATTTTTTCTGCGTATGCATGATCAACTGTTGCACATGCTTTGCAATTGCTCAATATCTGTGCAAACAACTGCAAACAATTTTTAAGTCGGCAAGTAATTTTATTTAAGAAAGTTGTCATATCGTCGATGTGAAAGCACAAAAAACTCTTTGCAAAAGTTTGCACATTGTGCACATGGCTTGGACGTAGCTGACTTATAAGTAAGGCATTCTTCAAAGCTTTATCAGAAAGCTTTTCTATAAAAAAGTTCTCATAAGCATCAAAATTAAACTAAAGTCCAGCGGTGTTTGGAAATATGCCTATTTAATTTTGCATTGTATTTTCGGCAGCAGTATTTTCTACTTAAGACTAGTCTGTTAAAACTTTTAAAAAATGGTTTGAGCACCATTCATTACTTCGTACAAACAAATTTGAATCGCAAACAATATTAACTAGTTATTGTTGTAGTAAATTCCACGCGAAACAAGTGTCACTCATTAATTTCATATACAAACATATGTATGTATCTTTCTGTTTTATGAATTCGAATTTTTAATAAATTAATACATATTTGCTCAATGCAAGACTCAGTTTAAATAAAATGCTATATGTAATACATCCATGTATGTAATACAACTTCATGTTCTTATATAAATTTATTTTCATGTTTTTTAACGTATTGTAATATTTGAATTCGCTTTCGCAAAAATTAAAATGTAGTATTCGCATTCGCATGCGCTAAACTGGTATTAGTTACATCCCTAGTTAAAGCCTTTTATATTGAAAAAATTAATGTACTGATTTTTTTTTCAATTGTACTGATTTTTTCTCTCATGTATTGATTACTACGATTTTAAAACTGGCAACCCTAGCGCGTTTTTGCTATAAATATTTGACAATGCTGTAACTTAGCGCGTTCTAGCGCGTTTTGAGAAGGGTAGTAGAGCGTTTGGGTTATAAATAGTTGGGATTACTGTATAAGATACTTCCATTCTCTCTTTGTTTTGAAAAATAAGGATTTTTGAAGTTTGTTTTTTTGAGAGAAATAAAGAAAAATGTTCCCATACAGAAAAAAATGTATGTCTTCCCCTAGAAATTTTTTACAAAAATGTGCAATTATCTTAACAAAAATTTTAGAATAAATAAAGTGATATACATAACTACATATCTGTAAAGCTTAAAAAGTGATTAGGTAATAACTTATCTCATATTTTAAAATTTTCTGCTTAATATGTATTTTCATCTAAATTTGGCGTTGAGAAACCAAATTGATTGATGATTTCAATTATTTGACAATGAATTTCCATTAAGATTAACAAATATTGTATTCTGTTTAATTTACACTACGACCACACGAGCAATTTGATGTGTCTTAATACAAGCAATAACGCCGGCAGAATGATGACGTAAAATTGCTTGTGTTCAACAATGTATCTGGAGGTGGTGAACACGTATATTCAAATATATTTGCTTTTTATTCACATAAATACTTAAATTATCAATAATTTTATCCTTTTCTAAGTTTAAATTGAACTTTTATTAACTTTATGTAGTTAAAACTTTTGTTTTCTACTTTTGTGTTGAAAAAAATTAATATAATTTGTATTTGACAGCATGTGTTAAGAGATTGTTGCGCAGCAATGTATTTTAACATTTGTTGCTGAATATATATTTGAACACATATTCATACGGTCCACACGCTAATATCTTGTGTCGGCAATCGAATTTGACAGTTGCCATGGCAATAATTGCCAAGATTTATTCTCGTGTGGTCGGCATGTTACATAACATGTTTCTTGTTGATTGTAACATTCCTTTCTAAAAAAAATGGTTTAATAACCGGTCAGATCTTTTGGCAAGTCTATTTCACAGATCTTATAGGCTCTTAGCCACTGTTGGCGAACACCAGGAAATGAAGGAAATTTAACAAATAATACACGCTTATTTTTTTACTTATGGCCTAATTTAGTAAGACGCAATTTACACTGTGCCTTTTCTGCTTGCCTGTGCAGGCAGGCTTTTTTAGTTTGTTGGTGAGAGGGGGTGAGAAGCTTGCGGGGTAGAACAAGAGGCACAAAATAAAAATTCGAGGGGATTTATGACATTTCTCTTTGCCTTTTTCGTACTCTCAGCATTAAACGTGTATATAAATGCTAAAAAGGCATGAATAAAAAAGGCTTAATGTAAACGTGTGTGACTTTTAGTAGGGGGCTTAAAAGAAAATTGTCAATACAAGGCAGGCTAAAAAGGCATAGTGTGAAATGGCTCTAAGAAGATTTAGGACGCTTTTTTGTTTAAAATAATTTTTTTGTTTTTGAATTCTCTAAATTATTTCCTTCAAAAATGGTTGTTGTCTTTCATAATGAAAAATATAAATATTATTACCATTTTTTAAAACATAAAAATTAAATTAAATTATTATACAAAGCTTAAAAAATAAATGAAAAAATATGTGTTGGAAATAATGTTTGGAACAAAATTAAAAAGGAAATACACGAACCTTCTAGCATAGACAAATATTATATGAAACATTACAGAATTTATTCTTACACAGGATTTACACGATGAAATTTATGACGTCTATTTTTCTTGATTCCCTTTTGAAGTTTCTACCAAAAATTATTTGCGTTCATACGATGATTATTTTTACATGTCTAATTTTTTTATTGATTTTATTTTTTATACACACATTTGCAGTACCTTGTCGGAGAATGTGTTGTTGACTACAAAAATAGTTAAGTTATAGTTAACTTTTCCTAGACTGAGTAACATCTAACTGCAATGTCATCCAGAACAAACCCAAAATTAATTCTTAAGTTGAGTACGTAATCAAATTTTGTGATAGCCAACAAATTTATTCTCAGCTACTTTGAAACTCATTTCAGTCTTAGCCTAGTGGTAGCGCGTTGAGTACTCAACGTGTGATGATACATGTTCGAACCCCGAAAAATTTTTTTAACTTACTGACTACCAGGTGATTTAAAAAAGCCAACTTTAAGTTAGCTGAAAGTAGTGCAGAGTGAGACAATTGACTACCGCCTAGGACATCGCAATGTTAAAATAGTCAGTTGATTACATTGAAAGTAATTCAAGTGTCAGTAAGTACTATTTGAATAGTTAGCTTAATGTTAACCGAATTTCCAACAGGGTATGACAAACAGCAAACATGTTTTATTTATGTTACAGATTTAGTCAGCTGAACCGTCAACTAACGATACGAATCTACTAATTCTACCATAAAGCATTAAACACTCACCGCAGCGAACTACTGAGTCAGTAATGGGAAATGTGGCACAATTGTGCCATTTTTGGCACCATTGTACGTTGCCTGGCACTGTGGCACTCTTGCTCATTTTCTGGCACTTTTTGTCTATTAAATATGGAAACTTTTCTTAATGCTAAGTACTCTTCGAGGCACATCAATCAGGTACCCGCGATTCTACAACAAATATTACAACAGGAACAACCACATGTACTTTGTTGGTATAAAATACCTTCTTACTTTTCAAAACAGGGTAGCATCGTCAGAATGCATGTTTCTTATAGGAAATGTCAAACACCATACAAAACTGAATATTCGAAAGGTGTTTATGGATACCCAAATAAAAGCATGCTTTTAGGCTTATACCTGCACAATCCAAATTTGACATTAAGATTGGTATAATGACAATAGTCACCTGGTGTAGTGCTGCCACCTAATAAATGCGCCTTGGTACTCTTCTTGCACTTATTACGTTTTTAAGAAATGAAAATTTAGTAGGATTTGTAGAGAGATTTAGTAGAGCTGCAAAACTATCGATAGTGGCTCCATTCGATAGTTTCGATAGTATTTTTTGATGCCATCGATACTATCGATAGTTTTTGATTCTTAGAAGCACCCCTTTTACACACGGAAAGTTTACTTTGCAAAGTCTTAATTCAGCTATGTGAAAGACAGAGTGATAAATACTATCTCTTTCTGTCTTTCTACCTGCTGAATTAAGGCTTTGCAAAGTAAAGTTTCCGTGTCTACAAGGGCTAAAACTTATCAATTGTGTATTTTTCTAATATAAAATCTTGAATGTTTTAATCATTCCATAAAGTAAAAAGAAAGTTGATTTTTTAAAAACTTTTAGTTCCAATGTTTTTAATACACATATTCAACAAACATATATGTATACACTGTTCTATAAAAAAATAACGAAAAAGCAAACAGATAGATAGATGAATCAATAAAAAATAAATTAAAAAGGAATAAAATAAAAAAAATCGTTCATCATTACTTAAGCTATTGCAGTTAGCTAAAAAGTATTCGTTTAACAGAAGGAGAAGCAAACTATTTAGCGTCAAATTTAGCCGCCGTCAAATTTCTTCATGTATCAAAGCCGTTGGTACATAATAATTGTATTTTTATGCAATTTGCATCTAGTAGATAAAAACTGACATCTTATGTTGAAACAAATCAAAACCAATTAATTTGCTTTCACATTTATAGATGTAATGATAACTAACCATTACCAAACCAGGCGGCGAAATTTGAATGTTGCATTTTTTATTACACAGTCGCCATCATTCCACTTTTAATAACTTTGATTTTTTCTCTTTTTTTGGTAGTGTTTTTGTCGATAGTATCGCTATCGAAAAAAATATATCGATAGTCCACTTAAAATAAAACTATCGATACTATCGATAGTACCATCGATAGTTTTACAGCTCTACTGTTCGGTTCTTATAGTTAAAATAACGGTTTGTCCAGAGACATTGACGATCTATTAAAATGAATATATAAATAAATTTGATTGTAACATCTCATCTCGTATAGATGATTTTGCAAATTTTTAGAAATATTTCAACTCTGAAATATATAAAATTCTTAAGTATTCCCCAAACCGGTGGTTGTCCCGTATAGTTGTTGCAGATATAGTCTTTGAACAGTGCGAGCCCTTGAAGTATTTCTTCACGTTAGAAAATTTTCAGTCATAATGCAATGTTAAAACTTTATTCATATTAAATAGTTTAACGGATAATATAAGCAAAATGTATTTATATTTTTATCTTGTCCTTGAAATGGTAAATTATCGAAATGCAATCTAAAAATATGGAACTACATTTAATTTTAAAGAAGCTTTTTTATTTCGTCATTTATGTCAAAATTTTTTGAACAAAAAATATGTTAATGATCTTTATGTTGACAATATAGATCAAAACTCTCGCCATCTTCCAACGGAAGAAGTTTTTTACGGCACTGAAATTGAACAAATAATTATCAAAAACTAATTTTCCCAGCATAAAGTTATATAATTCAAAAACAGAATTAAAGTCTTCTTATATTTCTTTTGTGTCATTTTTGAAAACTAAATATAACTTCAAGGACTATTATTTGAATTGCTTTCCAAAGTGTGTGCCACAATATGTTCCAAGTGGACATAAAAAAATGCTTCTAAACGAAATAAAATACGTAATAAAAAGTGCCTACAGATCCATATTAGACTTTGAAGATTTAAAAAATTCAAGAACTTAAGTGTGAGTGTGTTTTTGGAAGACATGGATACGTAAACAATAGTTTCAATGAAAAATTTTTAAGTAATATTTATCGAATCTTTCAAGGTATTCTTTTTATTCTCTACTCTTCATCAAGCAAGGAAAGTATATTTTTAGTTCGAAATTTGATCAAAAGTAAAATGTTAAATGGACTGCAATTATAAACTTTAGCATCTTTAATACATGGTAAAGATTTTTGAAGTCTAACAATAAATCTTGTTATAATCGTAATACATATAAAATTATGAACAACAAAAGCAATACAAATTCTACTATTCCGACAGAATCTTTGTTTGATTAAAATAAATAGCTAACAATTATTAATATTTTGAACATGCACGAATTTGTACAACTCGACAATATATTAACCATAAAAAAGCACAAACTATAATTGTCACTTAGTATATACATCTAATTCGAAAAAGTTATTTTATCATTTAAATTAGTTTAGGCTTGTTATAGTCTTTAAGTATGTCCTTTAGAATTGTTACTATAACGTAAAAAATGTTTTTATATTTGTATTTCTTGTAAATAAGTACAAATTATTAATATACATATGATGGATACATATCGGGCATTTACCCTTATTCCATTTGGCGACATCGACGTCACTTTAACAACAAGAAATTGGAGCTTGTTCGCCCGTTGTCGAAAACAACTGACTCCTGTTGGCAGGTTTATGTTATTTTCTAGACCTTGGGTAACGGAATAGGTTGTCAGTAGCACAACATTGTTCTCTATAGCGAGTAAATAAATCCCAATTTTTTGATATTGTGACGTCGATGTCGACAACTGGACGAGTACATGCGTAAATTGTCGCTCACGATAAATTTTACAGCCTGTATTTTATAGATTAGCAACAATTTTGCGATTTTGATAATAAAAAAGTTAATTTTGTACTACATGTCGCTCACAATTATATCAAAATTGGGCTCGAAAAGTATTAATGTATATATAAAACTATTTGGCACTATTCAAGTGATTTTGGCACTATTTAAAAACAGATTTGGCACGAAATCAAGATTTCCAATTCCCATCACTGCTACTGACTACAAAATATAATAGGATAGAATACACATGTTTATATGAGAATGATTATTTAGACGACAACAAGGCAACAGGATACAGGTTGTTGTCAATGCTGATTTTGTCACTAAGTCCCAGTGTGACCCTTTTAGCATTGTCGCTGCTAAATTTAGCATTATGTATTTTGATTAGGGTTTCTAATTTCCTGAACTTTTCCAATTCCCGGGAATCGAGAAAAAAAAATATTCTATTCCCGGGAATTTCGAAAACATATAACTTTAATTAAATGTCCTCAATAAAAAATATAATTTTATAAAAAAACATACATTTACCCCCTTATGCAAAAAAATATTTTACTTTAGCATTAAAGTTCATAGTAGTTGCCTGGCACTTTAAGGCTAACATAGCTATTACCCCTTTTACACACGGAAAGTTTACTTTGCAAAGTCTTAATTCAGCTGTGTGAAAGACAGAGGGAGGAATACTATCTCTTTCTGTCTTTCTCCCAGCTATATTAAGACTTTGCAAAGTAAACTTTCCGTGTCAAATACCCCTTTATTTGTTAAGAAATCAGATGCAAAAGACAACTTTAATTATTTTGTGATTTAATCATAAATACTGGTAACACCACCGTGTTCAACAACCACTTAACAGCTGATGATGTACAAAATCGAATACAATTTCATTCGAGTATTCAAATAATTTATTATTACTACATAGTATAAAACAAAGTCGCTTTGTCTGTCCCTATAACCCTATGTATGCTTAAATCTTTAAAACTACGCAACGGATTTTGATGCGGGTTTTTTTTAAAATAGATAGAGTGATTGAAGAGGAAGGTTTATATGTATAATAACATCCATTAAATAGTGGAGAAATACTGTTATTTTTGAGGTTTCTAATGTGATGTCATAAATAATTACATTTTTTCCGCTTACACTGCAAACGCAGACTGAACCCTACGAAACTTATCAAAATAATGTACTAAGCATTATACACATCGAAGAGGTATACAGAAAACTCCGCTATGGTATATGTCTATCTCGTATGGATATCCCAAAATAACATTTTTAACCGACTTCAAAAAAGAAGGAGGTTATCAATTCGTGTGTATTTTTCTCTTTCTTTTTTTATATTTGTACACGCATAACTCGGTCATTTTTAAACCGATTTTCGAAATTCTTTTTTTATTTGAAAGGGTTTGCCTGCTGTTGGGTCCCGTAATTTTTGTTCGAAATTCGAAAGGGGTAATTTGCTCCCCTCTTGCATAACTCTGCTATTTGTGAACCGATTTTCAAAATTCTTTTTTGATTTGAAAGAATTTTGCTTAAAGTTAGAACAAATTTTTTTTTTCGAAAATCGGAAGGGGAAATTTGCTCCCGTCTGGCATAACTCGGTCATTTATGAACTGATTTACAAAATTCTTTTTTCGTCTGAAAAGGTTTTGCCTTAAGTTAGAACTTATAATTTCTTACAAAAATCGGAGGGGGAAATTTTCTCCCCTTATGCATCATAACTCCGTCATTTATGAACCGATTTTCAAAATTGATTTTTTGTTCAAAAGGGTTTGCCTGCGGCTTAGTTCCATAATGTTTTTTTAAATCGGTGGGGGACTTTGCTGCCCCTCCCTCGCCAAAAAAATACTAGATCATATATAAACCGATTTAAATTAAAACGGTTTTATTTTATTTTTTTTTGCTTAGAAAGGGCTTGATTACAGTAAATGTAAGTAATTAAAAATGTAGTGTATGAATTTAGATATTCCAAAGATAGCAGGAAATCTTCATGGTTTAGGGAGAGAAGAATTGTTTTACTCTAAATTTAACGCGTGCGTGCCACGGGCATTAATGAATAGATCAAAACTACTGGATAGGTTTTAATAATTTTTTCAGTGAATGACATACTGACTAATTTAAATTTAAAAAATATGAGCTTCTGGCATGGTAGGAAAACAGATAAACTATGAAGTAAAATTAAAAAACATGAAAAATTATCACAATTTGTTTTATTAGAATTAAATGAGTATTTGAATAGCCAGCTTTTTCGATTCGTTTTGATTGTATGTACAATACTAAAATATTTTTGTGTAATTGTATTTATTTTAGTATTTTTTATGGATTTTGCTATGTATTTCCAATCAGTTGAATAATTTGGCGATGTTTTCCATCACATGACACATGAGCTATCAATTTTAGCTTCATTTTCAGATGTAACATGAATTAATATCTGCTATATTAACAAAAATATTTCAGGTACAAAATACACATTTTGGAAATATCAGCTTAAAGTAGTCTTAACAAACGTGGGTGCCTACTTTAGAATTTTGATATAATAATTTTTTTAAAATACAACTTTACTTAACATTGCTTGGCAAACCTTTGCTAAGATTTTTTTTGCATACGACCCATAAGTTTATTTTAATTGAAATTTATTTGCTGGTGGTTAAGCATTGTCTTTGATTTTCAAAAATATTATTATACATATGTGAATTCTCATATAGTTCTTAAAAGTCTTTGCATAACATAAGAGGTTTGTGAATGTTCAAAATATGTGGTTGAAGTCTACTTAGGGTTAACATAGCGATTATAATCGTAATCTCGCCTTTTAATCGTAATCGAACCCATTAATCGCTCGATTACGATTAAAATTTATTCCCTTTTTTAAGCAAATAATTTATCCCAAATTTGCATACAATTCAAACTCAAGTCATGAAAAATTAAAATTAAAATTTTTAATACAGAATATATATATTTGGAATAAACATGTCTATATGTTTGCATTTCATTGTCTTTATATGAACTTGTCCATTCATTATGATATAAATTAATTCATCATATGTGGATACAAAATTAAATAAAAAATAAATTAAAAAAGTAGAAATATACTTCGTCCTAGGAAAAGTTTACTACCAAAAGATTGATTTCCCATAATTCGTATTGTTTTTGATACTCATAAGTTCTGATTTACGAACTTCATTTTACATTTTTTACAATTTTCTCAAATTGTAAAAAATATAATTTAATTGAAAATTTAAATACAAGAGCGAACTCAAGACAAAATATATAAATTTCTTTGGCTAAACCTATACAGTTCGACTAATTGATCAAACAGAATTGCGGCATAAACACATTTTCCATACAAATTGACACAAAAAAGTAACACCAGAAAGCAGTCGAGAGATCTGTTTTATTTTGACAACGTTTTTTCTAATGCTCCCACATATAAATACTCATTCTCCCAACAATGATACCATACTTTCAATAAATTTCATACATTTTGTGAACAAAACTACAAAGAAAAATAAGCACAAAAGAAAATAAAAGAAAAATTGTAGAGCATTTGAAGTTACTGCCGTAGATTTTATTAAGGGCTTTGTTAATTTGGCAGCGATTTTTCCTGAAGTTGCGGACTTATTCTGTTTGATCATTAAAACTCATGACTCAATTTATTTTGGTTTTAGAAAAAATTATAATTGTATATCTTCTTCATTAATCGCGTTTAACCGATAATCGCGATTAATCGAATATTTTTTTAATCGTAATCGTGATTATGAAAATTTGCGATGACTTGCAAACCCTAAAGCTATGTACAGACGGTTGTCAGATCTTACAATATTGCCAGTAAAATGTGCTCAAAATTTCTTACAACCGTGTGAACTGACAATTTTTGTCAGACGTCGTTGCCAAAAAAGCATTGTCAGTCCATTGCAAGACTAGCAGCTGACAACAGATTTGTCATGGCCATGCAGAAATGACTAGTAAGGTAATACCTTAATTTTACCAGATGGAGGTCACCCTGTTACTAAATAAATGCAACCCTGCTTCGATGAGTTCTAGAGCCATGTTTCGTTCAAAACAGAGAAAGAATAGAAAAAAAAGAAAGATATGTGTCATCCAATCAAAACAAGCAACGTGGCAGGATTAATAGAAATTT
Source organism: Tachina grossa (assembly GCA_949987645.1). Classification (NCBI taxonomy): domain Eukaryota; kingdom Metazoa; phylum Arthropoda; class Insecta; order Diptera; family Tachinidae; genus Tachina; species Tachina grossa. The sequence goes on from OX465277.1 coordinate 40,249,586, forward strand.
CGAGAAAAGGAAATATTAGCTAACGTGGCAAAATAAGAAGGATGAAAAAGGAAAACAAGTATAATGTTAAAGAAAAAGAGGATGACGAGAGAATACAGTACGGCGCGAAAGAAAAAGAAGGCTTTGAGGTGTGTCCGTTTAAAAAAAAGGGTGCGGTCAAAACGAAATGAAGTGGAGAAAAGATCAAGAAGCCGGAGAAGATAGTTGGAGTGTTAAAAAAGTAGATCGATGGTAAAGGCTCAGTTAGCCGACTGTAATGTAAAGTAACTGCAACAGTAGGAAACAGCTGATCGATATTGTTATCTTAAAAGTAATGAAAATGGTTATAGAGATGTAATGTAACGTAACCTACTTTTCATTTAAAAATCTCGATCAGCTGTTTCCAGCCAGCATGCTAGTACCGTCCCACAACCAGAATAATACCAGCACTTAATAGGCAATTTGAACACCACAGGCACACATTATAGATTGTCAGACATCTTACAATCATGTGAACACATTTTAAAATTATTGCCAATTATTTGTCAGACATTTTAATATTGTCAGATGTGCGAAGTTTATGCGTCTGACAATGGCGTCATTTTAAGAGAATTCTTTCTATGGGCAACACTGCACACGATTGATTTTGAAGAAAAAATTTATAATAAAATATATGCAGACAAAATCATTGCAAATGCTTCTTAATGGTCCATAATAATTTATACTTTCACTCTTTACATTTAACACAAACGATAAATATTTAACAATTTCTAACAAATGCTTTAAGTCTGGCAACGCATAACAGCACATCTAACAATTTGTGCATATGACAACCGTGTGAACTGACAATTTTTCTACTGACGATTTTGTCAGATGAATTTATTGTCATAGAGGTAGTTTACACGGGAATAATTATGCTGGCTCAACATTAAACTGGGGTCACACGATTGCAACAATGTACCAATTTTCGTCGGCTCACTGCGATAGAGTCATAAGTAATAAGCCAAAATGACATTATTGCTTAATTAATTCTTGAATAAGTCTATATGGCTTTATTACTAATGCAGTGTGGTGCACTTATGTAATTATATTTCAATTAGTTGAGAAATAAGGCAAATTTACTTTGTTACTTATGAATTTATTTCAGTGACCCGACGAAAATTTGTACATTGTGCCAATCGTGTGACCCCAGCTTTAGGGTGATAGATTATTCGACTTATTCCAGAAACCGGTTTGCGAATAGTTCGATTATTTGAAATTATGAAAAACCCGGTTTCGGTTTTTACAATTCAGGAAAAACCGGTCAACCGGTTTTTTAAGTAAGAAAATTATTATACAAAAGTTTTGATTTTGAATTGCTTTATTAAAAAAAGAGTTAACAGTTTATGTAAATACTATAAAACAATATACAAAAATTAAAGGTAAAACAAAAAAATGAACTTCATATACTTATGTATGGTACATAAATATGTATATGGGCATTTTCGCGAAAAGGTCAATCAAGAGTCCCAAAAAAATGTACCGAAGATCTTGCCATTTTTCATTATATATTATTTAGAAGTATTGAAATTTAATATTTTTGGGTTAAAATAGTGAATAAAACTTTATATATAAAAAATAATTGGGTACGTTTTATAGGCTTATTTCATTAAAATATTTACTACATTTAGGGCCATTATTATAACTTAAAGATAGTTAAAAGTATGATTTTATCGGACGTATAAAAACTTTATCATTTGCAAAATTTTACTTTAACCTAAAGTGAGCGATAGATTACAGGGAAGTTCATCCTACCTGGTAAATTAAATCCAATTTGCAATAATGGAAATCTTTTTATACGTCCGATAAAATCCTACTTTTAACTAACTTTAAGTTGTAATAATGGCCCTTAGAGTTCTCTTATCGTAGAGCTTCTCTTCTTTAATTGTACTTAAATAAGTGAAGTTACTGTAAAAAGAACAAAGGGAGACAACAGAGCACGAATTAACCGTATTTGTGTTAATCTTTAATCTGATTTTCTTTTGTCGCGTGAGTGACCGAAAAACAGCATAAGTTGTCAAAACGTTTGCATTTGTTGATAAAAGTGGAGGCAAATTTGTAGTTTACTTCAGATTGGTTCAACAATCAGTAAAATAAAATTAAATAACATTTTTTTTTAATAATTTATTTTTTATTCATTGCGAAAGTTTGTCGTGTGAGTGACCGTAAGTGCAATCCCTTTTAAAAAAATTATTTTTGCTAAGTTATTGTTAGCTTTTTTAATTCAGATTTAGATGGAACAACAAAATATTAATAAAAAAAATTAAAAGCAAATGCGGTACATCGCCAAAATCAAAAATAACCCACAAAAACTGAGTATACAGCAAAACAAAGAGAATTCTTCCGAAAGTACAGAATAAAAGTGCGAGAGAATCCAATAGAAGTCGATAGCAAGTTGAAAAGAAAGAGATAATATGATAGATCCATAATAAAAACGATTCGGACTAATCGGCATGTGGAGAACAAGAAAAGTGATAGGAATTGGAGCAAGCAATTTCTTGGAAAGGGCGTAAAGAAGGCATAAAGGGCACTGCCAACAAATGCAGAAAGGCGAATAATTGTTTTTGATGTATTGAATAAAAAATACAACGATATGGATATCTCTTTTTTATTTTTTCTTCTTCTTCTTCTTCTTAGCTTAAATACTAATGTAATGACTATATTTGTATATATAACTGCACACAAAACTGCAGTGGAAAAAATTTCGCGTGAGTGACGTCGCGTGAGTGACCCAGAAAAATCCTTCGAAAAAAAATGACAGGCCAAATTTTGAAAAATCATAAGTCTAATAATAATAAGGGTTGATATTTCTTATTTATGTAAAAAATATTTAAAGTTAAAAATTTTCACACAATTCGCAGAGTTTGCTGATTATTAGCAATGATGTCTGAAGCCATGTCTATTTGAAGTCGCGTGGGTGACCGCTCTTTTGTGACTTTTATCTCGAAAGATAAAAACCGGAGGGTTTCAATTTGTTTACCATTGATAGTACTCTCAAAATACTACAAAAAATTATTAGTAGTGAATTGTAAAAAATTTAATTGTGTTTGATTTATTTAAGATTTAACATTTTATATTGCTCCCGAAAGTCGTGTGTGTGACCGCGGAAATGCCCATATATAATATACAGTTGAGGAACAAACTCTACATACAACCATAATTTTTAGGGTTTGTGGAAACTTGGTAAGTAGATTAGTAATGGGGACGGACGACATGTTTTGGGAATTCAAAACCGGGGAAAAAATAAAAACGATGGCAACCCTGTTAAAAATGGGGGATTTTGGGGATTTTCATGCTGAGAGTTTCTTGGCTATGTGTGTGTGTGTGTATGAGTTTGATTCTTTGTTTATGTGTATGTATACTTGTGTGCCCAGCTTTTGTTGTTATTGTAGAGAAACGTTGTGCTTACAGTGCATGGATGTATGTATATGTGGGTGTTGCATGTGTGTATGTGTGTGAGTTTGATTCTTTCTGTGTATCGGAATGTATGTACACTTGTGTGTACAGGTTTTGTTGTTATTGTAAAGAAACGTTGTGCTTACAGTGGATGTATACATACAGTGTATGTATGTGTGGGATGTTTGTGTGTGTATGTATGTGTGTGTGTATATGTGTGCGTTTTTGTATTTAATTGTATGTTTGTCGGTCTCAGATACTTTTGTCGTAGTGGCAGACAATCATTATACCCAGTAGGAAATGTCGATGGTGAAAATGTACTGAGTCGCTTTTGACTTTGTCACCAGTACTACTATATAATTATATCCCATTCAATAATTTTCACTATAGACATTTAGCATATGCTTGTCATTTAAAATCTACTAGTAACACTAAAACAATTGAATAGGTATGACTACGTGGTTCTTATTGGAACGTAGAGACATACCAACCAGACAGTTAGTTACTGTTATATTTCTATAACTTATGTACATACAAAAAGGTATGTATAGTGACAAGTTGTTGCAAAATCTTTCCTTTTTACTGACAGATAGAATAAAACGTATTATACTATAATAGTCACTAGAATTTTAGTGTTGACACAAAGACACTTGATCCCTGTCTCACTGCAGGGTAGTGACAACGAATTCGTGTGTATGTAGAATCATTATTTTTGTTGTTGTGAGTTGTCGTTGCTATGCATATGTATGGTTATTGTGCTCGTATGTATGCATGCATTTTTTTATTTCTGGGGAAATATTCTAGTAGCTGCAGATAGTGGCAACCATGATATCTGCTGAAAATGGAAGTGGAGAGGGAATGTATTTGATAATGTATGTACACATATGTTTTTGGAGTAATGTACGTGATCGTATGGTGGGAGACGAAGGTGATGTTATGAAATCTTCGTTTATTTATTTAAGAAATATTGTTTCGTATTTCATGATAGAGGAGTTTGAATTGCATAATATTATAAAATTTCATTATGTATGTATGTTTGTAGGTAGAAATAAATTGTTTTCAATATCGACATTTGGTACTATAAAATACTATCATATATCTGAACTTCTCTAATCCTAGTATGTTTTTATACATTAACGAAGGTTTATTCATATTGAAATTTCTTATTTCAATACGGAAAAATATTAATTTACAGTATTCATTTATTAAACTCATTAGTTTTTAGGTATTTCAATATACATTTACTATTATATTGAAAATTATTGAATTAATGTGAAGCATTCTTATTTTTAAGCTGCGCATTTTCACTGAGTGTATTGATTGCTTATCTATACATTGTGCTTTGACTAAACGACGCTTCATATATTTTCATGATGTAGATATGTAAGTGTGATTGTTAAGATCTAATAAATACTTGAGCATTCCATGCAAATAATATTGGAGTATGTGGTCCAATCTAGCTGAAACAGTCTAGTTACATCATAGTCTCATGTAATGCAGTCATGGATCATATCGTTTTCATACAACCATTCAATGCTGCACGATAAATATTAGTGTTTAAACGAATATGATCGTTCTTCTTAGGCGATCACAAATTGTATGCGAGTAGTCTATAACTATTCCATATGGGTTAGTTTTTGGGGTTAGTCCGATGTAATGCAACGTTGTACCATGTGGTCCAACCCTAGGACATCGCAATGTTAAATCGACCACCTTTTTTTCATATATTTAAAATAGTTTTGGAGTACTCCAACTCCTCTTTGGACTAGTCCTTACATGCATGTATGGACTAGTCGCATTATCTGCAGGGTTGATAAGAAATTTGATATGTATACATACAAATTGATTTTATGTGTATATGTATGTATGTCAGTTCTCGTTGAACCTTCATAGTGAAGAGACATTAAAGCGGATTTTTTTACATACATACATACGAAACAAATATAAAAAACAACAAAATCAAAAATCATACAAAAAATATTCGTAATACATATTCACCTTGATAAATAAGCTTATTGGCTTTACTAATATTTTTTACATAGCAAGAAATAGCAAAAACAAAAAAAAACCGTAAACACAAACAAAGTTCCCTTGAGGAATAATACTCTGTATGAGTACCTCAAAGGAAAAAAAAATTGAAGTGAGTTCTAACGGCAGAAATGCTTATTTTACTGTGATTTCTGAAACTCTTAATGAAAAAAATATAAATAATAAATCTGATGAAAATCTTTTTTTAACGGCAAAGCCAATTTTTCGTCAGCGATCAACTTCGCTTTGTCCAATGCCAACTAGTGAATCGTTAACATTACCATTGCCTAGTACTTCTTCATTTAAGTCTGCGATATCATCCGCATCGGGCTCGCCTTCATCACTAAACCAAGTTATCACTACAGATAACAGTAGCTCAAAACCCAAGGTACAAGTGGGAATGGACAGATATATAACAGTGGTAAAGCGTGGGCGAAGCCCAAATTCTTCAAAAATTTCATCTGCCCCAAAGATGTCTAGGGATAACAGCGCATCATCTACCAATCGTCAAAATCGTTTTTCATTATTGCAAGACACCGACGACAAGCCCTCTACATCGCAAAAGTCTTTTAAGCCACCACCTATTTATCTGAGAGAAAAAAATTCTAACGCGCTTATAAAAAAACTACTGTCGACCATTGGTGAAAATACTTTTCACATCATTCCAATTAAACGAGGTAATATTGATGAAACTAAAATCCAAATATATAATGAAAAAGATTTCCGAAAAATTGTTAGTGAATTCGAAAAAAATAAAACAAATTTTTACACATACCAACTTAAGAGTGGTAAAGGCCTACAGATAGTATTAAAGGGCATAGATTCATATGTTGAGCCCGAAGAAGTAAAATCTGCACTTGTCGACCAAGGATTCAAGGTAAAAAATGTTACCAACATATTTAATAGAGAAAAGGTCCCCCAACCCCTATTTCGGGTTGAACTGGAGCCGAATGACATACAATTGAAAAAAAATGAAGCCCATCCAGTTTATAACGTAAAGTATCTCTTACATCGAAAAATCACAGTTGAAGAGCCACGTAAGCGTTCAGGTCCCGTACAGTGCCATAATTGCCAAGAATATGGCCATACGAAAACTTACTGCAAGTTACCTACAGTGTGTGTTATCTGCGGTGAATTGCATGGTACTGCTAGCTGCACTAAGCCAAAAGATCAAGCAGAAAAAAATGTAGTAATTGTGGAGGTAATCACACAGCTAACTATAGAGGGTGTCCTGTATTTTCTTTCGTTAAACAGGCTATGGGTCAAAAACCCAAGCTAACTCCAGCTCTACAAGTAAACGCGAACTCCGACACTTTTGCTCAAATCAGCCAACCAGTTACTTCACGTGTATCGTATGCTGATGCTGCTAAGACTAGTTCAATTCCCACGCAAAATGTTCCACCGCCAAATAATTCAACGAATTCAAACTCAACACTTTAACTTTAGTCGCCTTGAAGCTACTATTGAGAATCTGGTGCTAACTATAAACAACTTTACTACAAATATGACAAGTATGATGCAAGAAATGCTGCGAATGCAGAATACACTGCTTCAAGCATTAGTTAATAAACCATGAACACGTTAAAAATATGTTTCTGGAACGCAAACGGCATTCGCCAACATAAAAATGAACTTGAGCACTTCCTCATGGAAAAAAATATTGATATAATGTTGGTTTCTGAGACTCATTTGACCTCAAGAAGCTTATTTAAAATAAATGGTTACACTTTATATGATACAAAGGACCCGAGAGAGAGAGCATGTGGTGGATCAGCAATTCTGATTAAGTCAAGACTCAAGCACTATGTCCTTGACAACGTTAGTGAAGAATATTTGCAAGCAACGAATATTTTCGTAGAAAATTTTTGTGCGAATTTCGTGATATCATCAATTTACTCACCTCCCAGATTTTCAGTTAGCGAAGATCAGTATGAGAAGTTCTACAAATCGCTTGGATCTTGTTTCGTGGCAGCTGGTGACTACAATGCAAAACATACCTACTGGGGATCGCGTCTTGTTACACCTAGAGGTCGAGCCTTGTTCAATACAATTTCAAAAATGGGCTTAGATGTCATTTCGAGTGGGGAGCCTACTTATTGGCCTACTGACGTAAGAAAAATTCCAGATGTTATAGATTTTGCCGTCACGAAAAATATTCATAGGGACTTAATTCATGTAGAGGCCTCTCTAGATCTGTCCTCCGATCACTCTCCAACAATAGTTACAATTTTCAACCCACTAAGGAGTGATTTAACTAACTCATATGTGAAGATGATTAATGGAATCAACTGGCTGGTATTCAAAAAATATCTTAGTAGTCACTGCGTAGAAAACATTCAGCTTAGATCATGCGATGATATTGAATTTAATATTGCCAATCTTAACGAAAATATTAAACAGGCTGCTGAACACGCCACTACCTCCTATCCGCAGACCGGCTTTAACACAATTTATTCTACGGAAATTGAACGTCTTGTATGTGAAAAAAGGAGAGCTAGAAGAGAATGGCAACAACACAGATCACCCCTAAATAAAATCAGACTTAAAGAATGTACTAAACGACTCAAAGAGCTGCTATCATCGGAAAAAACTGCACTACTGGAAAAGTATTTAGAAGGTCTTGATGTTACGTCCGCATCTAATTACTCTTTATGGCGCGCTACTAGAAATCTTAAACGACCCGTTTATCTTAAATCACCATTGCGTACTGCGACCGGAGGCTGGGCAAGAAGTGATAGTGAGAAAGGTAACTTATTTTCTGAGCATTTAAAATATGTATTCACTCTCAATTCATGTACGGGTGCTGCTGATTTACCGAGTGTAGTTTCTCTACCCCCTCGTCCCTTAAGGTTTAAGATGCGTGAAGTACAAAAAGTAATTGCTGAACTCAACCCGAAGAAAGCTCCAGGTATTGATGGCATTAGTAACAAAATGCTCATGAACTTGCCTCATATTGCAATAAGAATCCTGCTATTTACTTTTAATGCTATTTTAAGAATGCAGTATTTTCCACATAACTGGAAACTGGCCAAGATCAAAATGATTCCAAAGGCGGGCAAAGATCTTACCAAGACTGAGTCATATAGGCCCATAAGCTTACTATCTACAATCTCAAAGCTTTTCGAAAAGCTGCTCATGACTAAATTGTCCAAAATTTTAACTGATAATGGGTGCATCCCTGACCATCAATTTGGCTTTAGAAGTCAGCACAGCACGATTGAACAAACGCATAGACTGGTCCAAGCTGTAAGAAGAACATTTGAAGAAAAGAAGTATTGTTCTGCTCTCTTTATTGATCTTTCTCAGGCGTTTGATAAAGTATGGCACGAAGGCCTAGTTTTAAAATTGAAGACATATCTGCCAATAAACATTCAAAAGCTTTTGGAAAGTTATATTATTGATAGGAAGTTCACTGTTGTGGAAGGAGAGTTCACGAGTGTGCCCGAATCTATATCTTCTGGTGTGCCCCAGGGTAGTATTCTGGGTCCTGTCTTGTATTTAATATATACTTGTGATATGCCTGTGAGCAATAATATCCTTATTTCTACTTTTGCCGATGATACAGCCTGTATGAGTGTGCACGAAAACCCTTATGAGGCATCCCGCAATCTCCAGGAACATATCACTCAGCTGGAAATATGGTTGAACTTATGTAGAATTAAAGTCAATGAACAAAAGTGTGTCCATATAACGTTCACCCTAAGAAGAGATACTTGCTCCCCCGTTCGAATCAACAATCATAATATTCCTCAACATTCCCAAGTGAAATACCTTGGTATACACCTTGATCGAAGACTTACATGGAAACATCATATTGACTCTAAGTTAACTCAGATGAAACTTAAGTTAACTCAAATATATTGGTTGATTGGCAGAAACTCAACACTCAGCTTAGACTGCAAACTTTTACTATACAAGTCGATTTTGAAGCCAATATGGTGCTACGGAATTAAGTTATGGGGCACTGCTTCAGCTTCCAATGTCGAGAGAATCCAACGAAGGCAAAACAAAATTTTACGGTTAATAACATCGGCTCCATGGTACATCCAAAATTCTATTATACATCGTGATTTAAATATGCCACTAGTGACTGAAGAAATTGCAAAATACGCAGGCAAATATTTAACAAAACTCGAATCACATCCTAATCCGCTTGCTCGTAATATTTTGAACTTTACTGGACACATCCGCTTAAAAAAGAGGGACACACGGGCTCTTATATATACTTAACACTCCAGGTGGGACTACTTGAAAATACTTCCCCCCCCCTTTTTTTTTTGATTATCATTACTAATGTATTATTTATAACTACCACTAAGTTTATGTCCGACACTGGTCGGGCCTAATTATTTTTTTTTTATAGATTTAAGATTTGAATACTTATTTTTAGTTCACATATGAAGATACAATAAATAAATACATGCATTATAAAAATAAAAAATAAAAAAAAATAAAAAAATGTATGTATGTATGTATGTACGTACATACAAATAAGAGTACAACTCAATCTTTGAATTCATTTTTTTTTTGGTCTTGTGATATCTTTTTGTTGTGTATTATCTGAAATTAAAAACGTTGTTTTATCTGCATTTACTTAAAAGTTTGTGAAGATTTTCTGTTTTAAGTAAAACTGAATTCCTGAAGATACATACTCTATAGTAATAGTAACTATAATAGAAATATTTCTTATACTTAATTTACATTTTTTTAAAGTTGACGCAACGTTAGTTAGTCAACGTTTGACATTTTTTCTAACTATAGCCTTTTTTCTTCACTTTCTACATTTATTTTTGGAAATCTTGCATTGCTTTTTTATAAAATTTATAAACATTTTTAAATGAAACTGATCCGGCACTCCAGCTTAGATACTGATAGTGTTTTTTCTTTTGTTTTTTGTTACTCAACTTACTGTTTATTTTTTATTGATAAACATTTAAAATCAAAAGGGAGTTTTATATTGAAATTATTATTTTCATAATTGTTGAAAACAATCGCTACTTCTTTTGCGATGAAATCATTTGAATTACTTTTGAAACCTTACATGTTTATAAAAATTATGTTATTTTCTATATTGCTTAATTTATAAGACTTTTAGAATTTGTACTTTGGTGGTTATATTTTCTATTATACGATTATGAATAAGAATGCAGTAAGCTGATGTCTTTGCTTACTGTTTCAAATTAAAATTTTATTCAACTGAACAAAAGGAGATTTTTTCTTAAACTCTAATGCAGTTAGAAGCGCTGGAGATTCTTTCATATAACAGCTTTTTGGAATTTTTGATACATAGAATATAGAATTGGATAACATTTATTTTTAATTTTTATGTTAAGAAGTACGGATATGAGACTGAATTTAAATGTACTTTTAAATTAGTTAAATCATAATGAACAAACATATTTTCTTCTTTAATAGCGATCAACAGAAAACGAACTCGTTTTCATATAATTTAGGTATACCCTTTCGACGGCTCCTCTAGGATACAAGATGACTTTGTATGACGAAATTTCTGTTGCTTTATACTGATAATATGTTTACATTAATAAGGTACATATACATATGTTTATTTTATGAAGGGTGATCACCTATGGCTTCTATTTAATGTTCTATATGATTTTTTTTTCATTTTATTAAAGTTCAGCGTATTGTATATATATTTCTGAAATGTTTAAGTGTGTTATGTGTGCCCATCGGGCAGAGTGTACGTATTAGTTGGTCAGTCAGTCTCTATTTTTATTTATTTTATTTTTTTTCTTCTAATGTGCCACTCCTTTTTTCAGATTTTACTACTTGGAATAGAGAATTTTTGTATAATTTTTTGCTGGGTATATACATTAGGTATGTAGAAATTAGTTTAGATACAAAGAAATGCATGTTTAATAAACAACTATTGTATCAAATCGATCTCAAATAACTCAGTTACCTCTACCAGCAATTCACCGTTGGTGTTTTCATAAATGAAATATCTATGTTTTGAGAGAATTGTTCCCCTCAAGTATTTCTACATGAGGTTTGAGGGGTCAATCACTGTCGCATTCATATGTAATGATTATTCACTTAAAAAAGGTCATCATCACCATCAATCATCTCCGTATACAATACATTCATGAGTTGGGTTGATCCAGATACAATTGCTGTCTCATCACCTTCTAACAGCTTTATATATTTTGCTAGTATGCATGCCTTAGCATGCTTCTATCGATAGTGACGTAAGAGTCCGAGATGTAGTAGTGTTACAATTAAAAATCTTTACTATTAGAATTTACCAGTTCGCTCTTTTGAATTTTTACAAAGTAGATACATATGTATGTATTTCATTGACCACAAAATCATAAAATTTCTTTGCTTACAAAATTGTATGACGTGAGGATTTTTTTTTTGAAATTATACATGCTTCGGCATGCTTTCATTTTTTTCTATAAATTTATGTTATACTCATACAGATAGAGATATAAGGTAAGATCTGTTTACTGTATATTTTAAAATTTATGCATGCTTCAGCATGATTCTAGTTGAAGCGTATATTCATTCACTAAGTTTGTTTGATACTTATTCATACACATGTACATTCTTAAAGATTGGATATCAAAGTCCAATTTCCGTAGTTTATCTATATTTTCTAAAGATCTGATAGCTAAAGAAATAAATAGAGCGAAGATCTTCTATAATAATCCCATTTTCATATTGTAAAATTTTGCGTGCTAGCGCTTTCAATGGGAAAATATACATACAACTTTATAAAAAGTGATAATATGATTTGCTGCAGAATATTGCACTGAAGTTTTAGCAATATTTCATTCAGACCAACAAGTTTAGAGAATTCCACTACATTTAGTTAATTATCTTTCTTAAGACCCATTATTCCTAATCAATCCTACAAAAAACAACACAAACTAGATTTTTCGTTTTAATTTTATTTTTATTTTTATTAAATTCAACATTCATTCTTCAAATTACTTTATACTATATTAATTAGCTTTTTCTCATTTGTGGAATGTTTAATCGTAAACATTTTAATGGTGAGATGAATTTTTCTATTTTATGCACTACGTAAATCTTTATATATACCAATCTACTTATATGAACCATTAAAGCTAATTCTTTTCACATCATTCCTTTCAATGATCTATTAAATCATTCTAATATTGTTGCTTTCATATTAAGTAATGTTTAATCTTTTATTTAGGTATGAGTTTTCCCAAGTATTTTGTATTAAAAAATTCTTTAGAATCATCTGTTTGTAAGTTTTTTGGTACCTGTACCACTTCAAAAATATTTTCCATTGCCTTGGTTTTTAGAGTGCAGCTTTTATTTTCAGCTGTACTTTGAGAATGTGTCAATTACAGTCTTCAAAAACCAACAATTTCTATTTTCTGTAGAATAGTTCTACATTTCACCTAACTTAGCTCCATAAAAGATCATATATTCGTGTCATTACAAGCACAAACAATTTTCGAGTTTTAATATGGAGTTCGTTTACTATATTTCTTTTTAAAGACATTGAGTTGTTTTACAGATTTTTTGGAGAGTGTGGTGATCTACATGTTGCACTTTCAGCTATTTATACTAACATGTAGTTAATTTTCTAATCTATATATTTAATCGTACAACTCTTCAATTTATTTTTAATTATTTAATTTTTAGAATTGCTTTTCAATTTTATAACTCTCTTCCTTCTCTAATTTTATTTCACGTTGTAGTCCACCAATATGCATTTGAATATATTCTTGAATTATATCAATGCCTTAAGCTATATTATTAATTTGTTCTTTAGTTTGTCGATTTCAGTTTCCAGAAAAATTAACTTATATCATCGTTCTCTGACGGAGAACGATGATGATTCTGTATGCATACATTAGTAGTAATTAAAATCTTTTTATAGATTTCGAGTTCAAATTTATCATAATTTTTTGGTATTTTATCAAACATTAGAGAAAACAGTCGTAGTGTTAGAGCCCATATTTGACCACCAACTTGTATTTTATCTTCATTAAGTTTGAGGTTACTATCACTATTAGTTTGTATCTAATTCATTTCTTCCTTCCAATACTGATAAGTCTTCGGAATTGGAAGTCTTTGAGTACAAATCATCGTCATCATCATTCTCAGTATTAGCGTTATTAAATAAGATGGTATTATCAAATATTGTTCCTTCTGCTAGTTTCTTTGGTGTACTCTATCTTGACTGATGGTTTCTCATGCTTTAAACTTGTATATTTTCAACTTCTGTCTTGATTTTACTTTTTTCTTTCATAAGAATTCTTTTAATATTTTTAGAACTATCTATGAATTCTTCTGTTATAGGTTTAAATGCATCTTTTAGTTGTTCATTTGTATCTATTTCACTAGTTTTTATACTACGAAGCTTTTTCTTAATCACATTTGTTCTCAACACCAAAGGCTTTAAAACTTTCTCATCCATGTTTGCTAACAGCAAATTCAGGTATCGGCTACGAAATCAGCTTATCAGGAGCTGGTCTGCTTTTCAGATCAGCTTATCAGGAGCTGGTCTGGTTACCAGATCAGCTTATCAGGAGCTGGTCTGGTTATCAGATCAGCTTATCAGGACCTGATCTGGTTTTCAGATCAGCTTATCAGGAGCTGGTCTGGTTTTCAGATCAGCTTATCAGGAGCTGGTCTGGTTTTCAGATCAGCTTATCAGGAGCTGGTCTGGTTATCAGATCAGCTTATCAGGAGCTGGGTTGGTTATCAGATCAGCTTATCAGGAGCTGGTCTGGTTTTCAGATCAGCTTATCAGGAGCTGGTCTGGTTTTCAGATCAGCTTATCAGGAGCTGGTCTGGTTTTCAGATCAGCTTATCAGGAGCTGGTCTTGTTTTTAGATCAGCTTATCAGGAGCTGGTCTGGTTTTCTGATCACCTTATCAGGAGCTGATCTGATTTTCAGATCAGCTTATCAGGTAACAGATCAGGCTATCAGGAGCTGTTCAGATTTTCATATCAAGATATCTGATTCAGATTTAGTTATTAGTATACAAGTAGCTAGCCATTTATAACATTTATATAAATGGAGTTTAAGGTCAGATGAAACACGAAAAAGTAAACTTTTATATATTAAAATTATTTTCTATAACGATCATCGTGTAATTCACTATCTTTGCTTATAATCAAAAATCCATATTTATCCTTTCAACATGCTTTATATTTTTCTCACCTTACTTAAGCATTAAAATTACATTATGATGATCTCTTATTAAATGTTTGGTGATTCTAGTATAAGTTTTACAGAAGTAGAATGAATCAACATTCTTATCTCTCCCCATACAAAAATATGCTTCCCATACGCATCATCGTTAAATATCATATTGAAATTACTTTGGACTGAAATAACAGATTCACTATCTATAAATTTTGTAATATCTTATTGTTTTAATTGATGAAATTAATTTATTCAGGTATTCATATTTGGATGGATAAAAAGATTTTGAGTATAAATAAACGTTCTCAAATTTAAGTCCATTAGGACTTTCTAGCAAGCCAATCATAGCTTTTTTTCGCAATTTGACAGGAGAACTATGATTTATTTTTGAACTATCGTTCGGTGAATCATCAAAATTTCGTACCAAAGAATTATTTATGTTGTTTTGACTAAGGGTATGAGTCAATATTTATAAAATCCATTTCATAAATATCAGCTCATGCTCATAGTCAAAACAAAGTATGCTTTAAGTGTTTAAAACCGGTATTACCATAAAAATGGTGGTTTTAAATTCTTAAAATATACTTTGTTTTACTAACCGCATTTTATAACTAAATGCATTTCATAAATATTGATGCATACTCATAATCAAAACAGCATAAAAATATCCTTTGTTTTGACTATGAGTATGAGTCATTATCTCTTATTATAGAAAAATAAAATAGTATAATTATATGACATCAGAAATCATGTTTTCTAATATCATATAACCATACTATTTTATTCTTTCTATAATAATAGATAATATTTATGAAATGCATTTATTTACAAAATGCGATTAGTAAAACAACATAAATATAGGATGGTATGAAATTTTGATGATTCATCAATATTTCGTACCAAGATATTTTTAGGTTGTTTTTACTATGAGTATGCGCCAATATTTATGAAATGTATTTCATAAATATTATCTCTTATTATAGAAAAATTAAAAATGTAGCTATACGATATCAGAAAATATTTTCTGAAATCGTATAGCTATATTATTTTATTTGTCCTATAATAAGAGATAATGGCCCCTACTCATAGTAAAAACATAGAATATTTTAAGAGTTTCAAATCAGTATTATCATACAAAATACTGATTTTAAACTCTTACAGCCTTATTTATAAAACATATTAAGTCTTTGTAAAGGCTTTTTAAATCAAATTTTGATACAAAATTTTTCTTAAAAAGTCTTTATAAAACCCTAATAAGTGTTATAAATATATACTTTGTTTTACTAACCACATTTTTTGTAACTAAACGCATTTCATAAATATTGATGCATACTCATAGTCAAAACAAAGGATATTTTTATGCTGTTTTGATTATGAGTATGCATCATTACCTCTTATTATAGAAAAAATAAAATAATATAGCTATACGATTTCAGAAAATATTTTCTGATATCGTATAGCTGCATTAGTTTATTTTTTTATAATAAGAGATAATATTTATAAAATGTATTTAGCTACATAAATGCGGTTAGTAAAACAACCTAAAATACCTTGGTACGAAATATTGATGAATCATCGATCAGCTCCTGATAAGGTGATCAGAAAACCAGACCAGCTCCTGATAAGCTGATCTAAAAACAAGACCAGCTCCTGATAAGCTGATCTGAAAACCAGACCAGCTCCTGATAAGCTGATCTGAAAACCAGACCAGCTCCTGATAAGCTGATCTGAAAACCAGACCAGCTCCTGATAAGCTGATCTGAATACCAGACCAGCTCCTGATAAGCTGATCTGAAAACCAGACCAGGTCCTGAAAAGCTGATCTGAATACCAGACCAGGTCCTGATAAGCTGATCTGAAAACCAGACCAGGTCCTGAAAAGCTGATCTGAAAACCAGACCAGGTCCTGATAAGCTGATCTGAAAACCAAACCAGGTCCTGAAAAGCTGATCTGAAAACCAGACCAGGTCCTGATAAGCTGATCTGAAAACCAGACCAGGTCCTGGAAAGCTGATCTGATTGCTGATACCTGTTATTTGCCCTTAGCAAACATGGATGAAAAACTTTTAAAACAGTTGGTGTTGACAAGAAATGTGTTGAAGAAAAAGCTTCGTAGTATAAAAACTGGTGAAATAGATACAAGTGAACAACTAAAAGATACATTTAAACCTATAACAGAAGAATTCATAAATAGTTCTAAAAATATTAAAAGAATTCTTATGAAAGAAGAAAGTAAAATCAAGACAGAAGTTGAAAATATACAAGTTTAAAGCCTGAGAAACCTTCACTCAAGATATAGGCAAGTAGCCCACAGAAACTAGTAGAAGGAACAATATTTGATAATACCATCATATTTAATGATGCTAATACTGAGAATGATGATGACGATGATTTTACTCATAGACTTCCAATTCTGAAGACATTTATACTGACTTATCAGTATAGGAAGGCATAAATGAATTAGATACAAACTATTGTTGATAGTTACCTCAAACTGAATGAAGATAAAATACAAGACAAATTAATAATATAGCTTAAAGCATTAATATTCCAGAATATATTTAAATGCAAATTGAGGAACTACAACGTGAAATAAAATTAAAGAAAGAAGACAGTTATAAAATTGAAAAAGCAATTCTAAAAATTAAATAATTAAAAACAAATTGAAGAGTTTACGGTTAAATATATAGATTAGAAAATTAACTACATGTTAGTATAAATAGCTGAAAGTGCAACATGTAGATCACAACACTTTCGAAAAAATCTGTGAAACAACTCAATGTCTTTAAAAAGGAATTTAATAAACGAACTCCATATTAAATCTCAACAACTGGTTGTGCTTGTAGAGATGTAATGACAGGAATATATAATGTTTTATGGAGCTAAGTTAGGTGAAATGTAGAACTATTCTACAGAAAATAGAAATTGTTGATTTTTGAAGACTGTAATTGACACATTCTCAAAGTACAGCTGAAAATAAAAGCTGCACTCTAAAAACCAAGGCAATGGAAAATATTTTTGAACTGGTACGGGTACCAAAAAACTTACAAACAGATGATTCTAAAGAATTTTTTAATACAAAATACTTGGGAAAACTCATACCTAAATAAAAGATTAAACATTACTTAATATGAAAGCATCAATATTAGAATGATTTAATAGATCATTGAAAGGAATGATGTGAAAAGAATTAGCTTTAATGGTTCATATAAGTGGATTGGTATATATAAAGATTTACTTAGTGAATAGAAAAATTCATCTCACTATTAAAATGTTTACGATTAAACATTCCACAAATGAGAAAAAGCTACTTAATATAGTATAAAGTAATTTGAAGAATGAATGTTGAATTTAATAAAAATAAAATTAAAACGAAAAATCTAGTTTGTGTTGTTTTTTGTAGGATTGATTAGGAATGATGGGTCTTAAGAAAGATAATTAACTAAATGTAGTGGAATTCTCTAAACTTGTTGGTCTGAATGAAATATTGCTAAAACTTCAGTGCAATATTCTGCAGCACATCATATTATCACTTTTTATAAAGTTGTATGTATATTTTCCCATCGAAAGCGTTAGCACGCAAAATTTTACAATATGAAAATGGGATTATTATAGAAGATCTTCACTCTATTTATTTCTTTAGCTATCAGATCTTTAGAAAATATAGATAAACTACGGAAATTGGACTTTGATATCCAATCTTTAAGAATGTACATGTGTATGAATAAGTATCAAACAAACTTAGTGAATGAATATACGCTTCAACTAGAATCATGCTGAAGCATGCATAAATTTTAAAATATACAGTAAACAGATCTTACTTTATATCTGTATCTGTATGAGTATTACATAAATTTATAGAAAAAAAAATGAAAGCATGCCGAAGCATGTATAATTTCAAAAAAAAAAAAATCCTCACGTCATACAATTTTGTAAGCAAAGAAATTTTATGATTTTGTGGTCAATGAAATACATACATATGTATCTACTTTGTAAAAATTCAAAAGAGCGAACTGGTAAATTCTAATAGTAAAGATTTTTAATTGTAACACTACTACATCTCGGACTCTTACGTCACTATCGATAGAAGCATGCTAAGGCATGCATACTAGCAAAATATATAAAGCTGTTAGAAGGTGATGAGACAGCAATTGTATCTGGATCAACCCAACTCATGAATGTATTGTATACGGAGATGATTGATGGTGATGATGACCTTTTTTAAGTGAATAATCATTACATATGAATGCGACAGTGATTGACCCCTCAAACCTCATGTAGAAATACTTGAGGGGAACAATTCTCTCAAAACATAGATATTTCATTGTTTCTAACACTTTATGAAAACACCAACGGTGAATTGCTGGTAGAGGTAACTGAGTTATTTGAGATCGATTTGATACAATAGTTGTTTATTAAACATGCATTTCTTTGTATCTAAACTAATTTCTACATACCTAATGTATATACCCAGCAAAAAATTATACAAAAATTCTCTATTCCAAGTAGTAAAATCTGAAAAAAGGAGTGGCACATTAGAAGAAAAAAAATAAAATAAATAAAAATAGAGACTGACTGACCAACTAATACGTACACTCTGCCCGATGGGCACACATAACACACTTAAACATTTCAGAAATATATATACAATACGCTGAACTTTAATAAAATGAAAAAAAAAATCATATAGAACATTAAATAGAAGCCATAGGTGATCACCCTTCATAAAATAAACATATGTATATGTACCTTATTAATGTAAACATATTATCAGTATAAAGCAACAGAAATTTCGTCATACAAAGTCATCTTGTATCCTAGAGGAGCCGTCGAAAGGGTATACCTAAATTATATGAAAACGAGTTCGTTTTCTGTTGATCGCTATTAAAGAAGAAAATATGTTTGTTCATTATGATTTAACTAATTTAAAAGTAAATTTAAATTCAGTCTCATATCCGTACTTCTAACATAACATAAAAATTAAAAATAAATGTTATCCAATTCTATATTATACTATGTATCAAAAATTCCAAAAAGCTGTTATATGAAAGAATCTCCAGCGCTTCTAACTGCATTAGAGTTTAAGAAAAAATCTCCTTTTGTTCAGTTGAATAAAATTTTAATTTGAAACAGTAAGCAAAGACATCAGCTTACTGCATTCTTATTCATAATCGTATAATAGAAAATATAACCACCAAAGTACAAATTCTAAAAGTCTTATAAATTAAGCAATATAGAAAATAACATAATTTTTATAAACATGTAAGGTTTCAAAAGTAATTCAAATGATTTCATCGCAAAAGAAGTAGCGATTGTTTTCAACAATTATGAAAATAATAATTTCAATATAAAACTCCCTTTTGATTTTAAATGTTTATCAATAAAAAATAAACAGTAAGTTGAGTAACAAAAAACAAAAGAAAAAACACTATCAGTATCTAAGCTGGAGTGCCGGATCAGTTTCATTTAAAAATGTTTATAAATTTTATAAAAAAGCAATGCAAGATTTCCAAAAATAAATGTAGAAAGTGAAGAAAAAAGGCTATAGTTAGAAAAAATTACATACCCCCAAAAATGTCAAACGTTGACTAACTAACGTTGCGTCAACTTTAAAAAAATGTAAATTAAGTATAAGAAATATTTCTATTATAGTTACTATTACTATAGAGTATGTATCTTCAGGAATTCAGTTTTACTTAAAACAGAAAATCTTCACAAACTTTTAAGTAAATGCAGATAAAACAACGTTTTTAATTTCAGATAATACACAACAAAAAGATATCACAAGACCAAAAAAAAAAATGAATTCAAAGATTGAGTTGTACTCTTATTTGTATGTACGTACATACATACATACATACATACATACATACATAAACACATAAAATCAATTTGTATGTATACATATCAAATTTCTTATCAACCCTGCAGATAATGCGACTAGTCCATACATGCATGTAAGGACTAGTCCAAAGAGGAGTTGGAGTACTCCAAAACTACTCCAAATATATGAAAAAAAAGGTGGTCGATTTAACATTGCGATGTCCTAGGGTTGGACCACATGGTACAACGTTGCATTACATCGGACTAACGCCAAAAACTACCCCATATGGAATAGTTATAGACTACTCGCATACAATTTGTGAGTGCCTAAGAAGAACGATCATATTCGTTTAAACACGAATATTTATCGTGCAGCATTGAATGGTTGTATGAAAACGATATGATCCATGACTGCATTACATGAGACTATGATGTAACTAGACTGTTTCATCTAGATTGGACCACATACTCCAATATTATTTGCATGGAATGCTCAAGTATTTATTAGATCTTAACAATCACACTTACATATCTACATCATGAAAATATATGAAGCGTCGTTTAGTCAAAGCACAATGTATAGATAAGCAATCAATACACTCAGTGAAAATGTGCAGCTTAAAAATAAGAATGCTTCACATTAATTCAATAATTTTCAATATAATAGAAAATGTATATTGAAATACCTAAAAACTAATGAGTTTAATAAATGAATACTGTAAATTAATATTTTTCCGTATTGAAATAAGAAATTTCAATATGAATAAACCTTCGTTAATGTATAAAAACATACTAGGATTAGGGAAGTTCAGATATATGATAGTATTTTATAGTACCAAATGTCGATATTGAAAAGAATTTATTTCTACCTACAAACATACATACATAATGAAATTTTATAATATTATGCAATTCAAACTCCTCTGTCATGAAATACGAAACAATATTTCTTAAATAAATAAACGAAGATTTCATAACATCACCTTCGTCTCCCACCATACGATCACGTACATTACTCCAAAAACATATATGTACATACATTATCAAATACATTCCCTCTCCACTTCCATTTTCAGCAGATATCATGGTTGCCACTATCTGCAGCTACTAGAATATTTCCCCAGAAATAAAAAAATGCATGCATACATACGAGCACAATAACCATACATATGCATAGCAACGACAACTCACAACAACAAAAATAATGATTCTACATACACACGAATTCGTTGTCACTACCCTGCAGTCAGACAGGGATCAAGTGTCTTTGTGTCAACACTAAAATTCTAGTGACCATTATAGTATAATACGTTTTATTCTATCTGTCAGTAAAAAGGAAAGATTTTGCAACAACTTGTCAATATACATACCTTTTTGTATGTACATAAATTATAGAAATATAACAGTAACTAACTGTCTGGTTGGTATGTCTCTACGTTCCAATAAGAACCACGTAGTCATACCTATTCAATTGTTTTAGTGTTACTAGTAGATTTTAAATGACAAGCATATGCTAAATGTCTATAGTGAAAATTATTGAATGGGATATAATTATATAGTAGTACTGGTGACAAAGTCAAAAGCGACTCAGTACATTTTCACCATCGACATTTCCTACTGGGTATAATGATTGTCTGCCACTACGACAAAAGTATCTGAGACCGACAAACATACAATTAAATACAAAAACGCACACATATACACACGCACATACATACAAACACAAACATCCCACACATACATACACTGTAAGCACAACGTTTCTTTACAATAACAACAAAACCTGTACACACAAGTGTACATACATTCCGATACACAGAAAGAATCAAACTCACACACATACACACATACAACACCCACATATACATACATCCATGCACTGTAAGCACAACGTTTCTCTACAATAACAACAAAAGCTGGGCACACAAGTATACATACACATAAACAAAGAATCAAACTCACACACACACACACACATAGCCAAGAAACTCTCAGCATGAAAATCCCCAAAATCCCTCCATTTTTAACAGGGTTGCCATCGTTTTTATTTTTTCCCCGGTTTTGAATTCCCAAAACATGTCGTCCGTCCCCATTACTAATCTACTTTGGTAATAAATTCAAAAAATTAATTATGCCAATATTTAGGGTGCTAATAAAAATGTTTATACAAAAAATAAAAAAATTAAAATAGTAACACCTACAGTAGCAAATATATTCAAAATACATAAGAAAAAAGTCTAAATACAGGCATAAAATACATGAAAAAATACGCGCAAAATGTTTGATGTCGTCAACTTATTTGAAAATCCTGTGATTTCCGGTACCAAGCTGTCAACAAATGACATCCAAATATGGTCTAATACGTTGTTATCATAATTATTTTTGAATTTTTTATTTTTTGTAGAAACATATTTATTAGCAACCTAAATATTGGCATAATTAATTTTTTTAATTTCTTCGCAAGTTTCCTCAAACCCCAAAAATTATGTGTGTTATGAGTTTATTCCTTAATCGTATATACATATGAATGTGGATATCTACCCCTATATAAAGTATGAAGCAAAATGTCAACAAAACTAAAACGCACTCTTTGCAACTGGATTTTGACATCCATAAGGCCAATTAAACTCGCCTCTGCCATTACCTCTAAAAATAATTTCGCTTAAATTTAATGTTTCAGTAAAAAGCTTAGAACTTTTACACTAAATAAATACTTAGGAAAATAAACAAAACACGTTGGTCTAAGTTTTAACATAGTAAAAACTAATTTTATTGCAAAATGTACAAATCGAAAAGTATTCGACTCAGCCGGTTTTTAAACTGTAAAAAACCGGACTATTCGACATTCGAAAAATCAACATTTTGAAAAAACCAACAACCGTATTGTGAAAAAACCGGGTTTTAAAACCGGCTGAAAAACCGAGTCGATCACCCTACTCAACATGCCAGTTTGTAGGCAAATTCGGTGGTTGGCATAATTTTTCAACCAGCCTCAATCCCTCATTAGCAGCACAAAACCAATACATACACACTTGCGAAACCACAGGTTCGGTATTTTTTTTTACAGAGCGTATTTAGTCTTTAGTTGGCCATCGTCGTGGAAACATGAATTTAAAAGAAGAAGGGGGTTGGTCACGCCAACAAACTTTAAACTCATTAGTGAATTTAAAGAACGCGAGTTTTTATATAAAGTGACACATCCATTCTATTTGAAAGCTTACAAAAAAAAAGAAGTTAAAACCTAATGTAACAGCTACTGACATACAAAATAAGGTGTTGCAGCACACAATTTCTCAAGAAAAAAAGGTAAGAGCAGCAGAAGAAATATTCTGAAGAAGTTAACCAAAAGTTTACAAAAAATTAAGAACTATTGAATAAAATATAAACAAAACTAAAGCTACGGTCACACTGGTCAAACATATGACACAAAAATGCAAAACCAACGAACGCTAATGAAAAAAGTTTAGATCTATGTACACCTTTTCCAGTTATAATTCAGAAAGCGTCAATTGTAATTTAGATTTATCAATTTAAATTTAGAAAGCGTCACTTGTAATTTAGATTTATCAATTTAAATTCAGAAAGCGTCAATTGTAATTTAGATTTATCAATTTAAATTAAAAAAAGCGTCAATAGTAATTTAGATTTATCAATTTAAATTCAGAAAGAGTCAATTGTAATTTAGATCTCATAAATAAAAATTAAACCAAAAACGATTTTGTCAGATGAATTTATTGTCATAGAGGCAGTTTACACGGGAATAATTATGCTGGCTCAACATGCCAGTTTGTAGGCAAATTCGGTGGTTGTCATAATTTTTCAACCAGCCTCAATCCCGCATTAGAAGCACAAAACCAATACATACACACTTGCGAAACCACAGGTTCGGTGTTTTTTTACAGAGCGTATTAAAGGTAATGGGTGTTTTTTATTGAGGTATAGAACTTTAAGTTGGCATCACTTTTTTAACTGGCGGCCATTTTGTCAGCTGTCAAGTGATTAATATTTAGTTTGGTTTGCCATTTCATCATGAACAGGTTGACAAAAGAACAACGCTTGCAAATCGTGCAAATTTATTTCGAAAATAATGGTTCAGTTCGCGAAGTTTACCGCAAGCTCCGTCCATTTTATGGTCGACATAATCGTCCATCAGAGCAATTAATTCGGTTAACCATGGATCGTTTTCGCACTACGTTTACTCTATGTGATAATACGCATCCGCAGAGACGTCGAACAGTGCGCATCGAAGAAACAATTGCCGCTGTAGAGCAAAGTGTTGAAGAGGACCCGAATGAATCGATTCGCCACCGTGCACAGCAATTGGAGCTTTGTCCATCAACTTTATGGAAGATTTTGCGCAAAGATCTTGGCTTGCGACCTTACAAGATCCAGCTTGTGCAAGAATTAAAGCCGCGAGACCATGCAATGCGTCGTGATTTTGGTGTATGGGCCGAAAATGAGATTGATCTCGATGCTGATTTTCATCGCAAAATTTTGTTCAGTGATGAGGCTCATTTTTGGTTGAATGGCTACGTCAACAAGCAAAATTGCCGCATTTTGAGTGAAGAGAATCCACATGAGACCCTTGAGACGCCATTACATCCACAAAAACTGACTGTTTGGTGTGCTCTATGGGCTGGTGGAGTCATTGGGCCATACTTCTTCCGAAATAATGCTTGAGAGTCAGTTACCGTTAATGGAGACCGGTATAGAGCCATGATAAGCGACTATTTTGTTCCCGAATTGGATGGCATGAATGTGGATGAGTTGTGGTTCCAACAAGACGGCGCTACATGCCACACAGCGCACGTCACAATCGATTTATTGAAGGAAACATTCGATGAGCGCATAATTTCGCGGAATGGACCTGTCAATTGGCCACCAAGATCGTGTGATTTGACACCATTGGATTATTTTCTTTGGGGATATGTGAAGTCGCTCGTCTACGCCAACAAACCAGAAACGTTAGGGGACTTGGAAGCCAACATTCGTGGCGTTATTGCCAACATCGGCCCCATATGCTCGAAAAAGTGGTTGAAAATTGGACCTGTAGAATTGGCTTCTTCCTTCCAATAAAGCCAAATTGATGGACATTAAAACGATTTTCTTGTGTTTTATTTCAATTTGAAGTTCTATACCTCTAAAAAAAACACCCTTTAGAATTAGTAAAATCGTATCGTGATGTTGCGTGTCAGCTGACAAAAACCGTACCATATACAATGCATGTTACTAGTTGTAAAATATGTGGTGGTATCACTGCTGACGTAGGAATCTGCAGAAAACAGATTTTTCTGTAGCGAATGTCAAAAACGCCGTATTTAATGCCAAACAAAAAAAATGTTCTGTGTAAACTGTTACATTTTCTATAACTTGTGCACAAAGTTGAACGATACGGCAAGCTGTAAAGTAGAATGATACGTTTTTACTAATTCTACCTTTAGTCTTTAGTTGGCCATCGTCGTGGAAACATGAATTTAAAAGAAGAAGGGGGTTGGTCACGCCAACAAACTTTAAACTCATTAGTGAATTTAAAGAACGCGAGTTTTTATATAAAGTGACACATCCATTCTATTTGAAAGCTTACAAAAAAAAAGAAGTTAAAACCTAATGTAACAGCTGATGACATAAAAAATAAGGTGTTGCAGCAGAAAATTTCTCAAGAAAAAAAGGTAAGAACAGCAGAAGAAATATTCTGAAGAAGTTAACCGAAAGTTTACAAAAAATTAAGAACTATTAAATAAAATATAAACAAACCTAAAGCTGTTTACAAAGTACGGATGGGTTGATTGTCTAACATTTTTTATTATTATCTTTACTTATTAACCCCCGACCAAAAAAGGGGTGCCATAAGTTTGTAGTGTGTGTCTGTACGAGTCCACGTGCAAACCAAACGGCTGGAACTATTTTAGTTTAGATTTTTCTGTTTTAAAGGTGACTTAGTCGAGAGGGTTCTTAGCTGTGTTTTAAGAAAAGTGGTATAGAAGATATCACGTCTTTTTTAGATATATTCGCGGGTTTTTAAAATTGTTGTTATTTCTTATTATTATTTTTTAAGAATTTGCATTTTTAAATATAAATTAACGAATATTTGCTCAATTAAAGACTAGATTTAAATAAAATGCTAAATTTTATTTAAATCTAGAATTGAAGCAATGAATGTGGAGGGCATGTGGTTTCAACAAGACGGCGCCACATGTCATACAGCCAGAGAAACAATTCAATTGCTACATCAGTCATTTCCCGGTCGTGTTGTTTCGCGTTTTGGAGACCAGAATTGGCCGCCTAGATCGTGCGACTTAACACCATTAGACTTTTTTCTTTGGGGTTTTTTAAAGTCGATAATTTACGCGAATAAGCCGACGACGGCTCAAGCCCTAAAAGAGGAAATTGGACGCTGCATTAATGAAATACCGCAGCATTTATGCAAAACGGCCATTGAAAATTTCATTAAAAGATCGCGTGTGTGCCAGCAAAGCCGCGGCGGCCATCTGCCCGATTTGTTGTTCCACACATAACCTCATTTTGTCTACTTTACGATATAATAAAGTTCCACGATTTTTTTTTAAATATCTGTGTTTTATTTACATCTATGTATATAATACAACCTCATGTTCTTATATAAATTTATTTTCGTGTGATTTTTTAACGCATTGCAATATTTGCATTCGCATTCGCTTTCGCAGAAATTGAAATGCATTATGCGCATTCGCTTAACTGGTATTCGTTACACCCTATTTAAAATACATAACAGCGGCTATTAGACGGTCATACTTGTTATAGGAGCATGACAGACATTTGTACATTTCAATCAACACCTTTAAAAGTTCGCGCTCTAACCAAGTCATATTTACCCTTTCTTTACAAGAAATCAAAATTTATTGAAAACCAAAGCTAGCTGAAATACACGATTATTTCATTATCACACCATTCTTAAATACCAAGTATGAAATGATAGCCGTTTAAGACGTATTTTTCTGTTTAGATGGTTTCCATCATTATACAATAGTATGAACGTAAAAATGGCAAAATACAATGAAAAACATTAATTGACAGAGGTTTTTACTTATATGAATGAAAAAATACATATGTACGTATGTATATAAAATTTATAAAATTAAAAATGCTAAATAATATTGAAAAATTAATACAAAAATGCTGGAAAAAATGCTAAATGCAAAATTCGCTGCTAAATCAAAATTAGAGTTTCTACGCGGGAAAAAATCCCGGGAATTCCCGGGAATTATGTTTTTGCAAATCCCGGGAAATTTTCAACGGGAATATTCGGGAATTTAACATTTACGTTTTTGGAATTTACTTTTTTTACATTGCTTTTCGTTGTTTTATTACTTAAAAATACAATTTTGTAATGATGCATAATAAAAAATAATAATAATAATAAACAAATGAAGTTGTTTTGTTTTTAATTTAAATGTTGTGTTTTAACTGAAATTTATTTGCTGGTGGTTAAGCATTGTCTATATATTTCATTGGTGCTTAGCCCAAGCATCAGTAGACTTAAGCTATGTACAGACGATTGTCAGATCTTACAATATTGTCAGATCTGGCAATGTACTGACAATGTACTGGCAATAGCAAAGCATATTTATATAAAGTATATGCAGGTGTACAACAACTAAGAAAATACAAAAACAACAGGCGTTTTGTTTGTATAAAA
Organism: Tachina grossa; assembly: GCA_949987645.1. Lineage (NCBI taxonomy): Eukaryota > Metazoa > Arthropoda > Insecta > Diptera > Tachinidae > Tachina > Tachina grossa. Next base: position 40,277,683 of record OX465277.1, read on the forward strand.
ATAATGGATGAATGTCAAAAATAGGGCTCTATTCCACAAAACAACTTATCAACTTTTCACTTTGCACTTATCAAATTTTTCGACAATTTGCAAAACTTTTCGTTCCTCAGAACTGTAAAATTTGATGAGTGATAAGTTGAAATTGATAAGTGTAAATTGCAAAGCCTTTGCAATTTTTATGCTCTCTTTGCGATTCCTGTTCCACGTACGTTCTCTCTTGCAAAGTGCAAAGTTAATATTGAAAAGTGTAATTTGCAAAGACTTTGCAAGAAATTATGCTTTTTTGTTCCACAATAACTGTTAATTCAAATTTTGCAAAGCAAATTTTGATAAGTTTGTCAAAAATTTGCAAGGTAAACGATCTCTTAAGGAAATTAAATTTGAGAAATAATCTTCGATTATTTTCAAACATAATAGTCATAACAAGTTTACATTGTTTTCGTATGTACATAGATATGCAAAAACGGAAAAATATTTGAGCTTTAAATTGTATTGTTTGGTTCAATTATATTTATATAAACTTGTTTTAGGCGTTCTTATATAGTCTATTAAAGATAGCAAAATAATTTTAGAATAACACATTGAAAACGTTAGAAAAATTTTAGCATTTTTGGAAAATTTCCTCCCCTGCCTACATTTATGTGTAGGATGTCAAGAGTTTCTTACAAGTTACTAACAACAAGTTTATTTATAATAAAAAGTCAAAAAATTTACAAAATCGAGCGTGCAATTTTTTGCCACATCCAAAAATTAGATTTTTTGCAAAAAAATGCTCATTTTCGACCAATGCTGGATGTAGGGTGCACTATCAAAAATCTCTAAAATCTACTTCAGAGTCTTTCTTGATGCCTCTTCTTTCAGAAACAATAAAATTTTTAACAAATGCTTAATAATTTTTTAAAATATTCGAAAAAAATTAAAAATACTTTTTTCACAAAATATACAAAATTTTCTCATAATTTTCAAAAATCCAAATTGCAAAATTATTCCTTGCTACAATTTTTGAGATATCAAAAAATTCTTTTTTCATATAAATTGTAATATAGTTTTCTTTCAAAAACAACAAAACCAACTGATTTTTGCGAAGTAAAGCACCCCATACACGTTTCAATTCAATTGTGAATTGAGTCTTTCACTTGAATTGATTTTTGGCCACACACTTCATAAATTGAATTGAAAAATTTTCGTTCAACTGTCAAATTTATATTTTTTCACAATTACAAATTTAAAAATTTAAAACTTCTATTGCATTCATTCATTAATTTATATACAGTCAAATCCCGATAATTCGTAATCGCAAGGGACCGGCCATTTCTTACGAATTATAGGGGTTTTTGATTTAGCGGGGTTTCGATTTAATGGGGTTAAAATAAAATAAATACGAATTAGCGGGGTTTTTCAATTTATTTACTAAAACGATAAAAAACAAAAAAATTGTTAAAAATCAAATACAAAATAAAAATTTGTTGTTTTAGCAACACTGACTGAGTTTTATGCGTGCGCTTTGACATTTTTGATTAAAAAAAGTGAATGTTCGACGACGAAGAAGTGAAGCGCGTATTCTCGAATAGCCCTGATTATTCATTAACAAACTGATCTTAAGAAAATAAACACACACACAAGCAAAAGCAAAAACCCACGCAAAAAAAAATAGCGGTAAACAAAAAATCATTATTTTCATGTTTCTGTTGTTTTTATTACGAATTATAAGTGGTAGTTAGCAAACAATTACGATTTATAAGAGTTAAAGAAGATTTTATATGAAAAAAATTACGAATTAACGAGTGGACAAAAATGTATGCAAATTTTACGAATTAACGAGATTTTCTCAAGGGACCGACAGTTTATCACGAATTATCGGGAATTACGATTTATCGGGGTACGAATTATCGGGATTTGACTGTATTTTTTATTTAAAATTCAATGAAATTAAATACAATTTTAGAAATACACAACTTTTTCTATACAAAATAAAGCTACAAACATAAATTTTGACAACTAATCAAGAGATTCGAGCACACACAGCACAATCGAATTGAAAGATTTACTAGTCAACACGAAAAATCAAAATCTTTTGATTTTTCTTCAACCAACTCGACAACTACCAAACTAATTATTTGATAGACCCATACACGCTTTGATTTGGACAACAACCGACTCAATTGAAAATTGAATTGAATCGTGTATGGGGCGCTTAATAAACAAGTTATGTACCAACGATTAAAAAAAGTCAGGTCCAAAAATTAAAAAAAAATTTTCAAGTCAAATAACTTAGAAACTGTAAGAGATAAAATGGTGCTCTTAGCATGTTTTATTTTTGTTTCGTAACGTTGATTGTCCCGCTGAAAAAATTATTAAGATCGGTCGATATTTACAGAAGTTACAAGCTCCGAAAGAATTTCGACAACCGAAGTTTCCAACTTTGAGGCTCTTTGGAGCTACCCTGTCTTACAACAGGGTGCCTCGAAATATACTTTCTGAAAAGTTCAACACTTCTTCTTTCCAAAACAGTTAGTTTCATCGAAATCGGTTCACTAGTTCAAAAGTTGCGGACTTTTTACCACTTTTTTTTATTTCACGCCACTGTGCAACGTACAGACAAATCAAATCGTTTTTTGTTTGTTTTGTTTTTGTCATTGTAGTTAGATATTTTTCGTTATTTAATTTTAATACGTACAGCTACGATCAAAATAATATCAGCAGGAAATAATATGGACACCTAACGTTAAAACTCAAAAAGGCTTATCTTTAAAACTAAATCGAACATTACTAAAAATAAATTGTTTTGTAGACAATTTATCTAGTTTATACTATCATCTTTTCTATAACAGATTCTATAAGTAATGAATATGCTACGATGGTCGAACTGGAAAAACAAATTATTTTAATATATTTTTAACATTTTAAATATTTTTTTTTATATATCGCTTTTTTAAATAAATAATTATGTATTTTTAGTGTTAATCTTGTTGATCACCCGTTTTTCAGTTCTTTTAATTTTTGACCTTCAAATTTTTATTAGCTAAGAAAATATTTTTTTTTGCTTATTTTTTTATTACTCTAAACAAAGATATAAAAAAAATCAATAAACAATAAAATACTTCCTTAGTTATCAAAAATGTTGAAGGTCAAAATTTAAAGGACTGAAAAACGCGGTTCTCTAGCAACACAAATCTGGTTATATAATCTGTTCTAGATAGACGAAAACAAAAGCTAGATAAATTATCTACAAAACACTTTTTATTTTTCCGTAATGTTCGATTTCGTTTTATTGATAAATCCTTTTTAATTTTAACGGCAGATGCCCATAATATTTCGTGTTACTATTATTTTGATCGTAGCTGTACATATACATATACATACGGATAAATGAACTGAGAAAATTTAAGTTTAGTTATATTTGGCTATGTGAATAGTGTATTAGAATATTATATAAAAAATTTAAAAACAATGTAAACATATATTTTGTTATAAAATTTATTGTATAACAAAAAAGTAACTATTCTTTCAAAAAAATTTTATTTCAAAATGTCCAGCTTTTTTTTAATAATCCCGCTTTTTTAATTCAAGTGTCCAGCTTTTTTTTAATCTCAATCTGGCAAGCCTAGTTGTGACAAGTTTTTAATATCTAGGCGCACGATAGTGCGCCAGGCCAAGTTCTGGCCAATGCACGCAGTGTGTATATTTCACACGAAGACTTTTATGAAGTCTATTTTTCGACGTCACTTTTTGTTTGTAAGCGAGCGATGTAGAGAAGAAAGAGGGGTAGAAAAAATGACTCGGTTTCTGTTTTCCATGGTTTTTTTCATATTTCTCATTACATTGCTCTTGTTGTTATTGTTGTTACGTTTTAATGTTACTCTTCTATCTTATTGTATTTTTTTATTCTTGCTCTTCTAACTTATTGGCTATATGGGTGAAGAGAAGTAAAATTAGACGTCCAAAAAAAAACATCGTATGAATGCAAGGAATTTTTGGTAGCAACTTCAAAAGAGAATTAAGAAAAATAAACGTCCTAAATTTCACCGTGTGAATTAGCACTTACACGAAGCCCTTCGAACTGTTTTTACCTACCTCATAACTTTGTTCCCCGCAATCGCAAAATTATGATATTTAAACCATAATTAGAATAAATTCATATAACCTCATATGCGAAGTGTGAAAGTTTTACAATGAAAGCTTCCGGAGATATAGAGGTGCAAAAAGTGCATATTTTAAGACATACTCACTGACCACTGACACACTCATCAAATTGATGAAGCACTTCCGCTATAACTAGAAAGCTAAAATTTGGTACACGAGAAGATCTAGGTGAGCAATGAACCAGAAAAATCTGAAAACCCGAAAATTTTAGCCAGGAGGGCGGGGCTACGCCCATAAAAATTAAAATTTGTGCTATTGAGCTGAAATTCGATAAAGAGCTAGGTCTAGGTGAAAAATAAAACAAACAAATCTGAAAACCCGGAAATTTAAGCCAGGAGGGCGGGGCTACGCCCATAAAGGTCAGAATTAAAAATGCTAATCTAAGGCGCTTCATGGAAGCTATTTTATTGAAATTCGGCATATATACTGCGGTAATGCAAGGCTATACATTTTTTATCAAAAAAGTGGGCGTTGACACGCCCATACAATTTAATCCTCATTTTAATGCCCTGCGGCTCAGCATATTTAGATATACTATTTATCTAGATATTATCATCCGTTTGTAACGAAACTAGACGCAAATAATAAGCACTGACCCAAAAAAATTTTGAATTCTGAAAAGTGGGTGTGGTTAAAAGTTAAAAGCTGCGCTAAGGAGCTGAAATTTGACATACAAGTAGGTCTAGGTGAGAAACCAACTAGAAAAGTCTAAAAACCCGAAAATTTTAGTTGGAGGGGCGGGGCTGCGCCCATAAAACTTAAAAATTAAAAGTTTCGCTAAGGAGCTGAAATTTGATATACAAGTAGGTCTAAGTGAGAAACAAACTAGAAAAATTTGAAAACCCAAAAAATTTTACCAGAATGGGCGGGGCCACGCTAATATTGTTTTGAAATAAATAATTAATACACAGCTTTTAATTCAAGCCAATTTAGTGAAATCTTGCATCACCTTAAAAATTGGGCGAGATCACTCCCATAAAATGTTAGCCTTGTGTTTAATCTACATCGGTCTAGCATATTTTAAAAGAAAATTAGCATGAATCATAAGCGCTGCTCACAACAAAATTTTGAGTTAGGAATAGTGGGTAGAGGTAATGCTGATAAAATCTAAAGATATAATTCGCGCTAGAGAGCTGACATTTTATACACTAATAAGTGTAGCTGCGTAAGCCAATGGGAAAATTTTAAGACCAAAAAGTTTCACCCAGTATGCGGGGCCACGACGCTAAAGCTCCAATTCGCACTAGCGAGCTTAAATATGGTACACAAATAAATCTAGATCAGAGATCACTAAGAAAAATCTGAAAACCCAGAAGTTGCTATCAGAGGGCTGAAACAAACATTTCAAATTCAAAATTAACATACATCTTATTAAAACTTTTCATACACATTGCACTTATCCAAAAAAAATTCCCTATTTTGAAAAATAGCCGTGACTTCACCCATAAATCTTAGGTTTTTCGTTCAGGTACTTCGGCTTAGCAGTTTTTAATTTAATACTCAGGTATTTCTTATTAACTTTTTAATACCAAACTTTGCATGAACCATAAGCATTAGCAGATATAAAAGTCAGCGGGGTCAGGCTCATGAAAATTTTACGTAATATTATACTATAGAGAGCTGACATTTTGTACACAAATAATAATTGATTTATTCAATCGGAAAATCCAAAAATTAAAAGCACCAGCTACCCTATTGAAACTTTGCATACACATTGGGCATATCCTTTTGATTTATGTACTTCGGCTAAGCAGACTTTATTTAACATGTAAATATATTGAGAAAACAGGCGGGGTCATGCCCAGTAAAATTTACGCTGCATTTTACATGTTTCTTCCAGTCGCCTCTTACCAAATTGCATACACAATGGCGACCCGTTGTAATGACACAATGGTGCATTTTTAAGGTCAACAATTCAACACTCATCACACTCTTACCCATTATTTTATGTGACTCTGCCATTTTCAACTGGCACAGTGATCATGAATAGAAATAAAATACACTAGAAAATTTAAGTTTAAAAACTGTTATTATAGAAATCTTTTCAAAAAGTAATCAGATCCTCACAAAAACATAAATGTGAAAAACGGCCAAGTTCCTATCCAAAATTTCGGCCATTAAAAGTTGTGAGATATAAATTTTGACCAAGTTCTTCTTTGCCACAATACCTAACACAGAAATATATTATGTATGATATAAATTTGTAATCGTAAGGGTGTCATATAATTTCTAGATAATCTGATAACTTGGCAATATTTTTACCTTTCCAAAAAAGGAGAAAATAATGTATAAATTTTCATTTATTTATATTGATAAAAATGTTGTCAAGTTGGCAGATTATCTAGAAATTATATGACACCCTTACGATTACAAATTTATATCATACATAATATATTTCTGTGTTAGGTATTGTGGCAAAGAAGAACTTGGTCAAAATTTATATCTCACAACTTTTAATGGCCGAAATTTTGGATAGGAACTGGGCCGTTTTTCACATTTATGTTTTTGTGAGGATTATTACTTACAATAAAATCTTTATTTGATTCAATATATAAAAGTGTTTAATTAGGTATCAATTCACGACCGTTCAGTTTAAAAGCTTAGACAATACACACTGAAGACGGCTTGTTGAGAAAGACGTTTAGTTTTTAAAATTATAGTGTTTCATGTTGTTAGAGTCGCAATGCATAAACAGTGTTGCGTACGCAACATTTCTCCCCAATGAACCTCGTAGTCCTTGTGCCAAGCTGGAGTAGGCTCGTTAAGTATTGATCGCCTGGGCGGTGATGAGACTGTTTCATTAGGTGCCGCATCATTATCTGATGTGTTGACTGTTTCATTGTTGTTCAGCTGAAAATTACTTGATAACTCTTGCTGTTGGCAATCTTCTGGACGTTGGTTAAATAATGGTAGTACATCGTAATATATTGGATCTTCTATTTCCATTTCAACATAACGTTCACGAATTTGATTAGCATGTGATTTGATAATCTTTTCAATGTTCTCATTGTTCATCTTAACTTTGTAGTTTACTTTACCAATTTTCTTCAGAATTACACCTGGAAGCCAAGACATTTTGTTATTTTTGTACGATTTGATGAAGATTTTTGATTAATTTTAAAATTACGATAATTCGCACCATGTTTCTTATTAAACTGTTCTTCCATATTCACGTTACGTTCGATTTCAATTGGTTCTTGAGATTTAATATGATTGATTTCTGTGCGTAATTTTCGAACAATGAATAATTCGGCTGGTGTTTTCCCTTCCACACAATTTGAGTTTGGAGTTGAACGGTATTGTAGCAAAAATTCTTGATGATGTGTATTATATTTTAAGTTTCCGTCATATAATTTTCTTATTGCTGTTTTTATTATGTCTATGTAGCGTTCAGCTTGTCCATTGCTTTGTGGATAGTATGTAGCTGTTCTCATATGTTGAATACCACGTTGGCTACAAAATTGTTGAATTGTTGTTGTTCGTGCTGTGCGTGTTTGGGTAACCATATCTATTTGTGTAATCTGTCATTAGTTCAACCATTTTTTTTACTTGTAATTGTATTGCTTTGGTAAACCTCGGGCCATTTAGAAAATGAGTCTACTATAACTAAGTAGTACAGTGGACCAGCAATATCAATATGTATGCGTTGTAGCGGTTTTGTTGATATTGGCCAAGAACATAACGTTGTTTTATTTGGAGATTTAGTGTTCACTTGACATTGTGGACAAAGACGAACATACTCTTCAATTTGTTGATCGATATTTGGCCAGTACACATTGCTACGGGCAATTGATTTCATGCTTTGTTGACCTTGATGCCCTTTGTTTAAAGTCTTTAGAATTCTTTTTCTAAAAATTTGCGGAATACCTAAACGCTCGCCGAAAAGAAGACAATTATCCATAACTGATAACGCTGCGCAACGATTGAAAAACGGTAGTAATTCATTGTTAGGGAGATCTTTCGATTTCCTTGGCCATGAAGTTTGCGTGTACTGAAAAACTGATTGTATTACTGAGTCTTTTTTTTAAGATTGTTCGACCATGTGATGAGTAAGTGGAATTGAATTAAGACTGTTATTTAAAATTGATCTTATGTTATACTCAAGAGTAGCACATGCAATAACGAAATCTTCATCATTTTGTTGCTTTGATGGTATTAGTCTTGATAACATATCAACGTTGCCAAAATCATCTGTTTTAACGTACTTGATATCAAAATCGTACGTCATCATTGTTAATACCCCTTTTACACGCGGAAAGTTTACTTTCCAAAGTCTTAATTCAGCTACGAGAATGACAGAAAGAGAAAGTATTCCTACCTCTGTCTTTCACACAGCTGAATTAAGACTTTGCAAAGTAAAATTTGGGTGTGTAAAAGGGGTGTAAGGTAGAATTAGTAAAATCCTATCATTCTACTTTACAGCTTGCCGTATCGTTCAACTTTGTGCACAAGTTATAGAAAATGTAACAGTTTGCACAGCATGCGGCATTTTTGACATTCGCTACAGAAAAATCTGTTTTCTGCAGATTCCTACGTCAGCAGTGCTACCACCACATATTTTATAACTAGTAAGATGCATATGGTATATGGTACGGTTTTTGTCAGCTGACACGCAACATCATGATACGATTTTACTAATTCTACCTTTAGTGCCAAATCTTTAAAGTCTACTCGCTGAATGAACAGGTATGCCCTTTTTCGAACCAAATATGGTCAATAACTGTTTATGGTCAGTACGGAGTAAAAATTTTCTGGCATATACCATACGATGAAATTTTTTTACCGCGAAAACTAAAACAATAGCCTCTTTTTCAATTTGGCTGTAGTTTTTCTCCGCTGACGTTAAAGACGACCTGGATGCGTGTGCAACTGGTTTTTCTGTACCATCTGGTATAACGTGTGATATTTGCGCTCCAAGACCCTGCATTGATGCATCTGCTGAAACTATAATGGGTAGTTTGGGGTTATAATGGTTGAGCGTTAAGTCTGACACTAAAATTTGCTTAAATTTTTTAAATGAATTATCACATTCTGAAGCCCAATGTCATTTAATATTGTTTTGTAGTAATGCGTCGAGAGGTGCTCTTATTGCTCTCATTGAACTAATAAATTTTCCGTAACACTGTAACAATAGGTGCTGCCCACTCTGAGTAGTTAATAGGTGAAATCACGCCCTCCTCTTCTACTAGGGAGATAACTGAATGCGGTACTGAACGTTTTGGACAAAATTTTGGAACTGCATTTGGTTTAAGCGGAAGATGAATCTTTATTTTGGTGCAATGACCCAGCTTTTTGTAAAAAATTTGCGGAAATTCCATTTTGAAATCATTGACGTATTCGTCTGCGCAATTCTTATGAATTGATTTGCAGAACGAATTTATTGGGATTTCCCAAATACCAAATTCTTCAAGAAAATCTGCGCTGGCTATGTTCACTGAATCAACAGTTGTTACAAAAATTGTCATTGTTTTTGTCGTGTTGAGAAATGCAATATTTGCTTGGAATTGTCCAATAAATTGAATCTTATTGTGGTTTGCATCTCTTGCTGTATGTCTTGTTTTTAATTATTCTGGGTGATTTAACTCTGCCCATATGGATTAAGAAATGATTGAAATGTCCGAAGGCGTGTCCAGCTGAAGCTCGACATTCTGATTATTTATTAAAATGTTTACGTGTTTACGGTGAAATACGTTGTTGGTGTCGTCACCAATGGTTCTTGTCTGGACTGAATTCTTATTAGAATCTGAATGACTGCCAATTACATTTGTTGTAGTAGAACGTTTTCTATTTAAATGCCTTAAATGCTCTTGTTTGTTGTGGCTACGTTTAATGTTGCAGTAACCCTTCTTGTGCCCCACTCCATCACATTGCTTACATTTATGATTTTTGTATTGGCAAGTGTTCGAGTAGTGCATAGCCCCACAAAGCCAACATGGCGTTGAAGGAATTCTTGGTTTATTTGTATATTGATTCGGAACGTACTTACTTTTCTGTTGTTTGGGGTGAATGGCCTGTCTTTGTATAGCTGTCTGTTGAATGCTGGCAATCATTTTGTTGTCCTGGTGACGCTGAATTTCCTGGCTGATAAATTGTAGCGTTACCGGCTTATCAGATTTTTCTTCATCCAGCATCCTCAAAATTTCATTGCGGAAACTTGAATCCTTTGTTGATTGAAGCCCACTGACAAAAACAAGACATTTTAAGTTGTCTTTTGTAAATTTTTCGAGTTGGAAATGCTCGCACAACCGGTTGACCCTTGCTGTGTAGACTCCATAGTTTTCAATTTCGGATTTCATTGTCTGAAAACATTTATAGCGACTATTAAAAAGAGACTCCTTTTTCCCAAACATATTTGAGAGTTTTTCTACTGTTTTGTTAAAGGATATATCTGATGGTTTTGCCGGTAGAATTACGTCTGTATATTGTTGATATAAGTTTTGGCTGACCTTCCGAAGAAGCAAGCGTGTTTTGTCGGCGTCAGACAAATTTTTAGCATCCACCAAAAATAAGTGCTCGTATCTTGTAAACCATGCGCCAAATATAAAGTTGTTACCCGGATCATAAGCGAATTCTACAATTTCTTTGGATAAAATGTCTATAAGCTGTTCTCTGTTGAGTGCCTTTGGGAACTGTACTGCTGATGCGTTTTCCTCCAATGATGGGGAATCTGATGCGTCGCAGCATTGCTTGCTGCTGAGTAACTATTAGTCGCTCTTGGCGTTCAAACGTATCAAATTGTTTTTGAAGCTACTGCTGTTGTACTTGAAGCTGTTGCTCCTGACGATTTGCTGCTTCCTGCTGCTGCACTAGGATTTTCGCTAGAACTTGTTCAAGTGGTGAATTTGCCATCTTGATTAATTTTGTCTGTAAGAATTAAATTCTTCTGTTCGGAAAATATATTAATCTATGATGATGATATTGTAAATAATCCACTAGTATCCTCGTCGCCAAAATTGTAGTGTTGCATGTTCTTAGAGTCGCAATGCATAAACAGTGTTGCGTACTCAACAGTATGTGTGTGTATCAGTAGCAAACGCGAAGAAGAAGTAAACAAACTACAAAATTTCTGTCTGTCTATTAATTTCCAATATATAAAAGCTTTGGGCAAGAACAAAAGAGAATTGAAAAAATGTCCGGCAAGAAATGTCTCAAATGTAAAAGAGGACTAACCAATAGAGCTGCAAAACTATCGATACTGGCTCCATTCGATAGTTTCGATAGTATTTTTTGATGTCATCGATACTATCGATAGTTTTTGATTCTTAGAAGCACCCGTTTTACACACGGATGGTTTACTTTGCAAAGTCATAATTCAGCTATGTGAAAGACAGAGTGATAAATACTATCTCTTTCTGTCTTTCTACCTGCTGAATTAAGGCTTTGCAAAGTAAAGTTTCCGTGTCTACAAGGGCTAAAACTTATCAATTGTGTATTTTTCTAATATAAAATCTTGAATTTTTTAATCGTTCCATAAAGTAAAAAGAAAGTTGATTTTTTAAAAACTTTTAGTTCCAATGTTTTTAATACACATATTCAACAAACATATATGTATACACTGTTCTATAAAAAAATAACGAAAAAGCAAACAGATAGATAGATGAATCAATAAAAAATAAATTAAAAAGGAATAAAATAAAAAAAATCGTTCATCATTACTTATGCTATTGCAGTTAGCTAAAAAGTATTCGTTTAACAGAAGGAGAAGCAAACTATTTAGCGTCAAATTTAGCCGCCGTCAAATTTCTTCATGTATCAAAGCCGTTGGTACATAATAATTGTATTTTTATGCAATTTGCATCTAGTAGATAAAAACTGACATCTTATGTTGAAACAAATCAAAACCAATTAATTTGCTTTCACATTTATATATGTAATGATAACTAACCATTACCAAACCAGGCGGCGAAATTTGAATGTTGCATTTTTTATTACACAGTCGCCATCATTCCGCTTTTAATAACTTTGATTTTTTCTCTTTTTTTGGTAGTGTTTTTGTCGATAGTATCGCTATCGAAAAAAATATATCGATAGTCCACTTAAAATAAAACTATCGATACTATCGATAGTACCATCGATAGATAGAGTTTTGCAGCTCTACTAACCAAAAAAATATTCAATTGGTTTCTATGGTGAGAGTTATGGCGTTATGGCGAGTCACGTATAATCAAAGAAATTTTTGAAGCAAAAGCATAGCAATGAAGCGGAAAAAATATTTCTTTTAATTTATCATATCCATTATTTTTGAGTTTTTTGTTGTGGTCAGGGTTACCGCTGGGAATTTTTGAAAAGTCGCACAAAAAAGTCGCGTGAGAAAACAAAAGTTGCACAGCTTTTTAAACGCTTTTTTGTTAAAAAAGATTATTGAATCAATACATATTTTCTTGTATGTATACTGAATAAATCTACTTAAGTTTAATAAATTTAGCTGTCGTATGCTGTCGAGGTCAATATATTTTTTTACAAAATTCTAACATTTCGAACCAAAATTCCGTGAGCTCTTTACTTCAATTCTATTCGTTTGATCTTGGCGCCATATATCCTATACACAAAATATTATTTTTTGGAATCCACTCTTCTATATCTTTGTCTATTAAATTTAAGGCTGACAGCATTGAGTTGCATGTTTTTACTTTTAAGCAAAGCTAATTTCAAAATGTTCACATGTTATACCTCTTTTTTAGTGTTAATTCAGCAGTGTGAAATACAGAGGTAGCAGCACAGTCTCTTTCTGTCTTTCTCCCAGCTGAATCAAGACTTTGCAAAATAAACTTTACGTGTGGAAAAGGGGTATTAGTACACACTTGTATGTCTTACGACAACTTTTTCTTTCATTGACTCGGCAGCTAAAAATAATTTTGTAAAATAAGCACTGCAAAACCAGAATTTTTCTATTAAAAGTTTTTTTTTGCTGACACTATTCTTTGTAAATTTTACTTAAAATTTGGGAAAAATTTCTTAAATACACTGTACACATGATCATCACTGAAAAATAAAAATACAAAAAATATTTCCTGTCAAAAATGAAGTATTTTTAATTTAAAAAATAACAATAAGATGTCAAAAGCCCAAAAGCCCAAAAGCGTATTTTAATTTTAATTTAATTTATTTAATCTTATTAATATTTTATTTGTTTGTTAAGGCAACTTATGGACACGAGAGGAAAAGGGAGGGTTTATTGTGCCCTACAACGCCATTTAGGAAGTGTTCAAGTCTCACACAAAAAGAAAATGTCATACCAGTGTGTTTGGCAAGATATGCTGGCCAAAGGCTTAACGGTAAGTGGTTTCAAATGTCCTTTTATATCTCTTTTATTTACAAACTGAATTTCTCCTTTATAGGATCAGTGTAACGGTTGAGAAATTTCGAAAAGTAGTACAAAAATGGGATTTAAGAAATAAAAGTGGCACAAAAAAGGGGGTTTTTTTCAAAGGGGCAACTATTTTAGAAACAAAAATTCAAAGTAAAAACACGATTTTGAGTTAGGTTTGTTAATTTTTTCATAGATTATATTTATATTATCTTCCATTTGTAGCGTTTGTGTAGGGCTTTCAAATAATCTTGCTTCCATCGGACTGATGATGGAGTGCCTTTAGCTTTTCCTATCTGTTGATGAGAGACATGTTCTCAAAATTCTGTTCTGGGAAAGCTAGCAAGGGTGCACCTCTGAGAAAATTGCCGGAAGTTAATGTAGTTAAATCCGCTGGGTCTTCTGATAGGGCGGATAAAGGGCGCGAGTTAAGCACTCCTTCAATCCGAGGTAAAATGGTGGCGAATTCCTCAAAAGTGAAATTTTGACCCCCAGCAAGTCTTTTGAAATTAAATTTGAAGCTTTTCACGGCAGCTTCCCATAGACCGCCCATGTGTGGAGCATGTGGAGGTATAAATTTCCACTCAAACCCTTGTGTAATGTACCTTTGAGCTATATCTTGAGCAATGTTTTTAATAAAGGAGGTAAATTCGTGTTCAAGAGTTCTGCTGGCACCGACGAAGTTTCTGCCGTTATCGGTTACTACCCTTTGGGGGAGCCCCCGCCTACCAACAAAACGAGCAAATGCGGCTTCGAATGCCGCCGAAGAAAGATCTGAGCAGGGCTCCAAGTGTATGGCTTTTGTGCTGAAACAAACGAATACACTAGCGTACCCTTTGACATATGGCGCCTTTCGCAGGGATGAAGATTTTAACTCAAATGGGCCGGCAAAATCTATACCAGTTACTTGGAAGGGTATGGACAAATTGCACCTTTCTGGTGGTAAAGGGGCCATGATTTGATGACAGGGTTGCTGTTTGTATATTATACAAATTTTGCAATTACGTATTATATTTTTTACGCAGGTTTTGAGTCTTGAAATATAAAATTCCTTTTGAGACATTCTACACATTAATCCGCAATCTGCGTGATAAAGAAATTTATGTAGATGAGATAGATACAGCTGACAAAATCTTGAGTTACCAGGTAGTATCAAGGGATAACGTTCGTTGCATAGAAGAGTCGATTGAGATAATCTGCCATTTACACGTAGAATTGATTTTGAACCGATAAACGGGTTGAGAGGTTTTAATGAACTTTTATTATGTAGTGGTTTTTATTCTAATATAGCTTCATATTCTTCGAGACAACATGATTTTTGAGCTAGAATAATAAATCTGGATTTTACAAACTTTATTTCTTCTTGGGTTAAGTCGATTTTGGTGGGTTTAAAACCATTTGGTGTGATATTTTTTATGGTTCGATTGAAGAATCAAAAAATGTAGCAAGTAATACGTAAGGCTTTGCTATACGATGAGAAGTTATTAAGCAAATTATTTACTTCGACTTGAGCTTGAAGGGATATGTTTTTTGTAGGGGCTATGGGATTTTCAACCGTTTTGAGGGGGTTTCGTTTTGGCCATTCTGATTGAGGTTTATTTAGCCATGATGGTCCATACCACCAAAGAGAGTTTCGAGCAAGATCTTGAGAGCTACAGCCCCTCGTTCCTAGGTCTGCATGGTTGTCATGAGTTGGAACATGTTGCCACTTAGCATTTGGTACTATGCTATAAATATGTGAAATTCGATTCGCAACATAGGTTTACCATGTTGAAGGTGGTTTTGAGAGCCAACCCAACACTATGGACGAGTCAGTCCATAGATTTATTTCCGTTACTTCAAGATTTATTGTTGACACAATATATTTACGAGATTTGCTAGCAATACTGCGCCATTGAGTTCCAAACGGGGAAGAGAAATTGTTTGGATAGGAGCGACTTTACTTTTCGCCACCAATAAGTTTGTGAAAGTATTGTGCTTATTGTTTTGGCATCGAATATATATTGTGGCACAGTATGCTGCCTTGGAAGCATCTGAAAATCCATGAATTTGGATCGAATCTGAAGGATAATATTGTATCCATCGAGGAATAGAAATTTGTAATTTTTATGGCTGGATCTATTGGCAAAAAACTGTATGAAAATGAGTCAGTTAGAGCGTTCCACTTGATTTCTAGAGTGTTGGTAGAACTTGTTTCGTGGAATCGAAGAAATTCTGAAACATATAGATATTCTTTGTTTAAATGAGCGAGCAATTGGGAATCATTTGCTGTGATCTTTTTGAGAGGGAACCCAGCTGATTTTAAAGTATTAATGAGCTGTGTTTGGGCAGAAATGGTTTCTTCTAATGAATACCCTCCGGAGAGAATATCATCGACGTATGTTTCAGAACGCAGAATTGATGCAGCTCTTCGGTACATCGATTCAGAGTCTGAGGCCAGCTGGAGAAGTGTCCGAATTGCGAGATACGGAGCGCAGTTAACACCGAAGGTTACTGTTTTTAAATGGTAATCCTTCGTAGGGCGGTCCGCTTCAGACTTGAATAAAATCATCTGAAAAGGTCTGTCTTCTGGGTAAATTTCGATTTGGCGGTACATTTTTTGTATATCGCCATTGAAAACGTATTTGTATTTTGTCCAGTTGAGCACTATAGATATTAAGTCGTTTTGAAGAGTGGGGCCTGTGTACAGAACGTCATTGAGAGAAAATTTAGACTTCGTTTTTCGAGAGGCGTTAAAGACTACTCTTACTTTTGTGGTTTTATGTTCTGGGCGTACAACCGCATGATGTGGTAAATAAAATGAGCTATATTTACCTTGGGACACAATTTCATATGATGAGGTTTCTTCCATGTGATCCAAAGTGATGTATTCATTAAGAACTTCTTTGTATTGTTCTTTAAGGTTCGGGTCTTTGAATAGTGTTTTTTCCATGCTTGCGCATTGTGCCAAGGCTGTAAACCGGGACGAGCCTAAGAAGATTTGGTCGGGATATTCAGTTCTAAATGGAAGTCGTACGACATATCTACAATTTTTATTACGAGTTGTTGTTTCAATGTAAAATTTTTCACAAAATTCCTCTTCTGAGGTTTTTGGCTGAATGCTAGAAATTTCTTCTTGTTCCCGAAATTTTTTCAAGAGATTATTGAGCTCAGAAGCTTCAGATGGGATAACTGAAGTTGTTAATGCGTTAATGGTCTGAGTTTTTATGGGACCACTGAGAACCCACCCAAATATGGTGTTGTAAGCTGATGTCTTCCCAAAAATATTCTTTTTAATGCCTTCGATATTGAGACAATGTTCGAAGTCATTGCCTAGTATAAGATCTATCTGAGACGACTTATTAAAAGCTGGATCCAAAGGAACAGGTTGGGAGATGTTTTGTTACCTTGGGTAATATTATAGCTTATATAGGGACCCTGAGGTCATATCTCTTTGCATATAGAACAAACTCTGATTCTTTGTTTGCCGTTTGCATTTGTCCACCAATACCTATAATTTCAAAGTGGGACTTCTGATAGGGTAACTGTAAACGATTTCGAACCCTTTCTGATAAAAATCTTCGTTGAGAACCGGGATCAATCAACGCTCTTACGGTAAAAAGTTCACCCCTATGCTCTATCTGCATTAGAGCTGTGCGTAATAATATATTTTAATTAATAGTAGAAAAATTGGCTTGGCATTGCTTAGATGTACAGGGAAGTTCTATTTGCGTATTATTTTTTGGAGTTTGTACGGATTTTTTGGATTCGTTTTTGCAATTGTTATTTGGATTGCTCAAATTATATTGAGAATTTTCTGGGTTTTGAGTTGAATTTTGTGAAATTTGTCTCATGTGCAAAAGGGTATGGTGTTGCTTTTTACAATATAGGCAAGTATGCTTACTTTTACAATTTGCCTTTAAATGTGATACTGCTAAGCAATTATTACAGAATTTATTCTGAAAGACATAATCTACTCTTTGCTGTACAGTGAAGGATTTAAATTTTGGACATGACCTGAGAGAGTGTTCTTCTTTACATAGCTTGCAAGACGAAGTCAGATTTTCTTGTGATATGTTTGTGTGTATGCTGGGCGAGGGTTTTTTTTCAAGACTAACACCTTCTTTATAATTTTTAATGCTATTAAACCTTTCTACAGCTTCGTAGAAATTATGACATTTGGGACCATTGAGGCAGCTCGCGAGGAGACGTAAGTGATTGTTCCCAAAGTGCTAGCATTTTTTCTGGAAGTTTTGTTGAAATCAACCGTATAAGAATCGGGTCCCAACTTTCCACTTGAATACCGAGTGTTTTTAGGGTAGCTAGTGAATCACTTACAGACGATTGTATCTTTCTTATTGATTCACTATCTTCGCTTTTGGCTGCCGGAATATTGAACAATATTTTTATTTGGTTGTCAACTAGTACACGTTTATTCTCATAACGAGACCTAAGGGCATTCCAAGCCAGCTCAAAATTATCGTTAGTGAGAGGGTATCTTTTAACTATAGCACCTGAATCGCCCTTCGTTTTATGACGAAGATGATATAGTTTTGTGACATTATTGAGTTTTGAGTGGTTAATGTATAATGCCGTGAACATGTCACGAAATGAGGGCCATTGCTCATAGCTGCCATTGAATACTTCCGTATCACAAGGAGGGAGTTTGATGCAGTCATTTGAAGTATTTTGCACATATGTCTCGGCTGGAGCGTGACGATTACTTAAGTTGCGAGAAGTGGACTGAAATCTTGGAACTCCCGGGTTCTCTTGTTGGAGTATTCTTGCAAGATCGAGTATTCGAGAAGAGCAATCATAGTACCTGGTTCTACTTTCTTCAAATCTCTCTTTTACTTCTTGCTTTATTTCTGGTGTGAATTTTGTGTCTTTGGAGAACATGACTTCTTCGTGAGAGAAGTTTAATTTGTTCCATCTTGAGTCTAAGTCTCTTAATATGACTTCAAGAATGGTATCAGTATGCTCATCTGCTGGGGTAGCGTCAAACCTTTCGCACAGTGCTATTAATTGATCGTAATCAAATTCAAAGTGCTCCATGGCAGACGAGCTTGAGTTTCGGGATGTGGACTGCATCTTATACGAATTATTAAGAAATTTAACTACTTTGGCTATGCAACTTTATAGACTTGATAGATTTAAGTTTGGATTCTCTGAGTTATATGGGTATATTAGAATAGAGCTTCTTAATTTCACAACTTCTTGTTTCTTTATTGATAATACTTTCGTACTAAATGTTTTCCTTTTACTGTTT
This sequence comes from Tachina grossa, assembly GCA_949987645.1. NCBI lineage: Eukaryota > Metazoa > Arthropoda > Insecta > Diptera > Tachinidae > Tachina > Tachina grossa. The sequence goes on from OX465277.1 coordinate 40,296,381, forward strand.
TTATAGGTAGAGAGTATTTAATATATTTTCTTCGTGAAGGTGCTATGGGGAATAGCTCTAGAGTTAGATTTCTATATTAATTAGGAAAATAGAATTTCAAATAGAAAATTTTATTTCCCTCAGCTTATATTCAATGAATAGGGACTAAGAGCTTAGCACTAGATGTTGGAGTCTAGTATTAGGGTGAATATAAGCTATTGAATTTGAATTTTTTTGAATGTGGTTTGGATTTTTAAATGCAATTGACTATTAAATACTACTTTTGAGGTTATCAAACAGTTAAACTTTTTGGAGAGTTGTAAATTAGAAGTTTGAAGTTGTGTTTAATTACGGTTTATATCACTAACCAATAGCAAATGTACTTAACTTCAAGCTTATATTTTTTAAATATAAATGTGGTTTTTAGTATTAGTTTTAATTGGGGTATTTTATGAGAATTAACTAGGGTAGATTAATTTCGACAACCTGGCAACTCTTTATGAGAAACTTAAGGTGGAAGTACATACCACGCGTTACGCGGCAACGCTTTTCTGGCTTTTTAAACGTTTAACGCTATACAAATGGATAGTTACACAACACGCTTTTGAGGTTTTTTTTAGTTGTAAAATTTAAAGCCTATGCCGGCTATTTTTTCGTCTTGCATTTACGTTTTATATTTCTTTAAATATTTAATGCATTTTTTATCCATTGTTTAATAAAAAATTAATTTCTAATCATATTTGCGTATGTTAGCTTATGAATCTGGCAACACTAGCTGTTATTTTGTATACAACGCGTGAAAGTTGAAGAATTTTCAACTTTTTGCGAGGTACGCGCGTCGCAAACTTCACTGTGTAACTTACCTTATGAAAACACACCATTTCAACTTTTTTGACAGACGCGTGTATCGCATTAGCGCATTGAACGCGAGTTATGTACTTCCACCTTTATAGAGTAGTTTATTACAGTGCTGTCGAAAGGGAAAGTTATATAAAACAATATTTTTTCTTTTCATATAAGTTGTGAACTATTTTCTGTTTTATACTTTTAAATGAAAATGTGTGAGGGCTGTCTACCTCAAATTTCCTTATGCTTAACTATTTTGCAAAAAATTATTTTTACTTAGAGGGGCTAATAATGAGTGTATTACTATATGAGTTACCTAGTTTTAACAGCAAAAGTACGTTATACAAAGTGTATTTTAATAGGATTTTGGGGTTATGTGAGAGATTTTGTTGATTACAATTCTTTTTCTATATTCGTTGGGCAGGGGCTACAGGGTTATAGCACTAGAAATAGACGTCTATTTAGAAATGAATATAGAAAACCGAACTGTTTTATTTTTTTTTAGGATTTAAATGAGGGATTTAAACTTTTGGGTTAAAAATGTTTATTTTAAGGTGTATTTATGTTAAACGTGATGTAATATATTTGTAAATATATTTATGGTTTTTTTTTATTTTATACATATGTTTGCTTCCCTTTATTTCAATTAAACGAAGCTTGTAGTTTTATTATTATTACTATTTTTTTTTCGGGAAAAGTCTTCTAAAATTTATGTATGTATGTAGTTTTAATCATGCATTAGAAACTATTGAATATTTTTGTACCTATTATCATTATTTTGTACTTGACTGTATATTATTTTGTATAGACTATGTCAAGGCGAATTCACATAAGGTGATCTTAATTCGCAAGCTGACATAAATTTCCTGCTGTCAAATGAACCAAAACGTTAAGAAATATTTTGACAGCAGGAAATTTTACACTAACAAATATACAAGGCGAATACGCAGAGTTGCAAATCAAGACCACCTTATACCAATTCGCCTTGGACTATGTTTAAGTGGACTGTGTATTATTTAAGAGATAGTTTACACACACAATTCATAGTTAAAATTTGGTGATAATGCAAAAAAAAAAAAATAAAAATAAATGAAGTGAGTTGTTGTGTTAATAAAAATTATGAAATTTGATAAGCATGTAATGCATAAATTTTGTTGTAAAAGAGAAATGATATATCTACTCTGATACAGCCATCCCTAAACAAGGATGGAACGTTTTTTCCGCCGAGCATTAACACTGAAATGCCATACCCATGGTACAATTATACTAGGTACATGCACGACTACAACAAAATTACAACACCAAAAAACACATTCATTTTGTTGGTATAAACAAACGAATAATTGTCAGAAACAGATGCCTTTTGTTTTTAAAAATAACAATTACAGGGTAACTAAAGTACAATTGCAGACGCGGCATTCCTTCATGATTATAGTTATTCAGTGTTGCTAATCTGTGTGTAGTTAGACAGTGTGTAATTTCTACTCACATGTGTAGGTCATGTAATTAAATTCTTGTATAATATGTGTTTAATTCTACTTTGGGTTCTATTTTTATTTATTTTTGTTTTAATTTTAACCTACACAAAAGATGTGTAGTGTAATTTTCTTCGATGTGTAGTTGGAGACACAGCGATGTGTAAATTCATTGGCAACACTGTAATCATTTTATTCAGACACATACAGTAACATTTTCGCAGCTTGTAAACAAAGTTTGACAACTATTTGCATTGTATACATTAACAGGCTGGGATTGTGCATGTACCTGTTATAATTGTATCATGGCCATACCTAAACAAAAGCGTCAGCTTTATGTCAAAAACAGGGTTACAAACAAATAAATAAAACAACCCTGATTATTTTAACTGCTGCATGAAAGACATTGTTGTTTGTGATTTTGTTATTAAAATTTTGTTACATAAATTTTGTTACTTCAATTAAAATAAAATAATTAAAGTTTGAAAAATTTTGTTATTTATAAGATTTGAAAAACTTGCTTGTGTAAAGGATGATGGCCAGCGTTGCCATATTTTTTTCTCAAAAACCTTCAAGTCGGACAAAAATTAAAAATCTTTTTTTTTTGTGATTTTACTCAATTTATATTAATATGCATTGATTGTACTGAATTCTAATTCAAAAAAAAAATTTATTTTGTTTCAAATGAACTAACTCTACATGAATAGTATCAGTCAATTGATCGGAAGTCATGCAGGATATATTCATCATTGCGCAGAACAAAGATGCTATCACATTATTAAGGGGAAAATGAAAAATGTGATGGAAACTCTCTCTACAACTAATGAATATAACATTTAGTCGAACTGCTCACGAGTGCTTTTTACTAATCAATGATAGCATAAATATTAATCAAGTTTGACTAATCATAATTGAGTAATATATCCCCCACAATTGAGCTATCATACATGATTGATATACTGGCAAAAAATATAATTTTTATTATATTAATTGTTTTTATTTTAAAAAGTCAATTCAAAATATGCAAGTAAATAAAATATTTAAAATTAAATAAAGAAATAAGCAAAATCAGAATAACCTAGGCGGTATTCAGCCCTCTTCACACCTTTTCACCGCCAACGGATCTTGCTTTTTACAAAATCTACAACTTTGAAAAGAAATATCTACATACATATATATTAAATTGAATTTTGTAAATTTCTTTTATTCACTATTGTTCTTACTTATCTTTTTTAACACTTATAAATTTTAATTTTCACAGACAGAATGATTTGTATTTTTTGTAATAAAACTCGATTTTTAAAAGTTTTGGCATATTTATATTAGATGTCCTACTCTAACATACATACATACATGCTAGAGTGGAGCAACTATAATTAAATGACCAGTCAATTGACTGTCACTATTGAATTCAGTGTAAAATTGCTGAATATGTGATAGTGAAAAAATTCTGTTTGTGTTAGTTTCAGTCATTCATTTCTTGTAGGGAACAAACGTAAAGGTAAAAAACACAAAATATTTTCGGAATAGAACATGTATAAGATAAATATATGTATGCACATAACTCATACTTTTAATAAAGGAAAGAATAAAATATGTCAATACTTTAGTCAAAAGGACATTAAATGATATATTAAAAGTATTAAATATCATATTCTTCAAAATCTTATTTTTAACAAAGATATTTTTTGGTATTTTTAACATCCTGAAAAACTTCGAATATAAGATAACACTGATGATGGCAAACAGAAGGCAATTGTTTTCTTTTGCAACTAACTTCATTGTGAAACGCGATGTCAAAATCGGATTTTCCAATAGCAAAGCGTTGCCGCCGCGTTATTTCGGTATGCTCCATACAAAATGTATGGACATGAGAACTTTTGACAGCTAAAAAACGCTTGCCGCTTTTGTTTAGGGATGGCTGATAGTTTGTTGTAAGAGAGATTAATAATATCAATTTATAAGTGTTGGAAAAGATAAGTAAAAACAATAGTGAATAAAAGAAATTCACAAAATTTAATTTAATATATACATATTTCTTTTCAAAGTTGTAGATATTTGTAAAAAGCAAGATGCGTTGGCCGTGAAAATGTCTGAAGAGGGCTAGATACCTCCTAGGTTAATCTGTTTTTGCTTATTTATATCTTAATATATATAATTTTAAATATTTTATTTACTTGTGTATTTTGAATGCACTTAAAAAAAACAAAAATTATATTTATATATACATATATACTAGCTGAACCAGGCAAACGTTGTCGTACACTCAATAATTTATTTTTTAACTCTATCACATTTTTCATTTGGTCCTTAATAATGTTATAGAAACTTTGTTTTACGCAATGATGAATATATCCTGCATGACTTTAGATCAAATGACCGGTCAATTGACTGATACTATTCTTGTAGGGTTAGTTCATTTGAAACAAAATAAATTTTTCCTGAATTTGAATTCAGTAAAATCAATGCATATTAATATAAAAAAAATCAAAACAATTTTGATTAAAATCACTAAAAAAGATTTTTAATGAGAAAGCGATTTTTTGTTCGACTTGAAGGTTTTTGAGAGAAAAAATATGGCAACGCTGACCATCATCCTTAACACAAGCAAGTTTTCCAAATCTTCTAAATAACTAATTATTTCAAAATTATTTTTTATTTTATTTTATACCATGTTCACACTTATGGTTTTAAACGTGTTTAACGCCTCATTCGTGTTTAAGAGCTTAAACACGACGATTTTGAGATGTTTTACCATACATTGACTTGTTTTGTTAAACATCTCAAATGAAGTGTTTAAGATTAAAACACTTCCTTAAACACGATAATGGAGTATGTTCAGTCCGTTTTTTTGATAACTCTGGCAACTTTGTGTTGTTATTAAATGGCGTCACGTCAAAAATTATTTGGTAAACAAGTAATTAGTTCAAAAATACTCAAATATTTATAAGAACATTTGTTGTTTGAGAATAATAAACCAATAAAAAAGCATAATTGTTCGTAATTTTGTACAAATTCAATAATTTATTGACAAAACGTCAACCTTAAGCATCTCAAACGTAATGTGAACGGTTGTGTTTAGTTTTTTAAAACACTTGCCTTAAACACGTTTAAGACCATAAGCGTGAACATGGTATTAATTTAAATAACAAAGTTTATGTAACCAAATATTAATAACAAAATCACAAACAACAATGTCGTCCGTGCGGCTGTTAAAATAATCAGGGTTGTTTTATTTATTTGTTTCATAACCCTGTTTTTATCGTTTTGACATAACGTTGCCGCTTTTGTTTAGGTATGGCATTTCAGCGATAAAGCTCGGCGGAAAAAACGTTCCGCTTTCCGTCCTTGTTTAGGGATGGCTGTAAGTAATTTATATTCACAAGAGTAGACGATTATGTCTGAGAGCATTTATGTATATTCACCACACTATGAACAATGATATTTTTGTGCAGTACTTTGAATATGTGATGTGTATACATATATGTATGTATGTATTTTGGTTTTTATTTAAATTTTTTAAGTGAAGTAAGTATGTACATATGTACATATATGATTTATGTATGTTTTATTTTTTATGTTAGAATTTAGGCATCGGTTTGCAATTTGTAATATTTTAATATCTTTTTTTTGTGGATTTTGTTAAATATATCAATTGTTTAAATACCTTTTTGTTATGTAGAATATTCCAAATTATTGTGCTCGATGTACATATAAGGCTTAGCACTTCTCTCTTTTTTATTTCTTTGGTTCTTATTTTTACACTGTCGGGCAAATTAAGACCACACAAACTGGTTATAATTTGTATAACCAATGTATTTATGTAATAAATCATTTATTTTGTAATTTTCATTTTTGTTAAAACCTTTTGTGCTGTTTCTTTTTCTATTTACTAATGCCCGTTAACTTTTATTTATGTAATTTTGTATGTATTTATGTTTTAAAGATATGTATGTACTATATATGTATATACTTGGAATATATATGCCTATATACGAATATATGTATGTATATTGCGCAAGGTGAATAAAAGGACGTACCTATGTATATATGTACTTAAGTACATATGTACATAAAAAATGTAGCGGTGCAGTTCATACAATATTTAAAAAAAATTTTTAGTTGTACATACTTATAGGTATACCGCTATATTTTTTTTTATCACATTTGTGTATTTTTTGATTTTTTAACACTGTATATCTATATACAATTTTACATATCTACAAAAGTATGTACTTTTGTATGTAATAAACATAATTTTTTTTTTTAAATCATAAATATAGAAACAAATGGAGTTCGAATAATAATTAAAATTAAATAAAATTAATAGTCATGGGCCTGTGGCAAAAATTAAATAAAATTATACTTAACCCTGCACTATCATACTTCGTCGAAATGACGACGCGCGATTTTATTTTCGATTTAAAACATATTTTTTGTGATTGTTTTTGTTTCGTTTTTCGTATAGCGTTAGCCGCTAATATCAGTTACTCGAAACTAATGTTGCTTTTTTAGTTTAATAAATTTATTATAAGAAACTACAGGACTTAATGGAAAAAAATGTGTAATATTTCATACAATTGATGCTATAAATGCTATGTTTTAAGAAAAAATGCCAATTGATAGAAGTCTGTGAAATGTTAATTTTACGTTAAACGACTAAAAGAAATATATGAATTTCGTTATATGATAATTAAAAACTAGCTAAATATCAATAATAAATCTATTTTCGTACTTATTTTTGCTCAAGACGTTTTTTATTGGCTCTTGAAATAGGTCGTAGTCGATTCGACGAAGTATGACGTTTGCGATATAAAAATAAGTATGATATTCTAGGGTTAATAGTAACAAACCAAAAAAGTTTGTCTTAAGTAGAACAAAAAATATGCAAATTAACTAACATGTGTATAATTAGTAAAAGAACAAAACGACAATGGTAAGACTGTTGTAAATATAGAGATGGTAAAATTGAGCTTACAATACAAAAAAGCTTTCAGCAAATCGAAATTATAGGGTTGCATTTGTATACTCGTTTGTATAGCCAAAACAAACATACCATGGTATGTACCATATAATTGTAGTGTGAGCGACAGAACTAGTATAAGAGTTATTGTGTATGCGTGCTTTTCCAAATTAAAATACAATTGAAAACAAATAACAATTACTTATTGTATTGCTGCTGAGCAACTGTTTGATCTGTTTTTGCCCAAAAATACATATTGTAATACAAATATATGAAAAAACCACTATTGAAACAAATACATGATGTGCGGATGTATGTGCGGACGTTCGTTATGTTATTTTGTGGCGCAGCCAAAGTATAGAGAGAGAAACAGACAATTTTGCTCTGAGAGTAATTACAAATGCATGTGTTTCATGTACATGTATCATTTACTTACATGTGTATGTGAAATTTTACTTTCATTTATTCATTCATCAACCATGGATTTTTTTTCAACACACCATGTGGTACTTATGTTAAAACCAGTTTTATGTATCTTATTTGTTATAGAAAAACAAATACATACAAACGTGTTTTTCTCATTTGGTCATTGCACAACCATACAATAACTGCTTTAAAAATCAACATTTACAACTAGTAAAAGATACGCTAAATAACATATTTTTCATACAAGAACCAAAAAACACGCAAAACTGGTGCAAACAGATGCATCTGTGCAATGCTATAATTGAAATATGAAATGAATCAAAACAATTCACATATTCCCTTTGCATAGTATATAAAGCAGAAATCTACATCAACTGACACCACACACAGTGGACCAAACACAAAAGAACGCTGATGATGAAGGTTTAGTGGCCTTCGAAAACTGCTGGCTGTTCCGTTCAACTATGTGTTGTCAGAATATTTACAACTAACTTTGGTGTTATTTGTTCATTAATAATTGTCACATGTTTAAGCAAAATTAAAAAGCGATACGAACTTTAGCCTGTTAAAATCATAAATATAGGAACAAATGGAGTTCGAATAATAATTAAAATTAACTAATATTTTTTTTTTATTTTATTTAATATTCAATTTCTTTTTGTATCATACGAGTACATACAAGGTGTCGCAAAAGTAATCCTCCTATCAGAAAATGCTATAAATTTTGCGATTGGCGCCTAATGTCAGTTCTGTTTTGACATTTGTGTAGTAATCACATGCGAAATACACGTTAATAAACAATGTTACGCTACACTGCTCCAGAACGCGGAATATTGGTGACTATTTATTTGACCAATAATCGGTCGGTGACTTTGTCACAACGTGAATTTCGTCGCAGATTTCCTGGCCGTCCAACGCCTACTGGTGAAACACTGCGACGTTTAGCCGCTCGCCTCGAAGAGACTGGCACAACACGAGATGCTGCCAGGCGTGGCAGACCCCGGAGTAGCCGTTCTGCAGAGAATATTGCTGCTGTAGCCAGGGATGTCATGGAAGCGCCGTCGACATCGACCAGACGACGTGCCACGCAAATGGGTATCAGTCGACGGTCTTTACAGCCAATTTTGGTACAAGATTTGAAGATGTTTCCGTACAAAGTCCAGACGGTGCATCAGCTGTTAGCTGCTGACCGCCAATCGCGTCTAACATACGCTCAAGCCATCCTTAATCACCACCAAGAGGAAGATGGTTTTTCATCAAAAATAATCATGAGTGATGAGGCCCATTTCCATCTTAACGGATTATGGACTTTTTCACTGGTTTTTTTTTTAAGATTTTCTTTTGTTTTTTGCATTAAGTTTTTTATGGAACAAACCAATCCCGCTTGCACTTCTTATTTTTCTTTTACGATTTTAATCTTACTGCGTTTATTTATTACCTTATTTGTGTGTGTGTAAATGAGTTTATATTAAAGTAATATTCGACTTACTTTGGATGATGACAAGAATTGACTGTGAGCTTGATGTTTGATAATTTGTAAATTACCTCATTATTTCTGTGGTGAGTACTCAATTATTTTTGCTAGTTCTTTTGACTGGATCGAGAGGACCATGAATATTTTTGTGTGTGTCACAAATATATTTAAGTAGCTCCTAATAGCCACTGGGAATAGATCTGAAAGGAGTAGCATGACTTACAATAATCTCAGAGAGAGTAATTATAATTCAATGTCGGCAATGCAAAAGGGATTGTACAATTATTAGTCAATGTTGGGTAATGAATGTTATTGACAATTGGATTTCACCTTAATTATATTTAATATTTATATGTGAGTTCAATACAATTTTTGATGATCCGAACAATGAAAGGAGCACGCGATGTAGCGTAATTAAACTTAATTTCAACAGTGATTTTCTTTTTTCCAACCAACAATTTTAACCTATGCGATTTTAGCAGGAAAACGAAGTTGAATAGTTTTGACATTTGGAAACAGTTCCAACAACATTGGAACCTTTGTGTTCAATCTTTTACAATATTTTCAGATACAGATATTTAAAAGTATAAATTCAAAGTGAGTAAGTATTTTAATAATATAAAAAAAAAATAATTCGTGTAGTTAAAAAAATTCAAAATATCAAGAATTCAAATTTAAAATTTTATAAATTTTAGTTATTTAAATTATTGTCCAAATGATTTTTGGACACAAGTAATAATTTAAAAACATAACAAAAACACTAACAATTTATAGATAAAAAACTAGTTAACAATTCATGAATATCTCATATGTATAATAGCGAAGTACATATATTTATATGACGTAGGATGACGAAAATCTTTCCAAATTAAAGAAAACTCATATTTATTTTACTGTTTATTATTTAGTGTGTCATATTGTTACATTTTTCTCCCTTTAAAAACGATTTTCCGTGGACCCGACGATTTGCAAATGAATACAAGACTCAGTGTAGTGATTAGGGTTAAGAATGATACAAGTTTTATTTACAAATACACTTAAACTAAATTAATCAAGAGCTTATATAAACTAATACAACTTAAACTACTGTATTACACAGAAATATTCACAACTGGTTACCACTACGCCTTCCTCGCTGTAGTTTATGCACGTCTCTTAGCTGGGTGCGCAAGTATTCACATGACACCTCTTTGTCTGCTGCTCGTCACTTACGAGACTCACTCTGCCGTTAACTATCAACTCACTACTGTATCGCAACTGACTAACTTGTTCACAACTTGTTCGCAACTGGCTTGTTCGCAAATGACTCACAACTGTAACTCGTTCACAACACAACTGACTCACAAAGTACACAGAGATGTCACGAGACGGAAGATAAATGCGAATTCTGGACGTCTCGTTCACACAGTACCCGTGTCTTTTTTAATGCTTCTTTCGTAGTTGCGTTGATTTAATGTTTTTGCATTTTATACTTTGTGTCCTCATTCGCTATGAGATTTTTGCAATTAAAAGGTGAAAATTAATATTTATGAATGAAAAAGCTTAAAGTTAAATCAGGAATTACATGAAAACAAATCGTAATCACTTTTTCAATACTAATAATCATTTTCACACTCTGTTTTATAATTCAACACAACAAATTCCTTGATTTAATTTTGTACAAATGTTCATTTGTTCAAATGTATTTTCATTTTATTTCTTGTAGTCTCATTCGCTATGTACTTTTTGGAAGTAAATGGTAAAAGTTAATATTTTTTAATGAAAATGCTTAAAATGAAGTCTGTAATTATTGGGAAACTAATTTTAATCACTTTTTTGCCACTAATAACCTTTTACACATTGTGTTTTTTAGTTCAACACTTCAAAATCTTTCATTTAAATTTGTAAAAATTTTCTTTTGTTCATTTCACAAAGTACACATTTTCTCTTGTTTGTTTTGATTATATTGTTAACAACTTAATAACAAATATACTACAGTTGTCCCTTTCTCACCGAACCCGTGTCGTAGCTGATTTTATCTCTTTTCATCACTCATTTCCTTCACCTCTGTATACTTTGTGACTGACTCGCCATTGGATGCGTCACCCCTTTTTATACTTCGCACAAATACCACTAGAAGTTTCAGGCAATGTCTAGACGATCATTATCATCTTAAATGTTGTTTACAAAGTGCCCAATTAAGTTCATGTGGTAACTATGTACATACATGTGTATATGCATACTTGTGTGCATCATTAACTAATGTCGTTTTCTTCTCTGAGCAATATGCTGCTCAGAAGAAAAATGCTACATGTTCAACACTCATTTCCATTAAAGGGGCATGAGTGCAGCATTATATTAACGGCTGTTTTTGTTATTGTCTATGAAAAAAATAAATCATTTTCTAGTTCGTGATTGTTTTATACCGAAACTTGTTGGCAAATTGTTCTTTTGTAAACGTAAAATATGCAACACTTCTTTAAAATCAGGTGAGCATTTAAAAATGTTGCGAAATCACATGTAGCATTTATGTTACACTTTTCTTTTAGAAAAGAAAACACCATAATCAACGCGTGGTGGTTGTTTACCTTTTGCCTTTCATTTGAATTGGCATGTATGTATGTACATGTGTGAATCTTCTTAATAAGCAGACGCTTTTTGTTGTTGTTTTTGCTTATTTACGTTTAATCAAGCTTGTATGTGCTATGCATGTTTATTTAATTGTTTGCTACTATTCTAGATTATTTTTTGAATTGACCCTATAGGAATATTTTCGCGTAACACTTACATTAACCCTGTTGGAATATTTTTGTGTAAAGCTGTATTAAACCTGTCGACGGCCATTTTCGTAACACTGCCGCCCACTTAAGCCTATTCGTCCCGAATAGGCACATCATCGCCTTTTCTTTCTTCGTTTTCTATACGCCTTGTAGTTACGCTGTAGATGACTACCTCTTCCATATTTGTAGGCTTTAGTTCTGGTTCTGCCTCGTCTTTCAACTGGTACTTGTGTTGCCATACGTTGGAGATTTATTCTTCGATATTTGCGGCCCCTGGTACTGACTGCTTAGTATTTGCACTACAGCTTGTCTTGCCGTACTCTGGAGATAAAACCTTCTTTGACATTTGCATCCCTTGGTACTGAATCTGTTTCGCATTTCCTATACAGCTTGTCTTGTTTTACGCTGGAGATGACAACTTCTTCCACATTTGTGGCATTTGGCTCCGACTCTATTTTGTCTATCAACTTGAGGTTGCCTTGCCATACTCTGGCGATGACTACTCCTTCCACATTTGTGGCCTTTGGCTCTGACTCTACCTTGTCCCTTGCCTAGAGCTTGCCTTACTATTCCACATTTATGGCCTTTGGCTCCGACTCTTCCTTGTCCCTTGACTAGAGCTTGCCTTACCACATGCTTTAGGCTCTGTATAGAAGTTGTCTTTTTCTTCCCGACTGCTTTTCTGTTGCGTACTTCGTATACTGGAGCAGTTTCATTGCTGGCTCCGGATGATTCTTGAACGTTTGTCATAATCTTCGCTTTCCATTTGTCAAGTGTGTCGTTTGTGGAACTAGATGTTTTTCGTACTCGTGCTCGTACTCACACTCTCTCGCTGTTTTTACCCCCCCCCCATAACTTTGTTCCCCGCAATCGTAAAATTATAAAATTTAAACCATAATTAGAATTCATTTATGTTACATTACATGCAAAGTTTTACAATGAAAGGTTCCGGAGATATGGAGGTGCAAAAAGTGCATCAAATTCATGAAGCAATTCCGCTAAAGCTAGAGAGCTAATATTTGGTACACGAGTAGATCTAGGTGAGCAATGAACCAAAAAGTCTGAAAACCTGAAAATTTCAACCAGGGGGTCGGGGATACGCCCATAAAAATTAAAATTTGTGCTAGTAAGCTGATTATCTAGCAATTATATGACACCCTTACTAATACAAATTAATATAGTGCATAGCATATTTCTGTGTTAAGTATTGTGCCAAACAAGAACTCGGTCAAAATTTATATCTCACTACTTTTAATGGCCGAAATTTTGGCTAGGAACTTGGCGTTTTTTCACATTTATGTTTTTGTAAGGATTCTTCTATTCGAAAACTACAACTACTACTATTAAAGTCAGTTTCAGACTATAATACAAGTATTAATACTTTTGTAGAAAATTAAACTCCGACATGTTGAGTTTTTTGCTGTTGAGATTTTTGAAAGAGAAGTAAAATCAAGGAGACATTTTCGTCAAAACCATTATTAACTGCATTCGAGTCTGAAATAGCCTTAATGACTCTTTTAATCACCATAAGATAAGAAATTGGAATACTTTGTATAAGTATCAATGATTGCAATGATCAAATCTGTTTCTTAAGTAAATAGTTCGATGTTAAACAAACTTGACGTGATTTTTTTGGGATTGGTGAACAAATGTTGGAAAGTGCAGTGAAAACTCTAAGCTTATAGAAGCTGTAAAAAGGAAGGAAATATTTTAGGAGAAATAAAATTATTAAAATTAAAAATATTTAGACAGACTGTGGCTCATGGTATTTAAAATTCGGTGCAGCTGAGTATAGTACTGTAACTTGCTTGTATAGTACTTAACGATAATAATCCTCCTGGATAATTTTCAACAATAATGACAAAGAAGCAAAGAAGAATAATAAAGAAATAAAATGATCTGGAAGCCTTATTATTTATAAAATTTTTTACTAATTGTGGTAATACTGTCTAATAGCGAATATATTCTATTTGCTTGAATTCACTTGAAACTACAAATTTATCTTAGAAGTGCTTTTGTATTAACTTTTATTTAATAACACAATCGATATTTCCCCAACTTTCACTTAATATTTTTTTTTAATACATGTATTTATTTATTGTATCTTCAAATATGAACTAACAATAAGTATTCAAATCTTAAATCTAAAATATAATTATTAGCCCCGACCACTGTCGGACATAAACTTAGTGATAATTATAAATAATACATAAGTACTGATAATCAAAAAGGAGAAAAAAAAGTATTTTCAAATAGTCCCATCTGGAGTGTTGAGTATAAGAGCCCTTGTGTCCCTCTTTTTTAGGCGGATGTGTCCAGTAAAGTTCAAAATATTACGAGCAAGCGGATTAGGATGTGATTCGAGTTTTGTTAAATATTTGCCTGCGTAGTTTGCAATTTCTTCAATCACTAGTGGCATATTCAAATCACGATGTATATTTGAATTTTTGATGTACCATGGATCCGATGTTATCATACCTAAGATTTTGTTTTGCCTTCGTTGGATTCTCTCGACATTGGAAGCTGAAGCAGTGCCCCATAGTTGAATTCCATAGCACCATATAGGTTTCAAAAGTGACTTGTATATCAAAAGTTTGCAATCTAGACTGAGAGTTGAATTTCTACCAATCAGCCAATGTACCTGAACTAATTTTACTTTCATTTGTGTTAGCTTAGAATTAATATGTTGTTTCCATGTAAGCCGGTGATCAAGGTACATATATACCAAAGTATTTTACATGTGAATGTTGAGGAACAATTTGATTATTGATTCTAATGGGGGAACAAGTATCTTTTTGTAGAGTAAATGTTACCTGCGCACACTTCTGCTTATTTACTTTAATTCTCCATAACCTTAACCATAGTTCCAGCTGGGTAATATGTTCCTGAAGATATCGGGATGCCTCGTGAGGGTTTTCGTTCATGCTAAAGAAGGCTGTATCATCGGCAAAAGTAGATGTATGGATTTAAGTGTTAACAAATCGAATACAAAACTGGTCCCAGTATACTGCCCTGTGGCACACCGGCAGAGATGGATTCGGGAACACTCATGAAGTCTCCTTCCACAACAATGAATTTCCGGGATAGAATATAACTTTCAAATAGCTTTAGAAAATTTATTGGTAGATATGTTTTCAATTTTAAAATAAGGCCTTCGTGCCATACTTTATCAAATGCCTGAGAAATATCAATAAAGAGAGTAGAACAATACTTCTTTTCTTCAAATGTTCTTATAACTTGAACCAATCTATGCGTTTGTTAAATGGTGCTGTGCTGACTTCTAAAACCAAATTGATGGTCCGGTATGTACCCACTATCAGTTAGAATTGGGGACAATGAGCAGCTTTTCGAAAAGCTTTGATATTGTTCTTATTGGCCTGTATGACTCAGCTTTGGTAAGATCTTTGCCCGGCTTTGGAATCATTTTGACCTTGGCAACCTTCCAGCTGTGTGGATAATACTCTAGTCGTAATATGGCATTAAAAATAAATATTAAGATTCTAGTTGCAGTGCGAGGCAGATTCATCAGCATCTTGCTAGTAATTCCATCAATACCTGGAGCTTTCTTCGGGTTGAGCTCAGCAACTAGTTAATGTACATCACGCATCTTAAACTTTAAGGCTCGTGGGGGTAGAGCAACTACACTCGGCAAATCAGCAACACCAGTACATGTATTTGGTGTAAATGCTGATTTTAAATGCTCAAATATTTTACCTTTTTCAGTACCGCTTCTTGCCCAATCACCAGTCGAAGTGCGCAGAGGTGGTTTAAACTCAAAGCGTCTTTTAAGCTATTTAGTAGCGCCCCACAAGGAGTAATTAGATGCTGGTGTGACATCGAGACTTACAAGATAATGTCTAAGAGATGCAGTGTTATCAGATGCAAGCAACTCTTGGAGTCGTTTCGTGCACTCTTTAAATTTAATTTTATTTTGGTGTGCTCTGTGCTGTTGCCATTCCCTTCTAGCTCTTTTTTTTCAGGTACGAGATGTTCAATGTCTGTAGAATAAATTCTGTTACACCCAGTCTGGGGATGGGAGGTAGCGGCATGTTCAGCAGCCTGTTTAGTATTTTCGTTAAGACTGGCAATGTTAGAGTCAATATCATCTGGTGTTCTTAGCTTAATATTTTCCGTACAATGACTGCTAAGGTATTTTTTGAACCCCAGCCAATTAACACGATTTATCATCTTCAAATATGGGTGAAGTAAAGTGCTTCGTAACGATTGTGGGAAAGTGATCGGACAGGAGATCTAAAGAAGCTTCAACTTGAACTAAATCCCTAGAGATATTTTTCATGAGGCCAAAATCTATGACATCCGGATTTTTTTGTATGTCAGTAGGCCAATAAGTGGGTTCCTCACTCGAAATAACGTCCAAATCCATTTTTGCAATTGTGTTGAACAACGCTCTACCTCTGGGTGTTATAAGACGCGAACCCCAGAACGTATGTTTTGCATTGTAGTCGCCAGCTACTACAAAACAAGGTCCAAGGGATTTGTAGAAATTCTCATATTGATCCTCAGTGATTGAAAATCTGGGAGGGGAGTAAATCGATGATATCACGAAATTTGTACAAAAATGTTCAATGCCAATATTTGTTGCTTGTAGATGTTCTTCACATATGTTGTCAAGAATATAGTGCTTGAGTCTTGACTTTATTAGAACAGCTGATCCACCGCAAGCTCTTTCTCTAGGGTCCTTTGTATCATATATAGTGTAGCCATAAATTTTAAAAAGGCTTCTCGAAGTCAAGTGAGACCAATATTATAACAATATTTTTTTCCATGAGGAAGTGCTCAAGTTCATTTTTATGTTGGCGAATGCCGTTTGCGTTCCAGAAACATATTTTTAACATGTTCATGGTTTGTTAACTAATGCTTGAAGCAGTGTATTCTGCATTCGATGCATTTCCTGCATCATGCTAGTCATATTTGTTGTAAAGTTGTTTATAGTTTGCACCAGATTATCAATAGTGGTTTCAAGGCGACTGAAATTAAAGCTTGAGTTTGCATTTGTTGAATTATTTGGTTGTGAAACATTTTGTGATGGAATAGAATTTGTCTTAGCAGCATCGGCATACGAAACCCGGGAAGTGACTGGTTGGCTCATTTGCGCAAAAGTGGCGGAATAAGCGTTTGCTGATTGAGCTGGAGCAAATTTAGGTTTTTGCATCATAGTCTGTTTGACGAAAGAGTACACAGGACATCCTCTGTAGTTAGCGGTGTGATTACCTCCACAATTACTGCATTTTTTATCACTTTGCACTCTTGGCTTATTGCAACCAGCAGTGCCATGTAATTCGCCGCACACAAGACAAACAGAGGGTAAATTGCAGTATGTTTTTGTATGGCCATATTCTTGGCAATTATGGCGCTCTACAGGACCTGAATGCTTATGTGACTCTTCAACTGTAATTTTTCGGTACAAGAGGTATTTTAAATTATAAATTGGATGCGTCTCATTTTTTCTTAATTTTATATCACTTGGCTCCCTATTCATTATGTTAGATACATTTTTTACTGTAAATCCCTGGAGGACGAGTGCATCTCTTATTTCTTCGGGAATAACGTAAGAATTTATGTACTTCAATACGATCTACAGGCCTTGAGCGCTTTTAAGCTGGTATGTGTAGAAGCTTGTTTTATTTTTTTCAAACTCAGAAATCATTTTGCGGAAATCTTTTTCGTCATAAATTTGAATTTTCGTTTCATCGATGTTGCCACGTTTTATTGGAACAATGTGAAATTTATTCTCACCAATGACCGAAATTAATTTTTTAACAAGGGCATTTGAATTCTTTTCTCTCAAATAGATTGGTGGCGGCTTGGATGTTTTATTCGAGGATACCTCGGGTTTGTCGTTGTCATGTTGCAAAATTTTAAAGCGGTTTTGGCGATTAGTTGAGGCTGCACTGTTATCCCTAGTCATTTTTGGTTATATATCTGTCCATTCCGACTTGCACCTTGGGTTTGGAGCTGCTGTTATCTGTAGTGATAACTTTCGTAAGTGATGAACACGAGCCTGAAAGGGATGATATTACTGACTTATATGAAGATGTACTGGGCAACTGTAATGTTAATGAATCACTACTATTTGACTTTGGACAAAGCGAAGTTGATCGCTGACGAAAAATTGGCTTTGCTGTTAAAAAAGGACTTTCATCAGATTTATTATTTATATTGTTTTCGTTAAGAGTTTCAACTCACAGTAAAATAAGCATTTCTGCCATTAGAACTGACTTCAAAATTGTTTCTATTTCAGTTACTCATGTAGAGTATTCCTCAAGGGCACTTTATTTGTGTTTTTTTGGTTGCGTTGTTTTTTGTTTTTGTTATTTCTACTGTGTAAAAAATATTAGCAAAGCAATAAAGCTTATTTATTAAAGTCAGTATGTACCTATTACGAATAATATGTACTACGAATATTTTTTTGTATAATTTTTTGTTTGTTTAGTAAGTATGTAAGAAAAATTCCGCTAATCGACTGTTCGCTATGAAGGTACAATGAGAACAATCTTATTAAGTACTTAATAAGTGTACTTAATTTAGAAAATTAGCCTTTCCCGGATATCCCGGATATTCGCGGGAACGCGATTTTTCATTCCCGTTTCCCGGGAAGTGCAAAAGTCCGGCAAATTTCAAACCCTACCCTTGACACAAGCCTTGTACTTTAACAGAACTTTGTTAGAGTATTAACACAGCTCTGCTAAGCTATAAATATTCGATTAATGCATTTCGAAATGACTTCCAGTAAATGAAACAACCGAGACGAAAGGAGGTAATATAAATTTATAGGCAAGGTGTTCCTTTATTAATGCCCATGAATATATTTCTGAAAAGCATGAATTTGAAACAATTTGGAAATGGGCACACGGCCCACACGCCAGGAAATTCTGGAAGTACTCACCAGAAAAGGAGTACACTTTCCGCATTCGGCTACCATCGGACAGCTGCGTACACTGTACGAGCAGTCACAAAGAAGAATGCAGAGAACAAAAGTGGTTTTTCTGATATTAGTGTGGCCTCCGGCACGGGTGCAGGCGCCGAGGCAGAGAATACGACTGCATTGCTAGACATCAGAAATGGTGCGTTTGTAATGCAATCTGCTGTCACTAAATGTTCTGCGACTAAAGCTGCTGTCACTACGTCTGGTAATGAGACAACTGCTGCCATGACAACTGCTGCCACGAAAACTGCTGCCCCGAAGACCGCTGCCACGACAACTGCTGCCATGACAACCAGGAGACGCCTGCTGCCCCATGTCATGTGCCTGACGTTAAATCAGATGAGCCAGAGTTATCTGCCGCCACTGAGTCGACGCATTATATGGGTTTTGAAAATTATGCTGACAAGTCTGCTCAACAGATGACGTATGGCACTGATGTCCCTGCTGCCACGTCCGTCAATTTTGGAAATTTAACTGCAGAGTTTGATACTGCCTCGCCTCACCCTTCAGGTGTTGCTGAAGCTACTAATTCATTGGAGGCTGAATTAAAAAACCCTGCATCTACGCCTGAAAATACTGCGGGCCCAAGAAGAAATCCCTGCCATTGAACTAGGTAGGCCCAAACATGTGGCAAGTGTGCGTCAACATATCGATCTTACCGAGATCGATGCTGTTATTCCGCCGTTCAGTGGCGAGACACACTATGACGTCATCAAGTGGTTCGGTCAATTCGAGGAATACACAGGAATGTGTGGCTATGGGCAAAAGGAGCAATGCCTCGGACTGCGACGTCGTCTGGCAGGGGCAGCGAAAAGCTATGCTTTCAGTTTGGGTCCCGTTGGATATTCTGAATTAAAGGCTAAGCTTATCAAATTATTTAAGTGTACTGTCACTCGGCAGGAAGTGTACCGCAAACTCCAGGCGCGTAAACTTTTACCCAATGAATCTGCATTGGCTTATGTAATCGCTATGCAGACCATAGCTACACAGGCGAATATTGATGAGCAAGAGCTGGTGGACTTCATCATTGATGGCATTCCAGACTCAGGAAGCCATGTCACCTTTTTGTATGGGACCAGCACTATGGACGAATTAATCCGGCGCCTCGACCGCTTTGAGCAGAAACACCGTCAAGCTGTGGCCGCCCTAAAGAAAACAAATGTTGCGTTAAAAGTTATCGGCAATAACAAGACAAGCCCTGCGGTTCTGCCAAGTTTGGCTAAGATGCCTGAAGATGCCATTAGGTGCTATAACTGCTGCCAGTTTGGCCATTATCAAAGTAAGTGCCCAAAGCCTATGCGGCCACAAAATTCGTGTTTTCAGTGTGGTGTGGCTGGACATTACCGCAAAGACTGTCCAAGAAGAGGTCGTCCTATAGCTGATATCGCCGGGGATGATTCAGATGGAGCAGAACCAGTGGACGCATTCCAAAATGTAAGTGTTGCCTTCATTATTAGAGATAAGTGCACTATACCTAAACCAAATATTTCTCTTTTTGATTCTGGCAGTCTGATTAGCTGCATTCGAAGGTCGTTGTTACCATTTGCGGTCAATAATGATAAAACCGTCTCACTGTTTCGCGGGGTTGGCCCGAATAGAATAAGTACTTTTGGATATGTAAACTGTAGAATATTATATAAGAATTGTGACGTAATACATGACTTTCTTATACTACCTGATGAAGAGGCGGTTGTACCATTGTTGATAGGCCGGGATTTACTGCCCCGATTAAATATTCGACTTTGTCGTATGAAAAAAAATATGGTAGAGAACAGCTGATGAATTTGAGATTCAGTAAATGTGAATGCAATAAATTATTGTTAAGTGCACTTATGTCTTTTTATATATTTAGAGGGGATATTAAGGGGATGCCAACCATAAATGATAGGCACGAGGTTTTGAGTTTGACTTTTCCTGACGTTGGTAGTTTTGGATGTGATAGGGTTGGTCATGTGGGTAGAGGTGACATCGGTGTCACCACTTCTGGTGATCGGGGACAGGAGATCATGGGTAGTGGGTTGTGTGGTTGCTCTGTGGGAGCGGTCGGGGCTGCGTTGGGACATTGTGTCGACATTGATCCTAGCCTGGGCCGGAGCGCGGCCGCTACTATTGAGAGGGACCTATTAGAGTGTTACGTCGGTGGCACCGGTAGTGGCCAGGGGGTGTTTAATTATTCGATGATGATTCGCCTGACTAGTGACACGCCAGTGTATAGTGCCCTCGGTTTCACCAGGTCCGTGTCCACCCTGAGTCGGTTAAGTATACGGCTTTTGTCACGCCATTTTGGCCAGTATGAGTATCGCTTTATGCCGTACGGATTGGTAATGCACCTGCAGTTTTCAGCGGTTTATAACCCTTGTGTTGCAGCGGCTTATAGGGGCTGGGAAAGTAGTGGTGTACATAGATGACATAGTTATAGCGGCTAAGACTTTTGGTGAGCATGTTGAGGTATTGCGCAAGGTATTTTTGCTGTTGAGTGGCCATGGACTGGAGCTGAACTTGGGGAAGTGTAGATTTGGCTATCGCGATCTGGGCTATCGCGTGAGTGGACTGGGGGTCCGGCAGAATGATGATCACATAGCGGCGATACGGGACTATCCTATTCCTAGGAGTGATAAGGAGGTGCGGCTTTCCTTGGGTCGGTTCTTTTGCAGAAACAGGATGATAGGAAATTTCATCCTGTGGCGTATTACTCTAAATCTGCTTCTGAGGCTGAAGGCAGAATTACCCGACTGTAAATGTAGAACTGTAAATGTAAATGTGTCAGCTGATCGAATCTGTTGCATGAAAAGCTATTCAAACGCTTACCTTACTGAAATGGCACGTAAATGTAACGTCTGAACCTGAAGAAAATAGAATTTCATGACGACGTTACGTGACATTTGCAGACAGTGATGGGATGTATGTATATTTAATGAGAGTGCGGCACAATAGCCCTGATTTGGTACTTTTGTTTCTTTTAATAATTTAAGCTTTTGAGTGGTTATTTTTAAACCCCGACTAAAAAAAGGGGTGTTATAAGTTTGTAGTGTGTGTCTGTGTGTCTGTCTGTGTCCACGTACAGGCCAAACGGCTGGACCGATTTTCATTTAGTTTTTTCTGTTTGAAAGATGACTTGATCGAGAGGGTTCTTAGCTATGTTTGAAATCGGTCCAGCCTTTTATAAGATATAACATCTTTTCTGAAAAAAGTCGGGGGTTTTTAAAATTTTTAATTTTTGTTATTTTATACGTACATGGCATATTTAATAAATTTAGTTTTCTAAAAAATTTTTTACTGTTTCCATTAATTTTGCTTAAAATGTGAAAGTTTTTTGAGAGTAAAATGCACGTATTTCTTCAACCAAGACTTGTACAATCTTATTAGAATATTTGGAAATGTTCCATTTAACATTAGAAAAAAAATATATATAAGGAAATTTCTGTTTTGAATTTTGGGTTTAGTGCCACCGCGAAGAAACAAAAAGCACCATAAATTAATTCAAAACAGCACCCAGCACTAACTTCAAAATTTTTTGCATCGAAAATTTCAAAAAGCACTAAAAACGGTGCGAAAAGCACCGAGTTGACATCGCTGGCGGCCAGGCTTGTGTGTGTTGTTTGGCCTTCGGGAGTTTTCTGTGTCGCTCGCACTGGTTTACTGATCTGCGACGGATAGCCGTATAATCTTGCGGTTCTTTTGTGGAATTTCTTTAACAACCATGTTGCTACTTCCTATGTGAAGAAATATGTAGGTCGTGCACAGTCAGTCACAAACCTTTTTTAAAATACTGTTAATAACATCTTGGGCATATGGTCTAGTTACTCCGCCCATATTTGTGCAACTTTACTTTATATAATATGTATTAATAAGTAAATAAATAAATCAATATTTGAACCCATTTTCATACGGTCCACACGCTATTATCTTGTGTCGGCAATCGAATTTGACAATTGCCACGGCAATAATTGCCAAGATTATTGCTCGTGTGGTCGGCTAGTAACATAACATAAAAAATTGCTTTATATTAGAACATGAATAAACTAAAAATTTTTAATTTAAAAACACTAAACTTAATATTAATCCTACCTCTTTTGAATTATGGCTCGTTTTTTACAAAACCAAATAAAACTCCATTGATATTCATTTAGTGTAAATTTTGTCATTTCTTTTTATATATTTTCATAATTTATTTTAATAAATATAATTACATCTAATTTATTTAGGTATGTGATGGAAAACGATAATTTTCAAAACGACTTCAAACCAATCGTTTAGAAAAGGTGTGATTAATTCCGATAAATTTTGAGTACCATTTTTGAGCCAATCTCAAACTGCTGACTTCTAAAGAGCACACTAGAGGATAAAAAGTATAAATCAAATAACAGGTCTGTGAAAAGAAATTTATCAAAAAATTTTTAGAAAACCATTAAAAACAAATTTTAAAATTATCGGCAAAACGGCTATAAAAACGCAACACACCTTTTATAGTTTTCAAATTGGTTTTGTGTATAAATCGTTTTTCATCACATACATATGTTTTTGGATTTTAGAATTCATTTATTTTTCATTTAATTTACGCTTTTCAATTTAATTTTTGGTTGGTTTGAATTCGTGCCGTTTTGAATATTTTTCTTTGTTCTTAGTTATCAATTTTGAATACAAGTACATACTTTCTATTATTTACTTTTTTTTACGAAGATAGTAGTTATAACCATAACAATTAATTTAACTAATAATTTATAGTGTTTATATTAACTGTTTTAAACTGTTGTCTTTTTTTTGGGAATTTATGTATTTGTGTGTATGTCTGTGTGTGTGTGGGTATTTTTTAAAAGGATCTTCATATAGATTTTCGTTTGTTTTTATAATCTTAAGTACAATGTAAACGTGTGACTAAAATGTCTGTACAGGTCAGTTTATAAAGTAAAATATTGATTTAACTAACTTGAATTATATATATTTTTTATAAAAAGCACCAAAATTATTTAAAATAATTTTTAAAAACACTACCAGGTTGTCTTAAAAGTTTCAGAAGTTCTCTTACAACATTTTAATGCTGGAAATGGAAAATGGAAAAACTGGCTTCTACTATATTTTTTTAGTACCAAAAAAATAATAAAGCTTCCACTGCATATTGCATCTTCAATGACTTTTCTGTCATTATCAGGGAAACCGCAAATATGCAATTTGATATTTCTTGTGGACGTATTAATGCGATGATTAGATACATATGTTGCGGCCCACAACGGGTTATCAACAAAACATTTATTTATATTTATTTAGGTCAATTCATAAGTCCCAAGTTGCATTTTAATTATTAAGTTCACTTGCACTCTATTTAGTTAAGCACAATTCAAAATGTTGCATTTTTATTTAATTATGTCATTTTAAACTCAAGCTATTTTGTTCTTGTATTTATTAAATGTTCCAATTAATTGTAACATTTTAGTTCCGCATATTATGCATTTTTATAACTTATTATTATTGTATGATTATGTTATTTAGTTTATAAGACCAGCATAACAGATCACAACTCAATTATTTCAACACCTTTTCTGGTTCAAGTGCTAGAAGAAGGTAAACCCTTAATTACAATTTAGTGCCAGCCCAAATTTATGTGTTTGGACTGATTGTCACTAAAGACCAAGAAACAACATATTTCTCCGCTTCAGAACTTTTTATGAATTTTAGAATCGATTTGTTATTGCATATTTTACCTTTTAATGCACGTTTTTGCATGTTTCGGTCTTACACGCATATTTTTAGCATTGTTTCGAATTCTTAGAGCATATTTGATGCTTTTAGAACATATATTCATGTTCAATAGAATTGTTTTTCATTTTAATTTGCTTGCAAGGATATGTTGGTCAAAATTTTAATTTATATTTTTCTCTGTTTAAATCTCATTTCCAATGTTCTATGCATGTAGTGTATTCGAGTATGTGTATTCGTTTGTATGAGAAACAGATTGATGTACGGTACTCTTGTGCTACTTTGGCCAACGTAGATTTAATGTATATATTGTTGTCAAATCAATGCCAAACGTTAGCAACTTTTCTGACAGCAGGAAATTTTATACTAACAAATATATGACAAATATATGACATGAGCGAAAGAAATAACAGTATGTACATTGGCGTAGCTAGACATTTTTTCTGGGGAGGGGGGGGGGGGACAAACACAATTTTTTTAATTAGTGTTTTTATGGGAATTGTTAAAATTTAAGCTTAAAATTTTTTAAACGCAATAATAATCCCAAATTAATATTTTACTTATTAAGTTAAACATATATTTTTTATTAAAAATACATTGAAATTGGAAATTAAAAAAATATATTTTACTTAATAAGTAAAATATTAATAAGTAAAATATTGGTTTGGGATTATTAATTAGTGCGTTTAAAAAATTTTATGCAAA
The DNA here is from genome assembly GCA_949987645.1 of Tachina grossa. Classification (NCBI taxonomy): domain Eukaryota; kingdom Metazoa; phylum Arthropoda; class Insecta; order Diptera; family Tachinidae; genus Tachina; species Tachina grossa. The sequence continues at coordinate 40,321,648 of OX465277.1, forward strand.
TGTTTTTTATTTAACATTTTTTTTATTTAAGTTAAAACAAAAATTAACAGTCCAGTTTCAATAACAAAAATTAAGTTATAATTAAAAGTAAAAAAAAACATTCAAAACAAAAACAATATATACACAAAAAGTAAAGTATGTATTAGAAAAAAACTAAATAATAATAATAATAATAATCTAATAATAATAAACTAAATAATAATAAAATTAATATTCGTTTCCAACAAGTTTATATGTTCATATGGAAAAATTATTTATGTATATACTATATTTGAATACAATATTTTGAAAAGATACAAGCAAGAAATGATTTCATTCAACATTCATGATTTCATTTCTTAATAATTTATTATTTAATTTAAAAAAAATTTATCTGTTGGTGCATAAATAAAAATAGAAATTGCCATTTATTATTTAGTTACCCTCCCAATATTTAAGTTCTGAATCAATATTATATTGTTGCGATGAATGAACATACATACATAAATAAGTACAAACATATGTATGCAAGTATGTATGTATACGTGTTCAATTGAAAAAAATTTTATGTGCATATATATACATGCATACATATCGATAGTTGAGTTTTTCAGTGATTTCAATAAATTTCACACTAATACACCTCATCACAAAAATTTATTGCAATAGTGTAAAAAATAGCGCTTTTACAAGCAGTTGTACAAAAAAGTTACATTTTGAATATTACACTTTCTATTATGTTTTACCTTCTCCTGTAAAGTTACAATTATTTGCGTTAGGACCTTTCCATTTGAGACCAACGATATATTGACCTGTGTAAGTTGATATCCTATCAAAAATTTCGGTCATCAAAAGTACTGATACCAAAATTTGGACCTAGGAATATTTTTCACAAGTTTTCCACTAGTCTAACAAAGTTGTATATGAACATGAATTTTTTTGTTTTGTTTTCTAATAAAAATAAAACATATGTATACATGTTTAAAGAGGAAATTTTGATTTGTTCGATTTTCTGACGATTTTTCAGACATGAAATGACGATTATTTTATATTTTATCGGGATTTCGGCGATTTTTCCATCATTTTATCTGGCAGTCCTGGATTGAACCATAAATATGCATTCATACATACATACATGTGTGTGTACGAGTATATATAGTATATGAATATATACAGGGTATTTGCAGATCATAATTTTTCGCTATTTTTTTAATTTTACTCTAAATAAAAATTGGTGGCTATTGTTACAAACAATTTGACAGTAGAAAATCTTAAGAACACCTTAAAACAACTTGTCTTGCTACTAACTACGTACACTAATACAATTTTATTAAGAATTTGTTGAAAGCTAGATACACACATACATATCTACACACATGCATTATAAATTCACATGGAGTTTATTATTTGTGATTTTTTGAAGTGCTGTAAACTTATAGTTTTTTAGGTATTTGTTATGTAATAAAAGAATGCATTTTAGCGATTATTCGAAAAGTTTGTATAAAAATTACTGGTGATTTTCATGAGTAATTTTAAAATAAATAAAAAATAGAATTTTTTAATATTACAGGCAAAAGAATATGATTTAAAAAGAATTTGTAATAAATCCTGGGGGGGCAAAATCAAGTCTGGGGGGGCATTGCCCCCCCCAGAAAGGCCTAGCTACGCCTATGAGTATGTAGAGTATATTAGAGAAACAAGACCGAATAATATTTTTTGCAGCGGGTGAACAGTTATGGGTCTGTATGAATTTCAGGCGGATGCATTTTTTCAATGAATTTCCGGTAAAAAAAAAGGCTGCTGAGCGGCAGGCTGAATATATGTATATATATATATATATATATATATATATATATATATATATATATATATTAAATAAGTCCCATTAAATAGAGTTGCAATAAAAATTAAATAGCATTTCATGAAATAAGTCCCAAGAAAAATTAATAAATTCTCAAGACAAATAAATACAGACAAAAAGAAAACAACACGTTATTATCGATACAACTTTGGTTTTGAGTTTTCTCCATAACCTGCATTTTAATCTTAGGTTCTTTTACATTAGCGGCCTTTCTCATTTCATGGCATAAGAGAAAGATTTCCTGCTTAAAGCGTTTCTCCACGGACACGGCGCACTGTGGGGTGAAAGCCTTCACACGTGGCGATTAATTCAAAAGATGAACTTTAACTTTCACAACCGTATTTGGTACCATATGAAAGTAGATAATATTCTACATCACTAACTGCAAAAATAAAAGTTCCTCGAGTTTACTTTATTTGCAGTGTGTGTCCAAAGTTCAATAATTTTAGTTATTTTTGCGCGCATTGATTAAAAGAGAAAATTTTGATATTTCAAGTGATTACAGTTTTTGTTAAGACTACTATAAGTAAAAGTTTTATAATGAAACCGTCAATTTCAGGTATATGAGCATTTGAAAAATAATTTATTGTTGAAATAAATGTTAAATTGCTCTAAAAATGTGGTATTTTTGATATATACATTGAATTTCAACAACTTTGCGGATGAGTGCAGGGGAAAATGCTTTTATGCTTTTCAAATATAAGATTTTAGATAATAAATCCCGGAATACCTATTTGCGCATTTGTGCGATTTTTGAGTTATGAAGGTTTTTGTGAGAGAATTCCAGTTGCTAAAAAAATACATATTAAATATTTATTTTTTTATTTAAACAAAAATAAAATATTTTTTAAAGGCACATAAAGTATGCTCTAATTTACAATTTAATTTACTAATCTATCTTTTTTCATTCCAAAGTTACAGCAAGAATAGTCAAATAAGACCATTTTCTCCAAAATACAAAAAGCCCATAAGAGGTTAAAATTGTTTTTTTCAAACATTTTTTTAAATGCTGGTTTTTTACATATTTATTAATATTCATCAATAAAAAATAACAGAACTTTAAAATTACGACTTCTATGAATTAATCGCCACTTTCTCTACCATTCACCCCGCTGTATGGCGCCGCTTACTAAAGGTTTCTTACATTGTTGGCCTTTGGCGAGCTAAAAGATTTTCTCCACCACGGTATTTCCCGATACGTCGCTGCTACCTTCGAGTAGGCTGAAGGAAATATTTAGTAACACCGTTATGCTCTTGTTTTCCATACATTTTTTATTACAATAAAAAGTATAAAATGACAACGATATTGAAAAAAGATATAATAGGATAAATGATATAACTTCCAAAAATATTAAATAATTAAAAAAAAAATTAAATAACTCCAAAAAAAAATTAAATAACTCCCAATCGAGAAATGAAATAATTCCCAATCACAGAAAAAAATTAAGAAAATAAGTCCCAATATATTTTGCGTTGAAATTTATTTCATACGAAGTAACTCGTAATAAAAAAGTATATATGTACATACGTATATATATAAAATCGTAGTGTGTGTTTGTTCTGGAACTATAAGAGCCGTGGAGCTGAAATTTCCAACACAGGTTCGTGTCAATATCCGATAAGTTTTCGTTTTGTTTTTGATCCAACAAATTACCACTGTGTGGAGTTTGCCGGGTTCAGCTAGTAATCTTATAAAAAAAATTTAAATACTCCTTCTATATATGTATATTGCAAAATAATAGCGTGCCTTGACATGCATCTAAAATTGTTGCCCTTTTTTAAATTCAAGTTACAGTTTTGTTCATTATAGAATGGCTGACTTCCAAAATGTATCAATACAAATTTTGTATACATTTGCTTTGCGGTGTATATATCAAGTAGAGATACAAAGTTGGGAAATATTATAGCCATGAGTATCAACCTTGTGGACAACTTTTTTGAAGGCTGTGAATGATCAAAGTTTTGTACTGCTGTATTATGGAACTCTGTACTTTAATCGAAGACAAAACAATTGACATTTTGGAAGTCAGCCAACATGTACTCAAGTGTTTTGAAGGTTTATTTGCGTGTGCGGTTTATGTTTGTATTATAATATTTGTTTTTATGTTTGTTTTTAATATAATTTTAGCAAATGTAGGCACCCTAATTTTTAAAGCTTTTTGCAAAATATTTTTTTAAATAGTATTTTACTTACTGATTTATAATAACAAATAACAATTTAGTTTTTTATTTTAAAATATACAATTTTACTTTACTAAAACCTAACTTAATTATTTTAAAAGTATTTTGACTAATTTAAATTTAACTCTTATTGCTCTTTTTTAATCCTTTTTTGGTTAGGTTATTTGTTTATTAATTTGGGATTTATTTTAAAATTAGTAACATTAGTTAGTTAATTTTTAATTTAGTTAACGTTTAAGATTTTACTTTTTTTCTTTTAGTGATAGTTAAATTGTTAATTTATGTTTTGTTTTTAGGCAATAGTTAGTAGTATTATTATTAATAACATTTTTATTTTATTATTTTTTTTTATTAAAACGTACAACTCTATATAAATTGGTCTTTGTTGTCACTTGGATTTTTAGTTTTAAATTATTTAAATTAGATTTTTGAATATAATTTCTAAAAAGTAAAAAATCTATGAAATACTATACAAATGTGTTAAAAAGTTAACTAGTTTTCTTGTCTTTTCTTTAATATTTTCTTTGTTACTTCCGAAATCAACTGTGTTATAACATAAATAATTTTAACAGAATAGTAAATTATGATTAATGGTTATTAAATAAAAATTTTTTTACGAATTACCATATATTTGTTAGAGAAAATGATTGAACGAGTTAAAAATAATTTCGTACCTATTACCAAAGTTATGATATCAACTGTCAGATTTGCAAATATGACTTCAATTAAAGAATTGAAATAATTAACTTAAGCAACTCAGTAATTGAAATATAGACCAGAAAAAATAAAAACTCTTTGGTTGTATGTAGTTTTTAAGAGTATGCTTTGCTACATTATCTTGAAAAATATTTATTTTTTTAATTAACAGTTTAATTGATTAAATAACATTCAAAATCTTGATTTTAAACAAATGCAAATAATGAATAAATCCCTTGGGTTTGTGTGTTCGCTGTTTCGAGTGCTTGTCGAGATGATGCTCAACCAGCAACAAATGTAACTTAATTAGTTTAAACTAATATATAATATATATATATTCCCGTGGAAGGAGCCACAGCTGAATTCTACCGAGCTCGTCTACATGTTGCTGAAAATAGAAAGCTCTGCAGATATACGGAGCAGCTGCTAAAGAAGTCGAGACAATCAGCGGTTTCGAGGGAGAGCCTTAGAGGGTTTCCTAACAAACTCTGAGTACCTACGATACTTGAAATGAAAATGAATTAATTGCTGCCATCAAATAACCAACAGCCCCCTACTGCCAGCGACTTTTCACATATTAGAGGTGGCTAAAACTGGGCGTCGGATCTTATAAAAAGCGGCTCTAAGGCCCCAGTTCTAGGTTCGCATGAGGAAGCCCGATCAGCTACTCATCTATAAATCAAATGATTACCGAAACTTCAATAAATAATAATGCAAATAATACCCAATCAACCCCGTTGATGACGATATTCAGCTTTGAACACTAGACACGATTTGTAACTCGGAACGTCAGGACGCTTTAGATTCCTCAAAACTGGCGCAGATCTACCGGCAAGCAAATAAATATAATTTAACTGCAGACACACAGGTGAAAGAATAATTTTATACCCATATAGCCAGAGTAATCTTAAATACTAACAAAGGTAATTTATTATTGGTGATGGGTGATTTCGACGCACAAGTGGGAAATTATAAATAAAACTGGGAATGAGATATGGACAGCCATATAATAGGAAGAATCACCGAAACTGGGGAGTTGTTCACCGAAATGTGTTGAAACAATAAACTTGAAATTGCAGGCATAATATTTCCGCACAAAAAAAAGTCCATAAGATTACGTGGATACCACTGCTGCAACATACAGCATTGGATACAATACATCGGAAGAGAATGTCCGATTATACAAAGAATTTCATAACAAGAACAAAAGAGATAAAGACCCAACTTAATGATGCCAGGACGCGTTTGGAAAAATACAGGCTCAAGGACAACTACAGTTCCCTAGTCAAAGAAGCCATTCGCAATACTGGCAAATACAAGTGGAAATGGATAGAACACCTGAAAAAAAGCACAAATGGTGTCCGAATCAGGAAGAACGAAAGAACGCGCTAATAAAAACCATTACGTTACAACAATGGTGATCTCATCACCTCAAAACAGCCAGTTTGATATGTGGGTACATCAGTACTACAACATGCTATCAATGGACGTGCACATAACCCAATAATTATGCATTTTCACAAGGCACATCGTGATGGATGACATACCCACAACCACCTCCACTATAGTATGAACGATTCACCTCACTGAGCGCTGTGAGCCGGTCAATCCACTGAGCGCTTTCAGCTCAGTACTGAGTGGTTTCTTGATTTGTATCGAACTCTTTCAGTAGCTCGTTTCCTACACCTACGTATTTTAGGTGTGTTTGATAATAGGTTTGTATCTAAAACGACCTAATGAAAGAGTTCGATACAAGTCTTGTGGTTTTTAGCAATTTTCTTTTGTCGCACAAGTACATAAAAAAATTTTATATATGGATTGTGATAATATTAAAATATCTGAAACCTTAAATAATTTTAATTTTGATTGTACATGTACATGTGCAAATCGGTCACTTTTTTAGGGTTCCGTTAAAAGGAGCCCTATTGTTTTCGCTACGCTGTCCGTCTGTCCGTCACACGGTATTTTCTCAGGAACCGTAAGAGCTACGGACCTGAAATTTGGACAGAGTATGTAGAACCTTGGCCGCTACAACAACAAATACATGAGAATTAAAAATTAAAGGGTGTTCCAAAACGAGCAACGAAAAATGTTGAAATGCCATGTAATATACATACAATTGTACGAACATATGTATATTGAAACTTGAAATTTGTAAAATTAGTGTATTTTTATACAGACTACAACAATTAACACTAAAATTTAAAAAAATTTAAATTAAAGGGTGGTCCATCAGTTAATGCAATTTTCACTATGTAGTTTTGACAATTTGCTATATCTTGGAAACCGTAAGAGGCAAACACTCAAAAACGGTAAAACTAAAAAAACCGAAAGTTATAAAATCGCCAAACCAAAAAAAATTGCCAAATATAAAAAAAAAATCGCCAAAATTAAAAAAAAAAATTCTAACACTAAATTAAATCGCCAAATTCGAAAAAAATCGCCAAAATGAAAAAAACGCCAAAATGAAAAAAACGCCAAAAATCGAAAAAAATCGCCAAATCGCGAAAATGTCGCCAAAACTAGAAAAATTTTTTAAATAAAAAAAATCGCAAAAATTAAAAAAATCGGCAAAAATAAAAAAAAAATCGCCAAAATAAAAAAACGCAACAAACCGAAAAACAAAATCTCCAAAACAAGAAAATAAAGTGTCAAAACTAAAAAAAGAGTCAAAACTTAAAAAAATCGTCAAAACCGAAAAAACGCAAAAAACCGAAAAGACCCCAAAAACGAAAAAAATGCCAAAACTATATATTATATAGGATGAGGTTTGTATTAAATTACATATCTAGTGTTCGTACGGAACCCTTCGTGCGCGAGTTAGAGTCGCACTTTACTGAATTTATTTATATGCTTCTGTTTTCGCTCTTTATTTATGCTTGATAAAATGTTTGACTACAAATGAACTGAGCTACTGAGCCAACTGAATGAAATACTTCATTAAAGTGAGCTTAGCTGAAAAGAGCGGCCACTCAAAAGAGCTGATAAGCACAACTCTACTAGACATCGTGATGATCAACAGAAAGGGGACAACATGGGGTCTAGGTGGTCGTTTGTCCGATATTGGCTATTCCGACGACATATGACTTCTAACATACAGCACCTCCGACGTGGTGGAAGGCCTCAAAATGCTAGAGACGGAATATGCAAAGCCAGGACTCAGAATAAACATAAACAAAAACATTCCCCATTCATAATAGCTAACTCGACGATGTGCATCACTTTTGCTACTGGGGTAATAGCATCACGACGACTTCTCAAACTGCACTGTGAGAGATCGGCAAGCTTTCGGCTAACTAAACACGGTGTAAAAATCACCATCAATCTTATTCCTCACTAAAATAAAAATATTCAATTCGTGCGTGAATTCTGTGCTCCTCAATGGATGTGAAACCTGGAATATGGCGGCTAAAGGAGTAAAAACTTTGCAAGTTCTTACAAACAAATGCCTATCAGGATATTGAACACGCATCTCTAGATATGCACAAATCAAAGCCGAATACATACCGAAATATTGAGGAGAAAATGGCGATGGATTTGCAACACATTACGAAAAGCACCCGGAGATGTTACCCGCGACGAAAAAAATAAACGTAGAGGCTTTACGAAGGCTGGAAATGTATTCAGTATACAAAAAAACTAAGGACGCACCACCATATAATTAAAATCTCTTCAATTTTGCTTTTTATTTCAAAAAGTAAGCAACAAAAAGCGACTAAACACACAGGAGCAAAGCAAAATTAATAAGTTAAATCGAAAAATTATGACCTTAATTTCATAAATGTAGAATAATAAAAAAAAATAATAGAGAAACATCGTAAGGTCGAGTCGCAAAAGTGTCCACTTGATACATTATGGGGATTAACTGTAACAAATTACAAAATTTATGCAAAATATTACTCTTTAAATACTTGTCTGTTGGTATTTTATTGTGTAAAACATTCATTTAGTCACTCATTCAATATTTTTTGCCGTTTGCGCCCTAATTTTATTCCCATATATTGAATAAAATCGTAATTACTTAAGATTTGCTTCCCATTATGGGCTTTCCAGTTCTTTGTTTGTTAAACAAGCTCAGGTGGTCGATTGGAATGAAGTCTGGACTTTGACGAGTTGTGTACTATATAAATTGTATAACACGTAATTCACACGTTGATTTTTCAATGATTTTTTGAAACGCGATTTTTGGAATTTGTAGGCGAACGGTATAGAGAAGCAAAAGGGGAATAAAAAAATCACATTTTCCGTTCTACGAGTTTTTTTTTTCAAATTATCTTTACACATATTTTAATTTTTTCATGTTGCTTTATTTTATTTTTTCATTGAATGCGACAACAGCTTTTTTTTAATACAAAACAGTGTTACCTGTAGGTATTTTTATAACTAATATATGAGTATAGGGAATATCGGAAAAATATTTTATTTTGGACAAAGTGTAGGTATCTTTTATTCTCATATTGCATTTTTTGTGCATAAATGTAAAAATAACTATATTAAAAATATATTTTTGCTCATTAACCGTTTCAAAATTTGATTTTGCTCGAAATTACATAGACTTGTATCCAATTATTTTGGCGTCGCAGTGAATATCTTTGGTAACATTGATGAGAGAATATTTATTTATATGTGAGAGGATAAGAAAAAAATCTGTCAAAATAAAATATATCTCTCGACTGCTTTTTGGCGATACTATTTTGTGTCAATTTGTATGGAAAATGTGTTTATGCCGTAATTCTGTTTGATCATTAAGGCCTTATATGTTTTTAATTTCTCTTTCTTTACATTAAATTACTAAAATTTGTAGATTTTCGTATGGGGGAAATTTTTTAACATGTAGGGAAAGGAAAAACGGGGTTTTTTAAATCTACTGGCAACACTGATACAATTTTTGGAAGAAAAAAAGTAAAAACTAGAAACATGAAAAAAATAATCGTATGAATGTAAAATATTTTTGGAAGCAACTTTTAAAAGAGAATCAAAAATAAAACAAGATTTTTAAATCATCGTATGAATTGGGCCTAACAATATGTAGGATTTCACATCAGAATACTGTTTAACTAGCGATTACTACTTGCCACAAAGTACACAGCCATCTTTTCTTTTTTAAAACACTTTATAACGAATAAAAATTTCTCAAAGTCCAGACGTCATTTCAATGGACCAACTGGCTTTACTCCTGTGTGTTTTGTTGATGTTGTTACTAGATATTTGGACATGCACTGTTATTCATGAAAATCAAAGAAATAGCCTCACTGCAAGAAGTACATTATTTGCATTCCTGACACATCGCAAAAATGTAAAATTGTCTCTATAAGAAATGAGATTTATTTATATTGAGGCGTTTAAGTTCCTAGTAGAACAAACGTTTTCTAGACTATGTAGCAGAACATACATAAGTACATACATACATATATACCTCGTTTACACGCAAATCTGGTTTGCAAATAAAACTACATATTTGTAGTTTTCATCGTTTATACTTAAGCCTATAGTACACGGCATGTAAAAAGCCACATGTAGATATGGCGATGACATCACGGACATGGCTACATGCCGTAAAATTTTGATAAAAAATTTTGTTCGAAAATACAAATGTGACATACTTAGCCGAGTTAAACACATTTTCTGAGGCAGCAAATTTGTAAGCATGTGAGTATTTGCATGTACATATGTTACTAGTACACGGCATGTAGCAAATGTAGCTTTGTGATGACGCCAGAACCACATGCGCATGTGGTTTTTTACATGCCGTGTACTATAGGCTTTACGTAGGTATCACACGTTACTATCTGTGTATTATATTGCCACAACAACAACATTTTACACTTTATTTGCAAATAGTGCGTTATTTATAAACAGTTTTCGTGAGAAAATCGAAAAGAGCTTATTGTTCATATGATATCATATTGGTTGCCGTAGTGGTGGTAGTAACATTGAGTTTTCCTACATCTATCGATATACTATATATAATGTAATCTGGAAGACATTGAAATTTCTCAATATGTATGTATTAAAAGGAGTTGGCAAAGGCGAGAAATCTCCATACTCGTATTCTCTTATCTTTTTGCTACAGTGTGCACACTTCTACCGATATTCGGTAGATTCTACCGAATATGTTTGTGAATTTAACAATCTACCAATTCTAAAGAACAAGGCCTGAAATCTACCGAATATTGTTATTTAGTAATTTAAGTCGAAATATGTGTAAATTGCCTATTTTACCACATAGCAGTGCGGCCGCAGAGCGGTCGGTCATTTAATGTTATGAAAATCATTAAAACAGAACAAAGAAATCGGTTAAAAACTGAAACTATAAGTAACCTAATATTTGCCAAAGAATTGTGCCTTGGGTATGAAATATTTATTAATACCAATGATTTAATAATTTTTGCACCAAAGTTTAAATTCATAAATAGATCTTACATATAATATTTGTAGTTGCAAATGTTTGTCAAATAAAAGTTATTTTACTAGCTTTATAAAACCTATGTACAAAAACTGAATTCCTGTTATTTGTGTATATTATTTTATATATGCATAGCATATCTATATAATAAGGGCAAATAACTGGGGTTGATACTTTTTTTTATTGGAAATGCTTCATTGTTTATGGCAGTTTAATTTCCAAACACATGTGAAGTTTTAAATGCGCTTTGGAACCTGTTTAGTTTGATACTCCTTGCACGTACCCTTTATATATAAGTACATACATATATTTTGTTACTTTTTATTTTTCTTTGAATTGTTATTTTTTGTGTTTCTCTGATTAAAAAAAATTCTACCGAATTTCATTAAAATCTACCGATTTTTTTGTCGATTCTACCGAATTAAAAAAAAATTAAGTGTGCACACTGATTTGATGATGATATCTTATACACCAGCGATGCCAACTATTTATAACCCAAACCCTTCTCAAAACGCGCTAGAACGCGCTAAGTTACAGCATTGGCAAATATTTATAGCAAAAACGCGCTTTTTTCTACGAGCTAAATTAAATTTCAATAAAAGTCGATGTATGTATGTATTAGTACTCGTATATACAACTAATTTTTCAGATTTTGCAATATTACTTCCTCGACATTATGTTTTAACTAATTAAAATCATTTAATACAGAATCAGAATCTTCTTCCAAATAATAGAAATGCTTAGTTTTTACTTTTAATTTTATTTGTCAAACTTTGTAACAACATATAAATTGTCGAATAGTTTTGCGATTCAAATGCTTTTTGTACTTCAGCTATAATAGATGCTTTGTAAGTTATGTACATTTTTATGGTCATTGTATGTAGTACATATTTTTATTTGTGAAATTTCAAAATATTTGTCATTACAGTATTAAAATGCATTTTTTCTTCTAACCACAATCAAACGAATTTTGTTTGCGACAGCTGAAACATTAAATAATTTAAAAAATTTTATCGGACTCTTGGATATTAGAACATTGTTAAATACAAAAAAAGTTAAAAAAATATTGAACTGAAATGATATTATTGACTTTATTCAAAACGCGCTAATTTAGCGCTTTTTTTATTAAACGCGCTAAGACGGAAAAAAGCGCGTTTGGCATAGTTAAAACGCGCTAAATCTAGCGTGAAACGCTCTAGATTGGCATCACTGTTATACACACAGTATTTTTTACTCTTCTGCATACAGGGTTGCCATTGAAAATTTTGAAAAAGTGTCATAAAAAGGGTATTTAAAAAAGGGCCAATAAAAGGGTATTTTATAGTAAAATAGGGTAAAGTTTTTTTTTGGAAGAAAAAAATAACATTTATTTCAATTAAAAAAAAGAAACACGAATTTTAACAATTAATTAAATACATTAGACTAAAATAAAATTAATTAACATACATATATACTTTAATTATAAATCAATGTTAGACTTCTAACTGGCCAGATCGTAAAAATGATCGGATGAAGCTAATATTTTTTTAAAGTGGATATAGCCAAAAGAACCGTAAGTTTTAACTTACAGGTGAAAAAACATTAGGAACGAACACCAGGTAAAGAATAGTGAAAACCGCCTGTAGACGGTCTTGCCGATTTGCAAGTAATGAAAAATCACATTTGAATTTTATTTATAAAATGATGGAAGTAAGTTAAAATACATATTTTTTAATTGTGATACTCCCAGAAATAATTTGCATTTGGAATCAGGGATTTGAGTTTCATATATTTTGCAATAGTTTCACCATTTATTGGCTTTTGTATCGACTAAAACAGTAAAATTATGGACGAACAGCACTTTTTCCAATTATTGATATGCTAGACTGTGTTTCGTTCAATTTTTGAGCATATGATTGCCCTACGGCATACATTTTGTTAAAATGATACAAAGGGATAAATTAAAAAAAGGGTCATAAAAAGAGTCATGTATGCTTTATCTAGCTTTACAGTGTAAAGTTTACACACAAAACGATTTCTTACATAATTTTTGATTTTGTATGAGATAGTTGAGAAAGTAATGTACATACATATATGTATGTATTTCGATACACATTATTTTTTTTTCAAATGGGATTTTTCGGGAAAGAAATACCGGGAAATTCGTGCAGGAATTCCGGGGATCTCTTATATTTTATTATGGTATTATTCATTCAATGAATGCAATAATAAAATGAAGACAGTAGGAGATTTTCTTTTTCTGTGAATTAATTAATTATCGAAAAGGATTATAATTTATGTGCAAAAATTATTTTGCATGAAGGTAAATGTGACAGTGGCCTTATTCGCCAGTTGGGCGAAATTCATAAAATTGGAAAGGAAACAGGCAAGATGGGAAAAATATTCTTATTAGTTTCCAAAATAGTCTCAAATGGTGACTTTTCTGTAAGAGATATTACAACAGCACATTTATTTTTGAATCTCTTAAACTCAGAAGCTTTTATTTACCAAAAGCGGAACACGACGCTTAAAATTTAGTTCTAACGCAATTCATAAAAATAAAAACAGAAATGTTAAAGGAAATAAAAGACTCAGATTTGCTTAGTAAAAACATTTGTTCCCACTTCCTCCTAAAAAGGTGATGATTTTACATGCAGAAGAGTTGCATAATAGGTTTTTTGATTAAATTATGGAAATGCATGAAATACTATTGCTGAAAGATATAATAACAAAAGTGAAAAATTAAAATTTGAGGAAATTTGAAATACAACAATTAGTGAAGAAAACGCTGCTGGTTTAAATAAAATCACATTCGCTTAAACATGATGGAAATGGTAATGAAACTGAAAGTCTCTAAGGATTATATAAAGTTTTTTTTCCTATACAGCTAACATGCATAGAAAGTGAACGTATTTTTCATAAAATTAATGCTTCTTCTGTACTAAAGTTCTACTTTCGAAGTAATATTTAATTTATTATAATATATAGCCAGCTAAAATGCAAAACAATATAACCATTATCATAGCAATCAGCCATGTTAAAATTTAAAATAAAGAAACTACTTCAGAATAGTTTTGTTTAGTTTTTTCTCCCTACAGAAAGAAACAAAGACTAATGTGTGTATAAAACGTTATTATTTAATAGATCTCATATATTTGTATTTTTTTTAATAGACATATTAAGCTGAATGATATTTTGTATTGTTCTGTACTCGGCGGGAATTCCCAGGAATTGAAATATCATTCCCGCTTTCCCGGTATGAAAAAATCCTGGAAAAGAAAAGCTATTATATACATGTATACATATATTTCTTTCTCATCCCTCTCATACAAAACCAAGACTGTGTGTGTATGTGTGTAAATCAATAAAATATGTATATTAACTGAAATAAAAAAAAAAACAAAAATTGATGTTCATAGTGGAAAAAGTAATTTCAAATAAATAAAAGCACATCGTTGTAATTTTTCAGATTTTTTTTAATTAGTCCAATAAAGTGTATTAAATACTAAGTTATGAAACCCATAGAGTATTTCTTGACTTTTTAAATTTATTAGGTTTTGATTTTTGTCTATTTTTTCTATACATATGTATGTATATAAAGCTGTTTCAATATTGTGTTGTAATTTATTTCTTCTTTTGGTTGAATAAATTCTGTTAAAGCCTTACATTGTTATTTGTTGTTCTTTTTAATTGTTTAAACATTCTATTTGTGTCTGTAAACAAAAACAGTCTTTATTTATTTAATTTTGTTTCTTTCTAAAATCGTGAGCGATTAGATGAATTTTGCAAGTTTTGATTTAATGCAACTTAAAAAAAAAAGTTCTGATGATTGAATATTAAAATATTTTCTACTTTCCTTAAGTTGAAATAAAAATTGGGCGGATGCATTGAAATTTTATATTGTATTAAAAACTTATAGTTGTTGGTCCTTCAAATCATTTTTATTTTTGAAATAAAACAGAATAAATATACATATGTACATACATACGGCTATGTGTATAAATAAATTGTATGTACTTATTTATGTATTATGATTTTTCGGAGATGGTTCAAATTAATTTTTTTATATTAAATGAAAATGACAAAAGCAAGTGTTTATGTTTTTCATAAATTTCGAACATTATTTTATAAAAAAATAAATTATTTACATGTAATTGTCTCAGTATTTCAGGCAATGAAATGAAGATGAGTAGAAGTAATCTCGTTTTGCGATAGAAAATGTTTTTTTGATGTTATGAACAGAGCAATACTACGAAAATAAAAATTATATACAGTCAAATCCCGATAATTCGTACCCCGATAAATCGTAATTCCCTATAATTCGTAATAAACTGTTGGTCCCTTGAAAAAATCTTGTTAATTCGTAAAATTTCCATACATTTTGGTCCCCTCGCTAATTCGTAATATTTTTTTCAGATAAAATCTTCTTTACCTCTTATAAATCGTAATTGTTTGCTAACTACCACTTATAATTCGTAATAAAAACAACAAAAACGTGGAAGGAATAATTTTTTGTTTACCCCTATTTTTTGCGTGGATTTTTGCTTCTGCTTGTGTGTGTGTACGCACGCATATAACTCTGTCGGTGTTACAAAAACAACAAATTTTTATTTTGTAGTTTACTTTTAAAAAATTTTTTATACTTTTTTATCGTTTTAGTAGATAAATTGAAAACCCCCGTTAATTCGTATTTATTTTATTTTAACCCCGTTAAATCGAAACCCCGCTAAATCGAAAAACCCTATAATTCGTAAGAAATGGCCGGTCCCTTACGATTACGAATTATCGGGATTTGACTTAGTATTAAAAAAAAATCATGTAAAATTTGATCAAAATAGATTTTAATACTGTACCATCTTGGACGTTGCGGAAATTCTTTATAAAATAAAATAAATCTAAAAAGTAAAGAAAACATTCACTTAATAAAATAGTAACAGCACAATTATGAACTTTTCCCTTTTCTCCTATTATGAATTTGTTTTCTGCATTTTTTTTTTTACCAAATGTGGGAATAAAAAACCCTCCGGGGAAAAAAGTGGATATTATGAACGCAGTTGCTTTTTTCATAAAAATACAGTTAGTACTCAATGAAAACAATATTTTTTTTATTATATAAATAAAAGTGTATTTTATAGTAATACAAAAACAAATACATAATGCCCAAATATATCATTTGTAAATGCTACCTTAATATAGATAATACCTCATTATTTTGTGGATTGGATATTTTTGTATATTTCGATAGAAGAACATGTAATGTATCGATTTTAAAATAATAAAGAGTTAGAGCCTTTCTATAATAAGGAAAACATATTTATGTATGTACATATGTGTGTTAGGGCTATAAGCCTGTAACATTTTTTTAAAATGTGATACATGTTATATTTAATTGAAGTAGAATGAATTTTAGTCAGAAATAATTTTTTAATAGCTGATACTAATAACAATCCCTACCCAAATATATACACATGGTGCTGATGAAATGCGTGGCAGCAAGGAGAAATGCCGGCTAAGAACTCTAGTATAATTTTTCTTCTCTTCTTTAGAAAATCTCATTAATTAATAAAATTATTTCATTCAATAAGAACTGAAAGTACTAAACTTAATGAAGCTTCTTTAGATCTCTTGTAAGATCACTCTCCCACTATCGTTACAATTTGTAGACCATTCAGAAGTGACTTACATTAGCCATATGTGAAGATGATCAATCGTGCTAATTGGCTGGGATTCAAAAAATATCTTGGTAGTCATTGCACGGAAAACATTACGCTATCATCAATCAATCTAACATTGCCAACCTTGAAGAAAATATTAAACTGGCTGCTGAGCATACCACTACCTCCCATTCACAGACTGGGTTATATACGGATATTGAACGTCTCGTGAAAAAGAAGAGCTAGCAGGGATTGGCAATATTACAAATCACCGCAAGATAAAATCAGATCTAAATGACTCCATCTAATTACTCCTTGTGGTGCGCTGCAAAAAGACCTAAAATACCCGTTGAGCTTAAACCACCTCTGCACACTTCTACCGGAGGTTGGTCAAAGAGTGATAGTGAAAAAGGTAAGTTGTTTGTAAAGCATTTAAAATCCGTAATTACACCAAAGACGTGCATGCTGATGAATTGGCCTCGTATTGCATATAGAATCTTTCTATTTATTTTTAATGCCATATTACGAATAGAGTATTATCCGCACCACTGCAAGCTTGCCAAGGTCAGGGGAGAATACCGGGGCTTACATGGAAACACCACATTGACTCAAAGATTACACAAATTAAACTTAAATTAACTCAGATACATTGGCTGATTGGTAAAAATTCAATACTCAGTCTAGATTGTAAACTTTTAATATACAAGTCGATTTTGAAACTAATATGGTGCTACGGAATACAGCTATGGGGCACTGCTTCAGCTTCCAATATAGAGAGAATCCAACGAAGGCAAAACAAGATTTTAAGACTAATAACATCAAAAATTTAAATTTACATCGTGATTTAAATATGCCACGGAATAGTCACTGAAGAAACTTCAAAAATACTCAGGCAAATAATTAACAAAAATCGAGTCACATCCTAATAACCCTGCTCGTAACATCTTTAATTTTACTTTACACATCCGCTTAAAAAAGAAGGACACTACGGCTCTAATACTCAACACTCCAGATGAAACTGCTTCAAAATATTTTTGTGCTTAATACAACATTTATGTATTATTGATTACTATCACTAAGCTTATGCCTGGCATTGGTTGGGCCTAATTATTATATATAGATTTGAGATTGAAATACTTATTTTTAGTTAAGGAACACGCTTTTCCATCACCATCAGCGATGAAGTTTCAAATTTGTAATGAGATGCCGTAGGAATTTATTTAAATACAATGCAATTCAAAAACAAACTGCATAAATGTAAAAATTTTTTGTCTATCATACCGAGCCATAACCGCTAAAATAGCTTAAGCGACACATTTTTTGGACTTCGTTTTTTTTTTTACGAAAATTGACTATTTACGATCGCAAATGATCGATATTGGTCAAAAATTGAAGTTTGAAAATTATGTCGCTCGAGCTATTTTTGCGGTTATGGCACGATACAATTTACCGTTTTTAAAAAGCAGAGAAAAGCGATAAGTTTCTCACGTTGATTTGATCTTAAAAATGTATGGTAAAAATTTTTTTTAAACCTTGTTTTTGTTTAGTGGAAATTTTCACTTCTTCGACGTTTTTAAGAATAGCCAACTTCTACTTATTTTGGTTTTACTAGCCGACTGCGCGACTCAAATGAGGGTATTGTGTTTATCAGCCTATGTATGTACATATGTACGTATGTATGTATGTATGTACTCGTAAATATTTACACATGTGTGTTCCTTTGCAACACTATATAAATCGAACGCATGTAGCGATTTTGATGATTCAATCGATTTGACCCAACCATGGGAGTGTCACTTGTCATGTTTTTTAGATTTTTTTAAATTACAACTCCTACTTGTTTTAGATTTAATATTAAGGCACGTAATGTATCAGTTGCTCGCAGGAAAAATTTCATCCCTCGAAATACGCTGCAATTTTATAGCAGAATTAATCAACAATTACAACGAACTCAAGGAAGGCTATACTCAAAATAAAGAAAAAATTTAAACCAAAAACAAAAAGTAGCGTGATCATATCGTCGCTGGTTTAACTAACCGACCTAACTGATTTTTTTTTGAAAAATGAGTTAAGTACTCTACCAGACTTTATAAGCCATAATACACATTGTATACAGTTTTCATGACTGTGAGCATTACTTTTGTGCCTAAATAAGTAAAAAGATTTCTGACGCAGTCATAAGAATGAATGTATAAAACAACCATAAAAGCTGCTCTCCTGTTAAATTTTTAAGTTGTTAGTTAGGTCAGTTAGTTAAAACAGCGACGATATGCAGTATCAGTTTGAATTGGGAAATTTATTTAGATATTAAAACAAACCAAAAGTTTCCATTTATAAAATCTAAAACTATTCCGACGATCAGCAATGCACGATGAAATTCAAGGGCCATTCTTGCACTTTTAGCATTTATAATAATATCAAGATTAGAGCTGTGCCAAATCGTTCATTCAATTGACCGTTAATTTTCGTTCATTTTCTAAAAAAGAACGAGTTCGTTCATTTCGTTCATCCGCTCTTTTCAAGAAATAGAACGAAATAGAAACAAACAAATAAAAGCTGATTCGCCAAATAAAAAGGACATTTGTCCAGTGAGTTTGTTATGAATTGTTTAGCAAACTAAGCAAAACAAACAATAGAAAATATAAGAAACAAAGAAAAAAACATCAGCAAGTAAAATGTTTAAAATATTAAAGGAATAAGAAATCAAAAGATTCATATTGGCAAAAGAGACACATATAAAGAATCAAAATAGACTGTTTATAATATTATTATCTACATAGGTAAATTTGTTTAAAAAACTCTTAATATGTTCTAAAAACTTACGAAATATTAATGGCAATTTTATTAATTTCATAATGGTCATACTGCTACTAAAAGCAGGCAAATGAAAACCAGAATGTGACAAAAAATCTCGCACGAATAAAGAAAAAGCAAAAAAAAAACAAAACAAAAACACCCAATTGCGCTCGTTCGTTCATTTCGTTAAATTGCACTTTTTATCAGCACTGCTGAGTAGGGATGCCAATCGGGATCGATTTTTGGAAATCCAGGGATTCGGGATTTTGTAATCCCGGGATTTTTGGGATCTCGGGATTTTCGGGATCCCGGGATTTTTCGGGATCACGGGATATTCGAGATTTCGGGATGTATATATTTTTCGTAAAATAAATTATTTTTTTAAATAAATATTACTTTAATAACAATTTAATGCATTTTAAAATGTTTTATGTTCATAATTTATCATTGCACAATTGTCTTTAAAGTGAACAATTTTCTAATACGAGTATGAAATAAAAATCAAAAGAATTTTTCTCATCTATTTTTAAGTTGATTAATTACATTTGATGTTAGAGAATTTATAGTGAAAACAATAACTAAATATGAAAACTTGTTTTTCTATTATCTAAACCAAAACGAATATACATATCGGTGGACTTTTAGTACTACCGCTTGACTTACGAAAATTTTTAGATTCACTTTCATACAAATAAGTTGCAAAAACAATATTGTTTTGTTAAAAATATATCTACTAACGTTTCTTTAATTGCGATTGATCAACAACAAGTATGACGGTTGTTACATATGTATGTATACCAAGCATTATCTAATTTTTCATCGATTTCGTTACGACTATGACAACGGTAATAAGACTGAACATGGCGAAAAATTAAAAGAAATGTATACACTATTCTAATCAAATTCGATTAATTACGTCTAAAGATGACATTTTTATAGGCACATACATTAAAAGTTTGCCTGAGCACTTGAACAGTATTTTTGCTCTACTGAAAAATTTTAAATTCATACATAAGTTTTTTTCTACAAGTTCAACAGATACATATGTATGTATTGATACGTTCGCTAAGAGGAGTATGGTTTATTAGTGTCCCGGCCTTCTACTCTGCAAATTGAGTCGAGCTCATTCAGTCGGTCGTTTGTGACTAAACTATTTATCAAATCCATGTAATTTATATGGGTTTGATCTTAGGTTTGTATCAAAAACTACCTAAACGGTCTAAATAAAAAACAAAATAATTTTGAACTGCAATGTAAAAAACATACATACACACTCGAGCAGTTTGTTAGACAAAATACTCCGCATTATTCTGTAAATATTTCTCGCTTTTACGTCAACCCGACAGCAAAAAGTTTTCACTTGCCTTGTATTGTATTCTACTCCAATTGTAAAGAGGTATCAATAGTACTCAATACAAGTAGATAAGGGCTAATTTTTTTAGCGTTGAGAAGTTGAAATAAGATAGTTATGTATGTACATAAGATAAATACACTGCAATTATGAATAAATTTCCGCAAGAAATTTCTCCCTTTTCCAATTAAATATTTTTGTTTTCCCTATTATTTGCTACTGTTTGAAGTTATTCCCCGGGAAAAATTTCTTTTGGAATTTGAATCATAATTGCCATCATAATATTGAATAAGACGGAATAAATTTGTAAAACGTATGAATTTTTCAAATGTTATATCCCTTCCAAAGGTAATATGTTTCTTTTGTTTTCAAAATAATTCTAAAATGTACATATATTGTAGCACCTTTGATGAAAATAACCGTAAGAAAGTAGTTAATTTATTTTGCTCTTGTTGTTAATTTATAAGAAATATGTCACGAATAGTCATTTAATTGTTAAAATTGTACGTATAAAATTATATGGGACTTTTAAATATTATAAAAAATACCTTAAAATCAACGAAAATTTCAATTTATAAAGTTTTTATATAAAAATTGCTAAGAAATCCCGAAAATGAAATCCAGGGATTGAATTTTACAAATCCCGGTATTTGGGATTTGCCAAATCCCGGGATTTCCGGGTTCGGGATTTCCTGTTTGGCACCCCTACTGCTGAGCCAAAACAGCTCAGTAAAGTGACCGGCTCACTTCGTTCATTTTACTGATTCGTTCATTTGTACTCGTTCGTTCATGAACGACACAGCTCTAATCAAGATAAAAGTCTGAGTTGTACCCCATTTATGAAGTTTATTTGCGGTCAATAGTACGATATATGGTTCTCAGACAGTGTTGCCAGAAAATGATGATGAGAGAATGCTAGATCTGTAAAAAAATTCTGCTAAAATGTTCTACAGAACAAATGTATAATGCCAGATTTAAATTTAAAAAATTGTTATTGAAATAGCTTTGAATTTCATGTTTATACAAACTTATTAGTATTTGCAGGTGTTTTTATAGCACATACATACATACATACATACATAGTTGGGGTATTCACAAGGGTGTCCTAAGTGTCATAAAGTCATAAAGTCCTAATATTTTAAACCAGTTTAAAACTATTTTTATTTTCTTTCATATAAAAGGAGTACTATATTAATACAATTCTTCACTCTATGTATTTGTTACTGTCATAACTAATTATTTTGCTTTTTACTTTTCTTTTTCGACAAAATGTCCATTTACGTTTAAATACGTGACGTTTTTCTTAGGCAAATTTCTACTCAAATCATTATATATTGCAAAAAATATAAAAATTCGCAAGGGATTAAAATAATGGAAACAATATCCTAAAGCTAATTATATAGACCGCAAAAACAAAGTAATAACTCGAGTATAGACTTACAGCATATAAATCGCGAAAACTTGCAAAAATGCGAATATCTTCTAAACATTTCCAAAGCCTCAAAAACTGTAAACGAGCAATTTCAGTAGATTTTATGAATCAAAAATTATCTCACGTGCAAAAAATTTGCGAAAATTCGCGAATAATTTTTTAATTGAAAAAAACTAAAAATTTATTTAAAAAAGTGCTTAAATTGTAAGGAATGCAAAAAACTTTTAAAAATTACGAAAATTCGCAAAAACTTGGTGGCATCAAAAATATATTAAAGTCTGATACTTAATAAAAAAAAAGTTTAAAACTGTTTAAAAAAAATAAAGAAATGGGAACAATCACTTTTATTGCAAAAATTTGCCACAAATTGCAAAAATTGTAAACAAGCTCCAAAATTACTTAGAAATGCCTAAAGATCTAAGAAATTCCAAAAATCGCAGAAAATTGGCAAAATTATGAAAATTCGCACAAATTGATAGATGTATTAAAAATCGGTAAAATCGTAAAAAGGCAAGCCCTAAAATAACACATAAATACTTAAAGATATAAGAAATTCCAAAAAATCGGAAAAATTCGCGAAAATGAAAATTTGCAAAAACTTGCTAATACCAAAATGATAGCAAAGTGTGATATAAAATAAAAGTCGTCAAATGTGTAAAAAAGGCAAAAACTGCAACAACAAAAATAATTCAATCAGACAATGATGTGGCTTGATTCAATCCTATTTTGTTAAAATTACACACAAGAGCAATAGCTTTATCAAAAATTACCTGATCGCAAAACTTAAGAAAATTTGCAATTAAATTCCAAAGCCTTAAAATTTTAAAAGGTCAAAGCTCGAAAAAAATTTGTTTTACATATTGCAAAAATTCACAAATAATTATCGGAAACAGATAGAAGCCGTTAAATAATTTTCTCATAATTTTGCATATTCGTACCAAATATTATTTAATTTTTGTAATATTTTTTCTCATTTGTTTTGCATCATATTGTTTATGTTTCAACTAACACACTAAAATATGAGGGGTTGCTCACAGCAGTCGCATTTTAAACTAGTTTAAAAGTTTAGAACATTATGACGTTATGACTTTAACACTACCGTGTGAATACCCCAAGTATGTATGTATGGATGTGTATTCATATCCATAGATATGAATATTTATGTATTTTCGGACTGGGACCAAGTTTCTTTATGTCAACACATTGTCTACAGTTTTTTTTCTATTCATCTATTCATCATCAGTATAAAGGTAAGAGAGAAAACATATGTATGTGGTGTATTTCTGGTGAATTTTTCAACAAATTGTTAATATACATAAATTGGCATGTACGTAAAGTATAGAAATGTACCAGTCTTGTTGCCATAAGAACTACGTAGTCACTACCTAGTCAACTGTTTTATTGTTACTAGTAGATTTTCAATGACAAGCACATGCTAAATGTCTATAGCACAAAGTATTTCATGGCGAATAATTAGAGAGTAGTACTGGTGACAAAGTCAAAAGCGACTCAGTACATTTTACCGTCGACATTTCCTTCAGGGAATATAACGGGTGTTTTTTTAGAGGTATAGAACTTTGAATTGAAATAAAACACAAGAAAATGGTTTTAATGTCCATTAATTTGGCTTTATTGGAAGGATAATTTTATGCCATTAATGTTTAAATATGATTTCGGGCATGGGGCCGCCGCGGCTGGCTCGAATAAAGCCAATTCTACAGGTCCAATTTTCAACCACTTTTTCGAGCATATGGGGCCGTATGTTGGCAATAACGCCACGAATGTTGGCTTCCAAGTCCCCTAACGTTTCTGGTTTGTTGGCGTAGACGAGCGACTTCACATATCCCCAAAGAAAATAATCCAATGGTGTCAAATCACACGATCTTGGTGGCCAATTGACAGGTCCATTCCGCGAAATTATGCGCTCATCGAATGTTTCCTTCAATAAATCGATTGTGACGTGCGCTGTGTGGCATGTAGCGCCGTCTTGTTGGAACCACAACTCATCCACATTCATGCCATCCAATTCGGGAGCAAAATAGTCGGTTAGTCGGCTCCAATTGCTGTGCACGGTGGCGAATCGATTCATTCGGGTCCTCTTCAACACTTTGCTCTACAGCGGCAATTGTTTCTTCGGTGCGCACTGTTCGACGTCTCTGCGGATGCGTATTATCACATAGAGTAAACGTAGTGCGAAAACGATCCATGGTTAACCGAATTAATTGCTCTGATGGACGATTATGTCGACCATAAAATGGACGGAGCTTGCGGTAAACTTCGCGAACTGAACCATTATTTTCGAAATAAATTTGCACGATTTGCAAGCGTTGTTCTTTTGTCAACCTGTTCATGATGAAATGGCAAACCAAACTAAATATTAATCACTTCACAGCTGACAAAATGGCCGCCGGTTAAAAAAGTGATGCCAACTTAAAGTTCTATACCTCAATAAAAAACACCCATTACATATAATATATGTATGCATGTCTGTATATTGAGACTTATTTTTGGTTTAATTGTAAGCAAGATGTTGTAAAAAATATACTTTTGTAATTGAAATTAAAACTATGGCCTACCCATAGTTTAGAATTATCAAAATGTCGAAATATTTGATATCTTTTAAAATGCAGGCTGCAAAATTTATACTTTTAAGCGACGATTTATGTATGGTAAAATATATTTTGATACTATAAAAACCTGCCTTCTGAAAACTTTAATTTTTGTCGCTTACGGATAATTTAAAATAGGGCTCCACATACATATGTATATATACAATACATAGCATATAATACATACACATGTAGGTATTCGTTGCATCTACATTACGAAGGAAACACATAATTATAAAAATATATAAAAAAATTGAAAAAAATTCAACTAATTAACATTTATTATTTTAAGCAAATTCTGCCAAAAAGCATCTGGCAGAATTTTTTAAAAGTTGAATGCTTTTCACATAATGAAAATGCCAGATCTGGCAGTGAAAATGCCAAAATAGCAACAATGTTCTCAAATCGTATCATCTTACTTTTGAAGTTGTCGCATCATTTAAATTTGGACATTAGTTAGCAAAAACATGAGGCTGCTAGAGAAAACTTTAGCTGTTATTGTATTTCTCTTTGTTATCTGGATGTGTGTATGTATGTTAGCCAGATGTTGACGTTTGTCACGTAAATACTAATTTTCCGTAGATTTTTACGTATCAAACGGTGCTAATACATTTTCAATAAGAATCAACAGCGTTGTCTGTTGAATTTGACAGCGAAAAAACCGTCAATCAAACCAAGGAAAAGCTCGATAAATACTATAGGGACTCTGACTCATCGGTTTCAATAGTAAAAAAGTTGTTTACTATTTTTCGTTGTGGTCGCACAAGTACAAATGACGCTGAACGTTCTGGATGGCCAACTGAGGTCAGTACACCCAAAAATGTCGAAAAAAATCCACGATATGGTGTTGGCCGATCGAAGAGTAAAAGTGTGTGAGATTGTTGATGCCATAGGCATTTCATATGGCAGTGTGGTTTCGATTTTAAATGATTAGCTGGGCTTAAGAAAGTTGTCTGCAAGGTGGGTGCCGCATTGGCTCTCAATTGATCATAAACTTAAACGTGTGACAACTTCAAAAGACTGTTTGGGGTTGTTTAACCGTTACTGTACTCCGGAGACAAAGCAGCAGTCTAAACATGCTCCAAACAAGGCCAAGGTGAGTTTGTTGGCCAATAAGGTGATGGCAACAGTTTTTTGGGATGCACTCGGGATAATCCACATCGATTATGTTCAAAAGGGAAAAACAATGAACGGCAAATATTATGCCAACTTATTAAACCGATTTAATGAGGATATAAAAAGAAATCGACCCCATATGGCCAATATAAAAGTTCTTTTTCATCAGGAAACTCTATGAATTGGGCTAAGAATTGGTACCCCATCCGCCATATTCTCCGGATTTAGCCCCTAGTGACTACTCCCGATTTCCAAACCTAAAGAAATGGATCAATGGAAAGAGATTTAGCTCCAACGATGAAATTATTTCCTATTTTAAGGACCTCGAAAACCCCTATTTTTGGAAGGGATACAAAAACCGGAGAAACGTTGGACTAAGTGTATTGAGTTAAAAGGAGATTATGTTGAAAAATAAATTTTTGTTTTGCAAAAAAACTGTGTTTTTGATTCAAAAATCACGGACTTATTGATCCGCCCTCGTATATAGGTGGCTGCGTAAGGATTTGTTATATAAAAATACGGAACTGAAGAACGCCAAAAGCCCAAAAATAATTGTACCAAAACCAAAACAAAATGACATTCATCGGATACAAGCACATAGAACAAAAAATGATCAGCTGAAGTAGCGCTGCCTGGTTATATACATCTTGTCGCAGACTTTCAAAAACTATTTGAGAATTCACAAATAATAATATGCTTGAAAATCACCAATTTAAGCGTAATAGGCTGAGAAACTTATACAAAACTTAGCAAATAATTTATATTAAAAATGAACCTATTCTATTTTTTTACACTTTTATACAGCGAAAACAGTGTGTATGTATATATTAGTGTGTTCTGATATTTTGTATACAAGTTTAATGAATTCTATATGTTACCAGCTGATAATTTTCACAGAAAAAGAAATTGCAAAATATTTGATACAGAAAAGAACCGCACAGAACGGCAACGAAAAGTAAAAAACTAATGAGGCATTAAATTTACATGATTTTCTTCGGTGATGAATTTGTAAGAAAAACAAAAACAAAAAATAAATTTTTAAAATTGTGTTGATTTGCTTCGTCTGGCTTTATGAAATTTTTCTGTCAGAAAGTGTGACTTTGTTGGTGAGCGAGGAGAGAAGAATGGGATGTATGTAGTCGACACTTTCATGTACTTGGAAATTCTTTTTTGTTTTTTTCATTCATAGTTGTGATCATAAATTCTTTTATTGAAATTTTAAGTTTTTATTATACTACATACTTTAACACTTTTTTTATTAAAGTTTTGTTAATCCATTTCAGTTTTTGTTGTGGAAATTTCACAAAAAATAAATATAACGTTGAAATAAATATATGAAAAAATAGAATTTCATTAATAAAAGTTTGATGAGCGGATGCGAATGCAAAGAAAATTTCAGAAAAATAAAATTTGATGACGCGATTTAGACATTTGGGCCTAAATTTTTTGAACGTTTGAATATATCGTCACCTAAAATGCAAAATAACGTATGTTAAAAATATTCCAAATTGATTTATTTATTGATTACGATTCACTACATCATATAACATACATATGTATGTGTAAAAAATTTTTCAGGTCTTATATAAAAAAAATAAAAGTTTTAACCGAAGTTCAAAATAACGTATCATCAAGTGCATGATTTTCTTGAACAATATAATGTGTCATCCATCAACTATACGAATTT
This sequence comes from Tachina grossa, assembly GCA_949987645.1. Taxonomy (NCBI): domain Eukaryota; kingdom Metazoa; phylum Arthropoda; class Insecta; order Diptera; family Tachinidae; genus Tachina; species Tachina grossa. Next base: position 40,349,395 of record OX465277.1, read on the forward strand.
AAAAATTACAGAACATTTATTTTCCTGTTTTTAATTGAAGTAACCTTAGCATTGAATTTTTAGTTATGTATGTATATTCAATTTAATCTCATCTTAGTTTTAGTAGACATTTTTATCATTTTGAAATTTTTTCAAAAGTGGAAAGGAAAAGTGTTGTGAAATCATTAAAATGTGTACGCTTTTGCGTACGATCCAACAGGATTCATACTCGTATACATACATATTACAAAATCAATATTAAGAATGACTATCAGCTTCTTCTACAATGAACTACAGGCCAAGGCCTGGAGCGACATTGTTTAAAGGGTGACAAAAAATTTAGAACCCTAAGAAATAACATATTAAACAGTTTGAAATCGATAATTTTTGTGAATTAATTTCGTTTTATGTAAAATCAATGAAAAAATTTCAATATTATTCCTCACTCGCTAATTTATCTGTGCAATATAAATTTTTTTAGATTTATATGATAGTATTCTAAAGCACTTGAGTATATACATACCATTGTGCATTGTTGAGATTTATCGACAGTTCGGGTAAGTGTATTTCACATGTTTATTTACGAAACCAGAGCGAACTCTTGTTAGGAGGTAATTACAAGCATCGTTTAAAAACTTTTGATTTGTGTAATTGCTTTTGCTTCTGCTAACGCTTCTGATTCTGAACATGTAAACAGTCACAGTCAAGGCGACTGCATGAAACGAAAAGTTATACACAACGGAGAATTTCAGCAGTCGACATGTTCGAAAAGTTGTCGGTTTGACTGACTGCTCCTTTAAATAAATTCCCATGTTAAATTTTCGTTTTTTTTCTAGCCTAATTTTTTTTTGCAAAAAGTGTTACTGAAACTCAACAGAGAAGTGTGGAGTAATTATAGGATTTTCGAAAAAGACAATTTTTAGCGTCGAAAAATTGTGAAAAACGAACATTTTTGAGTTAAAAAGTGTTTCGTGCCCAGACGCTTTCAGATTATGTTGCCAAATATTATAATCAACAAATTAGGAATCCATGTTATTTATTCTGAAGGAAATGAAAAAAAACTTTAATTTTATTTTAGATTTCGTTTTTTCATATAGTTTAGAAAGTCGGTGATACATTATTTTGTTTCAGAAAACCACATTTTTAAATTTTGGTTAAAAACTATCAATTTTTCAAAGTAAGCTTAGTGTTAAAGGCTCAGTTAGCCGACTGTAATGTAAAGTAACTGTAACGTAGGAAACAGCTGATCGAGAATTTTATATGAAAAGTAGGTTACGTTATATTACATCTCTATAACCATATTCATTACTTTTCACATAACAATATCGATCAGCTGTTTCCTACTGTTGCAGTTGCTTTACGTTACAGTCGGCTTGCTGAGCCTTAACACTAAGCTTACTTTGAAAAACGGATACTTTTTAACCAAAATTTAAAAATGTTGGCATAATATTTCTAATATATAGTTTCTATTTTATGCTGTTGTTTGCTTCTTCTGTAAACTTATGATAAGTAATGTTACATTATTTTGCATTTTAGGTGACGATATGTATGTGTGTATGTATGCCATATTCATAAAAATACAAAGTTTGTATGGAAAGTTAAACATTTTGTAAACCAAAACAATTTTTTATGAATAACGCCCTTAGTGTGAAATTTTTTATGTTAAAAAAATATATCATTATGTATTCTGGTGACATTGTTACTTGGTAACTGTATGCATTATTTCATTTTAAATAAAATTTACTCGTTACAAATGTGGCATATGTTTAGGCGTTTTAAATTTTAGTTAGTTAGTTTTATTGAGGCTTCATATTTTTTCATTAAACAAGAATTACCAACATAATTTTTAGAGTACTTAAAATTATAAAGTATTGTTCTAATTACATAACTTATTTAAGTGAATGCATCTTGCTTTTTAAATATAAAAAGGAATTAAGAATTACGAAAATTAAAAAATATTACTATCGCTTAAAACAAAGCTTGCTCCCGGCTTTTATCCTCATTGGTAGAGTTCCATCTACCTTCGTTTTAAATTTTTTTTTTTTTTTTGTATGCATGTTTTAATTCTGCCTTGTATTTTTTTGTTTTGTGTGCTGCCAATATGAAGATTTTGACTGCCATACAAAAATGGTATGGCAATACCAAAGAAACCAATTCCGTACATTTTGTTCCGTTGATTTTATTTTTGTAATGACTTGAGAAATTTGCATAATAAATACATAAAAAATAAATATGTAATTGTAATCCAGCTTTCAATAAATAAATGAAAAATAGTATTCTTAATTGAAAAAAAAATTTTTTAAGATGTTTTTTTACTTTAACATGCAGAAAATGTTAATTCCGTCCATGAAAAGTGATTTCATTCCAAAACTTTTTTTCGTTTTTCGTTTTCTAAAGCACAAAAAAACGGATTAAATTCCGTTTCCGAATGGACTTGAGCTCTGTGACATGGCTGATAATTTGTTTTTGAAAATACAAAGTTATTTATACAAAGTTATAATTCATCACTGTTTCGATAAAAATCCGTTAAATATTAAATAATAAGTTCACATTTTAAACTGGGATCAAACGATTGGCACAATGTACCAATTTTCGTCGGCTCACTGAAATAAATTCAAAAGTAACAAGGTAAATTTGCATTATTTCTCAACTAATTGAAATATAATTAAAGGGTGTTTTTTATTGAGGTATAGAACTTTAAGTTGGCATCACTTTTTTAACTGGCGGCCATTTTGTCAGCTGTCAAGTGATTAATATTTAGTTTGGTTTGGCATTTTATCATGAACATGTAGACAAAAGAACAACGTTTGCAAATCGTGCAAATTTATTTCGAAAATAATGGTTCAGTTCGCGAAGTTTACCGCAAGCTCCGTCCATTTTATGGTCGACATAATCGTCCATCAGAGCAATTAATTCGGTTAACCATGGATCGTTTTCGCACTACGTTTACTCTATGTGATAATACGCATCCGCAGAGACGTCGAACAGTGCGCACCGAAGAAACAATTGCCGCTGTAGAGCAAAGTGTTGAAGAGGACCCGAATGAATCGATTCGCCACCGTGCACAGCAATTGGAGCCGACTAACCGACTATTTTGTTCCCGAATTGGATGGCATGAATGTGGATGAGTTGTGGTTCCAACAAGACGGCGCTACATGCCACACAGCGCACGTCACAATCGATTTATTGAAGGAAACATTCGATGAGCGCATAATTTCGCGGAATGGACCTGTCAATTGGCCACCAAGATCGTGTGATTTGACACCATTGGATTATTTTCTTTGGGGATATGTGAAGTCGCTCGTCTACGCCAACAAACCAGAAACGTTAGGGGACTTGGAAGCCAACATTCGTGGCGTTATTGCCAACATACGGCCCCATATGCTCGAAAAAGTGGTTGAAAATTGGACCTGTAGAATTAGCTTTATTCGAGCCAGCCGCGGCGGCCACATGCCCGAAATCATATTTAAACATTAATGGCATAAAATTATCCTTCCAATAAAGCCAAATTGATGGACATTAAAACGATTTTCTTGTGTTTTCTTTCAATTCGAAGTTCTATACCCCTCAAAAAAACACCCTATACATAACTGCTCCACACTGCATTGGTAGTAAAGCCATATAGACTTATTCAAGAATTAATTAAGAAATAATGTCACTTTGGCTTATTATCTATGACTTCATTGCGGTGAGCCTACGAAAATTGGTACATTGTGCCAATCGTCTGATCCAGGCTTTAAAGCTTTCGTTCGCACTAAGTTCATGTTTTAGGGTAGCCAATGGAAGAAAAAAAGTAGTCATATTTTGGGGTGTTCATATAATAGGGTGTTCATATTTTCGCGAGGACACTGTATGGACATATTTATGCATGTGTATACATACGAGTATGTATGTAATTATTTTGTCTCATAGGAGCTTTGTACACTTTTGCTGATTAATATTTTGAAACGAAAAAATGTAAATAAAAGTTTTTTACGTTCCTTTTCTTTTTTTAATAACTTGGTTATTATATGCATTTATTGTTTTTATAAAACTACCTTAGTTTAACTATTATTTATAGATTTCATTCACTTCGGTTTAGAGTTGTCTATTTATTATTTTTTGTTCGAGAAGCCTTTGCTTGTCTTACTTAGTTTTTTGTTTGGCTGGGGTTCTTTGTCTAACATTATATCAACATAGTTTCTTTTTACAATTATAACACTAGATAATTGATTTTAGTGTATGTATATACATATGTATATATTTTTTAATTGCAAGTCTTTTAGCTTATATATATGTTTCAACTAATGTATGTATGTATATATTACATGAAATATGTAACTCATAACTTTGATATTTCCAGATAATAAATAAAATTTCAATTAAAAATAGTTAAGTGATAATGTAAAAAAAAACAGTTTAATACCTATAAGCACATCAATAAAGTTCTTGTTTCTTTTTTTAATTGAGAATCATTTATACATTTTTTATGTACACACATTTTAATCAAGTATTATTCTCAGAAATAAAGAAAAAAAAAAATAACTGTTCCATTCACAACTTATTCTATGGAGTGAAATAAGGTAAGGTGGTCTCAATTGCACAGGTGACTTTTAAGACTTTTCGCCGTAATTTGAATCTCCCTTACATGCATGGTTGTCAGAAGTGCAGATTTATCTGCATTTTGCAGATTTTTACCATCCATAAATGCAGCTTTTAAGATTTTTTGTCTAAAAACGCGGATTTTTTAACTCCAATTATAGTGTAATTTTTTACATTTTACCTAATACTGCCACTTCTTCTTGTTATTTCATGTGTGAACGATTCAAAGTCTAAAGAGCTAAAATTTTTGAACTTTGAAGACATCATTAAAGAAAAAGAACAAGTAACTTTGGCAAGCTTCTAGAAACGAATATCTGATATAAAACGAGCTTATTCTGATTGCGGTTTCGCAGCCCTAAGTTTACTCAAAATATAATGTCTTTACCACATTCATTTGCATATGTCGAAAGAATTTTCAGTCAAGTGAACTTGAATAAAACAAAACTTCGAAGTCGTGTGGATATTTATGCAAAAAATTAAAATGACTTTTTGTATAATTTTTTAAATATCCAATTTCTTTTCCCATTTATTTTATATTTTTTGCACATAACTATAAGGAATTTATAGTATGGATTTCGTTTCTCCTTAAGAGTCTGCAAAGTCTTGCGTTTGTAGGAGAGAAGGGAAAAGAAATCTCATTTTATATTATTTTCTCTTCAACAAACTCAAGACTTTGCAAAGTAAACTTTGCAGTGGAAAAGCCCCAAACTAATCAGTAGACTTTAACCAATGTGGCAGCTAGTTGTAAAAAGATAATGAGAAATTTAAAATTGATTCAAAATCGAAGATGTTAGCATGTAAAGATTTTTGCTTGAAGCTTTTAAGCTTATTCTGCCATATTCATAAAGAATAGTTTTAGTTTAGAAAAGGTTTACAAAACAAATTTTGTATGAAAATTTCTTTGGTAAACGTTTTGTAACCCAAAATATTACCTATTACGCTTGTATACATAATTCTTAATAACATATTGGTAGTCGATCTATAATCATATTAATTTTTTTACCTTATTGCACGCATTTTTTGGTTGAAGTCAACTGATGAATTTCTTAACCAGAAACGAAATGCACATTCCTCATACATTAAAGGCTTATACTTATAAAAAAATAAAATTTGCTTGAAAGTTATTTTAAGAAATTTTTTTCTATTTATGTAAATTTTTTGAATAAAATGTAATCTTAATAAAACTTTTTATAAGTTAGTAAGTAAGTTTTTTTTTTGTCGTAGAAATCATGTCGGTTTGGCTGATTATAATTTTTCCAAACCAATGCTGGTTTCATTTGGTGTACCGAAAGTTATTTTTGTAAATTTTTAATGTTATTTAAACCAATGGTCGAATAACCTGTTGCTTACATATCGACGGTTGGTTTCTGGTTTGATGCATGGAACATTTGAAAAAAAATTTAGTTGTTGATTGATTATATATGAATAATGTGTCATCTTTTCAAATTCGTTATCAGTTTTCCGATATCTTTAATATATCAGGAGATAGAGAGCTGCAATAATGCGTCATTTCCACAATTGTTGAACATTGTAAAATCTGTTTTGCGGCAATCCAAAAATTTTGGGATATGTGGCACATTTCCCACGTAATATTCGCATCTGTTATAATAATATATAAAAATTCTATCATGTATTTTTATAAAAATAATGAATTAGCATTCATCATCGATTTTCTTGGAAACCCATTTTTGTGCCATACATCAAACCAGAAACAAACCGACGATATGCTTATTTGTTTAAAAATTTTTATTTTGCTTTTCTGCACAAAATTAAAAATAAATTTTTTCGATAAAATATCAACAAAATTAACTATATTTTATTGAATGACACAAAAAGAGCCAATATTAAGGGGTTATACATAAATCAAAATGTCATCAGCAGTTCTCACATTTATGTTATAAAAAAAAAGACCGCGCACAACAAACCACTTGACCTGCTGGAGGCAGTGTAAGCGTATGGTTTTTATTGTGCCCTTATGTTAAATTCTGCTTTATAAATTTGTAGCCAATTTTGTTTGTTACTTTACTGTATTAAAAGGCGTTTATTCAATTCTTACACATGCATCGGTAGAATGGGGTAGGTCAATGAGATAAAAGTGCAACGCTAAAATTTTGGAGAAGGTTCAACGAATGTGCTGCCTGGAAATAAATGGCGCAATTAGAACTACATCAACTAGGACATTGGAGACCATTCCTTATGTCCAACTTGGAAACATTCATTAGAATCAAAGCAGTTCTTTCTGCAAAAAGCCTACAAGAGATGTACATTACTGGATGGATATGACCAGACATTGGAAATGTCCGAATAGGGCAGCTACGTCCGAACACACATACACTGATATTTGCATTTGAGGTAAACAGCTTTGAAAGCTCTTAAATTTATTCTTGTTTCTTTGCAAAGTAAGAGCAAGAATTGGTGTCTGTTGTGTTGTTGCCGTGGATGTTGTACTCTCGTCGGTGTGAAAGCACAAAAAGCTCTTTATAAAAGTTTGCACATTGTGCATATGGCGTGAACGTAGCTGGACTAGGGTTATAACTGAATATGAGACATTGATACCGGAAATAATACTCCGGGGTCAATCAAACCCTAGAACAATTACCTGTTGGAGTTTACACGGATGGCTCGAAGCTTGGGGAAAGAACTTGCTTAGGTTAGTTCCTACGATCACGAAGGTTTTAAAATGGATCAGCGTAAATATTAGGACCACAGATGTTAACATATTTGCTGACAGCAAATCGGCAATTAGGGTGATCACAACTGAAAGAGTGAACTCTTGGAACCTTTTATATTGCAGGAATATGATTAACGATTTCACAGTACATGGCAAAAATCGTCTTGTATGGGTTCCGGCCCACTACGGCGTGATCTAAATGAACGTGCAACGCCTTTCAAGGCAAGATTGGGCGAAGATAGCCCACAAGACACGATGGAACAGTGGTACTGTGAGTAATATAACCAAGATTCTATTGGCGATCCGGAAGAATACAAAATAAGGGTTTTGTTGAAACTACTAAAGTAAGAGATTACAAAGCGACATGAGCTTTAGCCTGATCAAAATCATAAATATAGAAACAAATGAAGTTGGAAAAATTATAATTGAAATTTACTGAAATTAATAGCCTGGGCCTGTGGTAAAAATTAAATAAATATACTTAATGGTAACAAACCAAAAAAGTTTGTCTCACATGGAATAAAAATAAGCAAATTAACTAACATTCGCATAATTAGTAAAGAACAAACGACAATGGCAAGACTGTTGTTAATTTAGAGATGGTGAAATTGAGCTTTCATTACAAAAAAGCTTTCAGCAAATTGATATACGATGAATCAAAACAATTCACATATTCCATTTGCAATGATGGCTTTATATACTCAAAGCAGAGATCTACCTCTACTGACACCACACACATTGAACCAAACACAAAGAACACTGATGATGGAGGTGTAGTGTAGGGTAGCCTTCGAATACAGCTAGTTGTTCCGCTTTACTAGTGTTTGTCAGAATATTTACAATTAACTTTGGTGTTATTTGTTCATTAAAAATTATGATATGTAATTTGGCTTACAAAGCGATACGAACTTTAGCCTGATCAAAATCATAAAAAAAGTGCTAGGAAAGTTGACCGGTGTCTTAAGGGGGAACTCTAACTTACGAGGGCGTTTGCACCGGATTGGAGCCACAGGTAACCTATCCTAACCTCAACTTAATGACATTTACAGCGATTTTATATTATTTGGGTTTTGTAACTTTCGGCTTCGTTGCGATTTTCAGAGGGAGCATCTTACCGAAGATCAGTCGGGACCAATATATAAGTATGATTCTAGGTAAAAGATAATATAATTTTAGTCCACAGTGTGTGCAATTGGAAATGGACAGCAAAGATAAACGCATATGAAGAAACTATTTAATTTTACAATAAATTTATTATTATTAGTTGCACTGGCGGGACACATGTTAACACAATTAAACCTAGTATTGAAGAGCATTTATACCTTAATCAATCAGAAGGGTTGTTATAATACAAATGCCATGACTGTAAGTAAATCATACATGTGAAAATATTTCTTTTTATGAAGCATACATTTTAATAAATAGCAATTTACTTAAGCCTATAGTACACGGCATGTATAAATCTACATGAGTATGTGGCGATGACGTCACGGGTATTTTAAGCATGTTGGTTGCATTTTTTAAAATTACTAGTAGTGGCTACATGCGGTAAAATTTTAATAATATTTTTGTTCCAAAATACAAATGTGACACATGTAGCCGAATCGAACACATTTTCTGAGGCAGCATATCTGTAAGCATATGAATATGTTACTAGTAAACGGCATGTTGCAAATGTAGCTTTATGCTGACGTCAAAATTGCGTCAGACCCACATGAGTATGTGGTTTTCACATGCCGTGTACTATTAAAGGCTTTACATTAAAAACATAAATAACAATTCAAAACCACGCAAATTAAAACTGACAGCTGTTAGCTGCTTGATGTCTTTCCAATGAAGAAACTTATAGCATTGGTTTCCATGAAACCTAAGACCAACATCAATTCTAGCTTGAATGTTAACTGACAACATTGGTTTTCATGACACCAAAACATTTTTTCAAAACGAATTCTGAAAACATTGGTTTCTATGGCACCCCTGATTTTTTGACATCCCAAGTATGAAGTTTACAAAGCGAATTGAGCTGAGTCCATCTTATATGAATATGCCTGGAGCTAAATATTGAATAAATATTGTTGGTATAAGAAAAAAATCTCTGTTTTAAAATTTCTTGTTATTTATTTAAAACACACTTTTGGCTTAAACAAAAGAATTTTAAAGCTTAAGAAGACTATTAAGCTTACTATAAAATGAAATACATTTGTTTTAAAACTACGTATGTATTGAAAAAGTCTGCCTTTTTATATAAAATGCTTTTTCGGTTTAGTGTACGAATTTTAATTAAAAATTATCATATGTAATTTGGCTTACAGAGTGCTATCAACAAATGAACTTCGAATAATTATTATTAAATTAACTAAAAAAACAAACAACAAAACAAAAATAGGCAAATTAGCTGACATGTGCGTAATTACAATAATGGCCCAACTGTTGGAAATGACAGATGGTAAGATTTAGCTTCCATTACGAAAATGGTTTCATCAAATTGTACTACGATGAATCAAAACAAGTCATATATTTCATTTGCGCTGAAAAATTAGTGAATAAAGCTACAATATGCATCAACTGACACTACACACAGAGGACCAAAAACACAAAGAACGCCGATGATGAAGGTGTGGCGTCCTTCAAAAAAGCTAGTTGTTTCGTTCTACTACGTGTTCGTCAGAATATTTACAATTAACTTTGATTTTACTTGTTCCTTAAAAATTATCACACGAAATTTGGCTTCCAGAGCGTTGCGAACTTTGTCCTGATCAATTCATAAATATGTAGATATATAATTATCTTGCCCTAAGAGTTAGTATTTATAAACTCTTAATAAAAGTGAAAAAAAGCCAAGAGAAATTATCCCTGTGAAAAATATTATTCAACAAAAGGATAATCAAAGAAAGGGGAAAGACTATTCATAATTACTATTTTGGGGAAAAGAACATATTTCGCGGGAAAAATTTTTAAAAACATACTCGTACATACATACAACAGCTTGTGTATTGAACAAATAAATATGATGTACATACAATATCTATAATTTTATAAAGTTCTGGTTTATATTTATAAAATCAAAATATATTTTTAATTCTATTTTTTCTTATTAAGATACACAGCGGAATCGATTGAAATTGTAAGAATCGAAAACTTCGAACTCGTAATATACAGAAATCAGGGGGCAAATCGCGGCACTCATTATCGAACGAAATTGCGAAATATTTCAGTAGAGTTTATATGGGGAAATTGAAATTTAGGAAATTGAGTTTACATTTGAAATGAGCCAAATTCTAAGCATACATTTTTATTAGACTGATACACAGCGTACAGTGGCGTGAAATAAAAAAAAGTGGTGAAAAGTCCGCAACTTTTGAAGTAGTGAACTGGTTGCGATGAAACTAACTGTTTTGCAAGGAAGAACTTTTGAGAAAGTATATTTAGAGGAACCCTGTTGTAAGACAAGGTAGCCCCAGAGAGCCTCAAAGTGGGAAACTGCGGGTCTCGAAATTTTTTCGGAGGTTGTAACTTTTGTAAATATCGACTGATCTTAATAATTTTTCCAGCGGTACAATCAACGTTAAGAAACAAAAATAAAACATGCTTAGAGCACCATTTTATCTCTTACAGTTTCCAAGTTATTTGACTTGAAACATTTTTTTTTTAATTTTTGGGCCTGACTGTTTTTAATCGTTAGTACATAACTTCTTTGTTACTTAGTTGGTTTTGCTGTTTTTGAAAGAAAACTTCATTACGATTCATATAAATTTTTTTTTTTTATATCTTAAAAATTGTAGGAAGGAATAATTTTGAAATTTGGATTTTCGAAAATTATAAGAAAATTTTGTATATATTGTGAAAAAAGTATTCTTAATTTTTTTTGAATATTTGAAAAAATTCTTGAGTATTTGAAAAAAAACTTTGACTGTTTCTGAGAGGGAAGGCATTGAGAAAGACTGTGAATTAAATTTTAGAAATTTTTGATAGTGCACCCTACATCCAGCATTGGTCGAAAACTGGCATTTTTTTTTGCAAAAAACCTAATTTTTGGATGTAGAAAAAAATTTCACGCTCTTTTTTGTAAATTTCTTGTTTTTTATTATAAATAAACTTGTTTTAAGTACGCACATAAATGTATGCAAGAGAGGAGCTTTTCTAAAAATGCTAAAATTGTTCTAACACAATTTTTCACAATAAAAGAAAAATTTTTTAAAATTATATATTGGGAAACATTTTAATGTAATTCAATAGTATACATTAACAAGCCGAAAAAAAGTATTCTCATACCTTCAATACTTTTCGAAATATTCAAAATCCAATTTTGATTACAAAATTAAATTTTCTACATTTTTTATTTTTTCCTAGATTATTGATCTCATTTTCTTTACTTCAAATGTTACATAACTTTTTCTATGTTATTACAATAGTAGACATAATTGTCTATTTAACGGTATATAATATGTTTACCTTTGCCATTATATATGTCTTAAAATTTATACATAAATATAACACCTCAGGGGAAAATTTACATGTTTTTCCTGTTATTCAAAGAAACCCTCATTTTTATGACCTCTTGAAGGTGTATTAAATGTTTTTTTTTTTTTGGAATTAATTACTTTTATTTGGCTCAAACACGGGTATGTTTTTACCTAATATTTGTATCGCTTTTGTATCCGTTGCTTTTCAAATACATGCCTATACATTTAAGTTGCGATGCGTTCAATGCTATTGTTTCATAACAATTAAAAATAAATCACTCTGCAAACCGATTAGACTACCCGGTCGGGCAAGGTTGACCAAATGTTGAATATAATAACTACTACGTATGGTTTATCTGCCAACACCTATTGAAATTTTTTAAATTATATGAAAAAAAGATAAGTGAATGCAATAAATAAATTTCGAAATGTCAGAATAGAAATAAGGATTGGTTATATCTTCGGTTTGTTTCTGCTTGATGTATGGGACATTTAAAAAAAAATTGAGTTATTGATTGATTATATATGAATAATGTGTCCTCTTTCCAAATTCGTTATCAGTTTTCTGATATCTTAAGTATATCTGAAGATATAGATCTGAAAATTTGCGTCATTTCCACAATTGTTGAGCATTGTAAAGTCTGTTTTACGGCAATCGAAATTTTTTTTCATATGTGGCACATTTCCCACATAAAGTATTAATATTTTTATTCGCAGCTGTTATAATGCATATCAATGCATATCCTACTCAAAGAACTTGAATCAAAGCAAAGTACAAAAATTTAATTATTGTGAATGAAATTAATTGATATTTATTTTTTATTAATAAAATTTATTTTATTTAATATATTCACCGTCTTTTATTTCTTCCTTTGTTTTTCCTCTAAAAGTCATGTTATATGAATAAAACTGATATTTTCACTTTTTTATCTACTTAAATATATACAATAATATAACCTACTTGAACAAGACTTATTAGAAGTGAACATATTGTTGTTATGATTGTGGGATGCGTTGACAAAGATTTTTGTCATTTTTTCTTTAAGTCCTATTAACTTTTCAAGTTGGATGTAAAAGGTTTATCAACTTTAAGTTTGAATAAAAAACATTTGTATCTATTACTTTTATTATTAAGCAAAAAATCCTATCGTGTATTTTTATAAAACTAATGAACTAAACATTCTTCATCGATTTTTTCGAAAACACATTTTTGTCCCATACATCAAAGCAGACACAAACCGACGATATGTACATACATATATACAGCCATGTCACAGAGCTCAATTCCATTCGGAAACGGAATTCAATCCGTATTTTTGTGCTTTAGAGAACGAAAAACTAAAAAATTTTCGGAATGAAATCACTTTTAATTTCACGGACGGAATTAACATTTTCTGCATGTTAAAGTAAAAATTTTTTTTCAATTAAGAATACTATTTTTCATTTATTTATTTAAAGCTGGATTACAATTATTTAGTTTTTATTTATTTATTATGTAGGAAATTGGTTTCTTTGGTATTTCCATACCATTTTTGTATGTACTTTATCAAAATCTTCATATTGGCACAACACAAAACAAAAAAATACAAGGCAGAATTAAAATATGCATACAAAAAAATTTAAAACGCCTAAACATATGCCACATTATCATTTACTACAAAATTATATTGCCACACTTGTGAGATTCAGCATTTTTTCGGATTGATGAAAAGGTTGGGAATCTGAAGCACCAAAATGAAATTTGAACGGAAAGATTAATACGGAATCAAAACCATTCCGAACGGATCTGTAACACGGCTGATAGAAAGAAGTTTGATCGTTCAAGTAAGGATTACGATAACGTTCCATGCAGGAGCAAAAGGATTAAAAAAGAAGCCTTGATTCATTCATTCAAATTGATTTTAGCGAAGACCTAATCAAAAAAAGCTGCCAATTTAAGTTTAACATTTATTAACGCACTAATAATCCCAAATTATTATTTTACTTATTTAGTAAACTATTTTTTTTTAATTAAAAATACATTGAAATTGATTATTATGAAAACCATTCCAACGCCAGAATATAGTAAACATTTTACGGTGAACAACGCACTAGCAGTCATTCTTAATTTGGGTATATTTTAGAAATAAATGCTTAAGGAAAAAAGTGATCCTTTGCACTCGGCTGTCTACATTCCGAAAATCAATATGATCCATCACATCACCATTTTCATATTAGTGTTTATTTATTACAACAAAACCAACTAATTTTTGCCAAGTAACAAAGAAATTATGTACTAACGATTAAAAAAAGTCAGGCCCAAAAATTAAAACAAATTTTTCTCAAGTCAAATAACTTGGAAACTGTAAGAGATAAAATGGTTCTTTAAGCATGTTTTATTTTTGTTTCTTAACATTGATTGTACCGCAGAAAAAATTATTAAGATCGGTCGATATTTACAAAAGTTACAAGCTCCGAAAGAATTTCGATACCCACAGTTTCCTACTTCGAGGGTCTCTCGGGCTACCTTGTCTTACAACAGGGTGCCTTCGAATATATTTTCTCAAAAGTTCAACATTTCTTTTTTCCAAAACAGTTAGTTTCATCGAAATCGGTTAACTACTTCAAAAGTTGCGGACTTTTTATCACTTTTTTTATTTCACGCCACTGCGTTGTCTATATGGATTTCATTGTTGCTGTAACAAATCATCAGTACACTTCTACCAAATATGAGGAATAATATATTTTTCAATTACGTTCGAGTACTTTGACATGAAACGAAATCAACGTAACGTTTTACTTAGTTTAAATTATTTTCGTTCACGCTCCAATCAGAAACGAAAACAAAAATTCGTTTTATTTTACAAAATCAGGCCATCAATGTATTGAAATTTATTTGGTGGTGGTTAAGTATTGTCTATATACTCGAATGCAGGGAACGAAGCCGATACTGATTTTTCGGCGGCGGCGGCTGACCAAAAATATCATCGGCGGCGGCTAAAAGTCCACTTGCGCCGAAGAAATCTCGGTGGCGGCGGCTAAAAAATAAAACTGTCGGCGGCTAGTACAAATCGGCTGAGAGTCGGCTAATGTCAACAATTTTTATAAGCAAACCACTACCACAGAATAGTCTATGCCATCACTTCGTGTTGTAATTCAAAATAAAGGAATTTTTTTTACAAAAAAAGAAATTTTAAGGGAAAATATATATAGCACTAACTTATATAACACTAAATTCAATGTAAAAAATGATTACAAAAATTTTTTTTATAAATCTGTACGTGGAAGATAAGCTACACCAAGCCACATTTTCTTAAAATACTTTTTTTTATATTATGATTTGAACAGGCTAAAGCTCGTATCGTTTTGTAAGCCAAATTACATGTGATAATTATTAATGAACAAATAACATCAAAATTAGTTGTAAATATTCTGACAACACATAGTTGAACGGAACAGCTAGCCGTTTTCGAAGGCCACTAAACATTAGTACTGATCAAAACTATTAACAAGTAACGGTAATATTATATTACGTAATTTTTATATAAAATATTTGGGGTAAGTCAAACTGTGAATCCTACCGAGATTGAACCATTAAGAGGCCCAGCCACTTGTAATATAATTTAGCAATTTTTCGTATTGCACATTGATGTCGCCAAGGTGCACAATATATTGGAAAATATCAAAAGACTTAATTTATAACATATGCATCAATATTGTATAATGAATGGGCCGCTTGCAGTCTCCTGCAAAATTTTCAAGATGTGACTTGGTGACAAAATAGAAATAATAAAAAGTACATTTCATCCGAATCATTAAAATTTTCTAAAATATACATTTCATTTAATTTTTATTTAAACCAAACCGCAAATGATTGGTGAATAGAAAATGGCAAAATGTATTATAAAATAGTTAATAGATTTTTATATACACATCTAGTTATAAGATGTGGCGTGATATCGCCACATCTTGCAGCCCTCCTTCATTTTTCAATGGTGAAGCTACCAAATGCTTTATTTTTCAGTGATATCAAATTCTTTATGATAAAAATCACTATTTTTCAAAGCACAATTAGTTAGTTATCATTACTGACAGAAGCTAACACATAATTTGCAAACAAAAAATTCTGATTAACAGAACGGCTAATTCGAAGTCGAAAATGAGCCGCATAAGTCTGCGGTGGCTAAGGATCTTTGAAAATTGCCGGCGGCGACTGTTAGCCGACTCACAGCCGATCGGTTTCGTTCCCTGCTCGAATGTCATTGGTGCTTAGTAGAGCAGTGCCAAATCGTTCATTCAGGCGACTGCTCATTTTCGTTCATTTTCTAAAAATGAACGAGTCGTTCATTTCGTTCATCCGCTCTTTCCAAGAAATGAAATTGAAATTAAAACCAACAAACAGTTGATTCGTCAAATAAAAAGGGACAAATGCAGTGAGTTTGTCATGAATTGTTTAGCAAAATGAGCAAAACAAACAATAGAAATATAAGAAACAAAAACATCAGGAAGTAAAAACTCTTACAATACTAAAGTATTTTATATTCTTAGGAATAAGAAATTAAAAGACTCATATTGCCAAAAGAGCCACATATAAAGAATAAAAATAAACTGTTTATAATATCTACGTATGTATGTATGTATATCAAATTTGTTTAAAAAAAACTCTTAATATGTTCTAAAACCGTAAGAAATATTAATGGCAATTTTAAAAACCGGAATGTGACAAAAAAATCTCTCATGATTAAAGAAAAAGTAAACAAAACAACACAAAAACACGCAAGTGCGTTCGTTCGTTCAATTGTTCCTTTCACACAAAGTACACAGAGATGTCACGAGACGGAAGATAATTGCGAATTCTGGACGTCTCGCTCACACAGTACCCGTGTCTTCTTTAATGCTTCTTTCGTAGTTGCGTTGATTTAATGTTTTTGCGTTTTATACTTTGTGTCCTCATTCGCTATGAGATTTTTGCAATTAAAAGGTTAAAATTGATATTTATGAATGAAAAAGCTTAAAATGAAGTCTGTAATTATTAGGAAACTAATTTTAATCACGTCTTTACCACTAATAACTTTTTACACAATGTTTTTTTTTGTTCAAGACTTCAAAATCTTTCATTTAAATTTATAAAAATGTTCTTTTGTTCATTTCACAAAGTCACATTTTCTCTTGTTTGTTTTTATTATATTGTTAACAACTTATTAACAAATATACTACACTTGCCCCTTTCTCGCCGAACACGTGTCTTAGCTGATTTTAGTTTTTTTCATCACTCACTTTCTTTACCTCTGTACACTTTGTACCTTTCCTCAATACTGCTGAGTCAAAACAGCTCAGTAATGTGACCGGCTCACTACGTTCATTTTACTGATTCGTTCATTTTACTGATTCGTTCAATTGTACTCGTTCGTTCATGAACGACACAGCTCTAGTGCTTAGCCAAATCAACCTTAGACTTCAACCACATATTTTGAACAGTCACAAACTTTCAAAAACTATTTGAGAATTCTCAGATAATCATATTTTTGAAAATCACGAAAGAAAAATAAGCGTAGTCTCCCATCTGAATTAAGACAGAGGGAGGAATAAAAATAAATATACATGCAAAGTTTACTTTACAAAGTCTTAATTCAGCTGGGAGAAAGACAGAAATAGAAAGTATTTATCGCTCTGTCTGTCACACAGCTGAATTAAGTAAACTTTTCATGACTAAGGGGGTGTTTCTCTTTCTTTCTTTCTTCTAGCTGAATTAAGACTTTGGATAGTAAATTTTGCGTGTCTAAAAGAGGTGAAACTTTACAGGGAAGGAGAAATACTTTTTTTTTTGTTTTAAGAATTTGATTTCGTCATAAAATAAGTTGTGAATCAAATAAAATATATTAAATTTATGTTAACTTTTAGGTTTCGGTTTCTTTTTTGTGTATACTACGTACATACTACATACATACTATGTATAATTATTAATATGCATATAAATTCTCTCTAGTGAATGTAGTATTTTTTTAGTAATGTATTTTTAAACAAATAATTCTACATTAAATATTTCTATTTATTTTCTATTTATTTTCTCTCGCACTCTCTCTTTTATAAAAAATTTGGTTTCTCCTTTTTACCCCTTTTAGACACGTAAAGTTTACTTTGCAAAGTCTTAATTCAGCTGTGTGCAAGACAGAGGAGGAAATACTTTCTCTTTCTGTCTGTCACCCAGCTGAATTAAGACTTTGCAAAGTAAAATTTGCGTGTGTAAAAGAGGTATTTTTTGACACGCTAGGTTTACTTTTCAAAGTCTTAAGCTTAAATTAGACGTGACATAGCCATAATACCATAGCCATAACCAAACCAAAATTCAATTGGTTTCTATGGTGAGAGTTATGGCGTTATGACTAGTCACCTATAATCAAGTATAGTGTTGCCCATTAGTTTGGTTCAAACGGCTGTTTTCTATGGCTATGGCTATGTCACGTCTGATTGAGACTTTAATTCAGATGGGAGAAAGACAGAAAGAGAAAGTATTTTTACCTCTGTCTTTCACACATCTGAATTAACACTTTGCGTGTCTAAGAGGAGAGTGTGTGTCTAAACATTCACATACATACATTCAAAATATCTTAAGTTTTTACTTAAATTTGCATACCTATATTGTTTTTTTTTTATTTTTAATTATGTAGGGAGAAGTTGTAATTGATTTCAGGATGAAAGGTTTCAACACAAATAACATATATACAATCCCCATATTCATAAAAAAATCAAATGAATTTGAAATCCATTTTAGGAAAATTTTGTATGAAATATTTTAAATGAAATATATTTCAAATCCATTTTAAATTTTTATGAATATGGAGGAATATGTATAAGTATTACACTTTTTATACACGGAAAGTTTACTTTGCAAAGTTTTAATTCAGCTTTTGTCTTTCACTTCGCAAAGTAAACTTTCCGTGTGTAAAAGCGGTGTATGTTCAATGATGAAAATAAAAAGATGGAATAAAGTAAGTTATTTCTATATTTATTTTATATTCCTATTAGCATGTATTTAACTTTATAAGTATGAATGTATATCTATAATTAAGGTTTTCTTTTAACGTGTTTTTTTAAGTAAATGTAATACATATTTAAAATTTTGTTTGTCTGATTTTTGCTGTAACCTTGTGGTTTCTGTTAGAACTACTCATATTTCGAAAATGTTCTATTACAATAGGCCAATTTCGAAATAGTATTATTTAAGTTGCTTGTTGAATTACAGACTCGTTCACGTTTTCTGGTGAATTTATTGTTTATTGTTGAGGTATTTGACGATTCAGCTGATACCGAGGTGGGCACCGAGGAGGATGCCGTCATATATGAAGTGTTAGTGGAGGCGTCAGTGGTGGTAAGCGTGCTGTATGGTGAGAATGAGAACGATTGCGGTAAGGCGGTATTATAAGTTGATAGCGACGATGAAGTGGATGAAGATGCGATTGCGCTGGCTGCATTCTGATGCTTTATTTGCAGTAAGGAGTCTGTAGTGGTAGTGGTGGAAGTGTCAGTTTGGGATTCTGGTGTATTGGCATTAATTTCGGCATCTTCAGCTATAACCGTTTCAATAATACGCAACGAATCTGGCAGAACACATTCCGTATGTGGCACCATGTAGTTTTTAAAGAATTTCTCTTTTTGATGCAAATGCTGCAATTGTTGTATAAATGGTTGTTGCGCTTTCGGTTGATGTTGTGTTGATTTCTGCTGTCCTCTAAGTTGGTAGTCATTATTGTTGTCCGTAGTAGTAGCTGAGGCTGAAAAAATTTTTGTTATTGCGGCTGGTCTTGTAAATGTATTATTGTATCTTATTGCTGATGGAACAATTGTGAACATCTCAATATCCACTGTGGCCTCAGCTGAGGATCTACGATTAATGTTGGCCTTGTTGTTATTGGTGCTGATGGTGTCATATTTACTACTTATTGTTGTGGTGGTCGTGGTAGTGCTGTTGGTGATAGCGGCTGTTCTTAGGATGTTGATGAAGGAGCAGTTATCTTCTATTATTCAGCTGCCATACTTATTGGAAGATGTGTAATTATTAACTGCATTTGATCCATTACATGACATTAGGTGAGTATCAGGCACTAAATGTGGTGTTCTACTTGAAATAGGTGGCAATATAGGACTTGTTGGCCAATGGTATGTAGTAGCAGCAACATTATTGGATGAGGGGACACTTCTATGCAAAAAGCAGTTTGGTCTTGATTTGTATTTATTTGCAATTCGTCAATTAACGCATACAAAGGAAAACAGACGCATTCATACATATGTACATACGCATATTTCAATACATATATATAAATATAATTATATATGTATGTATATGTGTTGAGTAGTTGTTTGTATATTTTGAAAAGTCAAGTACACAAATACATACACACGCACACAACGACAGGTGTTAAAACGAAAAGAACATAATTTTTGATAAAACGAAAGGGGAAAAAAGGAAAAACATGTTTTAGTTAACTTACAAATATAAATTTTGTATGTCTGGTTATTAACATTGACTTTAAGCATGATTTACAAATATAAAATATATGTATGTATATATGCATATGTATGTGTATGAGAGATGAGTTTTATCGAAACGATTAAAGAAGTTATAGAAGAAAAAGACGAAGAGATGCGTTTTAAATTGCGTTTGTTATTAATTTCAATAAAGCAATTAAGTAACAGTGAGTTGTAAGTGTTTCTAATGTAGTTTTTCAATGTATTTTTAAGTCTTCTAAAAAATGGGTACACACTTTGCAACGTGTTTGAACAATAGGTTTATATTACATGTTGCATATCTTGACACAGACACAACCTACAATGCAACCGTCAATGCAACCTATAAACATTAAAACATTTGTGCGAAAGACAGAGGGAGGAATACTATCTCTTTCTGTCTTTCTCCCAGCTGAATTAAGACTTTTTAAAGTAATCTTACCGTGTCTAAGAGAGGGTAATATTTTTGAAACATCGAATATAACTTCGAACGCAACTATAATGAACACTACACACTATGTGACCAGCAATGCAAGCTGCCTGGTTGCATAAACATGTTGCAAAGTCTGTACCTACCATAAGAATTTCGTTAAAGTGTTATCAAAATACTTTTAAGTTGTAATAGGTTCTGTAAAACTCTAATATTAATAATTGTATTAAAATTGAGTATTTTATATGATTGTAAAAGAAAGCATTATCTTTTCTGAGAATTTTGATTCCTATTTTAGAATGTTTTTCAAGGATTTTGATGGAGCTTTTGAGAAATTCTAAATATTTTATTGTCTTTTCAATTTTTTTAATAACAGCTTCTTATTTAATATTAATAATTATTCAAATTTCAGATCCGAATTATTTGAACAGTTTATTGTCTACGGGTTAAAACATTGAACATATTAAGAAATACAATAATATAATAAAAAACAAAGGACTTAAAGATCCTAAAAAAATAAGAACGCCATTTTTCATCCAATTCATCACATTTGATAGCCTAAGAATGTTTAATAGCTCATTTTATCTGCTGTTTATACTTATATACATATCGTCGTTCGTAAGTTATTGTGTTCTATATGATAAAAATGTTTTTTTTTTGGAATCGGTGTTAAAGTTTAGTTATTAGTTACAAAAAACTGAACTGAAAAAGTTGTCGCAACCTTTTTATCAAGAAAACTTCTGGAGTTTCTGGATTTTTCTGTAAAAAAAATTTTCGTCCTTGGAAAAGATTTTAAGAGTAAGACGCGTTTTAAAAAAAATCGCTTTGTTCTATATGCACTTATTTACGAAACTCTCATTGTTTTATAGCATATAGAACAAAATGTAAAAAAGTGTTGTGTTTTAAATACTTTAAGTATATGCTGGTTATTTCCCTGCAGGAAATGGAACTAACACAAGACTAGTCACGTGATCGGTCCCCAAGTGATAGAGACCAGTCCGAGCTCTACCACTTCCTTTGATGCGGACCAGTCACTTTTACATGGGGATGGCCTAGGATGGCGTTAATTAATACTTTGTATGCATCTTGTGACTTGTCACTGAACTATCTCATGGGGACATAATCGGTGTTGAATAACATAAATTATTTAAAAATGTCATTCCGACACAGCGTTACCATATGTGGAGATTTATCTGATTTTCGAAGTTTTTCGGGATGTTAAAAATGCTAAAAGATTTCTTTGTTAAAAATAAGATTTTTAAGAATATGATATTTGGTACTTTTAGAATATTATTTAAGGTCCTTTTGACTAAAGTACTGACATATTTTCTTATTTCCTTCATCAAAAGTATGAATTGTATGTAATTGTCTTATACATGTTCTATTCAGCAAATATTTTGTGTTATTTATTTACCTTTACGTTTGTTAGTTCATTTGAAACAACATGAATTTTTCTTGAATTCTAATCCAGTAAAATCAATGGATATTAATATATTTTGAAAAAAAAAGGATTTTTGTGTTCGACTTAAAGGTTTTTGAGAAAATAAATATGGTACCGCTGTTCGGACACTTAACTGTAACAATGAAAATTTTTAATTTTTTTGTTATAAATGCAATTATCAGTTCTCGTGGTACCTTCATAGCGAACAGTCGATTAGCGGAATTTTTCTTACTTACAAAAAATTAAACAAACAAAAATATTCGTAGTACATATTATTCGTAATAGGTACATACTGTCTTTAGTAAATAAGCTTTATGCTTTGCTGATATTTTTACATAGTAAAAATAACAAAAACAAAAAAAACCGCAAACAAAAAAAAATTAAACAAATTGATATTGAGGAATACTATATATATGTGTACCTCTAAACAAATAAACAATCATAAATAACAAAAACAAAAAAAGACCGCAAACATAAAAAAACACAAACAAATATCCCTTGAGGAATTCTTTGTATGAGTGCCTCAAATACAAAAAAAAAAAAATTGAAGTGAGTTCTAGCGGCAGAAATGCTTATTTTACTGTGAGTTCTGAAACTCTTAATGAAAAAAATATAATTAATAAATCTGATGAAAGTCTTTTTTTAACGTCAAAGCCAATTTTTCGTCAGCGATCAACTTCGCTTTGTCCAATGCCAAATAGTAATGATGCATTAACATTACAGTTGCCTAGTACAGTTGCCAGTAATATCATCCCCTTCAGGCTCGTGTTCATCACTTAACAAAGTTATCACTACAGATAACAGCGGCTCGAAACTCAAGGTACAAGTCGGAATGGACAGATATATAACCGTGGTAAAGCGTGGGCGAAGCCCGAATTCTTCAAAAATTTCATCTGCTCCAAAAATGTCTAGGGATAACAGCGCAGCCTCAACTAATCGCCAAAACCGCTTCGAAATTTTGCAAGATGACAACGACAAACCCGAGGTATCCTCGAATAAAATATCCAAGCCGCCACCAATCTATTTGAGACAAAAAAATTCAAATGCCCTTATTAAAAAATTAATTTCGGTCATTGGTGAGAATAAATTTCACATTGTTCCAATAAAACGTGGAAACATAGATGAAACTAAAGTCCAAATTTATGACGAAAAAGATTTCCGCAAAATGGTTGCTGAATTTGAAAAAAATAAAACAAGCTTCTACACATACCAGCTTAAGAGCGCTAAAGGCATGCAGATCGTATTGAAGGGCATAGATTCTTATGTTGTTCCCGAAGAAATAAAAGATGCACTCGTCCTCCAGGGGTTTAAGGTAAAAAATGTGTCCAATATAATAAACAGAGAGAAGATTCCCCAACCCCTATTTCGTGTTGAACTTGAGCCTAATGATATAAAATTGAAAAAAATGAGACGCATCCAATTTATAATTTGAAATACCTCTTGTACCGAAAAATCACAGTTGAAGAGCCACATAAGCGTTCAGGTCCTGTACAGTGCCATAATTGCCAAGAATATGGCCATACAAAAAAATACTGCAATTTACCCTCTGCTTGTGTTGTGTGCGGCGAATTACATGGCACTGCTAGTTGCAATAAGCCAAAAGATCAAAGTGATAAAAAATGCAGTAATTGTGGAGGTAATCACACCGCTAACTACAGAGGTTGTCCTGTGTACTCCTTCGTAAAGAAGACTATGCTGCGAAAACCTAAATTAGCTCCAGCTCAATCAGTAAACGCTTACTCTGCCACTTTTGCGCAAATGAGCCAACCAGTTACTTCCCGTGTATCGTATGCAGATGCTGCTAAGACAAATTCAATTCCCACACAAAATGTTTCCCCGCCAAATAATTCAAAAAATACTGACGCAAGCTTTAATTTTAATCGCCTTGAAGCTACTATTGAAAATCTGGTGCAAACTATAAACAATTTTACAACAAATATGACTAGCATGATGCAAGAAATTCTGCGAATGCAGAATACTCTGCTTCAAGCATTAATTAATAAGCCGTGAACACGTTAACAATATGTTTCTGGAACGCAAACGGCATTCGCCAACATAAAAATGAACTTGAGCACTTCCTCACGGAAAAAAATATTGATGTAATGTTAGTATCTGAGACTCATTTGACTTCGAGAAGTCTTTTTAAAATTTATGGATACACTATATATGATACAAAGGACCCTAGAGGAAGGGCTTGCGGTGGATCAGCAATTCTAATAAAGTCAAGACTCAAGCACTATGTTCTTGATAACATTTGTGAAGAACACCTACAAGCAAAAAATATTGGCATTGAAAGTTTTTGTACAAATTTTGTTATATCATCAATTTACTCCCCTCCTAGATTTTCAATCACTGAGAATCAATATGAGGATTTCTACAAATCTCTTGGACCTTGTTTTGTAGCAGCTGGCGACTACAATGCTAAGCATACGTTCTGGGGTTCGCGTCTTATTACCCCCAGAGGTCGAGCATTGTTCAACACTATTTCCAAAATGGGCTTGGATGTCATTTCGAGTGGGGAGCCCACTTATTGGCCTACTGACATACAAAAAATTCCGGATGTTATAGATTTTGGCGTCATAAAAAATATCTCTAGGGATTTAATTCAAGTTCAAGCTTCTCTTGATCTTTCGTCCGATCACTCTCCGACGATCATTACAATTTGTAGTCCCTTAAAAAGTAACTTACCTGACCCATATGTGAAGATGATCAATCGTGTTAATTGGCTGGGGTTCAAAAAATATCTCAGTAGTCATTGTACGGAAAACATTACGCTTAGAACATCCGATGATATTGAATCTAACATTGCCAATCTCAGCGAGAATATTAAACAGGCTGCTGAACATGCCACTATCTCACATCCGCAGACTGGGTTTAATAAAATTTATTCTACAGACATTGAACGTCTCGTACGTGAAAAAAGAAGAGCTAGAAGGGAATGGCAACAGCACAGATCACCACAAAACAAAATCAGATTTAAAGAGTGCACTAAACGACTCCAAGAGTTGCTTGCATCTGAAATAACTGCATCTCTTGAAAATTATCTGGAAGGTCTTGATGTCACACCCGCATCTAATTACTCCTTGTGGCGCGCTGCTAGAAAGCTTAAAACACCCGTTGAAGCGATACTGAAAAATGTAAAATATTTGCTGAGCACTTAAAATCCGTTTTTACGCCAAACATATGTACTGGTGTTGCTGATTTGCCGAATGTAGTCGCTCTACCCCCTCAACACATAAAGTTTAAGACGAGTGATTTACAAAAATTAATTGCCGAACTCAACCCGAAGAAAGCTCCGGGTATTGATGGAATTAGTAACCAGATGCTTATGAACTTGCCTCGTATTGCAATGAGAATCCTATTATTCATATTTAATGCCATTTTACGACTGAAGTATTATCCACACAGCTGGAAGCTTGCAAAGGTTAAAATGATTCCAAAGCCGGGCAAAGATCTAACCAAGGCTGAGTCATATAGGCCAATAAGTCTACTATCAACTATGTCAAAGCTTTTCGAAAAACTGCTCAAAACAAAATTGTCCCCAATTCTAATTAGTAGTGGGTGCATACCAGACCATCAATTTGGTTTTAGAAGTCAGCATAGCACCATTGAACAAACTCACAGACTGGTTCAATTTATAAGAAGAACTTTTGAGGAAAAAAAGTATTGTTCTGCGCTCTTTATTGACGTTTACCAGGCATTTGATAAAGTGTGGCATGAAGGCCTAATTTTAAAATTGAAGACTTACTTACCAATAAACATTTTAAATATTTTGGAAAGTTATATTATTTCCCGTAAGTTCACTGTTGTGGAAGGAGACTTTACGAGTAGGCCTGAAACTTTTTCATCCGGTGTGCCACAGGGTAGCATACTGGGACCAGTTTTATACTTGATTTATACTTGCGATATGCCTGTGAGCAGTAGTATCCATACTTCCACATTTGCCGACGATACAGCCTGCCTTAGTATGCACGAAAACCCTGATGAGGCATCCCGCAAACTCCAGGAACACATTAGCCAGATGGAGCTTTGGTTAAACTTATGGAGAATTAAAGTCAATGAACAAAAGTGTGTCCATATAACGTTCACCCTAAGAAGAGATACTTGCTCCCCCATTCGGATTAACAATCAAGTTGTTCCTCAACATTCACATGTGAAATATCTTGGTTTACACCTTGATCGACGACTTACATGGAAACATCACATTGACTCTAAGTTAACTCAAATGAAACTTAAATTAACTCAGGTACATTGGCTGATTGGTAGAAATTCAACACTTAGCCTAGACTGCAAACTTTTAATATAGAAGTCGCTTTTAAAGCCAATATGGTGTTACGGAATTCAACTATGGGGCACTGCTTCAGCTTCAAATGTAGAGAAAATTCAACGAAGGCAAAATAAAATTTTACGCATGATAACATCGGCTCCATGGTACATCAAAAATTCAAATATACATCGCGATTTGAATATGCCACTAGTGACTGAAGAAATTGTAAAATACGCAGGCAAATATCTAACAAAACTCGAGTCACATCCTAATCCGCTTGCTCGTAATATTTTGAACTTTACTGGGCACATCCGCTTAAAAAAGAGAGATACACGGGCTCTAATATTCAACACTCTAGATGATGAAGCTGCTTGAAAACACTTTTTTCTTTTTGTTGCTTATCACTACTTATGTATTATTAATAACTATCACTAAGCTTATGTCCGACATTGCTCGGGCCTAATAATTTTTTTATAGACTTAAGATTTGAATACTTATTGTTAGTTCATATTTGAAGATACAATAAATAAAAAAAAACATGCATTAAAAAAAAAAATAAATGCAATTATAATTTATTTTTAAACAGATATTTTTTGGGACTCGAACTGCTTAAACTCAGGTTAATATCTAAGAATAGTTACGGGACTGGTTCCAGAGTGGCTTGGCGGTACCATTGGAGGGAACAACGAACATTATGTTTATACTGTTTGATAGGTCCTGGACCCAACCACATCGAACTGAGCCTAGACAAAATCCCTATTAAATTGACAAAATATCACGACTATACATCAACACAATGGTAAGTATATAACCATTTACAGGATATGTCGTTTCACCATACACTACTCCTTACTTTTGGTAACACTCCCATTTTCTCAAGTCATAGGACGGATGCGTTTGGATCAACTGTCATCAAATTTTTTGCAGGGTATTATCATTTCAAGCACCTTTGCGACGCATCCACAAGTGTTGTGAATGAATTACCAAAGGGCAAGCATGTTGAGCATGAGCCAGTACATCACGTCCGTATTTGGAGGAATGATTAACATTTAAAAAAATATTTCGTTTTCTTCAAAAGAAATTTTATATTTTGACACAGCACATTAACTTTCGGCAAAATCGAGAAACTGCTAACAGAAAAATATATGAAGTAATCACAACTATCCTATTTAGCAACAAAACAAGACTAGTCGCGTAGTAACAATAACATTTCATTGATATAATCAATAGGAAAACACCCGGACCTAATTAAAAATTAACGGCTTTTGAATACTGATTGTTTGTCATTGTTCTTAGGGTTCCGTACACCAAAGGTGAAAAGGAACCCTATTGTTTTCGCTACGCTGTCCGTCTGTCCGTCACACGGTATTTTCTCAGGAACCGCAAGAGCTACGGACCTGAAATTTGGAGACAGTATGTAGAACCTTGGCCGCTACAACATGATGATACATGAGAATTAAAAATTAAAGGGTGTTCCCAAACGAGCAACGAAAAATGTTAAAATCCCATGTAATATACAAACAAAATGATAAAACGCCAAAAAACCGAAAAAAATCGCCAAAACAAGAAAATAAAGTGTCAGAACTAAAAAAAGGAGCCACAACTTAAAAAAATCGCCAAAAACTTGAAATTTTCAAAAATGGTAAAACTAAAAAAACCGAAAATTATAAATGGCCAAACCAAAAAAAAAAAAAATAATATTAAAAAAAATTTAAAAAAAACGCCAAAACGAAAAAAATCGCCAAAATTAAAAAAAAATTTCTAACACTAAAATAAATCGCCAAATTCGAAAAAATCGCCAAAATGAAGAAAAAACGCCAAAATGAAAAAAACGCCAAAAATCGAAAAAAATCGCCAAAACGCGAAAATGTCGCCAAAACTAAAAAAAAAATTAAATAAAAAAAATCGCAAAAATTAAAAAAATCGCCAAAAATTAAAAAAATCGCCAAAATGAAAAAACGCCAAAAACCGAAAAAAATCGCCAAAACAAGAAAATAAAGTGTTAAAACTAAAAAAAGAGCCAAAACTTAAAAAAAAAACGCCAAAACTGAAAAAGCGCAAAAACCGCCAAAACAAAAAAACCGAAAAGATCACAAAAACGAAAAAAAATGCTAAAACTATATATTATATAGGATGAAGTTTGTATTAAATTACATATCTAGTGTTCATACGGAACCCTTCGTGCGCGAGTCAGAGTCGCACTTTGCTGAATTTATTTTGTTTTCTTTTTTTTTTGTTTTATTCCATTTTCCAAGTGCAATGTGAAGTCACATAAAAAAATAAATAAAACAAAAACAAATAATGCAAAGAGATCTAAATTAGTACAAACTTTATTTAGTCTTTCATATAGAACAAAATAAAAAATTATTATTTTTTATTTAGTATTTTTGGTGCGTTTTTGTTCTATATGCACGAGTTTTTGCACATAGAGGTTACGAAGCTTGTCACTAAAGAGTTGTATAGCACAAAGTCAATGTCTCATATTTCGAAAACAATAAATGATAGGAAAAAAACTGATTACACAGATCGACAGATCTCTAAAAGTTTTCCTAAAAATCAATCTTATCTCAATTTTTTATATTTTGCGGTATAGAACACAATAACTTGCGAACGACGATATGTTAAGCTTACATTTCCATTTATTGGAAGATTTGTTTTAATTCAAAAGAATCTAAACTATATACAATATGCATATATGTATACTTCTCTGTTTCTCGATAAGAATCATTGAATAGTTTTATATCTGGGATATAAAAGATATACTGCTTTAAAGAACAGGATGGGTCCTATTTGTAAATTTGTATCTTAATGTCTGTCTATATGTTTGCTGCCGTAATTTAGTTATGGATACTACTTTCCTGTACTTTAAATATAAGATTAATTCTTGTTGTATAGGACTTGAACATACAAATAAATAAATAAATAAATAAATAAATATTAGCCAGTTATATTTATATATGTATGTCTGTTATATGTAGAAAAGGCTAACTGCCAGTTTATGGAAGAAAACCAAAAATTCTTGTCAAAGCACTCATGTTGAACTATCTTGAGCATCAAAGGATATTTATTATAGTTATGAAGATAACCTATTCTACTAATAACGACAAACGCATAGTGAAAAGATGGCTCAAAAGTGATATAACATTGCGAATGTACCTAAAATTTGTGCCAATAGCATAAAATTTCATCAGTCTTTGAAATCCATGTTGATAACAACATAGGAATCTTATTT
Source organism: Tachina grossa (assembly GCA_949987645.1). Taxonomy (NCBI): domain Eukaryota; kingdom Metazoa; phylum Arthropoda; class Insecta; order Diptera; family Tachinidae; genus Tachina; species Tachina grossa. The sequence continues at coordinate 40,378,943 of OX465277.1, forward strand.
CTTCGTATTTTTTTTATAATCTGCGGTCTCTTACAGATTAGTTTGATATTTAAAAAATTTTCCATGGCTCTAAAAGTATTGTAGTTGAGCTTGAGCTATAAATTTTACTAAATATTCACCATACAAATTAAAAAATTAGTAACTGTTAAGTAGAAATTATTTAAGGTGATATAAATTTGTTTATTTTTGGTTTGGATTTTTCTGATGAAACTCCAAAATCTCACCAGACGTATGTCTAATAATCTTTATACATACATATGTATATAAAAATTAATCCCTTTTTCTTCGTCACGATCTGGTCAGGTCGATTACCCCCCTCCCCCTAATTTTTTTCTTTTGCTTGTTATTGTGTGGAGAAGAATGATATGAAAGAAAATATTAAGAACGTTGCGCGGAACAGGGAAAACTGGAAAAATTTGTGCTGTTGGTATTTTTTTTCAGTTTTGAATAGATTAAAGTCTACTCGGTTTCCTCCTGGATGCAAACTAAGTCGCGGGAAAATTCCACTTTAGTATATATTTGACTTTAATTTTTTTTTCAAATATACTATTCCATTATTTAGCTGATAGCAATAATCTCTGGAATATACATACAATACAAATTGTTATATATTCAAAAAATTTATAGTGTTTCGAGCATCTTGTTTAATATGTGACTATGTCGATTCTGAGCTCTTGCTAAGCAATTTCTAGCTGCTAAGCTTAAAATATTACCCATCGCGAGAGTAATTATGTTTCAAAAAGAAGAATTACTTTGAACGTAAGTCAGGAATTATCAATCTTGCTTAATAGTTAAAATCTATAACCGACCAACGATTCACGGATACTGAGATGATCTTCTTATTTATATTAACAGCGTTGGGACCGTCCACATATTACGTAACGCTGTTTTCTCCGATTTTTGACACCCCTCCTCTCCAGCAACATATCATAACAAAACGATGCACCCGCCCCACCTCACTCCGTATAACGTAACAATGAGTTGAAAAACAAATTAAATACTAGTATTTTAAAAAGTTTTTATTTAAAAATATTAAATTTTATTGATTGTATTAAAAATGATGCAAGAAATGCTGCGAATGCAAAATACACTGTTTCAAGCAAATGATAAATAAGCCATGAACAGTTTAAAACTATGATTCTGGAACGCAAACATCATTCGCCAACACAAAAATGATCTTGAGCAGTTCCATATGGAAAAAATATTGATAAAATGTTGGTCTATGAGACTCATTTGACTTCGAGAAGTTTATTTAAAATAAATGGTTACACTCTATATGATTCGAAAGACCCGAGAGGAAGAGCATGCGGTAGATCAGAAATGCTAATTAAGTCAAGACTCAAGCACTATATCCTTGACAACGTCAGTGAATAATATATGCAAGCAACGAATATTCTCTCAGAAAATTTTTCTGTGAATTTCGTAATATCATCAACTTACTCACCTCCCAGGTTTTCAGTTACCGAAGATCAGTATGAGAAGTTCTACAAATCGCTTATATTTTGTTTCGTGGCAGCTGGTGACTACAATGCAAAACATATGTACGTATTGGGGCCCGCGTCTTGTTACACCTAGATTTCGAGCATTGTTTAATACAATTTCAAAAATGGCCTTAGACATAATTTCAAGTGGCAAGCCTACTTACTGGCCTACTGACGTACGAAAAATTCCGGATGTTATAGATTTTGGGCGTAATGAAAAATATCCATAGGGACCTAATCCACGTGGTTGTCTCTCTAGATCTTCGATCAATCTACCACAATAGTTACAATTTTCAACCCACTAAGGAGTTATTAAACTTACTCATATGTGAAGATGATTAATGTTGTCAACTGGCTAGGATTCAAAAAATATCTTAGTAGTCACTGCGTAGAAAACATTCAGCTAAGATCATCCGATGATAATTAATTTAACATTGACAATCTTAACGAAAATACTGAACAGGCTGCTGAACACGCCACTACCTCCCATCCGCCGACTGGCTTCAATAGGCTGCTCATGACTAAATTTTCAAAAATTTTAACTGAGAATGGGTGCATCCTAGACAATTAATTTGGTTTTAGAAGTCAACATAGCACCATTGAAAAAAAGATAATTTGAAGAAAAGAAATATTGTTCTGTTCTCTTTATTGATGTTTCTCAGGTATTTGATAAAGTATGTCACAAAGGCCTAGTTTTAAAATTGTAATGGATAATTAAGAGCATGACAAATAATTTCTCAACATTTCAAATTTTGTTATTGTTCATTCACAATTTTGCAGAAGAGTTTATATCATTTTTTTTTTGTTCATCATTACAACTTTATTGTTTCTTCTTATTATGATGATAACTACTGCTTAACTCGTTTTATTATTATTCCTAATTATTAATATTTTATTAATTTGTTTTACTAGTATTATCAATATAAGTTAATTTCATAAACCTATTATTAATTTTATCATTATTATCAGTATTATACTATTATTATTGTCTGTTGCTTGGATGTGATGTCTGGTAGGTAGTTCGCTATAGGCCTTTGGCGTTATAAACTAAGCCCTACAATAGGCAATAATTATTGTATAAACCCTTCCAATCTGTGTTCGTATCGAGCAGGTAAAACTACGGTGGATGCCGTAACTAAACCAGAATAACAGTTTGTGAATAAAAGCTTCTTACTAATGTGGGCTGCCAGACTGCTAGACTTTTCAATGGCTTAATTAACATTATCAGCCTGTTTTTAGAAAACATAAGCCCTTTCGTTTTTATGTTTCGTTTACAAACGATAATGTTTAAAATTTGATTTTTATAAAACATATTCTAAAGCTTTCGTTTTGACATAAAAAGAGCTTTTTAGGTATAACCAAAAATTCACACTCACAAAATTATTATAGTGAAGGTATACAAAAAAACATTAGCTATTAAAAAAAATTTCTATGAAAAATTTTAAATTAAATTCATTTCAAATTAATTTTAAATTTTATGAATATGGGGATAAGCAATTTAATTTTTAATTGATTTTAGCATTCAATTGGAAATCCATGTGCCCATTAAAACGGATTTTCATGGCATTTCGTATTTTCCGTTGTTTATTAGAACTAAATTTTTTTCCTATAACCTTTACTTTATTTTGACTCAATACTTAAATTTTTCGTGATTTTTTTGACAGTTAAATAAATAGTGGAATATAAAGCAAAAATTATTTGTTTACTCTAAATTTGGTGTTGATTCTTTCACAGAAGCAAGGGAAACATCTTTGCTTTGTACGGAAGTCGAGATGCGTTCTTACGAAATTTAAATCAATCCGCTTATAGAAAAAGCCGTTAAGATTTTTTCGTTTAATTAATTTTTTGTAATTTATAGTAAAAAATAAAAGGAAGAAATAGTTTTTCACAGTTTTAAGTAAGTTTACATTCTAACATTAAAAATTAAATAACATTTTCGTTAAAGTCGAATGAAAAATATGTAGACTGATTTTTAATTAATTTTACATAAAAAATTTTATGAGTGTGAAAAACTGAAAGCTTTTTTGTTGTCAAACACATGAAAATAAATAAATGTTGTAAAAACGAAAACATGGTTTCATTCGTTATTTTAAAGAACGTATATACTTAATCATGTTCGAAAAACAGGCAGTATTAATTTCCCAAGCGGGGATAAAATTGTAATGAGATTGGCTGGAAAAAGGTAGATAATGACAAAATAAAAAAAATAAATAAAAAAGAATATACATAAATATCTATATCTATATATACGGGTATGCATACAATCGATATAATCCATAGAAAGAGCCCGGCTTTATCCCGTGGTACAAGTTTCATTCATTATAAACACAATAAGGGTAAAAGAAAATAAATAAGGAAACAAACAGAACATACAGCAAACATAAAATTCACATCAATAGCTTTTCTGTTATTAAAACAATATAATCGGGTATCCAGATATGTCTCTAGAGATGTATTTTGCCAGCTTATAGCCAATGTAGTTAACCTGTCTTTTGGACAAAGTAAATATGCTTGTAGCCAATGCAAGCTTGTGTTTGATGTGTAATCACATGTGGTATCATACCGGAGCTTACAATTACTGTTTTCACGCAGCTAAGTTCTTTTCTTCTCAACCTGCTCAGCCATTAAGTTCTTTCTCGGAGATATCAAAGCGGAAAAAATAAGGTATGGTAAAATTATAATAGATAATTACAATATATATATATATATATATATATATATATATATATATATGTATATGTAAATATATGTATATATATCGTCAGATTAATTTGGTTTAACTCCTATCTAAATTCCTGGGTATTTGTGTGTATTCCAGCTCAGAGTTCGCCTGAACTGAAATTATAGTTGCTAGTCAGTGAATTTTACCTACGGCTGACATAAGCCATTACATCATTTTTTTACTAGCGTATAAAAAAAAAGGAAAACGCATCACCGAAAACAAGAACATCCATACATGTACATAAAGCCATAACTTCGTGGTGGACTCATTTCCTGAGCCACGACTGTGATTTATTCAATTACTTATTTTGGCTTTACTTTGTTCATCACGTGCAGCTGATCATTCAGTACAAAGCCATTGAGGGCATACCTATGTATAAAATTTATATCAGCACGCGTCAACAAGTTACAAAAGCACACCAAAAACAAAGAGAACACAGAAAACTAAAGCACAAATAAAACCAGTGAAACCACATCAAACAATATCGCTATTTGCCTGTCCGAATCCCCTTGAACATAATTTCATCCTTTGGCCTGCCTAACTCGCTGAAAACTAACTTCATTTATCCCTAAGTATAATTAGTGTCTATATTTTTTTTAGTCTCAACCTCGTAGGGGTAAATATGTATGTTGTGATAATGGTGCCACAAGAATTGTATGAATATTATAGTACATACGTATACATATGCGTATTGTAGTAGATATACATAAGTATGTACATATCACTAACATAATATTGTTCGTTTCATTTAGCTTAAGTATCTACATATATGTATGTACGTTTATAGCATAGAAATTTCTATACCTACTCTTTATTTGATACATACACTTTGTCCAGCTTTCACCATGAACCTGTTAAAGAGAACCAGTAATTGAGGAGGCCTCATCAATCCGCTGCATCTTTAAATATTTTTTCATAAATTACGAATATTGGTGAGTGACGTTTTGTATATGTTTTTTATTATTATTATTAGCATAGTATTCCATGATAGTTAATGATCATCGGAACCCAACAACATTGTTCGCAACATTTCTCAAAGTTCTACCTTCACATTGGCTTTGAAAGCACCTGGTTAGTTGCTTAACCAAAATCGTTTATACACATGTTGTCAGCAGTTCTTTGTATAATGTCATTATGAAATAATAAAACCAAACTAAAATGAAATAAAATTGATATTACCATGCTTCTATACATACATATGTATATTATTTTCCAACATATCAGAGTTTGAAACCTTTTAAAAAGAGAAATCAAGATAAATTCGCCAGAAATGTACTTTATAATATCTTGTAATTTTAATATGGTTATTTAAATTTAAATAAATTTTTTTTCGAGTTTCCTGTCCACTTTTGAACTCAAAATCATGACATTATTAAAAATAATTATTATGAATGTTATAAAAAAAATAAAAATATATAAAACACAAAAATTGTTTTATAGTAAGGGCATACTAATTTATATATATATATATATATATATATATATATATATATATATGTATATATATTTTTTTACCGTACGTATAGTACAGAAGGAATAATACTAAAATTTGTAAATAAAATGAGAATTTGAATTATGGAAAGATAAATTAATAACGACGTTTCTTACTTAAGGCGATGTAAGCAGAAGGTAGATTGTGGGATTTTAGGAAATAAAGACCGCACTCCTAAAATCAACGGTAGGGTAAAGACGTGCGATTCTATCAAATTACATCTACGATAGATTTCCCCAAAACTTTTCCGAGTTTACATTTTCCGTATTCAGTTTATTTGGTTGATCCAAACAGGGTAAAACAACATCCCAAATGCTAGAGATCAACTTCCGGTCCTTCCTTATTTTGTTTTGTCATAATTATGACGGGAGTCTACAATAATATTTATGTAAACTCAATCCTCATTGGCGTGATGAATTCTGGGAACAAGAACCCCCCCCCCCCCCCCCCCCATTCGGACTGACCGCTAGTGGTATCAATGGCTCGCATTCGTTCTCCTGTTCATCTTTGTAAGAGCACCAACGCCAGGAGGACAAAGTTAGCTTTCAACACCTTACATCTTGTTGATTTTCTTTTATTTTGTCTTTCGAAAGGATTAACTACAAATCTAACTTTGTGATTGTACATTAAATAAATTGGCGCCCAACATGGGGCCCAACAAAATTTACGATATACGTGGGAAAACATATACATATATATATTGAATTTGATGGGCTCTACACCATTTTTTTTGCATACATAAAGCTCAGTACTTTACAAATTAGTTATGCTTTATCTAAATATCTATAATTTTTAATATATCAAATACTTGTTAGCATTATTCGGACATCGAATATCGGAAGTTTATCTTTTCAGATATACTAGCAATCCTTTTGGGAACAAAGATTGATATTGGGTATAGTGTAAGTAATAGATATAACAGTCCAAAGAAAAATAAAATTTTTGTATTGAATTTCTTTAACAAAGACATAACGATATCCTGGTTTTTCCCTAGATTTACAATATAATTGGGTATACTTGCAATTTATTTTCCGTTAAAATCAGTTTTTTTTTTTGCAATAATTGTATATCGTTTTGTTGTTAGCTAAATTATGCTAAAGTTTTATTTTTATTTTTGCCATCATAGCCCAGCTTTGATTTCTTATCAACTTTCAGGAAAAGTTTTTATTTACCTACCTATTCTTTTGACTTATATTACCAAAAAGTAAGAAAATTTTAATTACATATATAAAAAAATAAGAATTACGCGAATATAGAAATACTCATTTCCATAGCTGTATTTTGCCTAAATACAAATCTCCTGTCGTAATTTATAGCTAAATCTGCTTCGTGTTATATTTTGCTCTATTGCCACACAAAAACTTGTTCTATATTTTTATTATTTGTTTAATATTGCTTATCTGCAATACAATAGTCCCTATTTTTTGTGTATTTGTAATGGAACGATTTCCACCAGCACTAGCGCAAGCTTCTGCTTTGGCCGAAGACTCTAATAATCTGGCATGTATAATTTGCAATGAAAAATTGTCCGAAGGACTAGACTGTTTGATTAATTACTCCTATGCCGCGACGAGATTCATCAAATCTGACATTCCAATTTTGTATAATGGAAGTGATTTTATCTGAGCGTATTGCAAAATTTTCATCACAGGCTTGAGGAGGTTTTGGAAAATTTCGACTCATTTGAGACTGATTTTGGAGTCGTAAGTGTGACGGTGGAAGGTGGCTGTTATCATTAGCGTTTTGTGGAAACTGAGATAAATTCAAATTGTTCAATAGGCGCGTTACCGTACTTTCAATGATAGAATTCAATTGCGTATAATCGATATTCAAACGATTATTAGCGAAGGTATTTCTGCCTACGTTAAATTGTCTATTATTCTGTGGCAAATCATAATTATTTGATGGATAATGAGTGGAAATATTTCTACTTATTGTGTGTTGTCTAGAATTTTGTGGTGATGAATAATTATGTACATCTATTTGGTTTTTTTGAGTAGCAGGAGAGTCTTCCAGCAATAAGTTTTGATTCACAGATTGTAAACTAATATTAGCAGAAGGAACTTGTGTCTCATTCAATAAAGATTTAGCATTACTTCGAGTGTGGTATTGCTTTGTTATTGCACCACGGCCTCTACCTCGATTAGTGTTTTTAGTGTTTTCACTGAGCAGTAACGGCTCTTGGACTTTCATAGTTTTGAGTTCAGATAAAGAAAAGGGCCTTTTGCAAGAGGGACACTCAGTCGAGTTAGATAAATGATTTTCAATGCAATAGCGATGAAACGCATGATTACATTCCGTAATTATCAAACAGTCTAGTCCTTCGGACAATTTTTCATTGCAAATTATACATGCCAGATTATTAGAGTCTTCGGCCAAAGCAGAAGCTTGCGCTAGTGCTGGTGAAAATCGTTCCATTACAAATACACAAAAAAATAGGGACTATTGTATTGCAGATAAGCAAAATTAAACAAATAATAAAAATATAGAACAAGTTTTTGTGTGGCAATAGAGCAAAATATAACACGAAGCAGATTTAGCTATAAATTACGACAGGAGATTTGTATTTAGGCAAAATACAGCTATGGAAATGAGTATTTCTATATTCGCGTAATTCTTATTTTTTTATATATGTAATTAAAATTTTCTTACTTTTTGGTAATATAAGTCAAAAGAATAGGTAGGTAAATAAAAACTTTTCCTGAAAGTTGATAAGAAATCAAAGCTGGGCTATGATGGCAAAAATAAAAAATAAAACCTTAGCATAATTTAGCTAACAACAAAACGATATACAATTATTGCAAAAAATTAAATTAAAATAGACTTCTCCTGTAGTTCATTGTACCTCACAATTAAACAAAAAGAAATAAGACACTGTTTATAATTACGCTGCATAAGAATATCAAAATTGGGTCATAAATAATTGCAAACTTGCAATTTTGCATAAATGGTTGTTTTTTGTACAATGAACTTGTACTTAAGCAATACACTTAATAAAGCAAAATTTTATGACCTCAATTTAATTAAGCAACACAATTAATAGTAGAAAATTTTAATGACATATCAATAAGTTAGTATATAAGAAAGAAAGTTAAATAAAACATTTGTTCAATTACATTTTGAAAAGAAAACAAAGTTGTTTTAACCAAAAGTGATTTAACCATCTCCACGCAACCAAGTTTCAAGTGCTTGAGTTGCATCAATAAATCTTCCTGGTGAATCCCCTTGAAGATAATCCAAACAGGTTAAACAAACTAGTTTATCCTTATTCATTTAGTGAATTAAACAGCAAGTATACCCAATTATATTGTAAATCTAGGGAAAAACCAGGATATCGTTATCTCTTTGTTAAAGAAATTCAATACAAAAAATTTCTTTTTCTTTGGACTGTTACATTTATTACTTACATTATACCCAATATCAATCTTTGTTCCCAAAAGGATTGCTAGTATACTATTGGTCGAATTATCTGAAAAGATAAACTTCCGATATTCGATGTCCGAATAATGCTAACAATTATTTGAAATACTAAAAATTATAGATATTTAGATAAAGCATAACTAATTTGTAAAGTACTGAGCTTTATGTATGCAAAAAAAAAATGGTGTAGAGCCCATCAAATTCAATATATATATGTATATGTTTTCCCACGTATATCATAAATTATGTTGGGCCCCACGTTGGGCGCCAATTTATGTAATGTACAATCTCAAAGTTAGGTTTGTAGTTAATCCTTTCGATTAATGGGTTCTTGTTCCCAGAATTCATCACGCCAATAGAGGATTGAGCTTACATAAATATTATTGTAGACTCCCGTCATAATTATGACAAAACAAAATAGGGAAGGACCGGAAGTTGATCTCTAGCATTTGAGATGTTGTTTTACCCTGTTTGGATCAACCAAATAAACTGAATACGGAAAATGTCAACTCGGAAAAGTTTTGGGGAAATCTATCGTAGATGTAATTGGATAGAATCGCACGTCTTTACCCTCCCTACCGTTGATTTTAGGAGTGCGGTCTTTATTTCCTAAAATCCCACAAAGTGCGCTACCTTCTACCTTCTGCTTACATCACCTTAAGTAAGAAACGTCGTTATTAATTTATCTTTCCATAATTCAAATTCTCATTTTATTTACAAATTTTAGTATTATTCCTTCTGTACTATACGTACGGTAAAAAAATATATATACATATATATATATATATATATATATATATATATATATATATATATATATATATATATATAAATTAGTATGCCCTTACTATAAAACAATTTTTGTGTTTTATATATTTTTATTTTTTTTATAACATTCATAATAATTATTTTTAATAATGTCATGATTTTGAGTTCGAAAGTGGACAGGAAACTCGAAAAAAAATTTATTTAAATTTAAATAACCATATTAAAATTACAAGATATTATAAAGTACATTTCTGGCGAATTTATCTTGATTTCTCTTTTTAAAAGGTTTCAAACTCTGATATGTTGGAAAATAATATACATATGTATGTATAGAAGCATGGTAATATCAATTTTATTTCATTTTAGTTTGGTTTTATTATTTCATAATGACATTATACAAAGAACTGCTGACAACATGTGTATAAACGATTTTGGTTAAGCAACTAACCAGGTGCTTTCAAAGCCAATGTGAAGGTAGAACTTTGAGAAATGTTGCGAACAATGTTGTTGGGTTCCGATGATCATTAACTATCATGGAATACTATGCTAATAATAATAATAAAAAACATATACAAAACGTCACTCACCAATATTCGTAATTTATGAAAAAATATTTAAAGATGCAGCGGATTGATGAGGCCTCCTCAATTACTGGTTCTCTTTAACAGGTTCATGGTGAAAGCTGGACAAAGTGTATGTATCAAATAAAGAGTAGGTATAGAAATTTCTATGCTATAAACGTACATACATATATGTAGATACTTAAGCTAAATGAAACGAACAATATTATGTTAGTGATATGTACATACTTATGTATATCTACTACAATACGCATATGTATACGTATGTACTATAATATTCATACAATTCTTGTGGCACCATTATCACAACATACATATTTACCCCTACGAGGTTGAGACTAAAAAAAATATAGACACTAATTATACTTAGGGATAAATGAAGTTAGTTTTCAGCGAGTTAGGCAGGCCAAAGGATGAAATTATGTTCAAGGGGATTCGGACAGGCAAATAGCGATATTGTTTGATGTGGTTTCACTGGTTTTATTTGTGCTTTAGTTTTCTGTGTTCTCTTTGTTTTTGGTGTGCTTTTGTAACTTGTTGCTTTGTTCCTTTTTTTATGTAGGTATTTGACGCGTGCTGATATAAATTTTATACATAGGTATGCCCTCAATGGCTTTGTACTGAATGATCAGCTGCACGTGATGAACAAAGTAAAGCCAAAATAAGTAATTGAATAAATCACAGTCGTGGCTCAGGAAATGAGTCCACCACGAAGTTATGGCTTTATGTACATGTATGGATGTTCTTGTTTTCTGTGATGCGTTTTCCTTTTTTTATACGCTAGTAAAAAAATGATGTAATGGCTTAATTGTATGATACCACATGTGATTACACATCAAACACAAGCTTGCATTGGCTACAAGCATATTTACTTTGTCCAAAAGACAGGTTGACCACATTGGTTATAAGCTGGCAAAATACATCTCTAGAGACATATCTGGATACCCGATTTTATTGTTTTAATAACAGAAAAGCTATTGATGTGAATTTTATGTTTGTTGTATGTTCTGTTTGTTTCCTTATTTACCCTTATTATTATTATTTACCCTTTTACCCTTATTGCGTTTATAATGAATGAAACTTGTACCACGGGATAAAGCCGGGCTCTTCCTATGGATTATATCGATTGTATGCATACCCGTATATATAGATATAGATATTTATGTATATTCTTTTTTATTTATTTTTTTTATTTTGTCATTATCTACCTTTTTCCAGCCAATCTCATTACAATTTTATCCCCGCTTGGGAAATTAATAATGTTAATTAAGCCATTGAAAAGTCTAGCTGTCTGGCAGCCCACATTAGTAAGAAGCTTTTATTCACAAACTGTTATTCTGGTTTAGTTACGGCATCCACCGTAGTTTTATCTGCTCGATACGAACACAGATTGGAAGGGTTTAAACAATAATTATTGCCTATTTTAGGGCTTAGTTTATAACGCCAAAGGCCTATACCGAACTACCTACCAGACATCACACATCCAAGCAACAGACTATAATATAGTATAATACTGATAATAATGATAAAATTAATAATAGGTTTATGAAATTAACTTATATTGATAATACTAGTAAAACAGATTAATAAAATATTAATAATTAGGAATAATAATAAAATGAGTTAAGCAGTAGTTATTATCATAATAAGAAGAAACAATAAAGTTGTAATGATGAACAAAAAAAAAAAAAGATATAAACTCTTCTGCAAAATTGTGAATTAATAATAACAAAATTTGAAATGTTGAGAAATTATTTGTCATGCTCTTAATTATCCATTACAAAATTGAAGACATATCTGCCATTAAACACACAAAAGCTTTTCGAAATTTATATTATTTATAGGAAGTTCACTGTTGTGGAAGGCTAGTTCCCGAATCTATATCTTCCGGTATGATATAGGATAGTATTCATAGGCCAGTCTTGTATTTAATATATACTTGTGATATACCTGTGGGCAATAATATCCACACCTCTACATTTATCGATGATACAGCCTGTATGAGTATGCACGAAAACTCTGAAGAGGCATCCCGCAATCTCCAGGAACATATTACCCACTTTGAAATATGGTTGAACTTATGGAGAATTAAAGTAAATGAACACAAGTGTGTCCATATAACGTTTACCCTAAGAAGAGATACTTGTTCCCCCATTCAAATCAAAAATCAAAATATTCCTCAACATTCTCAAGCAAAAAACCTTGGCATGCACCTTGACCGAAGACTTACATAGAAACATCATATTGATTCTAACTTAACTCAAATGAAACTTAAATTAACTCAGATACATTGCCTGATAGGTAAAAATTCAACCCTCAGTTAAGATTGTAAGCTTTTAATATACAATTCGCTTTCGAAGCCTATATGGTACTTCTGCTTCCAATGTAGAGACAATCCAACGAAGGCAAAACATACAAACTCTAATTTACATCGGATTTAAATATGCCACAAGTTACTCAAGAAATTGCAAAATACGCAGGCAAATATTAAACTAAACTCGAGTCACATCCTAATCCGCTTGCTCGTAATATCTTGAACTTCACTGGACACATGTGTCCATGCGGATGTGTGATGCTTCTCGAAAATAATTTTTGTGCTTAATACGACATTTATATATTATTAATTACTATCATTAACTGCTTGTCCCAAGATGTAAACAACAATAATATTAAAAAATTTGTTTTTGTTTTCAACATAAGTTGTCCATCGAACGTTTGCTGGTGATACATATAGTGGGACAGTCAGTAAGTTTATGTCCTATACTGGTCGGCCCCAATAATTGTATTTAGATTTAAGATTTGATTACTTATTGTTAGTTCATTTTTGAAGATACAATATATAAATATTTCTTCCCAAGTGTCCTCAAACTCTAAAAATTATGGTTTCATAAAGAGCTTACTGTATGTATGTATTAGTGATGCGTATTCGAATTTCCAAACATCCGGCTATCTCTAGATTCGTATTCGTTTAAAAAAATATGTGAAGAAATTCATAAATCCAAACTGAAATTTAAATGAATGGCACACAAATATTAGTTTGTAATAATTTAAAAAAATATATTTATTTCTATTTTTTTGCTATCCGTTTTTCGCCAAATAGTCTGCTTTACTTTTCCGTATTTGTGACTGATCAGTATTTAAAACACTAAGATGAGAATTGGCATTAGCCTCACGGTCACTTTCACTAAAGTCTATACATGAAGTCGTCGTGTATTTCAGAGAGCTTGAAGATGACTTCGTTTGGCCATCTTGAAATAAATAAAGGGTGTTTTTTATTGAGGTATAGAACTTTAAGTTGGCATCACTTTTTTAACTGGCGGCCATTTTGTCAGCTGTCAAGTGATTAATATTTAGTTTGGTTTGCCATTTCATCATGAACAGGTTGACAAAAGAACAACGCTTGCAAATCGTGCAAATTTATTTCGAAAATAATGGTTCAGTTCGCGAAGTTTACCGCAAGCTCCGTCCATTTTATGGTCGACATAATTGTCCATCAGAGCAATTAATTCGGTTAACCATGGATCGTTTTCGCACTACGTTTACTCTATGTGATGATACGTATCCGCAGAGACGTCGAACAGTGCGCACCGAAGAAACAATTGCCGCTGTAGAGCAAAGTGTTGAAGAGGACCCGAATGAATCGATTCGCCACCGTGCACAGCAATTGGAGCCGACTAACCGACTATTTTGTTCCCGAATTGGATGGCATGAATGTGGATGAGTTGTGGTTCCAACAAGACGGCGCTACATGCCACACAGCGCACGTCACAATCAATTTATTGAAGGAAACATTCGATGAGCGCATAATTTCGCGGAATGGACCTGTCAATTGGCCACCAAGATCGTGTGATTTGACACCATTGGATTATTTTCTTTGGGGATATGTGAAGTCGCTCGTCTACGCCAACAAACCAGTAACGTTAGGGGACTTGGAAGCCAACATTCGTGGCGTTATTGCCAACATACGGCCCCATATGCTCGAAAAAGTGGTTGAAAATTGGACCTGTAGAATTGGCTTTATTCGAGCCAGCCGCGTTGGCCACATGCCCGAAATCATATTTAAACAATAATGGCATAAAATTATCCTTCCAATAAAGCCAAATTGATGGACATTAAAACGATTTTTTTGTGTTTTATTTCAATTCAAAGTTCTATACCTCTTAAAAAAACACCCTATATAAAATGTGCGTGAAACTAACAAAAAAATTACATATTGGATCAATAAAAGTTGCCGTGGTGAAAAATATTTAATTTTCTAAAAGAGAAAATTTTTTAATTAGTGCACTTAGCGGGAGGGCTTTAAGCATACACATTATTGGGGTGTATTGGGAGATCACATGACTCAAAATTATGTCCATTACGAAAGATATGTAATTTTTCTTTTCTTAATTTTTGACCCTTCTACATCATTACATTTTCAATAGATAATGTTTTCCCATTTAAAAAAAATATTCCTTAAAAAATACCTTAAAATTAGAGGGTCACATAATCTAGTTCCTAGACGCATTTCACTGTTGTTTTCTAAATATTTTTTTCTAAGTTCGGTTGTATAAGAAATTAAAATAATATCCTTATGAAAATACGTCTTACATACAAGTTTCCATTAAAACAGCTCAGAAAACTTAAACATTGTCGCCTCTACTGAAGAGTTAAAAGTGAATACAGACCTATATCACACTTTAAAGATTCATAAAATTCCTTATCTTAAGTGAGATTGAATTTTGGATAGATATCGGAGACGTAAAAATAATTTCAATAAGCTGGCATAAGATAGCCCCTTATAGGCAAATTCGGTGATAAAACTGGTTTTCAGTTTTATGTTTAAAAGAACAGAAATTGTGCGGCTTAAGAAGTGTTTTCGACCTTGACCACCTGTCTTCTCTATCACTATCCCTCTTCTAAAGAAGGTAACACCTAGTGACAGGCATTCATTGCCTGAGTGTTACTTCTCTTAAATTTTTTTTATATTTTGGAAATAGAGAAAAGGTAGTTAATGATTAATTACCTCCAATTTATTCACTGGAGCGATTTGCCCTTTAGAATCATATTTTGTTTAGTTAATTTTAATTATTATTCGAACTCCATTTGTTTCTATATTTGTGATTTGAATGGGCTAAGGTTCGTATTTCTTTTTTTTAAGCCAAATTACATGTGATAATTATTAATGAACAAATAACAACAAAGTCTGTTGTAAATATTCTGACTAACAACACATAGTTGAACGGAACAGCCAGCCGTTTTCGAAGGCCACTAAACCTTCATCATCAGAGTTCTTTTGTGTTTGGTACACTGTGTGTGGTGTCAGTAGATGTAGATTTCTGCTTTATATACTTAGCATTATTGCAAATGGAATGTGTGAATTGTTTTGATTCATCTTATTTCAATTTGCTGAAAGCTTTTTTGTAATGAAATCTCAATTTTACCATCTCTATATTTACAACAGTCTTACCATTGTCGTTTGTTCTTTACGTTCAATTACGTAAAAGACTGGCTGAGGCCACTAAACGTTGCCTTACGATCAACAATTTTATTTCCGTCATATGTTTGTTTTATACATATATACAAAAAAACATTTGTTTCCATTTTCATAAAAATCAGTTCAGCAGTCACTTTAGCATTCGGTTAGGTGACAGTCAAGCGGACAGATAGACTGGAGGCGGAATGTAGGGTGAACAGCGTATTTAGGTTAAAATAATTTTATTTTTCTTTTCAGTACGTAAGCTATTGCTTTAATAAATAGATCTATTCTAAAATGTTAATTCATATTTTCTAAGTATAGGAGGTTTAGCACCATTTGACCCTGACTGAGGCACATTAGTTGAAGTTTACTTAGCCTATATCCATTCCATTCCATTCTTCATTTTGTTGAAAAAAATTCTAAAATCGAGCCAGCAGTTTCGGCGATTACCTCTTACAAACATAAAAACATGCAAACATAGAAACTTTTACATGTTAAGATCTGTTAGTTGTATTTCTTGTAAATAAGTAGAAAGTATTAATAAATTATACATACATATACAATGTACATATCGCTCATTTACTTCAATAGTGGCACAACTTAAAAAAACGCGTTTTAAGTTTTCAATTTGCATACAACTCAATGGAGAAATGAAAAAAAAAATTCTTCTCTCAGGAGGTGATAGTACAAGGTATTTATATGAAATTTTTACACAAGATAAAATACGAAATGCCACATCTTTCTGCATTATTAACTCAATAAACTCATATTTTGAGTTATGCCACTATTGAAGTAAATGAGCGATATGTGTGTAAACCACTAATTTTGGAACGTGGTTTTTGTAATATTCATGGAATTTTCTAGCTATACACAATAATGTATCATTAAAGGACCATAGTATACTAAACGAACATCAAGTGCCAATATTTAAATTATATAAAAAGTGGTTTGGCACTATTGAAGTGATTGTGGCACTATTTAGAAACAGATTCGGCACGAAATCAAAATTTCCAAATCCCATCACTGATACGAATGCGATTATCTAAAAATGGACGAATATTCGGGAAATCGAATACGAAATGAGACGAATGGAACTGAAACGTTTCTTTTCCCCTCGTCTCTCTCCCCTAACAAACTAATCAGTTTAGCAATAAGACTGGCATAGTGTAATTAGGAGTAATTAATTTAATTCATACTCATCAGTGTGTACACTTAATTTTTTTTTAAATTCGGTAGAATCGACAAAAAAAATCGGTAGATTTGAATGAAATTGGGTAGAAAATTTTTTTATTCAAAGAACATAAAAAATAATAATTCAAAGAAACATAAAAAATAACAAAATATATGTACTTATATATAAAAGGTAAGTTCAAGGAATATCAAACTAAACAGGGGGCAAATCACCGCATTCAAAATCGAGTACTTTTTCATCGAAATGTTGCTAACGTGGATCACGGCAATCGTTTTCGAAACGTATCTACTCGAAGTTGCACTCGATTGGTAATCTATTATCGAAAACAAGTAAACTCTAGCTTTTTGCCCCGAAACAAACCAAAGAAACAAAACAACGGAAAAAATAAAGAAGTAATAAAAATATAAGTCTTTTTCTGATATTTTCGCACAATTAGTTTAGAAAATATAATTTTAATTGTTTTTAGGGAAAGTGAATATGAATACAAAGATTGCCCAATATACAGTGCAAAAAATAAATAAGCGAAAATCGCTTCCAGAACAAATACAAATAAAGTAAATGGGAAACAAAAAGAATTATTGGAGCAATTTATGATGGAACATCACGTTTCGTTTTGTTTTCCTTATTGTTATGGTAGGTACAGACTTTGCAACTCGCATACACAACACGTTTTCGAATATTTTGATACAGACACTGTAACCTACAATGCAACCGTCAATGCAACCCATAAACATCAAAACATTTTGATATTTTCGAAACTTCGAACGCAACTTCGAATGCAACCATAAACAAGACTACACACTATGCAACCGACAATGCAACCTGCCTGGTTGCATAAACACGTTGCTAAGTCTGTACCTACCATTATATGCTAACAGCAATGTGAAAAATAGTAATAGGTAACATACAATACGATCGAATACAGTGATTCGAAAAATTGCAGCCATCGAAATATTTCTCTACACGAACGTGCCCTCGATTTCGAATGTCGTGATTTGCCCCCAGGTTCCAAAAGCGCATTTGAAACTTCAGATGTGATTGGAAATTAAACTGCAATATACAATGGAGCATTTCCAATAAAAAAAGTGTCATCCCTAGTTATTTGCCCTTACCCTTTATATAGATATGCTATGCATATATGTATGTATAAAATAATATACATAAATTACAGGAATTCAGTTTTTGTACATAGGTTTTATAAAGCTACTAAAATAACTTTTATTTGGCAAACATTTGTAACTACAAAGATTATATGTAAGGTCCATTTATGAATTTAAACTTTTGTGCAAAAATTATTAAATCATTGGTAGGAATAAATATTTCATCCCCAAGGCACAATTCTTTGTCAAATATTAGGTTACTTATAGTTTCAGTTCTTAACCGATATCTTTGTTCTGTTTTAATGACTTTCATGACAGAAAATGACCGCTCTGCGGCCGCATTGCTATGTGGAAAAATAGGCAATTTACACATATATCGACTTAAATTACTAAATAACAATATTCGGAAGATTTCAGGCCTAGTTCGGTAGAATTGGTAGATTGTTAAATTCACAAACATATTCGGTAGTAACTACCGAATATCGGTAGAAGTGTGCACACTGATACTCATGTATGTATGTACAAATTGTGTGGTGTGTAAATAGTGTGCGAACAGGCCATGCGCTTTAAACACATAATAAATTTGAAATGCGCGTTTTTTGGAAAAATTTAATATACAAATTTTTGTTTAGAATAAATACAAGTACCTTTTTCTCTACAGAATTTTGCATTAACTATAGCATATCATATGGTCCCTTAATGGGATGGAAATAAGTTTTTTGGAAAGGATTTTTTCAACGGTTGTCTATAAAAATTAGATAGCAATAATTATAATCAGTTTTTATTATTTTATAAGATCTGTAAATTATATAGCTCCATTTACATACACATATATGTTTGCATGTAAGTACGTATCATTTAGGGCGACTTTTTGGGTTCGAGATCAACATTAGTTTATTTCTCTAATTAGCTAATCCGAAAATTAACTTAATCTCAAAATAATTCAGTTTGCTATTTTTGAGTGGTAGTTTAAACTTCTTATTATGTGTAGCATTACCATACTGAGGAACAAAATAGTGGCAACATTTTCTGTGTAAAAGGAATACATGTTATCAACACACTTTGATTTTTTGTGGGAAGAAGAAGAAACTGCCATGTTTTATTATTTACAAGTAAAATATTGCCCGTGTTAAAGGAAATCGATAAATAATATAATACATATATATATTTATTTATGTGTTTTTAAATTATTTTATCATATAATTTTTACAAAAAGTAATATATTTCACAAATATATGTTGTCAATATTAATGCATGGTTAAACCACCACGATTGCCCGCTTAAACTAGCAAGTAAAACTATATATTCGACTACCCAAAAATCACAAATGAAGATTAAGGTTAATTTAATCTCTAATCTTGAACTCAAAAAGTCGCCCTTAATAGTATAAGGATTAAAACATCACATACCAGTTTTTTATAAGCTTGCGATTTTAGCCTTTGATATATGTAAATATTGTTGAAACAAAATACTTTGTAAAAATATACTTTGTTTAAACTTAGAAAATACAAATTATTATATTTTAAGTTGGCCTTGAAAATTTTGTTTTAGAAAATATGAAAATAGTTCTATTAGTTTTTTTTAAATAAAAACTGAAGTTGAAACAACAACATTTACAACAAATATATTTTTTATTGTTCACACATATTTCCGAAGTTTTATTTCCTTTTGTCAACTAATTTTCTATATATTAATGCTTAATTTGTCATTATAACTATTTAGTTTGGCACTTTGCAATAAACTCTATTTTTGATTTTACCGTTATTTGACTCTCGAATAAAATATATGTTTATAATAATCGGTTGCTATAACAACAATGAAGAGAGCAAAAGTAAATAAAATTATTTTCTTTTGTTTGATCGTTAGTATAGCTTAAATTAGACGTGACATAACTATAACCATATAAAACAGCTGTTCGAACCAAACTTATGGGAAACACTGTATTTGATTATATGTGACTCGCCATAACGCCATAGCCATTACCATTGAAACCAGCCGAATTTTGGTTTGGTTATGGCTATGGCACTATAGGTATCGCACGTCTATTTTAAACTTATGTGTAGTCGCTTGTTACTAGCCAACACTGAAAAAAGCGTTTAATGTAGAGTGTAGAAAATTACTTCGGTGAAGCCGAATGATTGGTGTGTAGAAAGGCATTACAGCCCTTTTCATAGCGAGTATGCAAATTTTTCTAGTAATGTTAGCAAATAACTAGTTTTAAAACAAGAAAATCCGTTTTTTTTAATGCATGTTTCTTATTTATTGTATCTTCAAATATTTTTTTTTTTTTTTTTTGTAATGCATGTATTTATTTATTGGATCTTCATATATGAACTAACAATAAGTATTCAAATCTTAAATCTATAAAAAAAAAATTATTAGGCCCGACCAGTGTCGGACATAAACTTAGTGGTAGTTATAAATAATACATTAGTAGTAATAATAAAAAAAAAGGGGGGGGGGGGGAAAGTATTTTCAAGTAGTCCCATCTGGAGTGTTAGGTATAAGAGCCTGTGTGTCCCTCTTTTTTAATCGGATGTGTCCAGTAAAGTTCAAAATATTACGAGCAAGCGGATTAGGATGTGATTCGAGTTTTGTTAAATATTTGCCTGCGTATTTTGCAATTTCTTCAGTCACTAGTGGCATATTCAAATCACGATGTATATTTGAATTTTTGATGTACCATGGAGCCGATGTTATCATGCGTAAAATTTTATTTTGCCTTCGTTGAATTTTCTCTACATTTGAAGCTGAAGCAGTGCCCCATAGTTGAATTCAGTAGCACCATATTGGCTTTAAAAGCGACTTGTATATTAAAAGTTTACAGTCTAGGCTAAGTGTTGAATTTCTACCAATCAGCCAATGTACCTGAGTTAATTTAAGTTTCATTTGAGTTAACTTAGAGTCAATGTGGTGTTTCCATGTAAGTCGTCGATCAAGGTGTACCCCAAGATATTACACATGTGAATTTTGGGAAACAACTTGATTGTTAATCCGAATGGGGGAACAAATATCTCTTTGTAAGGTAAATGTTACACACTTTCGTTTCTATATTTGTGATAATAATTATCACATGTAATTTTGCTTAAAAAGCGATACGAACTTTAGCCCGTTCAAATCACAAATATAGAAACAAATGGAGTTCGAATAATAATTGAAATTAACTAAAAACACTTTTGTTCATTTACCTTGATTCTCCATAAGTTTAACCAAAGCTCCATCTGGCTAATGTGTTCCTGGAGTTTGCGGGATGTCTCATCAGGGTTTTCGTGCATACTAAGGCAGGCTGTATCGTCGGCAAATGTGGAAGTATGGATACTACTGCTCACAGGCATATCACAATTATAAATCACATATAAAACTGGTCCCAGTATACTCCCCTGTGGCACACCAGATGAAATAGTATCAGGCCTACTCGTAAAGTCTCCTACCACAACAGTGAACTTACGGGAAATAATGTAACTTTCCAAAAGATTTAAAATGTTTATCGGTAAGTAAGTCTTCAATTTTAAAATTAGGCCTTCATGCCATACTTTATCAAATGCCTGGGAAACGTCAATAAAAAGCGCAGAACAATACTTTTTTTCCTCAAAAGCTCTTCTTATAAATTGAACCAATCTGTGAGTTTGTTCTATGGTGCTATGCTGACTTCTAAAACCAAATTGATGGTCTGGTATGCACCCACTACTAATTAGAATTGGGGACAATTTTGATTTGAGCAGTTTTTCGAAAAGCTTTGACATAGTTGATAGTAGACCTATTGGCCTATATGACTCAGCCTTGCTTAGATCTTTGCCCGGCTTTGGAATCATTTTAACCTTGGCAAGCTTTCAGCTGTGTGGATAATACTCCAGTCGTAAAATAGCATTAAATATGAATAATAGGATTCTCATTGCAATACGAGGCCAGTTTATCAGCATCTGGTTACTAATTCCATCAATACCCGGAGTTTTATTCGGGTTGAGTTCGGCAATTAATTTTTGTAAATCACGCGTCTTAAAATTTATGTGTTGAAGGGGTAGAGCGACTGCATTCGGCAAAATCAGCAACACCAGTACATACATATGTTAGGCGTAAAAACGGATTTTAAGTGCTCAGCAAATATTTTACATTTTTCAGTATCGCTTCTTGCCCAACCTCCGGTAGATGTGCGTAGAGGTGGCTTATACTCAATGGGTGTTTTAAGCTTCCTAGCAGCGCGCCACAAAGAGTAATTAGACGCTGGTGTGACATCAAGGCCTTCCAGATAATTTTTAAGAGATGCAGTTTTTTCAGATGCAAGCAACTCTTGTAGTCGTTTAGTGCACTCTTTAAATCTGATTTTATTTTGTGGTGATCTGTGCTGTTGCCATTACCTTCTAGCTCTTCTTTTTTCACGTAAGAGACGTTCAATGTCTTTAGAATAAATTTTATTAAACCCAGTCTGCGGATGCGAGATAGTGGCATGTTCAGCAACCTGTTTAATATTCTCGCTGAGGTTGGCAATGTTAGATTCAATATCATCGGGTGCTCTAAGCGTAATGTTTTCCGTACAATGACTACTGAGATATTTTTTGAACCCCAGCCAATTAACACGATTGATCATTTTCACATATGGGTCAGGTAAGTTACTTCTTAATGGACTACAAATTGTAATGATCGTCGGAGAGTGATCGGACGAAAGATCAAGAGAAGCTTGAACTTGAATTAAATCCCTGGAGATATTTTTTATGACGCCAAAATCTATAAAATCCGGAATTTTTTGTATGTCAGTAGGCCAATAAGTGGGCTCCCCACTCGAAATGACATCCAAGCCCATTTTTGAAATAGTGTTGAACAATGCTCGACCTCTGGGGGTAATAAGACGCGAACCCCAGAACGTATGCTTAGCATTGTAGTCGCCAGCTGCTACAAAACAAGGTCCAAGAGATTTGTAGAAATCCTCATATTGATTCTCAGTGATTGAAAATCTGGGAGGGGAGTAAATTGATGATATAACAAAATTTGTACAAAAACTTTCAATGCCAATATTTGTTGCTTGTAGGTGTTCTTCACAAATGTTATCAAGAACATAGTGCTTGAGTCTTGACTTTATTAGAATTGCTGATCCACCGCAAGCCCTTCCTCTAGGGTCCTTTGTATCATATATAGTGTAGCCATAAATTTTAAAAAGACTTCTCGAAGTCAAATGAGTCTCAGATACTAACATTATATCAATATTTTTTTCCGTGAGGAAGTGCTCAAGTTCATTTTTATGAAGGCGAATGCCGTTTGCGTTCCAGAAACATATTGTTAACGTGTTCATGGCTTATTAATTAATGCTTGAAGCAGAGTATTCTGCATTCGCAGAATTTCTTGCATCATGCTAGTCATATTTGTTGTAAAATTGTTTATAGTTTGCACCAGATTTTCAATAGTAGCTTCAAGGCGATTAAAATTAAAGCTTGCGTCAGTATTTTTTGAATTATTTGGCGGGGAAACATTTTGTGTGGGAATTGAATTTGTCTTAGCAGCATCTGCATACGATACACGGGAAGTAAATCCGTAAATCCGTTTTATGAAAAAATTATTGAATATTATCAAAAAATTCGAAATTGAAAAATTACATGCCCGTTTTTGGTAAAGAAAATTATCATTTGTGATTGCTGCTGCACTCGCAAAACGCAAAACGTTACCGTCCATTCGAGAATGGGAGGTTTTTCAAGTACAAAAGTTACAAAAAGAAAAATACACAAAAATTTATTTCAGTGCAAGGAGGGGAAATATGTATTTTACTACTCAAAAACAATCAACTAGAAAAAGCATAACCCAGGGGGAATTTGAGTTAACTCAAAGCCATTGAATTATCAGCCAAAAATTAGTAAGAGGTGGTTAAAATTAGCATGTTAAATGTGATCAATTTTAGCATTGAGTTGCTGCAGGACGAGTGCATCGGGTTTGAACTAACCATGAGTTAGCTCATTATGAGTTCGCTTGTGCCAAATAAAAAAATTAAAAGAAATTGTTATTTTTAGTTAATTATTATTTAACTTATAAATTATTAACATTTTTTAGTCAGCTTAAAGTTTAAGCAATTTTAAATTATTTTTTAAAAAACGAGAACGGGTATCGAACCGTGATCACTTTGCTTGTCAGCCATCATATTTAACACTTTGCGATCGCGCCATATAAAATATAAATGGCACAGAGTTAACATAAACATGAATTATATTCTGACATCTTCTCTCTGAACTTTGACTCATCTCTGTATCAGCTTTGAGTTAGCTCAAAACTTGTCGAGAAAAAATGAGTTTTACAACTCACTAATCTCTGTATCATTTATGAATTAGTTCAGAACATGGGTGACCAAGATAAATTTAAGGTTGTGTAAGTGAGCGAAAAAGATAAACACACAGGCAGAAACAATTAATAAAAGTAATTCTTATATGATTTTTTTATGAAAGGATTTTTTTCTAGAAAACTGTTTCAACAAAAAGTAATAAATAAACATTATTATTCACTTAAATTCTTAGTTTAAAACTACTAAAAACCAATTTGTAGGAGAAAATAATTTTTATTTTTCACGTAAGCAAAAGCATTTTTTGATATAAACAGCATACAAAATAAATTTCTCGCAGTGCGTTTAAGAAAAATGAGTGAAAAGATAAGCAAAAATTTAACTCAGATAAGACTAAATGAAAGAGAATAAGAATACGTGTGAATTCGATTTGCAAAAATTTGCTACATGATGTTCACCCATGGTTCAGAAGCTAGTTATGAATTAGCAAAAAGCCGCCCATAATTTGAGCTAGCTAATATAAATACAACTGGGAAAGTATGATAGTACGAATGTGTGTGTGTAGGGCTATATTCATTATTTAAAGCATAGCCGCGAATAACGTTGTAAAAGACAATTTTTACAAAACCAGTTTTTTCACAGATTACCGTTTACATTGTTCAAACATCAAACGATCCAAAATTATGCATACTATCGCCGTCAAAATACAATTACAAGCAGTCAGTCAGTGAAAGAACTTTGTAAGTAATTAACAAAATCATGAAACGAAATTGTCGAAAATAATTGATAAATGTAACAGAGATACAAAGAGAAACGTTAATGCTAATTATCATTATTTTCGATAAGCTAAAAAAATTAAAAGAAAAAAACAATATTGCTTTAAAATAGGTTTTTTGGCTCTCCTCAAAAATTATTATTTTGTCACTTACAACGTTATTCGCGGCTAATCTTCATTTATTTGTTCTATTTTGTTGAAAAAAAAGTTTCATAAGAAGTGGTACAATAGTATTGGCTTGCTTAAAACATGATCTGGGGCAAATTTCGGAAACCAGTTTAAAAAAATCTCCAAAAATAAATGCTGAAATTTGAGCTGAAAGGGCCAAAATAGCTTAGAAAGTAGCACAGGGCCTTGAAACATTCACACAAGTGGCTCAATTGTGTCACATTTTGCATCACTGGTTTGTGTAAATAAAATTCCATACAAATTTTTTTCTTTCATTTCAAAAACAAATAAATTTTTAGTGCTGAAAAATAACATAGCGTAAAATAACTCTATTTTCACGAACGAAAAAGGTTGTACAACAACTTTTTGTTTAAGAAGGAGCTATGAAATGAGTAATACACTAAAAATTAATATTAAAGGTGGCAAAGAGAAGCACCAGCCTTACGCTGCAGCCACACGTTCAATAAATGACTTTCAATTTCATTACACATATTGTGTGTCAAAATTCCTTGAAATTTATAGCTGTGACTCAAATTGATAATCAATTTCATTTTTTAAATGCCATCGACGAAGAAAAAACTCAAATTTGTATCTTCAATCAATGTGTGCTGTAACCAGCCGTTCAAATTGAAAACTAAATTGCCATTTAAATTGTTAGGCGAATTTGAAATCAATCTAGTTTTCAATTTAAAAAGTTTGATTGTGTTTGTGAAAAAAGTGTGAGTGTATTGAAAATTTAATGGAATTGAAAGTAAAAAATTGAACGTGTGGCCCCCAAGTTAATCATAAAACCCGGAATAAAACGTTGAAGCTCCACCGTTGTAATGTGGTGGTATGGGGCAGAAATGGACGCGTGTCTTGTTTTTTTCGTGATACGAACACGCACGATTTAACACGAAGTGTTCGTGACAAAAAATCTGATTTCGTGCGTGTTCGGTTCGTTTCGTGTTGAGCAAAATTAACATGAAAAATACAAAACGATTTTAGATGTAAGATATGTATGAATGAATTTCCAGTAGAGAAAAAATTTAATATTTTGTATCGTCAAACACAAAATACCAGATTACACTGATCAACAAGATTTTTGCCACACGGATTCTGTATGCTAATTATTACTTTACTATATACACTAGGGTGCACACTATTTTGGAACTTGAGAAATTGTACCGTAACTCTACCTTCAAATGTTCTTCCCATCAAAAAACTATGTTTCACAAAAAATTAGGCTGATAACGTATGGGGAAGGCGTGGCTCACCCGCCCTTAAGTTGCGATAAAATGGCAGCCTATATTAAATTTTCACATGTTTATTTTGAGTTAAGCTAATGGAATACATTTTACTTTCCTAAAGTAAATCATAATAATATAGAAATCCGAATTCATTCATCATGATCTATTAGCAGATGAGGCTTAAAGGGGGGGGGGGGGGGCTTTTTGTTTACCCTTGCACCAAAAGGTAAACTTTTATAATTGTTTTTAGAATTATCTAAAGAATAATTTGAAACTTCATTTAATAAGCTATTAACCCGTTATTGTCCCTCCTAATTCCTATGCCCTTCCGAAAGCTAAGCTGAGTACGCATCTGATTAGACTATTGTAACACATCAAATTGTTTTTTTTTACAAGTTTTAAAGAACAACGAATATTACCAACGCAAATTAAATAGGTATTATTCTGCCATGACATATTACAAAGTATTGAGTTATTCGTTTACTCGTAGACACTCAGGCAACCTTTTTATTATTTATTTTACTGTATAAATAGAAATATATATATTAACCGTCAAATCACTAAAAATCGTCCAGCACATATATACATAGTTATAAAATGTAAATATTAACAAATTCTGGCAACTCCGAACTGCGAAAATAAAAAGGGAATTCCCCAATAAGAATGACATTTTTTTGTTTGTTTGTTTTTTTGTTAGAAACTGATGTTAACAGTCGAAATACATTGTGAAAAATAAAGTTAAAAGTGAATATTGCTTTCAAAGTTTTATAAAAGTAAAATTTTAAAAAACAAATCGTATTTATATCTGTTGTTTGTGGCTAACTAGCAAACAAAAGGTGTAAATTAAAACAAAATGAATACAAGAGGACAAGAAAATTTGTATCTTCTCAATCACGACGCGAGCCAAATTATCGGTGCCAAATTACCCTCCAACGCGCAAGTTTTGCGAGTATTATTCTATAATATGCGCAAAGTAAAACTAGACTTGCGAGCAAGTGCATCTCTTGTGGTAAGAGAAATACAAATTTTGTGGAATAAAGCTAGAATTCCAACAAGAGCATTCGACAAATGCGTTTCAAAAGTGGAAAGTTTGTACTTTGAATGGAAGAAATTGCAGAAAAATTGCAAGCGGCGAACGTTATTGCAAGAAAAACGCGAAAAGGAATTATCGGAAAAATTCGACGATATATTTGATGTTGCTTACGCTAATGCATTACATATGCTAAATATAGAAGAAGACAAATTATTTTTGATGAATCAAAGAAAAAAAGGAAGACCGAGTTCAATGTTGGGCAGTGACCGGTTTTTAGAAAAAAAAGAAGAAAGAAAACGTCTTCGCGAAGAAAATAAGAAACATTTCAAAGAGAAACATGTATCTGTTTTGCAAAGTAAGTATGTAAAAGTGATATTATATGTCTTTAACGTCAATAACATTCCTACATAGATTTAAAACTATTTTATTACACTGTGACACACCCATCAACTTTTTTTTTAAGAGGAGCACGAGATTGTGGATTTTGAGTCAAGCGATAACCAAGAACTCGATGATAATGATTCAGATGGAATGCAAGAATCGAAAGACGAAAAGACGAGCCAGCTGCAAAAAAAAGAGGTCAACATCACTTTATAACACCGAAACTAGTGTTAGCTTTAGACAAATGTAAAATAAGCGATCGTGATGCAGTGCGAGTTATAATAGTAACCGCTCAAGCTTTAAAACATGACGTTAGCGATTTAGTGATAAACACAACGTCTATCCGCCGATGTCGTAAACAGATTCGATATTAAACAAACCAAGAAATTCGTGATGTATTTAAAAGCAAACTGATATCAACATTAACTGTTCAGTGGGATGGTAAAATTTTGCCATCATTGTTGAATAGAGAAAAAGTTTACCGTTTACCAATAGTAGTATCATTTAAAGGAAATGATCAGTTGCTTGGCATTCCAGCAATTTCTGCCGGAACAGGCAGAATAGCCACAGCTATTTTCAATTTGTTGAAAGAATGGGACCTAGAAGAAAGGGTGCAGGCTCTATGCTGCGATACTACAGCATCCAATTTAGGCCATAAGCAGGGTGCATGCGTTCATTTGGAGAAAATATTGGAAAAAGAACTTCTGTATTTACCTTGCCGTCATCATATCTTTGAAATTCTTTTAAGGAGCGTTTTTGATGACAAAATGAAAAAATTTACTGGTCCCAGTGAACAAATATTTAACAAATTTAGAGAATATTGGGAAGAAATTAAAACAAAGTCTTTTAAATCTGGAATGGAAGATATTCATGTAAAAACACACTAGGCGATATGAAAGATACAGTTGAGTTTGCTTTCAGTAGCCTAAAAAAAGTCAACCTCGGGATGATTACAAAGAACTTCTCCAACTGGCTTTAGTTTTCCTTGGAGAGGCGGTTCCAAAGTTTACTTTCAAAATGCCGGGTGCCTTTCACCATGCGGGTTGGATGTCTAAGGCCATTTATACATTAAAAATATTTTTATTTAGAGAACACTTCACTCTAAGTGATTCTGAAAAGGATAACGTTAGAGACATTTGTATTTTTATAGTGAAAATATATTTAAAGGTTTGGATAAAAGCGCCAGTTGCTGCTGAGACCCCTAGTCAAGACTTAAGTTTATTAAAAAATTTATATGCATATAGTCTGGTGGATGAAAATATAAGCAAACAATTATTGTATAAATTTTGCAACCATTTGTGGTACTTATCACCAGAAGCTGTAGCTCTGGCCTTTTTCGATGAACAAATGTCCAACAAATCAAAAAAATTTATGGTGGCTGCTTTAAAAAAGGCCAATAAAACATTCCCCATTCTAACCTCAGCCAATTCATGTGTAAAAATATTGAGGATTTTGTTACAGAAAAGACTTTAAATTTCTTCAAAAGATTTTCTATTTCAACGGATTTTTTAAACAAAGATCCAGAAGAATGGCATATCGATAGTGGTTACAATGCAGGCTTAGATATTTTAAGTAACCTAAAAGTAGTTAATGACACTGCAGAACGGGCGGTTAAGTTGATGGAAGAATTTAATCAGGTTTTGTCACGTGACGAAGAAGAAAAGCAAATAATAATGCTAACAGTTGCAGATTATAGAAAAAAATACCCTCATTCTACCAAATCTACCCTAAAAAATTAATAGGGTAAATGTACATAAAAATAAATATAAAACAATAATTAAAATTAATTGTAAAAAAATTTATAATATATTTTTTCAAACTTATTTTTGAAAACAAATAAAAAATACTTTTTTTCTGTATTTGATATCTTTATATATAAATACGGCACACATTTTTTTCTCGTACACTTTTAAGTATCTTATCGTCCACCAATATTGGGGAAATATACATATTTGGTTTAAAAGATATTTTTGTGTAGATATGCACAATATAAATAGTTAAAAAAAAATTTTAGCATTAAATTGATAAAAAAAGCGGTGTAAATTTGCTTAGAAAGAAAACAGACTTATGTTTTGTTTTTGCTTTATATGTATATGCGATCCTAGTATTTATTGAAATTTGTAATAAAGATTGGATTCAAATAATAAAAATCTTTTATTTATGTGTTTAAAATTTTACATATTAATTTTTTATAAAAATGTGTCAACTTCAGGGATTTATGGTATTTTTGCAGAATTTTTAAGAACAAATTTGTATTGTGATAAGTTTTTAAGGATTTTGGTTTAAAATCTATTGGGTAACTATACTCCACTTAAAAATACACATACTTGTTTGGAAGGTTTTGCACATAAATAACATATGTGTTGATTTTGTTAATATAGAGCATACATCACTAATTTAAGGGCGAATGAGATACGCCTTTTCATTATGCGATCCAAATATTTTTTTCTGAAACTTATTTTTTCGATGTGAAGAACATTTTGAGACGCAGTTACAACCGAAAACTTGCAAAATTTTTTGGCCCATACTTGTAAGGCGCACCCTAATATACACTCATTGCAAAAAACAAACTAATTTGTTTCTGTCACGCACAGATTTGTTGTGACTCCCACTTATGATTTTACCTTATTTTTCGTTAATACTACTGTACGTACGGTTTAATGGCATCAAGTTTTCATTTAAAAAAGTGTAATATTTTGAGTTTAGAATACAAAAGCAAAACGTTGTTATTTTCTCAACATGCAAAGGAAGTGTATCAATCATCGTAATTCTTTTTGCTACGTATGTGGTGAACTAGCTTTCAAAAGTCAGCGACGAAATTTAACTGAACTGGTAAATCAGTGTTATCGTGATTATTTTAGCTTCTCTGTGGCTCATCAAGATAAGTATTGGGCACCTCATATATGCTGTACGACATGTGCAAAGAATCTTACAGGTTGTACAAAAGGAAAGCGATATATGGCTTTTGGAAAACTCATGATTTGGACAGAGCCTGTAGACCACGTATCTGATTGTATGAATGTTATAAATATGGCATAAAAACATACAGTTAAATATGCAAATGTACGGTCTGCAACACGAACACTTTCTCACAGTGCTAATTTACCTATACCTGCAGTACCAAATCCAACAAATGACGCAGCAAATGATGACATCGAGTTACCTTCATTTAATGCAGGATATAAACGATACCAGGGCAAATGGAGTCCACGAATGTTGGCAGATTATTGTTGGACACTTGTCAAAAAAAAAAAAAAAAAATGGGTGTCAAATTTTTTCTACCTCTGTTTTCCAACTTAGGAACTCAAAATAAAGTAAAAAATACCAAGAAAGTTCATGTGACAAATAAAAAGTTCATTTTTGTCAATCAGTGTTATTTGTTGATATTGTATGAGCCTCTGAAGCTTAAAGTTCTACACGTAAACAAATAGCATCAGCTGTGGTAGCAGAGAGAATTAGCGGGCAGTGCCAACTCGGTGCCATATTTTGAAAAGCGACTCTTAAAAAGAATCAGTTAAATTTTCTGTTCTTCAATACCATACCAATAATATTTCGTGCGTGTTGTACAGTATCGTGTTGATGAAACTTTTTGCGTACGTGTTTCGTACGTGTTGAGCGTCTTGGTATTTGAGTAGTGTTGGAAAAATTCGACACGCGCCCATCTTTAGTATGTGGCTCAATGTGGTCGAATGTTGTAAAAAACATAGTTTTTATAGAATGAACAATGAATAAGCGGGTCTATTTAGAAAAAGGTTAGCTTCCAAATTAAATATAACTGGAGATGATTGATTAGTTCAAGATTCTGAGGTCGCATATGGAAAAGAAATTGCGGTGGGTATATTACGGGCAAAATTGAACTCAAAAGGCATCCCCCAGAGGGTATATTTTTGACTAAAGGCGTTGGCAATCTCAGGGCTCCAGCTGGGGTGATGTGGCTTTTTCCGTTGACGTATCTTTGGTATATTACCCATAGAATTTTTGTAATACTACCTGATCTCTGGCAACAGAGCAACCAGGTGCAGCGTCACCTGCAACTGCTCCTGAGTTCAAAAGGTGAAGACCTTGTGGTGGAACTTCAAGGTCTCACCAGAGTCTACTTCTGGTTCCACGACTGCCTGTTGCCCGACAGTGAGACTGCTCTAGGAGTTTGTGTGTATGTAGCGGTCGTCAGAATCCTTTTCTTAAAAGTCGATTTCGTCCTTTGGCGGAAAAGCCGCGCATCTATGGTTGACCTGTGCCGGCAACATACCTGGGTATGTTTTTAGTTTTGAAAACGCTGTAGCTCTAAACTGGATAACCGGATCGACTTGAAATTTCTTGATATCCTAGTGCAAACTGTTTTACGCAATAGTTGCAAGTTTGGTTACGATTAGATCATCCGTTCGGAAGATAAAGCCCATTTACAAAGTTGCACCCTTAAGTCAACAGAATGCATACCTGGGTATGTATAGTAAAACGCATGCAAATATGATAATATAATATAAAAGTATAGTTTATTTTGAGCTAAGTTTTGTAATTATTTTTTTATTATTATTATATAATGTCAGTTTTAATTATTTTTGCTTAAAATTATTGAAATTCAAACACATCTATCGCGTTGAGGTAAGTCTTTGGAATGCTCTGCGCACACTGGTTTGTTACATAATGTGCATGCTTTACGAGTAGGGCGTCGTTTCGAGCAGATGTAGCAATTCCCCTTTACTTTTAGCCGGCCCGTACTATCACGTTCCTCCGATGCATGTGCCTCAGCATCCACAACTCCGATGGGCCCACCTTTCATGGCTTCGATGGCGTTGCGCGTTGAAAAAACTCTGGATATTCTGCTGTTATTCGCCCTTCTTTCCATTTCTGGCTTGCACAATTGCTCGCTAAGCTGATGGAGAAACATCCTACGGCGGCTTGTAGATGTCTTCAGGTGAGTGTTGTTGTCAATGTATTTTACGTATGCAGCAAACGCAGCAACGTCCACAATATTATAAAAGAAAGCCAGAGGCCATCTATTTGTGCGCCGCTTCGTACTAAATTCGGACAAGCACTTGTCCATGTTATCAACGCCACCTTTGGTTTTGTTGTAGTCCAATATAAGCAATGGCTTCTTCTTAGGACCGGTCGTTTCTGTTGTATAATGAGTAGTGGACAACATTACAACTGCCTTGTTTTTCTTGGGAACGTACGAGCACATCGTAACGTGATTACAGAACCCAAACATTGATGATTCAGCCTCACGTCGTTTCGGGTTGGCAAATGCTGCTGGCACGAATGTACGCCTTTTGTTGCAAGTACCCAATATAGATAAATTGTTGTCTAACATCAAAGTTTTTGCCAAGTTGTAGCTAGTGAAAAAGTTGTCACATACAATATTTCTTCCACTTCCAGCAAAAAGGTTGACACATAAATCCTTTACTACTCTTTCGCCAACGTTTCTTTGACGTTCACCAGACGGTGCCATTCCTGTATAGATTTTTCCCTGCATTGAAAAATTATATTCAATTTAGTTATTTAGATTTTCAACAATTTTCAACAATATTCATTGTACCTGCAATGGATAGGAAGAAATGGAGTCGCACACCCACCACACTTTTATTCCATATTTGGCAGGTTTTGTGGGTATGTATTGCGTGAAGCCAATTCCACCACGATAAGCATACAATTGTTCATCTACGGTGACGTTGGCTCCAGCCACGTAATATCTACGAAGACAGCTGTTAAGCATCAAAAAAAACGTCCGATATTGCTGCTGCTTTGTCAGTTTGTTTTCGTTGCTGGCGTATGTTTCCATTATCAAAACGTATGAAGCGGCTTATTTCCCAAAATCGTCGTACACTCATTGTGGCACGATATAGTGGATGTGAAGTAGTTTTCCACAAATCTTTCGTATGCACGTAACCAGAATGTGTAACGCCACTTAGCAAAAGTAGGCCCAAATATGCATCAAATTCACTTTTTGTTATGGGAATCCATGATCTCGGTTCTCTTGTTGGTGTTTTGCGTTGTCAATATCATAAAATTGCCTTGCCTTTCGATTTGATTCATGAATAATTATGTCGCATATTTCGTTTGACATTATCAATTGGAACGTTTCTGCAATGGTCAAACCCTGCGTTGCCCGTACTGGTCCAGATTCTGCACTTCTTAGAATGTTGTGCGTACGGAATCTTACAGGTTGTGGTTGTATCGAGGACCAAACATTACCATCTCTGGCAGTAAAAACTTCGCCAGTTTCAATTGGTGCATCTTCAAGATCTTCATCAGAATCACTGTCGCCCTCTGGGTCATATTCTGGTAACATGGGTTCTTCAACGTCTGAGTCATCTCCACCAATATCACCTAAAGCCTCGTCACCAACTATTGAATCGTGGTCACTTGTTTCTTCTTGGCTCTCTTCAAGCGCTTGCCGAATATATGCTTGTTGTTCTTCGTACGAAAGTGCGCTTAGTTGTCGCGGAGTAAGCCATTCACCATCAGCCATTTCACTTTTAATATTTTTTTATTTCCACAAAATAAACTGAAACGTCTTTTCACTTCGAATCACAAATGTAAACTAAATTTTCTGACGATACTACAAAGAATGAAATTTCCGCAACAATAAATGTTTCTACCTGCCTATATTATATATTTATTATATACGTATGTCGTCTACCTATACAACCACTTTTTTCAACAAACAATGACTGTGAGGATGAAATTGGTTATTATAAAATTTTTTAGCCTTTTGCCCATTTCTAACAAACTAAAAAATAATTCGGAAATTCCAACAAACCAGGTAGATACGTAATTAGCATTTTTATGCTAACGACGTACCATTCCCCATACAAAACGTATATACATACCCAGGTATGCTGCTGTGGACGTGCGTAAAGCATTTCTGCTGTTGACATAAAGGTTAAATTTATCTTGGTCACCCATGGTGTACGGCATGGATTATATGTACATATTAGAGATCTAATGCAGTGGTCAGCAAAACATAAAAAATATAGAAACTTAATAAGTAAAATATTACAGCCTGTTTGTAGAACACGACTCGTCAATAAAAAGCGCTAAAATGTTAGCATTATTTATTTTTTGGGGTTTTAGAACACGAGTGTTAACGATTTTTGTTAAAAAACGTAACAGATGTCAATTTATTTGGGTTTGTACAACACGATTTGAATCACAACAAACGTCAAAGCCGGCGATTAAAAATTCTAATCGTGTTTACAAAAATAGTTCATGAAATAAACAAAACTTAAAAAAAAAATTAAAATAATTAATAATTAATTGAATAAAAAATAAAAAAATGGAACATCCAACATGAAAAAGGTAAGTAAACTTTCATATTAAGATTGTTCTCGCTTTGATTACTAAATTTTTAGCATCAAAATGACAACAGGGCTGCAGCTTAGCCAATTGATGGCATGTATGGAGCAATTTTCACACCTGACTACGGGAGCTTTACAGTTTAGTAGCAGTAAGGGGTGATATAAATTTCTAGTGCGTGTCTGTATATCTGTACGAGTCCATGTACAGACTTAACGGCTGAACGTATTTTGATATAATTTTTTTCTGTTTGAAAGGTGACTTAATCGAGTGTTCTTATTTATGGGTCCAGCCGTTGAGAAGTTATCAAATATTTTCTTTTTTCGTTTGAAAACTGACTTGATTTAATATCTTCTAGTTTATACTTAAAGAAAATCGATCCAGGCTTTTGAAAGTTATCAAATCTTTTCTAGATATATTCTGTTGAATCTTTTATTAGTTTTTTTTTCGTTTAAAAAGTGACTTGATTTAATATTTTTTAATCTTTAATTGAAGAAAATCTGTCCAGCCATATATATATTAGGAGCTATGGTGCCACAGATACAGATAGAAGAGAACTCTTCACTTCCAATGGCTCAACCGATTTTTGTTCAAACATGCATACATATATACCTCAGAAATGATAACTATTATCGTTTCATCAACAAGAAAATTTATTTTTTTTTTTGATAACTTCCGAAAGCGTGGACCGTATAGACTAGAAAATATTAAATAAAGTCAAATTTCAAACGAAAAGAAAACCAAATTAAACTCGGCCTAGTAATTAGTTTGGAGCTCCGACGTCAAAGGCACACAGAGTCAACAGAATATATATAGAAAAGATGTGATATCTTCTAAACGGCTGGACCAATTTCCTTCATCTTCTAGATAAGAACACTCGATCAAGTCTCCTTTCAACTTAATCAAAATCGATCCAGCCATTTGATGTATACTCGTGCATATACACAGATGCACAGTCACACACTACAAACTTATAACACTCCTTTTTTGGTTTGGGTTTAAGAATAATCATTTGAAAACAATTCTGTGTCTGTTTTAATACTAATAAACCTACCTACAATCTTTTTTTCATTAAATAAATAAATTCTTTCATTTTATCTTTTTTAATGTTCAAATGTATTTTCATTTTATACTTAATACACTTTATAAAATTATTGAAATAAAAAAATTAATCATTGCCAAAAATTTTATCACTTTTTTATACAAATTACTCGTATTTCACCTTATTTGACCACCAGCCAGCCACTCGTTCTCAGTAATCTTCAACGATTCTAATACAGAATGTACGAGCTAAAAGTTAAAATAAACAAAGGTTTTGTTTGAAATAACGCCTGATCGTTAATACTTCAATTTTACTTACCAACTCGCCAATATTACGAATTTTATCTGCTACTGCTCTTATACGGCGTTTTTGACATTCGCTACAGAAAAATCTAGCGAAAATCACCCTTTGTTGCACATCTGCAATTTTGGCAAACATAGCATGATTTTTTGCTACAAAGCGTGAGTGTATTTTTCCAGTTCTCAGAAAATTAATTATAACAGCTGATTGTAGAATAAATATTAAAAGAACTTTTTTTTGGTTTTTGTAAATTGAGAAAAAAAAGCTTAGACAAAAAATTTTAAATATCTCACTATTAATTACTTGTTTTTTGTTTTTAATTTCTTCCACGTTCTTCTTCTTCTTTGTGGCGGCTCTGCAGTCGTAAAATTGTTTAAACGCAGGGGTTTACTTGTTTTTATTGCAAAAAAAAAAAAAAAAAAAAACACAGCTGTTTTAGCATTGAGAACATTTGCAATTTTCAATATGCAATGGTTTTTGGTCATGCATATTTATTCAAGTGATGCAAATCTCAGTTGCATGTGCTTTGTTGTTGTGGTCTTGCAAAATATAGCACGTATGCTACATTTGCAATACTTGCAGGACTTGCAAGGGCAGTATGCAACGAAGAGTGATTTCCGCTTCTGTTTTGTGCAGATTCCTACGTCAGCAGTGCTACCACCACATATTTTATAACTAGTAACATGCATTGTATATTGTACGGTTTTTGTCAGCTGACACGCAACATCACGATACGATTTTACTAATTCTACCTTTACCATTGTTACGCCACGTCGTTCTCTTCGGCTTGGACCACTTGCAAATCTCAAAATCGAACAAAGCAGATTCCTACATTGATTAATGGTGTTTCTTTGCTTATGAGTACATCACTGCTGGCCAGAGAAGCGCCAGAGTGCCGAACGGCTTTTTGTACAAATGAATGCACATACGCTTACACATTTCTTTCGGTTTTCTCTCTGTGGGCAGCATTGGAGTACATATATACATATGTATTTACATACAAACATTTATGCATGCACATCACTTGCAGGAAACTCACTTATTAAAAATAATAAACAACTTTAGAGTACTTACCTTTATACAAATATTTTTTAAACATTAAAAAATTTCATGCACAATTTGTTTACTTTAATTGTTTATTTTATTTATGTGCATGTCAGTTGCGTTCCAAGAATAGGGTTGCCGTTTTTTTAAGCTGAAACACCATTTTGTATGAAAAAATATAAACTAAAACAATTTTTTAACATGTTGGTAACAGTACGATTTAGTACATATTTGACATTAGGGCGAGTTAAGGTAAGCTGCACGACAAAGTCGAGTCGCGTTATACAAACGCTTTTCATTACGTAGTCGTCCATGAACTGGCTCGTCGTGAGTGGCCCTTGTCGCGTTCTACAAACAGGCTGTTAATTTGGGATTATTAGTGTGTTTAAAAATTTAAACTTAAATTGTGACAATTCCCATAAAAGAAACACTAATTATTAACTTGACTGCGCCCGGTCGAAAAAATACTTGTGTGACAACACTCTATTCTTAAATAGCTGTTGTTGTTATTTACATTTATTTTCTTTTACATACTCTTACGACTACAATTTGAAGCTGAAAAAAGTCAGCCAATGTAGCAATGGTAAAGTAAGAAAATAAAAAACATGTTGATTATTGAGTTCTTGTTTCAACTTTCTTATTTGTTATTGAGCTTCTCATTTGTTTAAATGAAAGTTTATAATATAATAACTCTAGTTGTTATAAGAAGCTTTGGGTAAAGGTTCCCTGATGATCTGCAATAGCAACAATGAAATGCTCATAGGATCCAGCTAAACCCCTCAATAATCAATTTCAATGTATTTTTAATAAAAAAAGCAATGTGAGTCCGATCACAGAGGAGATGTGTAAACATCTAGTAATGAAATTTTTTTTTTAAGTTTGAAGTACTTATGTTTTTAGTATCTTTTTTCAAATTAATTAATTAAAAGTATCAAAACTTTCAATATTGTAAATACATATGAATTTGTTGGCTTTGGTTTGTTTTTTTAAACTTATTTGGTTAGTAAATGGGCACACTGCAGTATATGTATATGTACTGCATTCAAAATTGCAGTCAGCAGTAAATTTACTGATTACTAAAAAAATTCAGTAAATTTTTACTGCTAATGAAATTTAATTTGCATTACTAGTAAAATCGTAGGGCCATAATCATAATAAAATTGTAGCAAGTGGCAAAGTTTTTTTTATTAAAATTTTGAAACTTTTGAATGAAAAACATTTAGCCACTTGGTAGAATTTCATTATGAATACGGGCATTACTGATTACTGAAAATTCAATGCACCTCATCATATAACAAATCATTTAGGCAATTCATAAAAATTGTAGAAAAAAATTTTAGTAATCAGTAAAAATTTACTTGTTAAACATTTTTTATTGTTTTTACTGAAACTTTAGTAGTACTGCAGTGCTCATCTATGGTAAATGCCTTTACTTTTACTTTTTAATTTTTAATTCCTGTTGTTCATCGTTTAGTTGTTGCTGTTCTTGTTGTTCTGTACGCATTGCAATTAAAATAAATTCAGTAAAGTGCGACTTTGACACGCGCACATTCAGTTTTGATAATTTTTTTTATTTAGCTTTCTTCATTTTTTAAGTTTTTTCATTTTAAACGATTTTTTTTCAGTTTTATCGCTTTTTCTCGTTTTGGCGTCTTTTTTCTCTCTTTGGGTTTTTTTTAATTTTCGCAATTTTTTTCATTTTGGCGATTTTTTTCTGTTTTTTATTTAGGAGATTTTTTCATTTTTGCGATTTTTTCATATTGGCGATTTTTTTGTTTAAGGATTTTTTTCATTTTGGCAATTTTTCCGGTTTTTCGCGATTTATTTCAGTCCTAGAGATTTTGGAGCTTTTTTCGTTTTGGCGATTTTTTTTGTTTTTGGCGATTTTTTTATATTTGGAGATTCTATATTTTTTGATTTTTTAGTTTTACCGTTTTTGAAAATTTCAAGAGTTTTGCTCTTACGGTTTCCAAGATACAGCAAGTTGTCAAAATTACAAAGTCAAAATTGCATTAACTGATGGAACGCCCATTGATTTAAATTTTTTAAATTTAGTGTTAATTGTTGTAGTCTGTATAAAAATACACTAACTTTTAAAATTTCAAGTGTATATATGTACATACAATTGTATGTATATTACATGGGATTTTAACATTTTTCGTCGCTCGTTTTGGAACACCCTTTAGTTTTTAACTCTCATGTATTTGTTGTTGTAGTGGCCAAATGTCTACACATTGCGTTTAAATTTCAAGTCCGTAGCTCTTACGGTTCATTTTCACCTTTGGTGTACGGAAATATACAGAAAAATAACCGGCGGCGGCGCACCGTCGGCTTCGAGCCGGTCGCTTGTTTCTCTGCTTGGTATTGCTTCTTTCAAACACTAATACACTCATACATAGCTCACACCGATTTGACAATGCAAATAAATCTCAGCAAAGAAATCAAAGTCAAAAGATTTTTACCCCCTAGCGTATAGATGTTTACACATCAAAAATATTTTACTTAATAAGTAAAATATTAATTTGGGATTATTAGTGCGTTTAAAAATTTTGAACTTAAATTGTAACAATTCCCATAAAAAAACACTAATTACTAACTTGACTGCACCCGGTCAAAAAATACTTGTGTGACAACACTCTATTCTTAAATAGCTGTTGTTATTTACATTTATTACAATTTAAAGCTGAAAAAATTCAGCCAATGTACATAGCAATGGTAAAGTAGGAAAATAAAAAACATGTTGATTATTGAGTTCTTGTTTCAACTTTGTTATTTGTTATTGAGCTTCTCATTTGTTTAAATGAAAGTTTATAATATAATAACTCTAGTTGTTCTCTAAGAAGCTTTGGGTTCCCTGATGATCTGCACTAGCAACAGTGAAATGCGCATAGGATCCAGCTAAACCCCTCAATAATCAATTTGAATGTATTTTTAATAAAAAAAAATATTTTACTTAATAAGTAAAATATTAATTTGGGATTATTAGTGCGTTTAAAAATTTTAAACTTAGTATTTTAATTTAAAATATTTTTTCAAAACAATGTGGCATTCCATAAAAATAGCTCGAATTTCCCACATAAAAACAAAAGTTACATTATTTACATACAATTCCATAATATGTAATAATTGTTAACCATTTCATAGTATTCTGATTTATAACACTTTTTTGATAGAGCAGTAAATTCAATCAATATAAACATACATATGTATATTCAATTAAAATATTGTTCATATATATAATTTTTTCCAAGCAATCACTTAATTGAAAAAAATTCAACAATAATTTTTTCTGTATAATTATGAGATAACGCTTAAATACCTTAAGAAATGCGTTTATCCGCACTCACTGTGGTATGTAGTGCATAATTACTTGAAATAAAATGCACATGCATACATACATATGTCTGTGGACTTTTGTGTGAAAATTAGTGTAAAAAACAGGGATTCAAAATTTGGGGTAAATAAGCGATAGAGGTATTTAACCGATGGGTAATTAAACGGGGTATAGTGTATACCTATTTTGTTTTGATAGCTAGTTCAGACAAACAGGCGATAAACTGCGATAAAAGTAGAGAAGATACCAATTTAGCGGGATTCGCAAGTAGATTCATATTGAATCCAGGTACCGAAGCCGACGAAAAAAAGTCGGTGGCGGTGGCTGAGCACAAAATGAACCGGCGGCGGCTAAAAATCGGCTTAAATCGGCTTGTTATATTGTACCAGATACGTCCAATGAATTTTTATTTGAAATATTAGAAAAAAGGGATTTTTTATATTCTTTTAAGATATGCTCCCGAATTACATCGATCCTTATTTTCGATTTTATCGTAAGCGACATGTTATCGAAAATATACTTCTTTATTGCAACTAAAATTTTATGGGCCTGTCCATAGTTTAGAATTATAAAAATGCCAAAATTGTTGATAACTTTTAAGATGCGGGCTGTAAAAATTAATCGTAAGCGACAATTTACGTACAAAAACATATTTGAATATTTTTTAAAAACTTTTTCTGAAATCGCTTGCGATAAAATTGTAAATAAGGCTCGATATTCACCTTAACTTGTTTTTACACATTTTATATGTTTGACACATCTTAGAATGACGCGTGTAATATATAAATTGATCTAGAAATGCTATGAAACACTGATAACAGCTTCGTCCATTAAGCACTACTTTTTGGCTTTTTAAATTTTAAAGTTGTATATCATAGCCGGCCAAAGTGGCCTCAGAGTATGGAACTTCAATCGGCGTCCTATAGTAAAATTTCATGAAGTCGGAAAATATTCGGTTCAATTTTTAGCCGAAAGCAGCCGCCTGAACCGGCGGCGGCTGAGATACCTGCAAATAAATCGGCGGCGGCTGAAAACCGGTTGGCTTCGTTCTCTGATTGAATCTACTTTATTCGCTCTCATAATTTTATATGGCGAAACAAGTTGCTTCGCACGTGATTGGGGGTGTGAAATATGAATATAGAGCAGTAACCCGCATAGCACAATTGTGCTGATGAAAATCACATACATGGTTATGCTCTTTCATTTAGTCGTCACTTTTTAGGGTTCCGTACACCAAAGGTGAAAAGAAACCCTATTGTTTGCGCTACGCTGTCCGTCTGTCCGTCACATGGTATTTTCTCAGGAAGCGTAAGAGCTACGGACCTGAAATTTGGACAGAGTATGTAGAACCTTGGCCGCTACAACAACAAAACATGAGAATTAAAAATTAAAAGGTGTTCTAAAACGGGCAACGAAAAATGTTAAAATCCCATGTAATATACATACAATTGTATGAACGTATGTATATTGAAACTTGAAATTTGTAAAATTAGTGTATTTTTATACAGACTACAACAATTAACACTAAAATTTAGAAAAATTAAAATTAAAGGGTGGTCCATCAGTTAATGCAATTTTGACTATGTAATTTTGACAATTTGCTATATCTTGGAAACCGTAAGAGGCAAACACTTGAAATTTTCCAAAAAAAAATTTAAAAAAAAACCGAAAATTATAAGATCGCCAAACCAAAAAAAAAAAAAATCGCCAAAAATTAAAAAAAAAACGCCAAAACGAAAAAATTTTCCAAAATTAAAAAAAAATTCCTAACACTAAAATAAATCGCCAAATTCGAAAAAATCGCCAAAATGAAAAAAACGCCAAAATGAAAAAACACGCCAAAAATATAAAAAATAGGCCAAAACGCGAAAATGTCGCCAAAACTAAAAAAAAAATTTAAATAAAAAAAATCGCAAAAATGAAAAAAATCTCCAAAAATAAAAAAAATCGCCAAAATGAAAAAATCGACAAAACAAGAAAATAAAGTGTCAAAACTAAGAAAGGAGCCAAAACTTAAAAAAATCGCAAAAAACTTGAAATTTTCAAAAATGGTAGAACTAAAAAACC
This sequence comes from Tachina grossa, assembly GCA_949987645.1. NCBI lineage: Eukaryota > Metazoa > Arthropoda > Insecta > Diptera > Tachinidae > Tachina > Tachina grossa. The sequence continues at coordinate 40,422,082 of OX465277.1, forward strand.
GAAAATTATAAAATCACCAATCCAAAAAAAAAAAAAAAAATCGCCAAAAATTGAAAAAAATCGCGAAAACGAAAAATATCGCCAAAACTAAAAAAAAAATTTTAAATGAAAAAAAAAATCGCAAAAATTAAAAAAATCGCCAAAACAAGAAAATAAAGTGTCAAAACTAAAAAAAGAGCCATAACTTAAAAAAATCGCCAAAACCGAAAAAACGCAAAATCTGCCAAAACAAAAAAACCGAAAAGACCCCAAAAACGAAAAAAATGCCAAAACTATGTATTATATAGGATGAAGTTTGTATTAAATTACATATCTAGTGTTCGTACGGGACCCTTCGTGCGCGAGCCAGAGTCGCACTTTACTGAATTTATTTTGTTTTGTTGTTTAGAGCACACGGAACGAAATTAGAGTTAAAATTTAATAAATTTGTAGAGCAAAAAAATAAATTTAAATAATTATGGTTGCTAAGAATAAATTTAATGTTGAATTTATACACTACATTATTGAATGGTTATTAAATTTTTACATTTTACTTAAGTTTTTATTAAATTGCTTATTTACAAAAAAAAAAAAAAAAATCAAACAACTAATAACCACATCATGTATTTTATATTACAAAACTTTTCTTCAAGTGCAAGATTATTTTACTCTCACTTTTCTCACCAATACAAACATATTTTATTTTGCGGGACACTGCTATAAGCACCGTTGTCAACTTTTAAACTTCAAAAAGCACTGAAACCAGGATAAAAACGCGTAATTTAAGTAAAAAAGCACTATACACATTTTGATTCTATGAGAATCAGTGAATTCTAAAATAAATTTGACGAAAACTTTTTAAGTTGTTATAAAATGTTTTAATTCTTTCGTCAACGAAGAAAAAAATCACCTGAAATTAGTCAAATTAGCAGCAATTGGCAAGTCTTTTTGACTTGCTGATTAGATTTTGAACTTGATGGAAGTAGTAGTTAAAATTTTAAAGATCAAGACTTAAAAAAAATGATTTTTATTAAGCAATGCTGTGGAAACATTCATTCACAGCAAACGCAATATTAATAACAGCAGTTTTGTACAATCTTATTAGAATATTTTGAAATGTTCCATTTATCTTCAGTGCTTGTTTTTTAAATGTTAAACTTCAAAAAAAAAATATATATGTATATATTATATAAGGAAAATTCTTTTTGAAATTTGGTTTTAGTGCCACCGCCAAGAAATGAAAAGCACCAAAAATTAGTTTAAAATAGCACCAACTTCAAAATTTTTCGCGTCAAAAATTTCAAAAAGCACTAAAAACGGTGCGAAAAGCACCAAGTTGACAACGCTGGCTATAAGGCTACTAACACATTGCAGTTAGAGAGTTCAATGCACTCAAGAGCGCCCATGGTGCTCATTTTATTTTTTGCTGATCCAAGACACAGAAAGTGGTCTACATTCTTTCCTTCTTCTATATCTTGGCAACTGCGGAAGACCGTCATTATATACAATTTATAACCTCTGTGTATACCCTCGTAAGGAACAAATACCGTTCAATTGTTTCCTATTTCTAGAAATCAAATAAACCGTGTTATTTTACTTGTTTTTCTTACTGCTTGGCGATCATGCAATCATTCCTCATGGCCCACTTTCTATTGTTTTCTTCCTCAGTCTTGCCCCTGATGTATAAGTTTAGAGAAATGGTGAATCTAAACAGTTCATATCTAGCGCAACCCGTAAGGTTGTGCCAATTCCTATAAGCTCGTCAGGCTAAGAGTTTTCCTGAAAGCCCATATGTGCAGAGATTCCGATGATTCTAATATTAAACTTATCCGCCATCTCGTTTAGAAATGTTCAATGCTAAGGCCACGATAGCGACTCGACTGGACTGTATATTCTTATGTTTATTAATTTCGGTTTTGTAGTAACATAAACCCTCAATAAGTCCAAATATTACTTAAAATGATATCTGCCTGAATAGCGCTGCAGTGATTGGGAAGTTTTTTTCTATGAGAAACAATCATACGCATGAGTATAAAAATAATATTGTGAACAATAATCGGCTACATATCCGCATTAAATCTGGCCTTAAAAACTTTTTTTGGCAACTTGAAAGTGGGTAGCAATGAAAATATGCGATTTAATGAAAAAATTGATGTATCAAATTTTCAGGCTGCTCGAATGGTACACTAAGGGTTTTCATGAGAATGTTAAAAAGTCTCGTAAACTGTGCAATTGTGCATTTTTACACTCTCGTAAATAAAATGTAAAAAGTTGTATGGAAATTTATTTACACAAACCTGTTAACTTTGCCCAACAATTTTCACCCGTAAACTTAAGCTGTGCAATTGTGCATTTAGTAAACAACAACTCTTTGGTTTTTTTTGCTTCCTTGATGCATTTTTATACACACACACACACTTTTTATTTTTAGAGAAATATGTAAATACGTATTTAATGCAAAAACTGCTCGAGTGCTTAAGCACAAAAATATTTTTAAGAAATTTCATTTGTAGTGTTAAATATTAGAGCCCTTGTGTCCCTCTTTTTCAAGCGGATGTGTCCAGTAAAATTCAAGATGCTACGAGCAAGGGGATTAGGATGGGACTCTAGTTTTGTTAAGTTTTTGCCTGCGTATTTTGCAATTTCTTGAGTCAGTAGTGGCATATTTAAATTACGATGTAAATTTGAGCTCGATTCCAATCGGAAATGGAATTCAATCCGTATTTTGGTGCTTTGCAAAACGAAAACCGAAAAAAAATTTCGGAATGTAATCACTTTAATTGGACGTAATTTACATTTTCTTCATGTTAAAGTAAAAAAATATATTTAAAAAAATTTTTTTCAATAAAGAATACTGTTTTTCATTTTAATTCAAAGCTGGATTACAATTAGTTAGTTTTTTTTAATTACTCAGCCATGTCACAGAGCTCAATTCCATTCGGAAACGGAATCCGACCCGTATTTTGGTTCTATAGAAAACGAAAAACGAAAAATATTTTCGTAATGAAACGGAATTAACATTTTCTGCATGTTAAAGTAAAAAAATATATTTTTAACAATATTTTTCAATAAAGAATAATATTTTTCATTTATTTATTCAAAGCTGGATTAAAATTATTTAGTTTTTATTTATTTATTATGTAAAATTCTGAAGTCATTACAAAAATAAAATCTACAGAAAAAATGTACGGAATTGGTTTCTTTGGTATTGCCATACCATTTTTGTATGTACTTTATCAAAATCTTCACATTGGCATCACACAAAACAAAAAATACAAGGCAGAATTAAAATATGCATACAAAAAAATTTAAAACGCCTAACATATGCAACATTATGCTATAATACAAAATTATGCTGTCACACTTGCAACATAAAAACTGAAAATTTGTTTTTTTTGTTGATGATATCGATCGGAGCCTGAAGCACCAAAATAAAACTCTAACGGAATGGTCAATACTGAATCAAAACCATTTGATCAGTTTTTGGTCAAAAATTTTTACTCAAGAACCCCAAAAACCTTAAAAACGATATGTAACTTGATTATGATAAATAAGACATGATATTATACCCCAGGGGGTGGTCGATTACGGGTGAAGGGGGTAAATTTTCGTACTTTTGACATCAAATTTGTAATCAGCTACTTCAAAATCAGTGCAATCGGCCGCACTGTGAGTCATTACAAAAATAAAATCTACAGAAGAAAATGTACAGAATTTGTTTCTTTAGTATTGCCATACCATTTTTGTTTGTACTTAATCAAAATCTTCATATTGGAAGCACACAAAATACAAACCAAATACAAACAGCACAACGATTCCGAGCTACAGGAAATTTTTAACAACGACAAGACGTCCCTAAACCTTGAGCGAATACAGTTAGAACCAAATATGAGCATTATTTGCGACACTTCAACATCCGAAAACAGACCATACATCCCGAAAAATCTTCGGAGAGCACTATTTAATATCGTCCATTCCTTGGCTCATCCAGGCTCAAAAGCAGTTCTCAAGCAAATCAAAAGGAAATATGTATGGATCGCAATGAATCGTGACGTCATCAATTGGGTGAAAGAATATATCGATTGCCAAAGAGCTAAAGTCACACGTCACAATCATCTCAGCCCAGGAGAGTTTCCAAAATCTGTCCTTCCTGAGTACAAAGGCTACAGATACTGCTTGACAATGATAGATCGTTTTAGCAGGTGGCCAGAAATTGCACCTCTTAAGGACATGTTTGCCGAAACTGTGGCGGAAAAATTTTACTCTACCTGGATTTCACGTTTTGGATCGCCGAAAACAATCACTACGGGCCAAGGGTCCCAATTCGAGTCAGCTCTATTTTCAGCTCTCTCAAAATTAATTGGAGCTCCTCGTATAAGAACCACGCCCTACCATCCAGCTTCCAATGGTATGATTGAAAGGTGGCATAGAACACTCAAGGACTCTCTAATGAGCACCAATTACACTCCATGGCTGTCATTGCCTACTCACTGTACTCTTAGGACTCCGAATGTGTTACAAAGAGGATATAAAATCTTCAGCAGCTGAAATGCTTTACAGAACGACAATAACACTACCAGGAGAATTTTTCTCAAATATGGAAGAGCCTTGTAACCCACAAATGTTTTTGATAAAATTCAGAGAATACATGAAACAGGTTCGAGCTAAACCACCGAGCCATCACAACAGCAACAAAACTATTTTTATTCACAAAGATTTGTATACGTCCACACATGTCTTTTTGCGTTCTCATCACGTCAAAAAACCTTTAGAGCCTCCTTATAGTGGTCCACACGAAGTAATCAAGAAAATTTCGGATCGAATATTCTCAATCAATGTGAATGGTAAACTCCAAAATGTATCTGTGGAGAGGCTTAAGCCCGCTTTTATTTTAAAAAATCCAGATATTCAACCACCACCGCTGCGAACGTATGAAAAAAAACAGTTGTCTTTAAAGATCCAGATGTTCGACCACCACTACTGAGAACCAATGAAAGAAAAAGATTAGTGGTCTCTAATAATGCAGAATCCGTGACCAAATCACTGGGGGGAGAGTCCTGTGGCAGCTCTATTTAAAATGTCAATTAAAAGCAGCTCTAAATTATGAACAAATACCTTTTTTCAATTTAACCGTCTCAATTGACAGCAATAAAAGATTTATCATACTGAAGAAGCACAAGCGTGTGTTTTACTTCTTTTACAATAGTTTTGTTGGAAAATTGTTATTTCAAAAATATAGCAAAGCCTACATAATGTAACATCAGAGCGCCCTCCTTCGTCGGTATTGTGTAGTGGAATCATCGGCAAAGTAAAATAACCAATGAAATGGTTACTAAGCACAGCTTCAAAATTTAATACGCCTCATTTGACGCCAGAAGGCGCTGCAACACTGCATTATTAAAAAGCGTGCAAAAAAGCAGAGTTGTAAAATAATGAAGTTTTCTTCTATCTCTTCCTTCACCACGTGTCTTCTATCACTATCCCTTTCCTAAAGAAGGTAACACCTAGTAATAATAGTAGTAGGCATTAATTGCCTGAGTGTTACTTCTCTGTAAAAAAAGAAAAAAAAATATGTATTACTTATGGTGTGTAGAACGATGTTTGATTAAAAAACTAAAGGTTACCACATTATTTCCCAATTTAGCTGTAAAAGAAATAAATTTCTGAAGATCGACTTGAACGCTTAAAAGTGCTCTCCTGACACAGAATGGCAAGACTGTTGTAAATTTTTTTACTTTAACATGCAGAAAATGTTAATTCCGTCCATGAAATTAAAAGTGATATCATTCCGAAATTTTTTTCGTTTTTCGTTTTCTAAAGCACCAAAATACGGATTGAATTCCGTTTCCAATTGGAATTGAGCTCTGTGACATGGCTGATAAACACGATTTAAACATTTTTTTCGGATTGATGAAAACGATCGGAATCTGAAGCACCAAAATAAAATTCGAACGGAATGGTTAATACGGAACCGAAACCATTCCGAACGGAATCTGTGATACGGCTGAATGCATGCCTTTAGAAACGATAGGGTAATTTGAAAAACACAATAATTACACATTGATTACCACGTTCATTACCACATCTGCAGAACAAGAATATATAGTTTTTGCTTGTGACGAGTGTTATGAATTATAGAATTCATTCCTCGGACGTATTAAAATAACACATTACTTTCATAGGAAATGTTATGTGTTAACAGTAATGAGTTCTGGAATGAAAAATTATACATGGTGAGCATTACCATCTCCTTTACTATTCATTACCTTTTCTCACTGGGAATTATATGATGAAGCACAGTAAAGTCTGCAACTTTAGAAAAATCGATCTCAAATTAATAAAGCCCATAATAATATCGACGGCAGTAACTTCAAATGCTGTACAAAATGTGTAAAATTTATTAAAAGTATATGATTAACCAGAGTAAAGTCTGAAACTTCAGGAAAATCGTTGACAAATTAATAAAGCCCATAATAACAAAAACAAAATTTTAGAATTTGTTTTTGTTTTGAATGAAATTGTTAGAATGCAAAATTTCCTTCTATGAAGTGATGAACACTAATACAGTGTTTAAACAGGCGATGGAAAAAGTATCATCATGTTAATTTAAGACCCAAGCACATAGAATCCGTCATACGTTAAAATTCCCCTTTTTCAACTGAGAGCTAAGTTGAAACACATGGTTTCTTATGGGGTCTGTTACATTAAGTATGTGTCCGTCAACGCAAAGTGCAAAATTTTTTCAACTTTTAACTTTCTGCGTACGTCGAGTAGTTTGACAGATAATGATTGTTTTTTTTTTTAATATTTAAAATAAAACAGGATTATAGCACATATTTCTGATATGAATCAAAATAAACTTGACTGTCATTAATGCATTTTTATAAATACATACATATGTATGTCACAAAAGCCTATGTATTTCTGAAGTAACTTTTAATTTCTCGTTTTCCTGGGAAAATCGCAAAAATGTTCCGCGAATATTAGGCAGACTTTTTCCGGGAATTCTCGCCCGCGAATTTCCGATTCCCAAACCCTGTTGGAAATGGAAAATGGCAAATAAATATTTACCAGTCCTCATTTAAGTCAATGGAAGTTGGCGTAAGTCGAAAATTGCTTCTTATTCATGTTTTCCTTTATATTTCGAATAAAACCTACTCGTTTCTGTATTGAAGTTGATGTTATGACATTTCGTCCAAAAAAATTCATCAAAATATATCGAGCAGTTTGAGAGACACACATACAAAGAAATTTATTAAATACTAGCAATTTCCGGCCATTTCCATTTTTCATTATTCTTTAACAAAATTTTGCTCATTTATACTATTAAAATGCCTTTTTGGGGTTCCGTACACCAAAGGTGAAAAGAAACCCTATTGTTTTCGCTACGCTGTCCGTCTGTCCGTCACACGCTATTTTCTCAGGAACCATAAGAGCTACGGACCTGAAATGTAGACAGATTATGTAGAACTTTAGCCGCTACAACAAAAAATATATGAGAGTAAAAAATTAAAAGGTGTTCCAAAACGAGCAACGAAAAAATGTTAAAATCCCATGTAATATACATACAATTGTATGTACATATGTATATTAACACTTGAAATTTGTAAAATTAGTGTATTTTTATACAGATTACAGCAATTAAAACTAAAATTTTAAACAATTTAAATTAAAGGGTGGTCCACCAGTTAATGCAATTTTGACTATGTAATTTTGACAATTTGCTATACATTGGAAACAGTAAGAGGCAAACTATTGAAATTTTCAAAAACGGTAAAACTAAAAAAATCCGAAAATTATAAAATCGCCAAACCAAAAAGAAAAAAAAAATTGCCAAAAACCCAAAAAAAATCGCTAAAACGAAAAAAAGCACCAAATTAAATAAAAATCTAACACTAAAATAAATCGGCAAAACCGAAAAAATTGGCAAAATGAAAAAAATCGCCAAAATGAAAAAAAAAGAACTCCAAAAACCGAAAAAAATCGCCAAAACGCGAAAAAGGCGTCAAAACTAAGAATCGCCTGTATGAAAAAAAATGAAAAAAAAAATTGCCAAAATGCAAAAAACACCAAAAACCGAACAAATCTACAAAACGGGGAAAAGTGCCAAAACTAAAAAAAGCGCCAAAATTAAAAAAAATCTCCAAAACCGAAAAAAATGCAAGAAACGCCAAAACTAAAAAACGCTCAAAACCGTAAAAAACCCCAAAAACGAAAAAAGTCAAAATTATTAATTATATAGGCTAAAGTTCGTATTGAATTACATATCTAGTGTCCGCACGGAACCCTTGGTGCTCGGGTCAAAGTCGCACTTTATTCAATTTATTAAACTATCCTCCCTATTATTTTTAACTGTTTCATAACATAAAATGCTTTGCATCGTGCAAAAAACATTTTTTATCACGAAATTGTTCTTAGCTTCCATAATTCTTTGAATATCTTTTACTGTACACATTTATTAAATTTTAACTTTAATTTCGTTTGGTGTGGTCAAAAAAACTAAACAAAAAACCATGAAAAAATTCGTAGATGCGTGCACAACTTTATTCGTCGTGCGTGCACAACCACAGAATACACAGAAGTGAAGAAAGTGACAGGTAAAAAAAGCTCCAATCAGGTTTTTGTTAAAATTCATGGAAGAAAGAGAAAAGTATAGTGTATTTGATACTGTAGTGTATTACTTACCAATTAACACAGCTAATAAAAATGTATTGCACTAGAAAGACGTAGCAAAACAAAACCGACGACAAAATTTGAGGGAAAACGAGACAAACTGAAAAATACACGTATCTTCCGTCTCGTGTCACTTCTGTATGTTTTGTGGCACAACTTTATGACGACTAAATGAAAGAGCATAAGCATCCAGGGATGCCAATTTAGCGCGTTCCGCGCTAAATTTAGCGCGTTTTAACTATGCCAAGCGCGCTTTTTTCCGTCTTAGCGCGTTTAATAAAAAAAGCGCTAAATTAGCGCGTTTTGAATAAAGTCAATAATACCATTTCAGTTCCATATTTTTTAACTTTTTTTGTATAAATTTAACAATTTTCTAATATCAAAAACTCTGATAAAAATTTTTAAATTAGTTAATGATTCAGCTGTCGCAAACAAAATTCGCTTGACCTTGGTTAGAATTAAAAACACATTTTAATATTTTAATGGCATATATTTTGAAATTTTACAACTAAAAATATGTACTACATACAATGACCCAAGAAATTAATTACAAAGCATCTACATTACAAGGCATCTACTATAGCTGAAGTACAAAAAGCATTTGAATCGCAAGACTATTCCACAATTTATGTGTTGTTACAAAGTTTTACAAATAAATTAAAAGTAAAAACGAATGATTTCGATTATTTGGAAGGCGATTCTGATTCTGTATTAAAAAATGATTTTAGTTTATTAAAACATAATGTCGAAGAAGCAATATTGCAAAATCTGAAAAATTAATTGTGATACGAGTACTAATACACACATCGAAATTCATTGAAATTTAATTTAGCACGTAGAAAATAGCGCGTTTTTGCTATAAATATTTGACAATGCTGTAACTTAGCGCGTTCTAGCGCGTTTTAAGAAGGGTAGTAGCGCGTTTGGATTATAAATAGTTGGCATCGCTGTAAGCTTCTGTGTGATTTTGTTTTCCACAATTGTGGCATGCCTTGCGGATTACTGTTATAGAATCCAACATTATTGGATACTCTTTAACTTGACAAAATTTTGTCTGAATTGAAAGATTTTTCATTAGTATTTAGTTGTTATGCTTTTTGGGGAAATGTTTGTCAAGTGTGACCGTAGCTTTAGTCATTCATATAAAATAATGGAATTTGAATTACGTTTTATATTATTATATACATGCATATATTATTACACATCCCGTACTTCTTCGTTATATTTTCTTTTGTATTTTGAAAGTTCATTGTACATACTTGCATACATACACACGTACATATGTATATACATCTATATTATGTACTATAAAGGAGTAACGTTAGAGACCAGTGTTTTAAAAATACCGAATTTAAAAAAACCGGTTTTTCAGTTACCCGAACTAAAAAAACCGGTTAATAGGTTAACCGACCATTAAATAATAAAGTAAATTAAACGTAAAAAAAAATTAATTTGAATTTAAAAAGCAACATAAGTAACTTACACAAAATTTGTAATTTGTGCTAAGAAAAACAAAAATAGTGACTAAAAGAATTTATAATGACCAAATGTAAATTTTATATTTCAATAACAAAACATAATCTAAATGTTTAGGAGACATACTGTTTTTCAATTTAGTTTTTATTAAATATGATACCGAGAAGATTCTTTTACTGACAGTTGATTTCGGATTAATCTTTAATTTTTCCCTTCTCTTGTTCTAGGAGTCATATTTAAGGTTATTGATATTAACACGCTTGCATTAATTACTTAAGTCTTGAATAGATTCTAACGTCAAGCTTAGTTGTTTTTCAAAACTTTCTTAATTTGATAAAATTTTAAAATCTTCAGAGTCTAATGCACTTTCAATTGTTTCATTTTACAATAAAAAATAGTCTCTTATTGGACTGCATAGCAAAGTCTTTAGTAGTAGACTTTGAGGAACATTTTATATATTTGCAATATTTCGGAAAACAACCATTATGTAAATACAAAAGTAGTATATCTAGGGTCATATTTTTTCCTTAGAAAATGCTCTCACGTAGTAGAATTTGTGCGAAACTGTTATATGATTTTCCAATTGTGTTGAACATAAATTTTAAAATTGCTCACTGCGAAATAATAACAACAGCTGATAACATTGAGGTGCACACAACAATAAAATAAGGAAAATTTACGATTTTTACAGATAAGTATAAAAACCGGTTAACCGGGTAGGAAAAACTGGTTTCCTAAAAACCGGAAAATTCGGTTAACCGAGGTTGAAAACACTATTACAGACTGACTGATTCATCATCGCCGACCCGAAAAAAATATAGCTATGACCTGAAATTTGGTATGTAGATTCCTCTACTGATGTATAGATACACTAAGAAGGGATTTTTGGAAATTCAGACGCGAAGGTGATAAAAATGGGCGAAAAAGGGTAAAATCGGTATAATTACATCTCAAGAACTAGACTAGGTATACTAACAATTCCAAAAGCATACGAGTGCTGCCTAAAAATAAACCGACATATGCTTGGTATTTTTTCGATATGTGTATGGGGGTAAAACTGAATTTTGGTATTTTTTTTTTGCACTCGACATATCTTATAAATATAACGTAGCGGAAAGACTTTTGGTGCGTTCTTTTCTTTTGGACAGAATCTCAGATGGGTTTTGGTACTTTCTGAAAATGTTCACCTATAGGTGGTACAATTTTAAGCGTTTTCGGTACATTTGTGTTAATCATAATGTACACATGTACATATACACATGTAAAAATAATTTGATTTTGCTTGCAACCGTTCAGTAGAAGCTAATAATTAATAAAAGTTGGTTTTAACGTTAAAACCAACTGTTAAAACCTGGTTTTACCATACAAATTGTTTTTGTTAAAACCAAATTAAAACCATTTTTGAATTGGTTTTAAGTTGGTTTTATGAAATGCAACCTTGTTTTCGCTGTGATAAATTCAGTGCTGCCAAGTTGAAATGACCGATAGCAGCTGATAATTTTATGCCTGTGAATAACAATAGATGGCGTTTGAAAAATTTTCAACTTAAAAATGGATACAGTAGCAACAATAATGAAAAAATTATGGAAAAAAAAAGATTTTTTTGGAAGGAAAACAACGAAAATATTTTAAATTGAACTGTGGAAAGTGAAAATAGACAATATGACTGACATTCATCTGCCTATAAAAAAGGTTTATCCTATAATGTATTTGTGCATTTTTATATTATTAACAATATTTCCAAGCACTTCTTCATTCTGTATAAGAAGTTCCACAATTTAAAAAAATTTTATTTACAATATATAAAATAATTTCCATTTTAGAGCGCATTGTGAAATATCTCAGTTTTTCATACAAACAAAACCAGTTGCACAGTATGTCCAACAAGTGTTATTAAAAAACAGAAAAAATGCAACAACAAATACATGCATTTCGGCAGGAGATTTATTTTATTTCGAGCAAAGTTATTAGACAGCCTGTGCGTTAAAACCTGAATTTAACAAACTTGCAGTGTGAAAGAAAAATCAGCTGTTTGTGGTTTTAACGTTAAAACCAGGTTTTAACTTTCAGTGTGAAAACACTATAAGGTAAGAAAAGGTATGTTTTTTCGAAGGGTCCAAATAAGGTACTAAAGGGGAAATACGGGGGAAACGGTCTAAATAATTTAAAATTCTGGAGAATTCATATAATTGAAACATTTTAAATCTGAAAATGTTTTCACAATGACATGGTTTTATAAAAGTTGGTCTTAACTTTAAAACCTACTGTTAAAACCTGCCTTTACAATACTAATTGTTTTTGTTAAATCCAACAATTTTCGAAGTGGTTTTAAGTTGGTTTTCTGAAATTCAACCTTGTTTTCGCTGTTATAAATTCAGTGCTGCCAAGTTAAAATGACCGGAAGCAACTGACACTGCGTAGTTCAGTGAATAATAATAGATACCGATTGAAATATTTTCAACTTAAAAATATATGCAGGTGCAACAATAATAAAAAAAATATTGAAAAAATGTTTTTGTAAAAGGAAAACAACGAAAATATTTTCATCGGCCTCTGACTGGCATCCATCTGCCTATGAACGAGAAAAAAAAATTACTATTCTTTGTTCTAATACAAAGACTAATGCCGGGTTTACATCTGTGTGCCATATGTCAAAAAAGCGTAACCACTAATTACTAATGCAAAACTGTTTGATTCAGACATGTATTTATTGATTTAAACGGTTTCCAATCATGTTGGATTCTCTGAAATTGTCTAATAGTTATGCATGAAACTCTTGCACTTAATAAATACGGATCTGAATCGAACAGGTTTTCATTAGTAATTACTGGTTACGTTTTTTTTTTCACATGGCACACATGGAATGAAAAATTTAAACTCAGCCTAAAGAATTTGATTTAATTATTTTATTTTCGATATAAGCAATGGTTGAATATTTTGTTCTACACTCTGTATTAAAAAAATATTTTATTTATTTTGTCAACATCGACGTCACGAAAATCATTATCAAAAAATTGGGGCTTATTTACTCGCTCTCGAGATGTTCAAAAACTGTGCTACTATTTAATAACCCCAAAATATTCTTAGTATTGTACTTCAATTCAAAGGAAACTAACTTGTTTTATATTTTCCCGTATTTAATATTCTTTGATCTTGTAAAACTGATTAGTGTCTCAATTTTAACATCCCATGGCGAAATGGTATATATCGCGGTATTATGTAAATGGTTTATTCCTAAAGAATTTTTTTGATTTTGTTCAGCAGAAAGAATCGTTTTATATTTATGACTTGGCGATAAATTTTATTTGCATCTCCAATTACTAAAAATTAATAAAAACTCGTTTCAATCTGACAACGTGTTGCAACGATAGACCATGGATTTGAAACATAACTGTACTGAGAGGATAATAAGCGCTATGGCACAAACCTTCTTTTACACTTTAATTAGATATCCATATAAAAATTAAACAAATATAAAAAAATTTTAAGTAAAGATCTTCCTCAAACACAAATTACCAAAGAAATAATTTGTTTTATTTAATTAGTTTAATATAAAAGAAAAATTAAGTTTTCCAGGCCTGGAGCAATGTTTTTTATTTTTCTATATTTTTATACCAAGTTATTTCTTTCTAAAACATAAAGTTTATTTAATTTGTCAACAACAAGAAGAAATTAATTTGACCTTGTTACTTTTATATACAAGAAAATTAAATTTTCCAATCCTGGAATCATCCTTTTGGATTTTTCTGATTTATTATACCAATAAAGTAGCTTTTTTAAAAATATGTTATGTGAACAAAAAAAAAAGGAAATAAGGAAAATATTAGTCTTATTTAGTTACTTTACTTAAAAAAAAAAGTTAAAAGTTTTTAAAGTTTTAATTTTTTATAGCAAACTTTTCTTTCCAAAACACAAAATAAATATATTTTATGTATTTATTTATATTTGATATTTTAAAAAGAAAAAAATAATTAGACCTAGTTATACTTATATCATAAAAGGTGTAGGTTTCCCAACCCTAGAATCATATTTTTAATTTTTTTGATTTCTAACACCAATCTACATCTCTTAGGGCCATTATTATAACTTGTCTTTAGTTAAAGGTAGGATTTTATTTAATGGATAAACACTCTCATTATTACAATATCACTTTAACGAAAAGTGAGCGATAAGTTAAAGAGAAGTTCATCCTACCTGTAACTTTTATCGTGAGGTTTAGACATTTGAAGTTGTCACATTTTCATCCGTTGCCACACTTTCTACTTTATAAATTACAGCCAATTTTATTTGGGCAAAATATGGCACAAAACATAAACAATACAACACAAAACACATAATAATACAAAAATAAACAAAAGAATTGACAAAAATGGTTTCATTATGTTTGTAATTTGGCAAATAAAGAAAAGCAAGTTGCCACTAAGTATTTTTAACAATCAATATCCACAGTATCCACATAAATGTTGCCACCAAACACAAATTGTATTATTTATTTTATTGGTCTGTTGTAAACCCCTCAATAATCAATTTCAATGTATTTTTAATAAAAAAAATATTTTTGGCCTGACCCACGATATAGAAAACGTTCGACTTGTCGCACGCTTACATTCAAAACAAAAACAAATTTTAAGATTTTGTTGTTGTTTCAAATGTAAGTGTGCGACAAGTCGAACGTTGTCGACATCGTGGGCTTGGCCTTTTACTTAATAAGTAAAATATTAATTTGGGATTATTAGTGCGTTTAAAAATTTAAACTTAAATTGTGACAATTCCCATAAAAGAAACACTAATTATTAACTTGACTGCGCCCGGTCGAAAAAATACTTGTGTGACAACACTCTATTCTTAAATAGCTGTTGTTGTTATTTACATTTATTTTCTTTTACATACTCTTACGACTACAATTTGAAGCTGAAAAAAGTCAGCCAATGTAGCAATGGTAAAGTAAGAAAATAAAAAAACATGTTGATTATTGAGTTCTTGTTTCAACTTTGTTATTTGTTGTTGAGGTTCTCATTTGTTTAAATGAAGGTTTATAACATAACTCTAGCTGTTCTAAGAAACTTTGGGTAAATGTTCCCTGATGATCTGCATTAGCAACAGTGAAATGCGCATAGGATCCAGCTAAACAACTAATTAAAAAAAGTTAAAGTTTCTCAACCCTGGAAACATCCTTTTTATTAATTTTTATTTTGTAATAGCAATTTTATTCGAACTGAAGTATAAAATAAGTTTATTTAACAAAAAAATAAAAAATAAAAAATTAAATTAGTCTTAGCTAGTTACTTTTATAATGCAAAATAAACTTTAAGTTTTACAACTCTAAAACCGTCGGCTCGATTTTGCTGATATTCAAAACCAATCTATTTTGGAGTCTCTAGCTTTTCTGGGAGCTTCGGGAAGCCGATTTCACGTACACCAGACGGACGGACAGACAGACATCGCTTGTTCGTCTTCCCTATTCATAAGGGCTCAAATGAATCGCATATTGTGGAATTTACACACGGAATGACAAACCCATATGTACCATTTACTATATTTGGTGAAGGGTATACATATACATAAATAAATAACATTTGCGAGCAGAATTTTTTCCTACCTAGCCCGAAACTCATGCAAAGGAATAAATTCATTCATTTTTATACTTTTACGTGATATAAGTGCATTTTAAATCCGTGGCACCGATGAAATATGCATTTGTACTTGAATATTCTGCTGCCGTTTTCAGAAAAATTACCAGAAAAAATACATTTAGTGCAAGTAAGCACTGGAGATGGGCACGTGTCGTGTTTTTTTTTCGTTACACGAACACGGACGACTAAACACGAACTGTTCGTGACAAAAAATCTGATTTCGTGTGTGTTTGGGTCGTTTCGTGGTGAGCAAAAATGACACTAAAAACACGAATCGATATTAGATGTAAAATATGTATGAATGAATTTTCAGTAGAGAAAATAATTGAATATTTTGTATTTTCAAACACACAACACCAGCATACTTGTTGGTATTTATGGGCCTCTGAAGCTTAAAATTCTGTACGTAAACCGATAGTATCAGCTGTGGTGGTAGATAGTATCAGTTGGCAGTGCCAACTCGGTGCGATATTTTAAAAAGCGACCATTGAAAAAATCAATTAAATGATCAGTATCGTGTTGACAAAATATTTCGCGTGCGTGTTTCGTATGTTCTTGTTATGCGTGTTCGTATCTATAGTAAGCACTGAGGAAAAAATAAGCGCTTCGGAAGCGCAGAAACGCACACACTACATCCCCTCTGATTTACGAGGATACAATAACGTAAGTGAATGACGAATTTTAACACAAACACTACGAAGTTGGTTGGCTGCTTATACTCAAATACTCAGTTTTTTTTCTCGCTTAAGTGGATACAAATTTGGATGCGAATGATGTTTTTAAATTGATGTTTTTAAATTGATTTGTGCACAAAAATAAGTATGTGCTTCGGTAGGTCAGTGGGTAGTGTTCTACCCTAACATGCGGAGATCTTGGGATCGACTCCTGATTTAAAATATAAATTGTATTTTTTTTAATTATCTCTTTATACATATATAAAATCGTAGTGTGTTCTTATTCCTAACGCATAATCTCCGGAACTACAGGGTGTCTGGTGACAAATTTATATTTTTAAATACGATTATTTCAAAAAGCAATAAACGGTGAGGAGGGAGGGTGGTGCCGTTGGAATTATCGGTTGTGCGGATTTGTTAGTCACGATGTCGCAGTGGTCGAGTGCGCATCGCGCGTTCGCTCTGGAGAAATTTTTAAGAGATGATTCTTACGTAATTTCTCGTCAACAATTTTGTTCAAAGTTCGGTATTCGGCGAATATGTGATGGACCAAGTGCAAATTTAATTCGTTCATGGGTGCAGAGATTCCACGCAACTGCTTCGGCTATGAATATCCCGCGGCCAGGGCCAAGTGGATCATCAAAGGCTACCGAAAACATTGAACTGGTTGAAAGCAGTTTACGCGAAAATCCGGGACTTCCAAAAGCGATTATTCGTGCAATTTTAAAAAAGAATCTGAAGTTCCATTCTTTAAAAATTCAAATCGTTCAAGAACTGAAAGAAAGTGACTTTCATTCACACAACAATTTTTGTGAAATGATGTTGGAGCGTTTTTTGCACTGTAAATCAAATTTTTTGGAGCGGCTAGGCTCATTTTCAATTAAACGACCAAGTCAATAAGCAAAACTATCGTTACTGGTCTCCAAGAGTCCGCAATCCCCGATTGGAACATCAGAGTTAACAAAAAAAAAAAATTATTGAGGGTACGACAATGTTTGCCGGACTCAGCTACGAGCTAGATGCATTCAGAAACTCATAACTCGAGAGCTATCAAATGGGACATCACGAACAAGAATCATGTGATACCGAAGCACTTTGGCAAAGGAGAGTTGTGCTCTCCCTTGCACACACCAACGAATATTCTTGCTGGGTAAGCAGCTGGCTGTAAGGCGACAAATGCATCTAGCGGAATTTGAAATAGTGTGTTCGTGTAGCCTGTTGAGGTGAATGTGTTTAATACATTAAATGAACTTATAGGTATGTATGTATTTGTGTTTACAAAAACATTAAAAAATGTTAATACAATTAATCAAAATATGTAAATATATTTTAGTCAATAGACGAAGTAGTCGATAAGTGAAGATTTAAAAACTTCGTTTATGTATATACAAGTTTTATTTAAACTTTAGGTCCTTTTGTAAAAAATTTATAAGAATTTTATTAGTTTATCGATATTTCGCTGCAACGTTGTGTAGCTTCTTCATTTATATATATGGTGACCATATTTTTCAACGAAAAATAATGGATATTTAGAAATGTAATACAAATTAAATTAAGACGCATTAAAAATGTGACTGAACTAAGCCAGGAGGCTGATGTAGTTATATCAGCTTTGTATGATGTTTGACATTTCCTGCAAGAAACATGCGCTCTGAGATGTTATCCTGTATCGAAAAGTGTGATGGTAATTTATACCAGAAAGTTCATGTGGTTTTGACTGTTGTAATATTTATTCTAGAATTTCGAATACCGGACTGATGTGCCTTGTTTGGGTATAAAATATTAGATTAACTGAGTTGGCAACAAATTCGACACATTGAACATATGTATAGATGTTGAAATTTTTGGGTTTTGAGATAATAAAACCGATCAATTCAATTAAAAAAAAGGAAAATTTTTTTGAAAAAAAAAAATCAAAAAGGACATAGTGTAAAAATAGGAAGCATGTACGCAATTAAAGCTACAGTCGGCTTAAAAGTGCTTAAATATTTTGTTTTTATTTAACTTTTTATTTGAAGTTACTTTTTGAATTGCTGAAGAAATGTTATATCTCTTTTTCCGGACCATTAAAGATGATCCAACGAGTTCTCTCTTTAAATTGTATCTGTTTATCTCTAGTTGCGTGCAGTATTATTTCAAATATTGTATAGAAATATAACTTTAGGGTAAAATGTCAAAATGCTAATTAAACTGTACGCCATTAGGCATTCTTCTCTTTGCAGTTTTCAAATGCACATTTTATGCCTGGAATCCTTTGAAACATTGAAAAAAATATAAAACTGTTCACAAATGCTTTAGAAAAAACTTTGTTTTGCAACAATTTAATTAATGTTTTCACAAATGAAAACGAAACTCATTTACAACTTAATGTGAAAACTTCGAAAATAATTTCCTTGCATCGGTTTTATAATTTCAGCTTTTGTTCTTTCTCAGTTAATTTGTTGCTATATTTGCATTAAAGTGTCGTGGTGGAGGCATAGGTGGCGTTGTTTTTGTTGTTGTTAGTACTGTTGAGGATGATATCTGTGGCGGTGGTGGTGGTGATTGTGGTGGAATGGATTTTTTGAAAGGGGGAATCAATGGTAATGTTTCAGAAGGACAATAATAGTGGCTGATATGGTTTTGATGATGGTCGCGATAACGAATTTGTGTTTGATTTATATATTGATGTTGCTGCTGAATTTGTTGATTTGTTGATGTTGCAGATGTTGTTGCTGTTGTTGTATTTCTTGTATTGAAAGGATTAAATACCAACCTTGAGTGTGGAAATTGCATTGATGGGGCATTGAAAGGTGTTGGCGTGTGTGGCGGTTGTAACGCTTGCGCTGCCGTGTCCGGATGGAGAAAGTTTTTCCGTTGTTCCACTCGTTCTTGATGTTGGCTCAGGCAACGTGTTATTATGTCTGGCAGACTTTCCATATGATCCTATGGAGGGGTTTATTTTTGAGGAAAGTTAAGAAATACATTTTAAATTAAGTAAGAGTTTAATAAATAAAAAAAAAACTATACAAAATTTAGTAATAAACAAAAATATTTTTTTATACTTTTAAAGCTTGCAATTTATCTTCTAAGTTTGTTAAGCGCTCCTCTATGGCATCTTGCCTACTTGACATGTCTGATATTATTTCATACACTGTATTTTGTGTCTGAAAATTTAAGAGAACAAATGATTATGAGTATAATTAGATCCACGATTTGGTTATATGATTGGAATATATGGTATGAGTCTTTTTTTTTTTTTGATAAATGTTTAGCCTAAAAGATGTGAATATGGTGAGATAATTTTACACTTTTTGTACAATAGGGTAGAAAGAGTTATACAAATTAAATGGAAATTAGGCAAATATTGTATAAAATTGTAATTTTATATATTTTATTTTATAAAATTTTTTCTTACTTTAAAAATATGTCATATTTAATACAGCAGTGTATAGACAGTCTAGGTTCGATAGTACTATTAAAGGGAAGTTTACATGTACACTCAGTTTGGCGATATTGGTGGCCAATTTTTTTATGGACCTCCAAAGATTTCAAAAACCAGTGCGCCCTCAAAAAATGATGTCATCAGCTTTTCACCAAAAGCTAATTCAGACTTGGTGATAGTCATAAACTACATATACATATATAAAAATTTATGCCAAAAAAAAATAATAATTTCTTCGGGCACTTTTTTTGTATTTAAAATTTAAATTTCGTTCCATATCAAATGCCACAATAATCCTCCAGAGCTTTATGTGACGAGTAGAAGACAAGAGCTGATTTAATCTTAAAAGAATTTTATTCGGATGTCTCGAACAATCTGCAAAGATAGGTAACTTGCAGATTGTATTATACAGGTCTGCACAGATTAGGATTGCCAGTTTTGAAATCGTAGAAATCAGTACATGAGAGAAAAAAAAAATCAGTACAATTTAAAAAAAAAACAGTACATTAATTTTTTCAATATAAAAGGCTTTAACTAGGGATGTAACTAATACCAGTTTAGCGCATGCGAATGCGAATACTACATTTTAATTTTTGCGAAAGCGAATGCAAATATTATAATACGTTAAAAAATCACATGAAAATAAATTTATATAAGAACATGAAGTTGTCTTACATACATAGATGTACTACATATAGCATTTTATTTAAACTGAGTCTTGCATTGAGCAAAAATTTATTAATTTATTAAAAACATGAATTCATAAAACAGAAAGATACATACATATGTTTGTATATGAAATTAATGAGTGACACTTGTTTCGCGTGGAATTTTCTACAACAATGACTAGTTAATATTGTTTGCGATTCAAATTTGTTTGTACGAAGTAATGAATGGTGCTCAAAACATTTTTTAAAAGTTTTAACAGACTAGTCTTAAGTAGAAAATACTGCTGCCGAAAATACAATGCCTTTTCTTTTTCAAAAAATGAAATAGGTATATTTTCAAACACCGCTGGACTTTAGTTTAATTTTGATGCTTATGAGAACTTTTTTATAGAAAAGCTTTCTGATAAAGCTTTGGAGAATGGCTTACTTATAAGTCAGCTACGTCCAAGCCATGTGCACAATGTGCAAACTTTTATAAGGAGTTTTTTGTGCTTTCACATCGACGAGATGACAACTTTCTTAAATAAAATTACTTGCCGGATTAAAAATTGTTTGCAGTTCGTTCAAAAATGCCAAATGTGCACAGTTGATCACGCATACGCAGAAAAAATTCGCAGAACTTCTGCATAAATTTGCTGAATCTACGAACGTACCCTATATTTATCTTTTTCATGCAGGCTTAAAATAATTTTCGTGTTTTTGACGTTTGTTAATGGCAAACTTTTTTCGTAAAAGAAGTACAAAATTTTTTTGTCTTAAATATTCCCATACATTTTAGCAAATGCAAATAACAAAAATAAGCGAAAAATTTGCAAATGCGAACATACGTTACATTCCTAGCTTTAACCATTCTTAAAACAAAACATGAATTCAATGTATACTTTGTACCAAGGCATATGTAATTAATAAAAATCTAGGCGCGCGCCAGTGCGCCAGGCCAAGTTCCGGCCAATGCACGCAGTGTGTATATTTACAGGAAACCATTCGAGCTGTTTTTACCCCCCTCATAACTTTGTTTCCCGCGACGGTAAAATTATGACATTTAAACCATAATTAGAATAAATTCATGTAACCTCATACGCGAAGTTTAAAAGTTTTACAATGAAAGGTTCCGGAGATATTGAGGTGCAAAAAGTGTAAATTTTGAGACATACTCACTGACTCACTGATCACTCATCAAATTGATAAAGCACTTCCGCTATAGGTACAGAGCTAAGATTTGGTACACGAGTAGATCTAGGTGAGCAATGAACTATAAAAATCTGAAAACCCAAAAAACTTGACCAAGAGGGCGGGGCTACGCCCATAAAAATTAAAATCTGTGCAAGTGAGCTGAAATTTGCTACAGAGTTAGGTCTATGTGAGCAATACACCAAACAAAATTTTAAAACCCGAAAATTTTGGCCAGGAGGGCGGGGCTACGCCCATAAGGTCTAGAATTAAAAAAGCAAATCAAAGGAGCTTAATGGGAGATATTTTATTGAAATTCGGCATACATACTGCGATAATGCAAGCCTACAAATTTTTGATTAAAAAGTGGTCGTTGACACGCCCATACAATTTAAACCTCAATTTTCATGTACTAGGGCTCAGCATATTTAGATATATAGGGTGTTTTTTTAAGAGGTATAGAACTTCAAATTGAAATAAAACACAAGAAAATCGTTTTAATGTCCATCAATTTGGCTTTAATGGAAGGATAATTTTATGCCATTAATGTTTAAATATAATTTCGGGCATGTGGCCGCCGCGGCTGGCTCGAATAAAGCCAATTCTACAGGTTCAATTTTCAACCACTTTTTCGAGCATATGGGACCGTATGTTGGCAATAACGCCACGAATGTTGGCTTCCAAGTCCCCTAACGTTTCTGGTTTGTTGGCGTAGACGAGCGACTTCACATATCCCCAAAGAAAATAATCCAATGGTGTCAAATCACACGATCTTGGTGGCCAATTGACAGGTCCATTCCGCGAAATTATGCGCTCATCGAATGTTTCCTTCAATAAATCGATTGTGACGTGCGCTGTGTGGCATGTAGCGCCGTCTTGTTGGAACCACAACTCATCCACATTCATGCCATCCAATTCGGGAACAAAATAGTCGGTTAGTCGGCTCCAATTGCTGTGCACGGTGGCGAATCGATTCATTCGGGTCCTCTTCAACACTTTGCTCTACAGCGGCAATTGTTTCTTCGGTGCGCACTGTTCGACGTCTCTGCGGATGCGTATTATCACATAGAGTAAACGTAGTGCGAAAACGATCCATGGTTAACCGAATTAATTGCTCTGATGGACGATTATGTCGACCATAAAATGGACGGAGCTTGCGGTAAACTTCGCGAACTGAACCATTATTTTCGAAATAAATTTGCACGATTTGCAAGCGTTTTTCTTTTGTCAACCTGTTCATGATGAAATGGCAAACCAAACTAAATATTAATCACTTGACAGCTGACAAAATGGCCACCAGTTAAAAAAGTGATGCCAACTTAAAGTTCTATACCTCAATAAAGAACACCCTTTACTATTTCTGTACGTATTATTATCCGTTTGCAACGAAACTTGACACGAATAATAAGCACTGGCCGAAAAAATTTTGAGTTTGGAAAAGTGGGCATGGTTACGCCCATAAAAATTAAAAGTTAATTTAATTATTATTTTTCGAACTGCATTTGTTTCTATATTTATGATTTCAACAGGCTAAATTTCGTATCGCTTTTTAAGCCAAATTACATGTCATAATTATTAATGAACAAATAACACCAAAGTTAGTTGTAAATTTTCTGACAACACATAGTTGAACGGAACAGCCAGCCGTTTTCGAAGGCCACTAAACCTTCATCATCAGCGTTCTTCTGTGTTTGGTCCACTGTGTGTTGTGTCAGTTGATGTAGATTTTTGCTTTATATACGAAACTTTTTTTGCAAATGGAATATGTGAATTGTTTTGATTCATCGTATTTCAATTTGCTGAAAGATGTTTTGTAATGAAAGCTCACCTTACCATCTCTAAATTTACAACAGTCTTACCATTGTCGTTTGTTCTTTACTAAATATAGACATGTTAGTTAATTTGCTTATTTTTGTTCTCCTTAAGACAAATTTTTTTAGTTTGTTACTATTAAGTATATTTATTTAATTTTTGCCACAAGCCAATGACAATTAATTTGATTAATTAAAAGTTGCGCTAAGGAGCTGAAATTGGATATAAAAGTATGTCTAGGTGACAAAACAACAAGAAAAACCTGAAAATCCGGAAATTTTAGTCAGAGGGGTTGGGCTGTGCCCATAAAAATTAAAAGTTGCGCTTATGAGCTGAAATTTGATACACAAGTAGGTCTAGGTGAGAAACCAACTAGAAAAATCTGAAAAACCAAAAAATTTTACCAGAATTGACGGAGCCACGATACTATTGTTTGAACCTGAAACTTGCAGCCTTATTAATAAAACTTATTAAGGCTTTTTAAGAAAAATTTCGGTCTAGCATATTTTAGAAGAAAATCAGCATGAATCATAAGCGCTGCTCACTACAAAATTGTGAGTTTAAAATAGTGGGAGGGGTAATGCTCATAATATTATAAGGTATAGTTCACACTAGAGAGCTAAAATTTTATACACAAGCAACTGTAGATGAGTAAGCTAATGGGAAAATCTTAAAACCAAGAAGTTTTATCCGCTAAAACTCCAATTCGCACTAGAGAATCTAGATCAGAGATCACTAAGAAAAATCTAAGAAACTAGAAGTTTGAATCAGGGGTTGGGAAAAAGCACTGTAAACTCAAAATTGTGTTAAATTTTACTGAAGCTTTTAATACACATTGCTCTTATCCAAAGTAAAAATTTCCTGTTTTGAAAAGTGGCCGTGACTACACCCATAAATCTTAACTTTTTCTTTCATGTACTTCGGCTTAGCAGTTTTTAGTCTATTACTCATGTATTTCTCATTAGCTTTTTCCTACGAAACTTAACATGAACCATAAGCACTAACAGATGTTAAGGTCGGTGGGCCAACCCATAAAAATTTTACGTAATATTATACTGTAGAGAGCTGAAATTTTGTAGACAAATAATCCTAATTGATTTACTCAATCGGAAAATTTAAAAATAAAGCACCAGCTACCTTATGGAAAATTTGCATGCACATTGGGCATATCCTTTTGATTTATGTACTTCGGCTAAGCAGACTTTAACATGTAAATATATTGAGAAAATAGGCGGGATCACTCCTCCTAAAATTGACGCTGTATTTTATGTACATGTTTCTTTCCAGATGACTCTTAACAAATTGCGTACACACTGGCGACCCGTTGTAATAACACAATAATTCATTTTTAAGGTGTACAATCCAACACCCATCACGCTCTAACCCATTATTTTATGCAACTATGCCATTTTTAACTGGCGCAGTGATCATGAATAGAAATAAAACATTCTAGAAATTTTAAGTTTAAAAAGTGTTATCATAGAAAATTTTTCAAAAAGTAGTCAGATCCTCACAAAAACATCAATGTGAAAAAAGGCCAAGTTCCTACTAAAGGGTTGCATTTGTATACTCGTTTGTATAGCCAAAACAAATATACCATGGTATGTACCATATAATTGTAGTGTGAGCGACAGAACTAGTATAAGAGTTATTGTGTGTGCGTGCTTTTCCAAAATAAAATACAATTGAAAACAAATAACAATTGCTTATTGAATTGCTGCTGAGCAACTGTTTGATCTGTTTTGCTCAAAAAATACATATTGTAATACAAACAGCGTTGCCGCTTTGGTTACTTTTAACCAAAATTGGTTACTTTTTTTCCAATGTGTACTTGTGTCCTTTTTTTCCATTTTGGTTACTTCTCTTCAACACAAAAATAACCATTTTTATATAGTATATAAATTTGAATATAACTAACTATTGAGATAAACTATCACGTGATTGAAAGATTTTTCGTGGCTAAAAAAATATGGATGTGACTTCCAAACAGATGGTAAATATTGTATCCCAACACAAATTGATCAGATGTTCTAAATTGGAAATAAGATGTTGAATTTCGGGACAAAGTTTCAAAACATACAAATGAATTCAACGAAAAAATTGTTGGTGACTTTATTAAATTTTGTTTTTAGTTTAATGCCATTTTCACACACTTCGGGGTCTTCTGAAAAAATATTTTCCCAGCTAGGTTTAGTCAGAATTAAATTACTCTTTGAGGCAAAGTTGTAGCTCCTATCATACAACAAAAATTGTGAACATATAAAATTAAAAAAATATTACCTTCAAGATCAAAATCGCAAAAAATTTTAAAAAAATTTTGAGTTTTATACCTTTTTCGCCTGTTCAGGTACATAGGTAGCAAGCGGCTCAAAATTCAAGGAAACTATCAACGATAAAAATGTCCCTAATATCTCAATAAACAACTTTCTACAAAATATGAACTTCCTAGGAATGCTTCTTAACACCGTTTGGGTAGCGCTTAGGCAGCCACAAAAGTAAAAAATTTCAAAGCAAATGAAATTAAAAAAACGGTGTTAAGAATCGTTCCTAGGATTGATTGATTGGTGGTTGATTATTTCTTTGAATATTCAACGGTTTGCTACCTATGGACCTGAACAGGAGAAAAAATGTGAAAAAATTGAATTTTTAAATTTGCCACAGATACATATATTTCTTAACGGAAGTACAAATAAAACAGTACATATGTACATATATTAAATATATAGAGATTTTGGTTACTTTTTGTCGCGTTTGGTTACTTTTTTCCATATTTTGGTTACAAAAATATTTTGGTTTTGGCAACGCTGAATACAAATACATGAAAAAACCACTATTGAAACAAATACATGATGTGCAGATGTATGTGCGGACGTTCATTATATTATTTTGTGGCGCAGCCAAAGTATAGAGAGAGAAAGAGACAATTTTGCTCTAAGAGTAATTACAAATGCATGTGTTTTATGTACATGTATAATTTACTTACATATGTATGTGCAATTTTGCTTTCATTCCAAAGTATAGAGAGAGAAAGAGACAATTTTGCTCTAAGAGTAATTACAAATGCATGTGTTTTATGTACATGTATCATTTACTCACATATGTATGTGCAATTTTGCTTTCATTCATTCATTCATCAGCCAATTACATTTTTTCTCAACACATCATAAGGCACTTATGGTAAAAGCAGTTTTATGTGTCTTATTTCCCTTAGAAAAACAAAAAAAATAAATGTGTTGTTTTCATTTGCTCATTGCCCAACCATACAATAATTGCTTAAAAAATCAACATTTACAACTAGTAACAGAAAACGATAAATAAAATATTTGTTCATACCAGAACCAAAACACACGCAAAAATAGTGCAAACAGATGTATCTGTGCAATGCTATAGTTCCTACCAAAAATTTCAGCCATCAAAAGCAGTGAGATATAAATTTTGACCAAGTTCTTGTTTGGCACAACACCTTTCACTGACATATGCTATGCGTTATGTACATTTGTAATCCTAAGGGTGTCATATAATTTTTAGATAATCTGCTAACTTGGCAATATTAATAGTAATAATAATATTAATATTAATAGTAATAAACCAAAAAAGTTTGTCTTAAGTAGAGCAAAAATAAGCAAATTAACTAAAATATGTATATAAAACGACAATGGTAAGACTGTTGTAAATATAGAGATGGTAAAATTGAGCTTTCATTACAAAAAAGCTTTCAACAAATTGAAATAAGATGAATCAAAACAATTCACACATTCCATTTGCAAAAAAGTTTCGTATATAAAGCATAAATCTAGAATAAAATAGAATAAAAAATTTATCTGCTTGTATTATTCACAAATTTTTTTAAGTGTTAGTTTTTCTTCAAGCACTTAACTCTTATAAGTTCTCTGGAAATGTGTATACACATTTGCTTCAATATCAGTTGCTCTTTGTTAATGAAATAATTGCTTGGGGGCCGTTCACATATTACGTAACGCTGTTTTTCCCCGATTTTTGACTCCGCCCTCTCCCCCAGAAACAGATCGTAACAAAACTAAAATTGTAGGTGTCCCTATACACAGTTTACAGTTTATTCCTAAACTGTATGTATGTGTGTATGTATTAGTGATGCGCGAGTGTTAGAATTCCCGAATATTCGGCCATTTTAAGATATTCGTATTCGTATTGATATTCGCCTAATTCCAGTCGTCAACATCAACGTCATGTCAATACAATACAAAAACTGTTCAGTCGCTCTCGAGAACAATTCTGAGCTATTCACAGTCTATTTCTGTTCTCTATCGAAGTGACGTCGATGACGACAACTGTAATAAGGGTTTAATATACTTGTAGCCAACTTGAAAACAAACAAAACAATCTTGTGGTGCAAGTAATATTAACATAGTTAAAGTACTTTTCTTCAACTGAAAAGAGGAATGTTTAACTTCAAAACTAAAAGTTAAGAAGATTTTTCTCCATCAAGCCTATTACAATGAGGTGTGTAATCAAAACCAAAACCAACACTGACTAAATATTGCCTAGCTATAGGTATTAATATCCTGTACTTTCTTCTATTTAATTTGAATTATGATAAATGATAGACGTCATGTGCTATCCGTTTTTCAGCCAAATATTCTGCTATAGTTTTCCGTATTGATAACTGAGCAGTATATGAAAAACTAACATGAGAATTGTCATTAGCGTCACGGCCGCTTTCACTGTTATCTATAAGTAGTCATCGTATCTTTTAGAGATGCGAATTTTTTGATTTCGAGATCTTTACTTTCATCTAATCTTGTACGTTTCGGATTTTGATTAAAAAAGATTGAAGATGACTCTGTTTTGCCTTCTTCAAATAAATTAGGGAAGTAACGAATGTTCGTATTCGCTTTCGCATTCGCGAATTATTCGCTTACTTTTGCAATTTGCATTCGCTAAAATGCATGCGAATGTTTCAAGCGAATACTCACCAAAATCCAGCTGTGTTTGGAAATATTTATCAGTTTTTGAAAAAGACTTAAGACTAGTCTGCTCAAACTTTTGAAAAATGTTTTCTTTGTACAGAAAATTTTAAATG
Source organism: Tachina grossa (assembly GCA_949987645.1). Lineage (NCBI taxonomy): Eukaryota > Metazoa > Arthropoda > Insecta > Diptera > Tachinidae > Tachina > Tachina grossa. The sequence goes on from OX465277.1 coordinate 40,450,650, forward strand.
CAAACAATTTTAACTAGCCGTTGTTTGTTTGCATTTCACATGAAATGTTGAATGGGTTAATTGCGTAACATTTGGTAAATTTATATTTTATTATCTATACTTATTTTAATATAATTTCATATATACATCTTTCTGTTTTAAGAATTTAATAAAATAATAAATGTTTGCTCAATTCAAGACTCAATTTAAATAAAATGCTATATGTAGTGCATCTGTATATAATACAACGTCATGTTCTTAAACAAATTTAGTTTCATATGATTTTTTTAACGATCGTGAGCATCTGCATTCGCTTTCGCAAAAAATGCAAATGCATTATTCGTTTTCGCATTCGCTAAACTGGTATTCGTTACATCCCTAAAATAAATCTATAATGTGCGTGAAATTATCAACCAAAGAAAATTAATTTTATATCTTGGATCAATGTAGGTTACCGTGGTGAAAAATGTTACATTTTCTAAGAGTGCAATTTGTTTAAAGAGTGCATTCAGCGGGAGGACTTTAAACATACACATTGTTGGGGTATTTTGGGAGATCAAATGACTCAATATGATGTCCATTACGGCTGTCCCACGATGTAACCAGAAATCGTTCGATCGAATGCTTATATCAGAAACGGGTCACAGTTTGAGAACAATTGTGTCTCTAGATTATTTTGTATAAATTGGCTTTTCTGCAAAATATTTTAAATTAATATTTATCATGCCATGTAATAATCCATTTAATTTATTACAAAAATTTTGTTATAAGTTTAAAGTGTTATTTAATGGCAACCATTAAAATTTTGGATAGTTTTTAGTAACGTCAATGAACGTTCGCGTAAGCATACAAAATTTTTCGTACTTTATTTTGCAGACCAGAAATTTCACTTACAATATTAGTATTCCTAAAGTTTTCAAAGAGAATCTCCTCCCTCCATAACAATTTGTAACAAAACTCGAACGTCCTCCCTCACCCCCTGGAGCGTTGCGAAATATTGTAACAGTCCCTTATATATATTATATATACATATATTGTATTGGGATCTCTCAAAAGTTACCGTCAATATGTATGTATGTATATAATCGGAATAATATATTTACAAATATGTGTAAAGTTTTCCCTTTGAATGAATGGACCTAAATATTTTTGTATGAATCAATTGTTAATTTAGTACACTCAAGGCAAAAGTATAAGTATAAACACAAAGGTATACGCATAGTTTACATATTAATAATTAACGGATATACCAAACGGATGACACAATCGTCCGTATTCTAGATATAAATAATTTTAATAAGATTCAAAGAAAAATTTTCTATACGTCATGAAAAATGCATTGAAACACAGACACACAATATACATACATACTTATATAATTATATAGGCTGAATTTACATCTGGCATTTCTTGTGTGTCATTTGCCCAAAAAAAGCGTAACCAACTAATTACTAATGAAAAACTGTTTGATTCAGACACATATTTATTGTTTTAAACAGTTTCCAATCATGTTGGATTCTTTAAAATTGTCTACTAGTTATGTATGAAACTGTTTAACTTAGTCCCAAGTCACACTATGCAAGTCTTATTGCTAAGCTGATTAGCTTATTAGGAGAGAGAGATGAGGGGAATAGAAACATTTCTTTTCCCCCCGTCTCTCTCTCTCTCTCTCTCTCTCTCTCTCTCTCCTAATAAACTAATCAGCTTATCAATAAGACTTGTATAGTGTAAATAGGGACTTAATAAATACGTGTTTGAATCAAACTGTTTTTCATTAGTAATTAGTTGGTTACGCTTTTTTACGCTTGTGTGGCACATGGCACACAGATGGAAACCCGGCCATGTGCAACCATAACTAAATAATATATGTATATATGAAATTAAAAAAAAAAACAAATTCCTTTTAACCAAGTTAATTCAATTTATTAAACTATCTTCGATTAAGTATTATGGCTTTCATACAATAACAAATAGAGAAGAAGAAAAATTTAGATCAAGAGAAATACTACAAACACACATATCGCACATTCAGTTCAATAGTGACATAACTCAAAAATTTCGTTTTTTGAGTTAATAATGCAGAATAATAATGCATTTCGTATTTTATCTTGCATACAAATTTCATATAAAAAGCTTTTACTATCACCTCCTGAGAGAAGAATATTTGTTCATGCCTTCATTGAGTTGTATGTAAATTGAAAACTTTAAACGCGTTTTCTGCAAAACTAGTTTTTTTGAGTTATGACACTTTTGAACTGGATGTGCGATATACACACTCATGTTGTTTTCTTTTTTAATTCACTGTCGGAGAATGTGCGGTTGACTACAAAAATAGTTAACTGACTAAAACCTAACTCCAATGTCATCCAGAACAAACCCAAAATTAATTCTTAATTACGAATTTGATGACTGCCAACAAATTTATTCTCAGCTACTTTGAAAGCCGCCACAAAGACTGCCTGTTCTGAAATTAAATTTTTGCTAAAGCTGGTCAAAAATTATTTCTAAAATAGTAAAAATTCAATTCGCATAAAGCTTTTATGAAGTTTTATAAAATTTATACAAAAACCGGACGCTTGCTTCATGTGGCCGCGTTTGCTTTGAAATACTGGCTGCGGCTTAGCAGAGGTAAAGATACTTTACACAACTCTGTAAACAAACCAATAGTAATCAAGAAGAAAATGAACGTGGAAGAAATTAAAAACAAAAAAACAAGTAATTAATAGTGAGATATTTAAAATTTTTTGTCTAAGCTTTTTTTTCTCAATTTACAAAAACCAAAAAAAAGTTCTTTTAATATTTATTCTACAATCAGCTGTTATAATTAATTTTCTGAGAACTGGAAAAATACACTCACGCTTTGTAGCAAAAAATCATGCTATGTTTGCCAAAATTGCAGATGTGCAACAAAGGGTGATTTCCGCTATTGAAAGTAATCCAATACTAGTTGCGAAATAGTTAAGGTATAATTAGCCGAACGTCCACGTAAGCTAATGAAACAGCTGATCGTTTTTGTTATACCCCAATGATGCTGTAAAGTAATGCGCGAAAAACTTTTTTAAATCCATTAAAAATGTGTGTTGTTGTTCGTTAAATGCTTACCTGTGATTAGCATTAACTACACTTAAGGTACCAACAGAAGACATGTTTTTACATGTATTTTTTAAGTTTTCGATTCGTATGTTTTTCTTTATGCTTGTCAATATTGGTTAATTTACATAAGGTTTATAATTTTTGGTCACAAACGTACATGTAGTATCACTTCTTCTTTTTCAGTACATAAATATCCACGTAGTTTGTTCTATAAATGGCTTGCAGCCGTCGAAACATTTTTGGTTACGTCGCTGAAGTACTGGCGACGCTAAAGTGCTTTTTTAATTTTTTCTTTTTTAAACAAGACGTTAAGGTTGTATCTAAAAATCTATAAATTTTTGGACTCATTTTTATAAAACGACAACGTTAAATTAAAAAAAATATATAATTTATTTGTCTTGCAAAATACTTCATTCAGACGGCTAATGATAGTGCACATAATCAACCGCCGACGAATTTGTTCGCATGACATAGACATTTGGAGCTGTATGTTTAACATAAGAAAATAGAGCACGCTCTATTTCAAATAATGTCTTATGTCTTTTGGCATGTTTTTTACACAAGCAATGTTTTAAAGGTAACACACGACATATTTCCGTTTACATATGTAAATTTTGGCACATACAATGTGAAAAACATGTCGTCTGTTGGTACCTTTACATGATAAAACATATCGTATAATTACCATACATAGGCTTATTGTATAACATTCCAAATTTATTTTTGTTTTTTTTATTTAGGTTGAATTTCAGAATTCATAAAAGTTTTAAACAGCTGATGTGTGAATAAAGGGAAAAAAGTTAAGCACATTCTATATATTTTTTGAATTGCACTCTACAATCGGAATATCTCGAGATCAGTTAATTATATTGGAATAATTTTTTCAGGAGAAGTGAAAAGACTCATATAGAAGTCAAAAATGCCAATATAAGAAAAGAAAATTTTTTAAATATATATTTTTTATGGTACAAAACAATTATATGACCAAATTTTGACTTTTTTCAGAAAATTTGCGCGTATGTCCGCATTTATGAAAAGGCTCTCTTAAATTTTAGTTAGACATGTTGAAAACTATCTACATTATTAAATGTTATAGTTGAAACTTTCAAAGTGTACCGTCACAACTTTTTATAAGCGCTTAAATACAAAAAATATTTTTAAAATTGGAGATTTTCGGACACTGCTGAATGTAGGGTGCATGCCCAAACTACAAAATAATTGGCTTTTAGCGCATTCTGAATAGATTGTCTTTAGCGCTATATGGTTTAAAAGTGCATGTGTTAAACAAAGTTTTTCACAAAATATAAAATAATGAACATACTTTTTCTTAAAAAAACATGAATGATATGTTATATAACTGGGGGTCGATTCTGGTTCTGTGATAATGTGAAATGAAAAAAAACTTTTCATTTTCATTTACACAACCATTTTTCATAATACTTTTCACAATTACATAAAATGCGATTCTCGTTGCTATTATGAAAACATTGTTTTATTCCGTTGTGCCTATGAAACTTTTGTTTTTATGCTACTGAAATATGCCATGTAAATAAATAATATTAATTATTATTTATGTACATATTGCAAGGAACTCGGTATGAGCATAGGTAAAAGTGTTTAAAAGCTTATCGCTACATAATTAAACTTAATATTTGTCTCTTCTTTATTATAGATTGGGTAAAATTGACGCTTCCAATTGCAAGGTCCGTTGTTTGTTCTGAATCATCGTCACAAGCAGAATTTAGGACAAACTACTTCAAACCATAGGAGTTATTATTCGTTTCTTCTGTAGGAATAGGGAAATGTTTTATGCCGTGCACGGCTCCTGTCGAGCTTAAATGTCAAACAGTGGCTGTGCTGAATAAAGGTTTTCTTTTTATCTTGCCTGTAGCCTTTAATGAAGAAAACCTTTGTCAGCCATGAAGTTCTGAAGAAGGCTGGGTACGCAAAAATATTTACTCAGGAAAGTATTTATTATTATTATTCTTGTACTTAGGAGAGAAACCCCTTTAGTCCGCTTTAGTCCGGCCGAAAGCTTTGAAAGCTAAAAACTTATGAAGCTACTATTTGATATGCTCGTAAAATCGTATGTTTTTGTAAAAGGCAAATGATGCCCATCGTGACATCATGGACGTTATTATTTCCTTTTTTAAATGCTACCGCGCACACCTTAAACCACCGCACTTAATTTTCCACATTCTATCATTATAAATTTTAGCATGACCCAAAGGCATGACCTATATGTACCTCTCTGCACTTTTCTTCTCTGATCTTGGTACTCACTGTCTGCAGACGCATCTGTTACTGTATTTTTTTTTATTAACTGAATTTCGGAATTGTCGCTTGCAATTTCAACATCCACCCCTAAATAAGTCACAAGGTATTATTTTTGATTATGTACTTAAATTTCGGACTTGTTGTTAACAATTTCGACATCCTCTAAATAATTTAAAATCAAAAAAATTTGATTGTCGCCGTTGCGCGAGTTTTTTCTAGCTTCTTTACTGTTTTTCACGTAAATATTTTTTGTGTAAAATAATTTATCATATGAAAAGTTTTTTTAAGTTTTATTTCCCAGTTACACTCAACGAGAATCGACAGAGTTATGTAACTGTGAAAAGTTTTCTTCCATTCCCCATTTTTTTTCATAATGAAAATGTATTTAAATTCTTTTAATTTTTCACTGAATGGGAATCAGAAATGCTATGAAATCGTGAAAAAACTTTTCATTTCATAGTTTCACAGAACGAGAATCGACCCCCTGGTCTATTTTATCTTCATAGAGAAAATCAAAATTATTGGGAGTCTTACCGAAAATAAGGTCATAGGTACAATAATCGTAAGCCATTGATGGTGTTGTATTGTAACTGTGTGTAACATAAGAACGAATGTATTCATTTAATGTTATATGACTTCTTTCCACAGCTCCCAATGCCTGATGGTGATATGTTGTAGAAGTAGTATTTTGGATTCCCAACAATTTACAAATTTCTGTGAAAAATATATTTTTATATTCAATGCCCATGTCGGTGACGATTCTTTTATAGTACCATATATTAATATGAAATTATCGAAAATCGCCCTAGTTATACTTTTAGCGCTTTTCTCAGCCACCAATGGCCACTATATACTTCGTCAGTTCACACGCAATAGTAACTGCGTATACGTTGCCATTTGCAAATCTTGGCAGGGGTCCGATAGTATCTATCTGTACCACTTCAAATGCAGTCAATTGTGTTGGAGTTATGACCATTTCCTCTTTTGTCTTTTTGTAATTTTACTTGACACTTTTATCATGTTTTGACGTGTCTGGTGACGTCTTTCGTCATGTTTTTCCATGAGAATTTTTTTCGTATCTTTTTTAATGTATGGGTGTCCACCAAAAATAGGATCATCGTGGTATTTTTGTAAAATCAAATTTTTGTATCATTACTTATTTTTGTTATGGTTGGTGTAAGTTCTATAGTAAGGCACTCGAGTAGTTTATTACCCTTATCTTTATATTCTTGTATACTTATTTTATGATAAGTTGGAAACCATATTCCGATAGAATAATTGCAGTAAGACTTCGAGCCCGTGCACGCAATATGACATGTATACAATGCTATACACCTACAGACGTGTCAGACTATACTGTCAAAGAATTCTATAGCCATTTTGATCACGCAATATCGTTGTCAAACAAAGGCGATATACTAGTGGTAATGGGCGATTTTAATGCTCAACTTGGGCCTGACAACAGAAGCTTGGAGAACATAATGGGTACGCACTCATTGGGGAGAAGAACAGAAAACGGCGAACTTTTTATAAACATGTGTACAGCAAACCATCTCGTGATTGGTGGATCCCTATTTCCCCATAAACCAGCCCATAAGGTAACATGGGTATCTCCAGATCAAGTAACTGAGAATCAGATTGATCACATCACAATCGACCGGAAATGGCGAGGGTCTCTTCTTGATGTAAGATGCAAAAAAGGTGCTGACACGATCTATTTACAAGTGATCACCATCTACTTACAGCAAGTGTTCGTATCGAGTTGGCTGCAGTGAACAAGAATTTCCAAACAACCTAGAAAAAATTCGACATAAGCAGACTTAGAAATACCAACGTATATACACATATATATATATATATATATATATATATATATATATATAAAATGGCCGCCAGTTAAAAAAGTGATGCCAACTTAAAGTTCTATACCTCAATAAAAAACACCCTATATATATATATATATATATATATATATATATATATATATATATATATATATATATACTTTAAGTTGGCATCACTTTTTTAACTGGCGGCGATTTTGTCAGCTGTCAAGTTATTAATATTTAGTTTAGTTTGCCATTTCATTATGAACAGGTTGACAAAAGAACAACGCTTGCAAATCGTGCAAATTTATTTCGAAAATAATGGTTCAGTTCGCGAAGTTTACCGCAAGCTCCGTCCATTTTATGGTCGACATAATCGTCCATCAGAGCAATTAATTCGGTTAACCATGGATCGTTTTCGCACTACGTTTACTCTATGTGATAATACGCATCCGCAGAGACGTCGAACAGTGCGCACCGAAGAAACAATTGCCGCTGTAGAGCAAAGTGTTGAAGAGGACCCGAATGAATCGATTCGCCACCGTGCACAGCAATTGGAGCCGACTAACCGACTATTTTGTTCCCGAATTGGATGGCATGAATGTGGATGAGTTGTGGTTCCAACAAGACGGCGCTACATGCCACACAGCGCACGTCACAATCGATTTATTGAAGGAAACATTCGATGAGCGCATAATTTCGCGGAATGGACCTGTCAATTGGCCACCAAGATCGTGTGATTTGACACCATTGGATTATTTTCTTTGGGGATATGTGAAGTCGCTCGTCTACGCCAACAAACCAGAAACGTTAGGGGACTTGGAAGCCAACATTCGTGGCGTTATTGCCAACATACGGCCCCATATGCTCGAAAAAGTGGTTGAAAATTGGACCTGTAGAATTGGCTTTATTCGAGCCAGCCGCGGCGGCCACATGCCCGAAATCATATTTAAACATTAATGGCATAAAATTATCCTTCCAATAAAGCCAAATTAATGGACATTTAAACGATTTTCTTGTGTTTTATTTCAATTCGAAGTTCTATACCTCTAAAAAAAAACACCCGATATATATATATATATATATATAAGTTAACACGAGCGCTTAGCCCAGCAATTTCGTTACACGCGTGACACAGATTGTTTGCCTTTTTGCATTCCCATAAAATTATGTTCCCATAAAAACCGAAACATGAGACCTGCCTTCCGTTGGTTTCATATTAAAACCATTTATTTGTTTCTTGACAGAATTTGTTTATTGTAAGAATTGCATGGTAAGCAATTATGCTTACCTATGCAAGGTATAAAATTAAGAATAAATGTTTTAATAAAGTTAGTTCTAAAAAGAAACTCAAAATGTTTATTACACAAAATAACTTATATATATATATATATATATGTATATACAGGGTGGGCCAAAAGAAACCAAGGGGTGTAAAAGTTTAATAACTTTTTTGTTTATTAATTTTTTTTTATTTTTTCTTTCAGATTATATAGACAACACTTGGAGAATTTATAATGAATGAAAATAATAAATGAAAATCAGAAAATAAGAAATGAATAAATGAAATCAACTTTATTGAAAATTTGATAATGAGTGATGAAGCTCATTTTCATTTGAATGGCTTTGTTAATAAGCAGAACTGTAGGTTCTGGGGTTCTCAAAATCCAAGAGCCATTCATCAACGCCAATTGCACCCCATCAGGTGTACAGTATGGTGTGGGATCACATCTGAAAATGTCATTGGGCCCTACTTCTTCGAGAATGAAGATGGAAGTGCTGTAACCGTAAATAGAGAGCGGTATCGGTTTATGATAGAAAATTTTTTACGACCTGGTATGTGGTTTCAGCAGGACGGAGCCACTGCCCATACTGCCCGAGACACAATGGCACTTTTAAGTCAAATTTTTTGGAGAGCGAATAATTTCTCGAAATTCGGAAATTATTTGGCCAGCGCGATCGCCAGATTTGACAGCACCCGACTATTTTCTTTGGGGTTTTTTGAAGGAGCGAGTGTATGTGAACAAGCCAGAGACAATCCTTGAACTCAAGGCAAACATTGTTGCAGAAATTCGAACGCTACAGCCACAAGTTTTGAAAGATGTTATGGAAAATGCTCTAAAAAGAGCCCATCAGTGCGAAGCTGAAAACGGTGGTCATTTAAGAGACATCATTTTTCATACTTAGTGTAAAAAAATTTCCATTTTGTATATTATATAATCTGAAAGAAAAAATAAAAAAAAGTTAATAAACAAAAAAGTTATTAAACTTTTACACCCCTTGGTTTCTTTTGGCCCACCCTGTATATACTTAATTTTTTAAATAATAAATTGTTACTGATGGCTAATTTCTCAAGCCGTGGGAAGAATTGATGTAAATCAATTTTCCCATTATCAGTCATAGTTTTTATATTTTGAGTGATCACTTCATTATACTTTCTATTATTATTATCGACATTTCTTTTAGTAATATATATATACTCGCCGTCAACCGTTAGTTTGGCGCATTGTTTGTATCTGTTTATACTTAACGCTTCATATATTTTTAAACTATTTTCTAATTACCTGCATCTGCTTACCTGCCATTTATACATGAAACTAATTGCAAGAAACCTGTGGGATTTTTATTAGCTAGCTGAAAATATAGGTGACTTTTTGCTAACTCATTTACAACTAGCTTCTGAACTAACTCATAAATGATACAGATGTGAGTCAGTTGTTTTTTTCACAATTGTCTTCTTCCCGATAAGTATTGAACCAACTTTAAGCTAACTCAAAACTGATGCTGAGATTAGTGAGATGTTTTTGTACAACTAACATCTCCTCGATAAGTTTTGAACTAACTTTTAGCTAACTCAAAGCTAATGCAGAGATGAGTAAAAGCTTATCGAGAAGATGTCAGCATAAAATTCATGTCTATGTTAACTCTATGCCGTCTTTATTTAATATGGCGCAATAGCAAAGCGTTAAGTATGATGACTGAGAAGCAAAGTGATGAAATTAAAATTGTTACAAATTTAAGTTGACTAAAAATGTTAATCATTAGAAAGTTAAAAGTAATGGTTAGCTAAAGAAAAGCCTTTTTTTCTTCTTTTTTGATGCATCACAAACTAAATCACAATGGGCCATCCATTACTTAGTCAGTTTGCAGCTATAAACTTGTATTTTATAAGCCAAAAACTCACTCGAAATGAGCTAACTTATGGTTATTTGAAACTTATACAGAGTGAGTGAGTCCTGACCAGAGTTACCGTTCATCCGACTAAAGTCGCAATTTGACCCTTTTTTTTTAGCGGTGTGCGACTTTTTGTGAGACTTTTTTTTATCACCAACTTTTCCAACTTTTTTAATTTTGTTGGGACCTTTTACCCTTTTTTTGTAGATTCTCACAGAAACCATTTAAATTGCAGCAAATTTAAAATTTCCTTATTATTTTTATTAAAAAATAAAAAAAATCGTCAAAATTTAAAAGCAATTTAGAGATTATTGTTCATTTGGAAGCACTTTTGTTAATTGCAAACTTGTCACGTGTACAATGTATTTAAGAAATTTTTAGCAAATTTTCAGTGGAAGTTTCAAAGAATAGTTTCAACAAAAAATTTTTTCAAATAAATAAAAATTTTTTGGAGTGCAAGAAGTTATTGTAAAACACTATATGTGACGCACAAAATAGAAAGGGACCTAAGGGTAAAAACCGGTTTTGTTCAGGACAGCCATTTTAAAGATTTAAATACGTGTATCTTTGGTGTATCTTCAATTTCATAAAACGCGCATATCTCTGGGAGGGAACACTTTTGGGCATGGGATCGGTCTCATTCGATGCTCAGATGTTGTCCACATCAAAAAAAAAAAAAGTAAAAATTGAAAATTGATTTTTTTTTACCCTTAGGTCCCTTTCTCTATGCGCTGTCACATATACAGGTGATTACGAACATGTTTTTTTTTTAATGCATGTTTTTTATTTATTGTATCTTCAAATATGAACTAACAATAAGTATTCAAATTTTAAATCTATAAAAATATTATTAGGCCCGACCAATGTCGGACATAAGCTTAGTGATATTTATTAATAATACATAAGTAGTGATAAGCAACAAAAAGAAAAAAGTGTTTTCAAGCAGCTTCATCATCTAGAGTGTTGAATATTAGAGCCCTTGTATCTCTCTTTTTTAAGCGGATGTGTCCAGTAAAGTTCAAAATATTACGAGCAAGCGGATTAGGATGTGACTCGAGTTTTGTTAGATATTTGCCTGCGTATTTTACAATTTCTTCAGTCACTAGTGGCATATTCAAATCGCGATGTATATTTGAATTTTTGATGTACCATGGAGCCGATGTTATCATGCGTAAAATTTTATTTTGCCTTCGTTGAATTTTCTCTACATTTGAAGCTGAAGCAGTGCCCCTTAGTTGAATTCCGTAACACCATATTGGCTTTAAAAGCGACTTGTATATTTAAAGTTTGCAGTCTAGGCTGAGTGTTGAATTTCTACCAGTCAGCCAATATAGCTGAGTCAATTTAAGTTTCATTTGTGATAGCTTAGAATCAATGTGGTGTTTCCATGTAAGTCATCGATCAAGGTGTATACCAAGATATTTCACATGTGAATGTTGATGAACAATTTGATTGTTAATCAGAATGGGGGAAAAAGTATCTCTTCTTAGGGTGAACGTTATGTGGACACAATTTTGTTCATTGACTTTAATTCTCCATAAGTTTAACCAAAGCTCCATCTGGCTAATGTGTTCCTGGAGTTTGCGGGATGCCTCATCAGGGTTTTCGTGCATACTAAGGCAGGCTGTATCGTCGGCAAATGTGGAAGTATGGATACTACTGCTCACAGGCATATCACAAGTATAAATCAAATACAAAACTGGTCCCAGTATGCTCCCCAGTGGCACACCGGATGAAATAGTTTCAGGCCTACTTGTAAAGTCTCCTTCCACAACAGTCAACTTACGGGAAATAATGTAACTTTCCAAAAGATTTAAAATGTTTATTGGTAAGTAAGTCTTCAATTTTAAAATTAGGCCTTTATGCCACACTTTATCAAATGCCTGGGAAACGTCAATAAAGAGCGCAGAACAATACTTTTTTTCCTCAAAAGTTCTTCTTATAAATTGAACCAATCTGTGAGTTTGTTCAATGGTGCTATGCTGACTTCTAAAACCAAATTGATGGTCTGGTATGCACCCACTACTAATTAGAATTTGGGACAATTTTGTTTTGAGCAGTTTTTCGAAAAGCTTTGACATAGTTGATAGTAGACTTATTGGCCTATATGACTCAGCCTTAGTTAGATCTTTGCCCGGCTTTGGAATCATTATAACCTTGGCAAGCTTCCAGCTGTGTGGATAATACTCCAGTCGTAAAATGGCATTAAATATGAATAATAGGATTCTCATTGCAATACGAGGCAAGTTCATCAGCATCTGGTACTAATTCCATCAATACCCGGAGCTTTCTTCGGGTTGAGTTCGGCAATTAATTTTTGTAAATCACGCGTCTTAAACTTTATGTGTTGAGGGGGTAGAGCGACTACATTCGGCAAATCAGCAACACCAGTACATATGTTTGGCGTAAAAACGGATTTTAAGTGCTCAGCAAATATTTTACCTTTTTCAGTATCGCTTCTTGCCCAACTTCCGGTAGATGTGGGTAGAGGTGGCTTATACTCAATGGGTGTTTTAAGCTTTCTAGCAGCGCGCCACAAAGAGTAATTAGACGCTGGTGTGACATCAAGACCTTCCAGATAATTTTTAAGAGATGCAGTTTTTTCAGATGCAAGCAACTCTTGGAGTCGTTTAGTGCACTCTTTAAATCTGATTTTATTTTGTGGTGATCTGTGCTGTTGCCATTCCCTTCTAGCTCTTCTTTTTTCATGTACGAGACGTTCAATGTCTGTAGAATAAATTTTATTAAACCCAGTCTGCGGATGGGAGATAATGGCATGTTCAGCAGCCTGTTTAATATTCTCGCTGAGATTGGCAATGTTAGATTCAATATCATCGGATGTTCTAAGCGTAATGTTTTCCGTACAATGACTACTGAGATATTTTTTGAACCCCAGCCAATTAACACGATTGATCATCTTCACATATGGGTCAGGTAAGTTACTTCTTAATGGACTACAAATTGTAATGATCGTCGGAGAGTGATCGGACGAGAGATCAAGAGAAGCTTGAACTTGAATTAAATCCCTAGAGATATTTTTTATGACGCCAAAATCTATAACATCCGGAATTTTTTGTATGTCAGTAGGCCAATAAGTGGGCTCCCCACTCGAAATGACATCCAAGCCCATTTTTGAAATAGTGTTGAACAATGCTCGACCTCTGGGGGTAATAAGACGCGAACCCCAGAACGTATGCTTAGCATTGTAGTCGCCAGCTGCTACAAAACATGGTCCAAGAGATTTGTAGAAATCCTCATGTTGATTCTCAGTGATTAAAAATCTGGGAGGGGAGTAAATTGATGATATAACAAAATTTGTACCAAAACTTTCAATGCCAATATTTGTTGCTTGTAGGTGTTCTTCACAAATGTTATCAAGAACATAGTGCTTGAGTCTTGACTTTATTAGAATTGCTGATCCACCGCAAGCCCTTCCTCTAGGGTCCTTTGTATCATATATAGTGTAGCCATAAATTTTAAAAAGACTTATCGAAGTCAAATGAGTCTCAGATACTAACATTTTATCAATATTTTTTTCCGTGAGGAAGTGCTCAAGTTCATTTTTATGAAGGCGAATGCCGTTTGCGTTCCAGAAACATATTGTTAACGTGTTCATGGCTTATTAATTAATGCTTGAAGCAGGGTATTCTGCATTCGCAGCATTTCTTGCATCATGCTAGTCATATTTGTTGTAAAATTGTTTATAGTTTGCACCAGATTTTCAATAGTAGCTTCAAGGCGATTAAAATTAAAGCTTGCGTCAGTATTTTTTTAATTATTTGGCGGGGAAATATTTTGTGTGGGAATTGAATTTGTCTTAGCAGCATCTGCATACGATACATGGGAAGTAACTGGTTGGCTCATTTGCGCAAAAGTGGCAGAGTAAGCGTTTGCTGATTGAGCTGGAGCTAATTTAGGTTTTTGCACCATAGTCTTCTTTAGGAAAGAGTACACAGGACAACCTCTGTAGTTAGCGGTGTGATTACCTCCACAATTACTGAATTTTTTATCACTTTGATCTTTTGGCTTATTGCAACTAGCAGTGCCATGTAATTTGCCGCACACAACACAAACAGAGGGTAAATTGCAGTATGTTTTTGTATGGCCATATTCTTGGCAATTATGGCACTGCACGGGACCTGAACGCTTATGTGGCTCTTCAACTGTGATTTTTCGGTACAAGAGGTATTTCAAATTATAAATTGGATGCGTCTCATTTTTTTTCAATTTTATATCATTAGGCTCAAGTTCAACACGAAATAAGGGTTGGGGAATCTTCTCTCTGTTTATTATATTGGACACATTTTTTACCTTAAACCCCTGGAGGACGAGTGCATCTTTCATTTCTTCAGGAACAACATAGGAATCTATGCCCTTCAATACGATCTGCAGGCCGTCAGCACTCTTAAGCTGGTATGTGTAGAAGCTTGTTTTATTTTTTTCAAATTCAGAAACCATTTTGCGGAAATCTTTTTCGTCATAAATTTGAATTTTCGTTTCATCGATGTTGCCACGTTTTATTGGGACAATGTGAAATTTATTCTCACCAATGACCGAAATTAATTTTTTAATAAGGGCATTTGAATTTTTCGCTCTCAAATAGATTGGTGGCGGCTTGGATGTTTTATTCGAGGATACATCGGGTTTGTCGTTCTCATCTTGCAAAATTTTAAAGCGGTTTTGGCGATTAGTTGAGGCTGCGCTGTTATCCCTAGACATTTTTGGAGCAGATGAAATTTTTGAAGAATTCGGGCTTCGCCCACGCTTTACTACGGTTATATATCTGTCCATTCCGACTTGTAGCTTGAGTTTCGAGCCGCTGTTAACTGTAGTGATAACTTTGTTAAGTGATGAACACGAGCCTGAAGGGGATGATATTACTGGCTTGTATGAAGAAGTACTAGGCAACTGTAATGTTAATGCATCATTACTATTTGGCATTGGACAAAGCGAAGTTGATCGCTGACGAAAAATTGGTTTTGCCGTTAAAAAAAGGTTTTCATCAGATTTATTATTTATATTTTTTTCATTAAGAGTTTCAGAACACACAGTAAAATAAGCATTTCTGCCGTTAGAACTCACTTCAAATTTTTTTGTATTTGAGGCATTCATACAAAAAATTCCTCAAGGGTTATTCGTTTGTGTTTTTTTTTTGTTTGCGGTCTTTTGTTTTTGTTATTTATGATTGTTTATTTGTTTAGAGGTACACATATATAGTATTCCTCAATATCACTTTGTTTAATTTTTTTGTTTGCGGGTTTTTTTGTTTTTGCTTTTTATACTATGTAAAAATATTAGCAAAGCATATAGCAAACCTATTTCGAATAATATGTACTACGAATATTTTTTTGTTTGTTTAATTTTTTGTAAGTAAGAAAAATTCCGCTAATCGACTGTTCGCTATGAAGGTACCACGAGAACTGAACGAACATGTGAACATTTTGAAATAAGCTTTGCTTAATAACAAATTAACTAATAAATTAAAAGTAAAAACAAACAACTCAATGCTGTCCGCCTTAAATTTAATAGACAAAGATATAGGAGACTGGATTTCTTTTGATGAACTTACTTTTAACACAGAAATGAAATTTCAAAAAAGTAATATTTATGTTAAGAAAATATTGTTGAAGTGCACACCCAAAATATATGGCACGAAGATCAAACGAATACAATTAAAGTAAAAAGTACACGGGGCTTTATTTGAAAATGTTTGTCAAAAATATCTTAAGTTTATCTTTTTTAGCTTGTTTTTTTATGAATCCTACTCCTCTGACCTCGGCGGCATACGACCGCCAAATTTATTAAACTTAAGTAAATTTGTTCAGTATACATACATGAAAACACTAATAGAAGCACATTTAATGGAACTGTATATTTTATGAAATATGCATTGTTTCAACTTATTTTTTGTTGTGTTACGCTTTTTATTAATAAAAAAAAGCTTAAAAAAATTTGCAACTTTTATTTTCTCAAACGACTATTTTGTGCGACTTTATTTTTTTAAAAGACCTTTTGTGCGACTTTTCAAAAATTCCTAACGGTAACCCTGGTCCTGACTCATCCTGAGGACATTGAAAAACTGAATAGCGTTTAACATATAAAATGTGTGAGTTAGCTTTTGAGTCAGTTGTCACTCGTCTCTGATTAACCATTACTTACTTTTCAGTTAGCTCAAATCCCGACAGGGAAGTAGCAATACACTGAAATATTTTCACTACCACACTCACATTGTTTTTAATTTTCACTCAGCTTTCAACGATATTTTCAAGAAAGTAAATTTTTGATGTTTTCAGAAAGTAAAATGTAAAAAGTATATACATATATATAGACACACATATGTATGTGTTGCCTCAATTTTATTTTTACTTTTATAAATATTTTTGTTGATTCAAAAATTATCCAATATTTTGGTCATCGTTGTTGACCATCATCAGGGACTTTTTTTATCTAAATATTATATTTGTTTATTTTGCCGGTTAGTTATATGTATGTAACCCATTCTATCTGCTGTTTTGGACCTATTTAAATAATTATAATATCGTATCTTCAAATATGCATTAAGAACACAATTCATGCCTTTTTAAAACCATTATATTATTAGAATATTAACAATAATACTTATTGTAATTTATTGGTCCATAAATTTGTGTATGTGATATTCTGGGTAAGTCAAATAAAGTTGTAAACAAACGAATTGTTTGCAACTTTACGTTTCGACGACATTTTTGAAATGAACTTTAATTTTCCTGAGAAAACGAACCAGATATTTTCATGAAAGTCATTTATTTCATTAAAATTTTTATTCATAATACGTATACAGAAATTTTAAGAAAATACTTTCAGAGGTCGTAGACAAAGGAATTCTATAAAATTCGCAACTATCAATATTTTCGGATGAAAATTTGCACTTAGATGGAAAATTGTGCAATTAATACACAAAAATTAAAATCAATTAACAAATAGATTTCATAAGATCTCAAAAATGAGATTTTTTGGTATTTCTGCTGTATTTTTTTAATTTTTCGCCGGGCGCAGATTATATTTTAGGAAATATTTAAAAACACATCATGCCTTAAGGTGAAATAACAATTTTTTTTGGTTTCAGCTCTAGAATTTGAGAAAAAGGCCTTACATTTGATATTTATAACAAAAATATATAAATTTTTAAACGATCTGGTATCTTTCATAACGAAAATTTGGAAAAAAAATTCTTTGTAATGTTTCTTATAGTATTATGTTTTGAATAAATAAAATATAGGGTTGAACTCACTTTTTTCTGCAAAAACCTTTTGACTTAGTTCTGTTTTAATGCCAATTTTTTTTCTAAATGTTAAAAATTTTGTTTTTAATACATGCTCAGTTTCTTTTTCAAAATCGATTTGACTTCTCGATTAGCAGAACAGGGGACCAAGATAGGTAAAAAGATAAAATTTAAATTAGCGAAACTGATAAGATCAAAAACATCAGCTTGGTATTGGTTTGAACTTTTCGGGGCTTTATTGCTCCGCCCCCTTTAAAGATATATAGTCCAATTTCCACACTTAAGCTACATTCTGTATGAAATTTCATAACAATCGGACGGACCGTTTATAAACTACAGAATTATTTCCAATTTTTTATTTCAAAATCTCCCACTGTGCGAAAATGGAAAATTTTTTTCTTTGAAAATTCAAAAAACGAAAATATTTAAAATCAAATACATTTTAACAATTGTAAAAATAATTGTGATAAAAAATAACAAAAATTGTTTGTAACTTCATCCAATACGATTGGCACAATGATGACAACATTGTTGCAAACTTCCCAATTACCAGAATGTGATGATGAAGATTCAAAAAAGGCTACGTTATTGAAATCTATTTTATCAGAACCATATAAACTGTTACATAGCTTGTCTCCTGTTTCCAAAACATATTAAAATTTATGTGATTTATTAAAAAGTCATTATAATCCTCTTGTTATTATATTCCATGAAGGGAAAAAGTTTTACAACGCAGTAAAACTGACGCAGAAAGTGTGTCGCAATGGTTCACTAAAGTCAAGCATTTTGCAATTAATTGTAAGTTTGTT
The DNA here is from genome assembly GCA_949987645.1 of Tachina grossa. Taxonomy (NCBI): domain Eukaryota; kingdom Metazoa; phylum Arthropoda; class Insecta; order Diptera; family Tachinidae; genus Tachina; species Tachina grossa. The sequence continues at coordinate 40,469,069 of OX465277.1, forward strand.
ACTGGACTACCCGGATTTTGTTTTTGGTAAATTGTGTGAAGAGTACGAAAATTTAACGCTGGAAAAAGTATTACGTAAGGAAGCTAGTAATGAAAGCAACGAAGCTAGTAATGAAAACAAGTGGATCAAAAGACATAAATGTTCTATGGACGTAATGTGTGATGCTGTACCTCCTTGTACCTTGTTCCCGAAAAGCATTGTGAAAGTAGCACAATGAAAAAGCTTATAGACCAATTAAAAATTTATTTAAAGAACTGTTTAACAATGAACTAGGTAAATTTAATTTTACCGAGGTCTCACTACCAATAGATGAGAATGCGAAACGTATATTTTTCAAGCCTCGTGCTATTCCTTTGGTTTGGAAATCACAAGTTGAGGATGACTTAAAAAATCTTATTAAGAGGGATATATTAGTCAGTTGATCATTCTGAATGGTGTACATCATTGGTACCAATTCTGAGAAGTAATGGTAAGCTCGGAATATGTGGTGATTACAAGATCACAATAAATAAATGGTTATTTGATTATAAATGCCCTTTATCACGCATTGATGAAATTTTTGCAGCTTTAAGTGATTGTGAAATATTTTCAAATTAGATCTATCCAATGCTTATAACCATATGAGATATATATGTCCCATATATGCATATAGGGACATTGAAAATGAAGAGATTACATTTTGGTCTTAAATACTTTAAGTGCCCAGCAAAAAATTTCAAAAAAGGTAATCGACTTTAGAATTAAGCATTTTTGGTGGAAGCACTTCCCTACTGGATTACCAACTTAATGATTTTAACAAGGCGTGTTACTAAAATAATCGATTCTTGAGAAGTACTTACATTTTTTTTATTTGTCAACTTTTCACGTAATCTATTTCGTCTAAAAAATTCTTCATTTAGCAACTTGCACGTAATTTTTTTAAATTTTAGGTAATGTGATTTGTAAGCGAGTAATGAAAATTGGCAATCAGAAAAGTAAGTAGTTCTAATGGTAATGTGTAATTTTTTGCTGGGTGGTATTCCAAGTGTTGTTGTGTATTAGAACGATATTACAAGTACAGTTAAAACAATGGCAATATTAAAACACTTAAAATCGTTTTAAATAAGCGACAAGAGGTAGGACTTAAGCTGAATATAGACAAATGCAAATTTTTGCAGGATAAAGCATCATGTATTGAGGATTCACAATTGATAAAAAGGGCCTACAAAAACAGTGATAATACCTGAAGTGTAATCAATTGTACGGTACCGCAAAATATTACTGCAGTTAGAGCGTTTACAGGAATGTCTAATCAGCATTCCAAGTTCATTAAAAATTTCACTATGAAAGTAAGCCCCCTGTATGAATTATTAAGAAAAAATTTAAAATTTGAATGGTTGGAATGGCGTCAAAGGGCTTTTGAACAGATTAATTCTGAAGTGTCTTCAAATCAAGTTCTAGTGCATTTTTTCACATAGAACATTTTAATACTCATAGTTGGGCAGAAATAATAAATATATAAGCATGGTCAACATGAAAGTTTCATGTCAAAATAACAATGATTGCCGCAGACGTTTTCGAATTGGCAACTGGGGACGAAGAATATCCATTAGAAGACGACGCAAAAATTCGTCAGTGGCGGAAAAATGATGCTAAAGCCCAGCAGAATATAGGAATTTCGGTAGGTATTAAGCAGATTATTCATATTTCAAATTGTGAATCTGCTAAGGCTATGTGGACTAAGTTGCATCATGTTTTTTAATGAAAAAACGAGTCCAGTTTACTGGAATTGTTTACGAAAAATTCCGATGGGAATATGATCACATATATTGCAAGACTTGAAGAACTAGTTCAACTGTTAAGAGACCTTAAGGAGACTGTATCGGATGATATGGTCATTACAAAGCTAATATTATCATTGCCGTCTGAATATGCGGCATTCAGTAGCGCATGGGAGTCACCAAATAAAGCGGAACGCACTTTTGATAATCTTAGAACAAGGCTGATAACTCAAAAAGAACGTTTATTTTCTCGTGCACAAATTGAACCAATTAAAGCTTTGACTGCATCTAAGGGGATAAGAAGAAGTACCACTAGTAAAAATATGACGAATTTCAAACAATGTGAGAATTTCCGTACTGGAGTTAATGTAAATAATGGGCGATGTTTTATATGTGGTGATGAAGGGCACTGGAAAAGAAAATGTCCTTAATGCCATCTAACCAAACATTTTACTGCTGTAAACTCTGATGCATTCGATTTTACAATTACAAAAGATGGTTGGCTATTAGATTCTGGTGCATGTCATCATGTGACAGCTAATCGTGACTGGTTTCATACCTGTCATTCAGAGGTAAGAAGTGTTAAAATAGCAAAAGGTACTATTACAGCGCAATAATACTAAAATATGTTCTCTTTGTTCCTCAAATTTAGACAAATTTATTTTCACAAAATCATGCATTGGATCAAAATTTAACTGTCGAAGGTGACAGTAAAGAGACAAAATTTAGACGAAAGGTTGATCAATATGTTGTTGTTGGCCAACGTCATGGAAATTTAACTGTCGTTTGTATAGTACTTAACTAACGAGCAAGGCTTTTTTTGGCATCAAGTAAAATTTCTTCAATACAACTGTGGCACGAGAATCTAGCTCATCAAAATATTGAACAAGGTCGAAAAGCTTTGAAAGATAATAACATAAGTTATAAAGATAATTATTTTGAATGAGAAGCTTGCTTAACAGGAAAGCAACACAGAAGCTCATTCAAAGTCGAGAAATTGTATTAACTCAATGTGGTCAAATTATACAAGCTGATGTTTATGGACAGATACAAGTTGAATCTATTGGTGGATGCAGATATTTTCTTGTAATGAAAGATGACTTTTCTCATTATCGCCTTGTTTTTTCTTAAAACATAAATCTGAGCTATACGAAAAAGTAAATAGTTTCTTAAAAATGGACGAGAACTTCTACGGTCATAGTATACAAGTCTTTCGTTCCGATAATGGAACAGAATTTGTTAATAAAAAAATGAAGCATCTGTTTGAACAAAGAGGTATACGTCATCAAAGAACAGTTCCCTATACGCATCAGTAAAACGGCAGTGTAGAAAGAGAAATGAGAACTATAATGGAAGCAGCAAGAACGATGATTTATGCAAGAAATATGGAATTGAAATTTTGGTGTGAATCAGTTAGTACAGCTGTGTATATAATTAATCGATCTGGAAAAAGCAATATAGTCACCAACACTCCTTATAATCTTTGGGTGGGTAAGAGCACAAAAATAAATTATTTTCAACCTTTTGGCAGTGAGTTTACTGCCACATACCAAAAGAAAATCGAAGCAAAGTAGATGCTAAATCGCAAAAATGTATATTCGTTGGCTTTGATGAAAATGTAAAGGGCTTTCGTTTGTGGAATCCAAGTAAGAATAAAATTGAGCACTCCAGAGATGTTAAATTTCTACACTCAGATTAATCTGCTCATAATAGTAATAAAGCCAAATTTCCTTTAAAAGAAAATATAACATTCCGATTGGGTGAAGAAGATAACGATAATGATGATGAAAAAGTTAGTAATCGTTTTGATGGTCAAAGTTCTGAAAACGGCGTTTATGAAGACGCTTGCGAAAATTAAGTTAATAATGCTTCTACAAATGATTCATTATTATATTTCGAATTAGTCGAAAATTTCACAAATAATAATTGTGGGTCATCGCAAAATTTGGTCCAAGAGCAAGCGGTTCAAAACATGAAACAATTAAAAAAAATCCCAAGAGAACTTTCCTATTTAAGCGAAAATGATAGGTCAAAACTTTTTGCTGATAAGTCTGAGGCTTTATGTCATTGATGGCAGATCCCGAAAATTATAGTCAAGCAATGAAATCTCCCAACAGAGCTCATTGGTATCTTGCAATGACTGATGAACTTAAATCATTAGAACAAACTAAACCTTGGACGTTAGAAGATGCTCCATCAGGATAATAATAGATAATAGAAAATAAATGGGTATTTAAGATTAAGTACCTACTGGATGGTAGTATAGAGAGATTTCAAGCTAGATTGTTTGCGAGTGGCTTCACACAAAAATACGGAATTGACTACGAGAAAGTATTTAGTCCTGTTGTAAAATTTACGTCAATTCGTGCGGTTTTATCCTTAGTAGCTATTAATAAAATGGTAGTAAAACAATTTAATGTTAAGACAGCTTTTTTCCGCGGAGATTTAAACAACAAAGAAGTTTATATTATCAACCCGATGGGTTTAATGATGGAAGTGGCAAAATCTACAAATCACACAAAAGTTTATACGGTCTCAAGCAATCGTCGCGATGTTGGAATATAAAATTTAGTACCTTTATTGAAGAACATAAACTCGAAAAACTAGAATCTGACTCATGTGTGTTTGTAAATATAGACAAATCGCTTATTTTGGCTCTGTACGTCGTAGATGATGGTCTAATAGCAGCAACATCAAATGAACAAATTGATTCTGTAATCAATTATTTTCGATCTAATTTTGAGATAAAGTTCTGCAACGATGAGTATTTCCTTGGCTTAGAGATATGCTGTTATTCTGATTATTCTATTATTTTCACTCAACCAAATTATGTTGAGAAAATTCTCAAAAGATTTGGTATGGAAGAGTGCAAAGGAGTTTCAACATCAATGGACCTAAGCCAAAAATATGAAAAATTTACGGATTCAAAAACCTCACAATTTCTATTTCGTGAAGGAGTTGGATGTCTTCTTTATCTATCAATTGCAACAAGACGTGATATAAGCTTTGCGGTGGGAGTTGTAAGCCGGCTTATGGAAAATCCTAATGAGGCACACGTGAATGCTGTTTAACTAATTTTTAGGCATTTCAAATCAACTGCGAATTATGGCATTTATTTTAGTGGAAATTATCAATTAAAATTAATTAGATATAGTGATGCAGACTATGCAGGTGATAAAGAAACTAGGCGGTGAACATCTGGTTTCATATTTATGTTTGGAAAAACGTTGTAAGTTGGGGCTCTGAAAGACAAAAATCTGTCGCTTTATCAACCACTGAATCTTAATATATCGCAGCAAATGTGGCAACGCTTAATAAAAGAATTAACGGATATGAAAATTTCAACTGAATTTAGTATGGATAATCAGAGTGCAATACGATTAATAAAAAAATCCAGAATTTCACATACGCACAAAGTACATTGACGTGCGTTATCATTTTATCATAGAAAAATATGAAAAGAAATTATTCTGTCTAAATTATGTATCTTCGGGTGAGCAATTGGCTGACATTCTCACGAAACCTCTCCCAAAATCCAGATTTGAGTTATTAAGACAGTTAGTTTATATTAGAGAGAAAAATAATTTATTATAAACAAATAGTGGCAGTATTGAAATAATTTGTTTTTATGATAATGTTATTTTACTTGTTTGAAATTGAATTTATATGTATTTCTAAAATTGAAATCAATAATGCTTTTCATTATACTAATTTTTGAAATAATTGTCAATAAATGTTTATTATTCTTGAATTTGAATCAGAAAACAAAAGTTGAGTTTTATTTGTTCAAAAGTTTTATATTATAACTTTTTATGCATTGTTATTTCTACATTTTTACCTGAATATCATTAAAATTTTAATACCTTTTTATATTCTTATCTAAGTTCATTATCAATCTTAAGTAAGGGCATGATGGATATTGTACTTTATATTAATTACATAAAAATAGTAGGTTTTGTATTAGTTTACAATTGAAGTATTTTTCATTTATATATTTTTATTAATTCAATAAAAGTTCTTTACTTGAAAAACACCTTTCAAGACATCACATTTATAATGAGCCAAACCGTGATATACAAACCCAAATAAATTGACAGTTGTTACGTTTTTCAATTAAAATCGTCAACAGACGCCGTCTAAAAACAAACAAAAAAATTCTTACATTGAAATTTTTTAAAATTAAAAGAAATACATATACATATACAGACTTATTTATAAAAATTATTAAGACTTTATAAAGGCTTTTTAAAACAAATTTTGTATGAAAATATCTTTTAAAAACCGTTTATAAAGCCTTAACAAGTTTTATAAATAAGGCTGATATTTTTTAATATATTTTGTAATAAGGAATAAGAAAATGTAGCATTTCACATTTACACTTTTATTTTTAAATGCGGGGCAGTGCAAAGGAGAAAAAACAAACGAAAAAAAAACAGAAGTCCAGTACTATGGAACATAGTGACTTTTACAGTCGGGAAGCATTAAAAATCGAATCTCGAAATCTTTTTAATAGTGGCTCCCGAATATAAAAGTCACTATTTTCCACAATACTGGACTTGTTTTTTTTCTTTTCAGTTCTTTAGGTACTCGGGTTTGTTAATTAATTAAATTTTTTTGTTATTATCAGCTTTTTAGTATCCTGGCAACTGTTATGAACAAAAATATATCTTATATGTATATATTCTTGTAATTCCCTTTTAATTTCGTTAGTTTTGACACCCTACTCCATAGGTTTGTTTAATTTTTTTTTATTAACCTAATTTTATTTTATCAAGATATATTCAAACCTATTTATTATTTCTACACTCTAAAACACTTTTGTTGAAATTAGGTCGATAATAGTAGGAACCAGTTCAAAGGCTGCTTTCGACGTAAAGTTAGACAACTATATTTTTAAACCTTTTCGAGCCATAACCGCTAAAGCGACACATTTTTTGGACTTCGTTTTTTTGAGGAAAATCGACTATTTACGATCGCAAATAATCAATTTTGGTAAAAAAATTCAAGTTCGAAAATTATGTCGCTTAAGCTATTTTGGCGGTTATGGCGCGTTTTGTTGATTTTTGAGCATAATATGTTTAATTTTAAATAAAATATGTTTAATCATGGGTGAGAACAAATTTCATTTACGCCCTTTCCAATAAATTTCCAAACATTTGTTTTTATTATAAAAACTCCGTGAAATGCACTTAATCATTATTATAATTGGTTAACACTTTTTTGCATTTTGAATACGCATAAATCTAAATGTAAATAATTTTGCAGATTTCACTATTTCCGTAAAAAAAAAATAATATTAAGAGTATTGTTATTTGATATGAACTGCTTTAAACACTAGAGGCCTTATTCAGGAAAAAATAATTTAGGTTTACAAAACGTTTAACAAACACATTTCCACACAAAATTTGTTTTGTAAACCTTTCGTAAATCAAAATTATTTTTTCTGAATACGGCAGTAGAATTTAAGGCCTTATGTACGATATAATCAAAAACTGACATGAAGTTAGCATATGTAGCGAAATTGAACATAGTCTTAACGTGTTTTGCATTACAATTTTGCATTAAAAATCATGCTAGGATGTAATCGTGTGTTAAAACTAGAGATGTGCACGTGAGTGTTTTCTGACTCACGACACGCACGCTCACGCAGAAAAATATTTTACTCACGTACTTTCACGCACGAACGATTTTGAACATTTTCACGATCACGCACGCTCACGAATAAAATATTTTTCATGGCGCACGAGTGGTTTACAACTTATCACGATCACGCACGCTCACGAAAAAGTATCTTTATAATATAATTTGCATGTTTTTTTGGGTTGAAAAATAGGTTCTTACATATACATATGTACATATCTATGTATATATGTATGCTTGTGTTTTTGTAAAATTTACAATGTAAATTAAAATAAAGCAAAGTTAATTTAACATCGTTTTAAATATTCGTATTCGCGGATACCATTTTAAATATTCGAATTCGAATTCTCGTATATCAAAAATTGACATTCCGCACATGTATGTATGTATACATACTAGGGTGATCGACTCGGTTTTTCAACCGGTTTTAAAATCCGGTTTTTTCACAGTACGGTGGTAGGTTTTTTCAAAATGTTGATATTTCGAATGTCGAATAGTCCGGTTTTTTTTACAATTTAAAAACCGGCTGAGTCGAATACTTTTCGATTTGTATATTTTTAATATTAGTTTTTACTATATTAAAGCTTAGACTAACGTGTTCGATTGATTTTCAAGTGTAAAAGGTCTAGTTGTTTTTTGAGCATGGCAACACTTACTGAAACATGAAATTGAAGCGAAATTATTTTATGAGGTGGTAGCATAGGATGTCTTCAATGGATGTCAAAATCCATTTGTAAAAATGTTTTTTAGTTTTGTTTGCTCGATATTTTATATAGAGGTAGATGTCCACTTTGTCCATACAATCATACGTATATATGTATATTATATACATATAGGATTGTTCATTTACTAAAAATTGTTGCGAATTTGTAACAATTGTTACTGGAAAGTGTTCATTAACTCAAAAAGTTTGCACGGAGAGAGCGTCAAAAAAATTCTTAAAAATTATTAATAGTAGAATTCTTATTTGCAAGAATTATATAACCACCTGTTGTATGTTTTGTTGTCAAATTAATTATTTCAAAAATATCTGAAAAAGGAAAACTGAAGAATGTGCATTTCCTTGTTAAAAAAAACATGTATACGTATGAAAAAAGAAAGCTTGTTTTCTTAATTTATTGTTTTTCTTTCATTAGCCACATAAATTCAATTTTATTGTAAAGAATTTGGTTTTTTTCTCATATCTAATCAGAGATGGAAAGTGGCATTTTTGCATTTGTTAATGAATAAAATTAAAAAATTATGAAAAATTCATTAAAATAGTAAAAAGACATGAAACTGTGCAAATAATTTCATATTAAACGTCAATTTCTAAAGAAAAATTGCAATTTAAAATTTTATCAAACAAAATACATCAGAAAAAGTGCAATTGTATCATGATTTCCATCCATGGTTCTGATATGAATAAAATTTTCTTGCGAGTTTTTACAAGTAAAGCGTTCATTTACTTTTTCATATTTAGGAGAGTAATTTTGTAAATTTCTGCCTTAGTCTCTAGTTGCTAGTTTCTGCTGGCAAAGTAATTGAACAGACCTTATGTATGTATATGTACTACACACATGTAGGTATATGAAGTTAATTTTTATGTTTTTCTTTAATTTTTTGATTGTTTTATAGTATTTACTCATGAACTGTTAACTCTTTCTTTTTATTAAAGCAATTTAAAATCGAAACTTTTGTATAATAATTGCCCTACTTAAAAAACCGGTTGACCGGTTTTTCCTGAATTGTAAAAACCGAAACCGGGTTTTTTATAATATCAAATATTCGAAATATTCGAAAACCGGTTTCTGGAAAAAGTCGAATAATCGATCACCCTAATACATACATAATATAAATGCGAAGGTGAGACGTATGATCAATTATAGCATATTATATGAGAAAACATACAAATTTCTAAAAAATTTTCTGTTACGTAACGTTTTCAAAGACTCCCCCCACCCCCACCATAACAAATGATAACAAAACTCGAACCCCACCCTTCCCCCTACAGCGTTACGTAGTATATGGACGGCCCATAAAGCAAAAAACATTTTCTGCGGTACAATTCGTCAGTAGTATTGTTGACAAAGGCACTCTTGAATCAGTAGTGTTTCTCAATTGATACTTCCTACAGGGTATCTAAGAAACATACATACGATTGGTCGACAAAATCTTCCGATTTCGGCACCGAAATATTACCGAAATCGTAACAATTTTTGTATGAAATGGTTGACACGACTTCGTAATACTATAAGTCGGTACGAATTCGAAACGACATGTAGATACGTTTTTTTTTTGCTTTTATAGCAGAGTACCGCGTCACCGTTATGTTGCTGCTATTGTCGAAATAATTTGCACATACTCAAGTTTTTTAATATTTATTACAATCCTTTTTTTTATCAACATATACATATTTATTTAAAAAAAAATGATCACAGACTTTTACTTATGTACTCAAAAATCAAAGTTTTAATGTTTAAAACAAATTGTTCAGAGAAACTACGACAAGTCTGACTTCAGAAAAATTCGAAACATTTTGTTTGGGGGTATTCATTATGTTTGTAAGCTCATACTACAATACATATTACTATACATATATGCATTTATTATTATAAAATACTAATAAATGCAGGAATGTTATCTCGTGAGAATTTGTGCGTGATTATTAAAAAAAGATCACGCACGATCACGCACGAGTAAATTTTTTCAGTCACGCTCACACACTCACGCGTGATTAGTTATAATAATTGATCACGAATCACGCGTGACTCACGCGTGACACGATAAAATCACGAAATTTGCACATCTAGTTAAACTACATTATGCGGCGATTTTTAATGTCAAATTGTATAGAGGAACTCGCCAACACGAAGTTCAATTTTGTCACTTATGCTAACTTAAGCCAGTTTTTGATTACACATAAGGCCGTTAATTTTAATTAACTTAATAAAAAATATGTCGTGCTTCTATTGCAACTTGTACGCTTTTGTACTTCTACTTTTTTTGTTAAACATATTTCTGCTTAATTTTCATCATTTTGACGCTATTTAAACATATCTGGCTGTATTTTAAGGAAACTTTGCTTAAAAATAAACACTTCTAGTACTAGATTTGAATTTTTGTGTAAGTGAAGACAAAAAAAAATTAGACAATATATGATCCTAAATTTGGGTTAATGAGTGTAACTAAATTTAAACATATAACTTAAATACAGTGTCATAATCCTTAACTTTCTTTTATTTCGATACCCTGCTCGATAGGTTAGGCAAAAAAAATTAACGTATTACTATTTCACCCGAAAAATCCGCCATTGTGTTTTTTTCACATGTCTGAGAACACTTGAGTTTTTACAACGAATACAACGATAGCTTAACTGTCGAAATCCATGCAGCCGTTTAGAAGATACGAGGTGTGAAATTTATAAACATATGTATGTATGCATATGCATATGCAAGAAACGCGCGAGTAAAAAACCTGCGAAACTGTCTTTTTGATTTTGCTGATTTTCAACAGCAATATCTTTTTTACAATTTCTGTCGACAGATGGATGTCGCTTATTCGTCTTCCCTACTCATTAGAGCCCATAATATATATGTACATACTTTGTGAGCCGCATATTAATATTGTGGAAATTATTGACGTAATGAAAAAACTATATAATATAAAGTATATAAGGGTATATTACACCCTTTTCAATACATTAAGCACCCCATACACGTTTCAATTCCATTGTGAATTCAGTCTTTCAATTGAGTTGATTCTTGGCCACACACTTCATAAACTGAATTGAAAGATTTTCATTCAACTGTCAAATTTATATTTTTTTCACAAATAAAAATTTAAAAATTTAAAACTTCTATTGTATTTATTCATTTATTTTTATATTTTATATATAGAATTCAATCAAATTAAATACAATTTTAAAAATACATAACTTTTTCTATACAAAATCAACATACAAACACAAATTTTGACAGCTAATCAAGAGACTCGAACACACACAGCACAATCGAATTGAAAGATTTACTAGTCAACATGAAAAATCAAAATCTTTTGATTTTTCTTCAACCAACTCGACAACTGCCAAACTAATCAATTGACAAAGCCATACACGCTTTGATTTGGACAACAACCGACTCAATTGAAAATTGAATTGAATTGTGTATGGGCTGCTTTACAGACATTGATATTTGCAATATAGCAAACAAACTTTTGTATTTAAATTCCATGTAAAATTATCTCATCCTCACACCTGTTTTCAACATAAAATTCTTGTCTTCTATAGAAAGTTTAAGGGCGTGTCAGACTTACCTTGGCCATATCTGTTATCGTATTGGCGTTATCCATCAATTTGCGTTGATCCATTTTAACTTTTCGTAACCTAGTTTCGTTTTTTTTTTGTTTTATTTCATTTTTTATGTTTTTTGGAAATCATTTGTTTTTAAGAAAAATAATAAAAAATAAAGAAAAAGAAGCCATAATGAATACAGAATAATGTTATTGTGTTTTGTTTTTTTTCTGTTAGTTGGTACTGTTATCAGCTGATATTTTATTTATGTATATTTAAATTTTTTTCTTATTATAACTTGAGAAATTATTTCATATTTTGTTATTGAGATGAATGTAGCTGAAAATTGTATGTGCATAAATTTTAAACCCAAATGTGGGGCCATATTACAATAGTGTTTTTGTTTGCTGTTTATGAAAAATGAAAAGAGCACTTACATACATATTTACAAGCAATACAGTCATATTTGCTAATTGGTTCAAATATGCTACTTGTATTTTATATCCTACGGTTTCTTTTTGGTCGGATTGCTCTGCAGAGAATTTTGCTGAAATGTACGTAAAGTATACGACATGCTACTCATAATAAAAGGCTGCACAAAGCATTCTTCTTGTCTTAGCAACGACATTACCATGGTAAAACTACAACAGGTACCTGCACGACTACAACAAAATTACAACATCAAAAACACATGCATTTTGTTGGTATAAACTAGGGAGTAACGAATGTTCGCATTCGCAAATTATTCGCTTACTTCTGCTATTTGCATTTGCTTTTGCATTCGCTAAAATATATGCGAATATTTCAAGCGAATACTAAAGACAAAAAAAATTGTTCTTCTTTTACGAAAATAGTTTACAATTAACAAACGTCAATAAAACGAAAATTATTTTAAGCAGCATACTTACAAGTAATGCATTCTAATCAAAGCTTTAACATTTTAACGGGAAACTTTTCTATCAATAAGTGTTCATAAGTATCAAAATGAAACCAAAAGCCAGCAGTGTTTGGAAATGTTTTTCAGTTTTTGAAACAGAAAAGGCAGTGTTTGATTTGCACGAAAATATTTTCTGCTTAAGACTACCACTCTGTTCAAACTTTTGAAAAATGCAAACACTATTAACTAATCCTTGTTTGTTCTAAATTTCACGCGAATAAGTGACATTTGTACTCATATTATTTCGCATGAAAACTTAAAATGTTAAAGATATATTTCATTTGTTTTTCCCAAGAGGAACAGAGTACTAATTCTTCAAAAAAATTTTTTTGAACAATTCATTCCACTTTTTTTAATATATATTTTGACATTTCACGTTTCACATGAAACTTAAGGACCAAAGTACGAATTGATTGCCTAACATTTTGTAAATTTATTTTTAATTATTATCTATACTAATTTTAATAAAGGGCTTAATTTTTTAAAACGCAACGCTTAGCGTTGACAAATTTTTATGTATTTTGTTTTTGTAATTTTAATTTTTCCATATAAAATTTGTCAACACTTGGCGTTGCATTTTATAAAATTAGGCCCTTAATTTCATATATATTTCTGTTTTAAAAAATTGTATTTTTAATAAATTAATAATTATTTGCTCAATTCAAGACTCAATTTAAATAAAATGCTATATGTAGGACATCCAAGGCGAATTGATATAAGGTGGTCTTGATTAGCAACTCTGCGTATTCGCCTTGTATATTTGTTAGTGTAAAATTTCCTGCTGTCAAAATATTTCTTAACGTTTTGGTTCATTTGACAGCAGGAAATTTATGTCAGCTGGCGAATTAAGATCACCTTATGTGAATTCGAATTGTAGGACATCCATGTACATAATACAACTAAATATTCTTGTACAGATTTATTTTTATGTAGTTTTTGAATGTATTGTAATATTTGCATTCGCTTTTGCATTCGCTTTCGCTTTAGCAAAAATTAAAATCTGTTATTCGCTTTCGCATTCGCTAAACTGGTATTCGTTACATCCCTAGTATAAACAAACAAATATGTATGTGTCAGTGACAGATGTCATTTGTTTTTAAAAATAACAACTACAGTGTAATTAAAGAACAATTGCAGACGCGGCATTCATGCATGATTATAGTCACTCAGTGTTGCCAATCACAGAAAAAATTATTGCAAAAAAAAAATAAAAAATCCAAAAAAAAAATTTGGTTTCAGTAAATATTTTTTACTGTTCCAGTAAATTGTTTGCTCCAATTTTATTTTATGCAAAAAAACTGTGTACGTAGAGTGTAAAGTTCTATACAACTAATATAAAGCAACATTTATAACAAGATTGTTTAGATAAGATTTCTGTTCAAATATGGCAATGGCATACTGTACAGAACAGTTATTTGTTTGATTTGTTTATTAATTTTGGTACAAAATATGTTTGAATGAAAAAAATTGTTGATTGAAAAAATCAAATCTTGCATTTGAATCTACAAATTTCTTCGTAGGACTTAAATTTAAAAAATTTGACATTTGATTCAGAGAATTTTGTGCTTAAATTGGAAAATAAGTTTTTTTTTGTGATACATATGTGTGTAATTACATAGAGTGTGTAACTACTCTCATGTATAGCCATGTAATGAGATTCATATATAATTTGTGTGTAATTCTATTTTGGGCTCTATTTTTTTTGGCTGTTATCGAGCCGATTTAAAAACGCTCGATTTAGAGAAACTAAATCCACAAAAGCAATTTTTTAGACTTTTTCGTAGTTTTCGAGCTTCAAATATCATGTACGAAATTAATTTAGTATGTATGATTCAAAGCACATCAATGTGGCGATTATATACTTTTGGAAAACGAGAAATTTACTCGGATTCGGTTTACAGAACATGGCCGTTTATTTATTTTTGATTTAATTTAAGCTACACAAAAGGTAGTGTAATTTTCTTAAATGTGTAATTGGAGGCACAGCCTTGCGTAATTTCATTGGCAAGACTGTAATCACTCTGTGTAATCACTGTGGCTTACTCTGCCACTTTTGCGCAAATGAGCCAACCAGTTACTTCCCGTGTATCGTATGCAGATGCTGCTAAGTCAAATTCAATTCCCACACAAAATGTTTCCCCGCCAAATAATTCAAAAAATACTGACGCAAGCTTTAATTTTAATCGCCTTGAAGCTACTATTGAAAATCTGGTGCAAACTATAAACAATTTTACAACAAATATGACTAGCATGATGCAAGAAATGCTGCGAATGCAGAATACTCTGCTTCAAGCATTAATTAATAAGCCATGAACACGTTAACAATATGTTTCTGGAACGCAAACGGCATTCGCCAACATAAAAATGAACTTGAGCACTTCCTCACGGAAAAAAATATTGATGTAATGTTAGTATCTGAGACTCATTTGACTTCGAGAAGTCTTTTTAAAATTTATGGCTACACTATATATGATACAAAGGACCCTAGAGGAAGGGCTTGCGGTGGATCAGCAATTCTAATAAAGTCAAGACTCAAGCACTATGTTCTTGATAACATTTGTGAAGAACACCTACAAGCAACAAATATTGGCATTGAAAGTTTTTGTACAAATTTTGTTATATCATCAATTTACTCCCCTCCCAGATTTTCAATCACTGAGAATCAATATGAGGATTTCTACAAATCTCTTGGACCTTGTTTTGTAGCAGCTGGCGACTACAATGCTAAGCATACGTTCTGGGGTTCGCGTCTTATTACCCCCAGAGGTCGAGCATTGTTCAACACTATTTCAAAAATGGGCTTGGATGTCATTTCGAGTGGGGAGCCCACTTATTGGCCTACTGACATACAAAAAATTCCGGATGTTATAGATTTTGGCGTCATAAAAAATATCTCTAGGGATTTAATTCAAGTTCAAGCTTCTCTTGATCTTTCGTCCGATCACTCTCCGACGATCATTACAATTTGTAGTCCCTTAAGAAGTAACTTACCTGACCCATATGTGAAGATGATCAATCGTGTTAATTGGCTGGGGTTCAAAAAATATCTCAGTAGTCACTGTACGGAAAACATTACGCTTAGAACATCCGATGATATTGAATCTAACATTGCCAATCTCAGCGAGAATATTAAACAGGCTGCTGAACATGCCATTATCTCCCATCCGCAGACTGGGTTTAATAAAATTTATTCTACAGACATTGAACGTCTCGTACGTGAAAAAAGAAGAGCTAGAAGGGAATGGCAACAGCACAGATCACCACAAAATAAAATCAGATTTAAAGAGTGCACTAAACGACTCCAAGAGTTGCTTGCGTCTGAAAAAACTGCATCTCTTAAAAATTATCTGGAAGGTCTTGATGTCACACCAGCGTCTAATTACTCTTTGTGGCGCGCTACTAGAAAGCTTAAAACACCCATTGAGTATAAGCCACCTCTACGCACATCTACCGGAAGTTGGGCAAGAAGCGATACTGAAAAAGGTAAAATATTTGCTGAGCACTTAAAATCCGTTTTTACGCCAAACATATATACTGGTGTTGTTGATTTGCCGAATGTAGTCGCTCTACCCCCTCAACACATAAAGTTTAAGACGCGTGATTTACAAAAATTAATTGCCGAACTCAACCCGAAGAAAGCTCCGGGTATTGATGGAATTAGTAACCAGATGCTTATGAACTTGCCTCGTATTGCAATGAGAATCCTATTATTCATATTTAATGCCATTTTACGACTGGAGTATTATCCACACAGCTGGAAGCTTGCCAAGGTTAAAATGATTCCAAAGCCGGGCAAAGATCTAACCAAGGCTGAGTCATATAGGCCAATAAGTCTACTATCAACTATGTCAAAGCTTTTCGAAAAACTGCTCAAAACAAAATTGTCCCCAATTCTAATTAGTAGTGGGTGCATACCAGACCATCAATTTGGTTTTAGAAGTCAGCATAGCACCATTGAACAAACTCACAGACTGGTTCAATTTATAAGAAGAACTTTTGAGGAAAAAAAGTATTGTTCTGCGCTCTTTATTGACGTTTCCCAGGCATTTGATAAAGTGTGGCATGAAGGCCTAATTTTAAAATTGAAGACTTACTTACCAATAAACATTTCAAATATTTTGGAAAGTTACATTATTTCCCGTAAGTTCACTGTTGTGGAAGGAGACTTTACGAGTAGGCCTGAAACTATTTCATCCGGTGTGCCACAGGGGAGCATACTGGGACCAGTTTTATACTTGATTTATACTTGCGATATGCCTGTGAGCAGTAGTATCCATACTTCCACATTTGCCGACGATACAGCCTGCCTTAGTATGCACGAAAACCCTGATGAGGCATCCCGCAAACTCCAGGAACACATTAGCCAGATGGAGCTTTGGTTAAACTTATGGAGCATTAAAGTCAACGAACAAAAGTGTGTCCATATAACGTTCACCCTAAGAAGAGATACTTGCTCCCCCATTCGGATTAACAATCAAGTTGTTCCTCAACATTCACATGTGAAATATCTAGGTATACACCTTGATCGACGACTTACATGGAAACATCACATTGACTCTAAGTTAACTCAAATGAAACTTAAATTAACTCAGGTACATTGGCTGATTGGTAGAAATTCAACACTTAGCCTAGACTGCAAACTTTGAATATACAAGTCGCTTTTAAAGCCAATATGGTGTTACGGAATTCAACTATGGGGCACTGCTTCAGCTTCAAATGTAGAGAAAATTCAACGAAGGCAAAATAAAATTTTACGCATGATAACATCGGCTCCATGGTACATCAAAAATTCAAATATACATCGCGATTTGAATATGCCACTAGTGACTGAAGAAATTGTAAAATACGCAGGCAAATATCTAACAAAACTCGAGTCACATCCTAATCCGCTTGCTCGTAATATTTTGAACTTTACTGGGCACATCCGCTTAAAAAAGAGAGATACACGGGCTCTAATATTCAACACTCTAGATGATGAAGCTGCTTGAAAACACTTTTTTCTTTTTGTTGCTTATCACTACTTATGTATTATTAATAACTATCACTAAGCTTATGTCCGACATTGGTCGGGCCTAATAATTTTTTTATAGACTTAAGATTTGAATACTTATTGTTAGTTCATATTTGAAGATACAATAAATAAAAAAAACATGCATTAAAAAAAAAACTATATTCACAACACATACACTAACATTTTTGCAGCTTGTAAACAAAGTTTGACAATTAATTTGCTTGTATACATCAACAAGCTGCTTGTGATTGTGCCTAGTATCAGGGATGATAAAGTTGGTACAATTGTACTTTTTTTTGTATAATTCAAACCCTAAAAGTACTTTGGTATCCCCTGGACTCATTTGGTAATATTTGAAAAATTTGCATGACACTATCCCTGGTTTTATTTTCACACAAAAAATAAATCGCGATCATTTAAAATATATCCAGTTTGAGAGAAAAGTGGCGAATTTGAGTTGTTGAGAGCGACTACCTTGTTAGATGTGCATTACACTTGTTTGGTTAATTATAAAGAACTACATCTAACTTCACCGGTGTTTCGTTTTCAATATGAAAGCGGCGTCTTCATTTATTTTATCTATTGTGTTAATATAAAATTTGTATGAAATAAAAAAATTGCTATATTATTATCACATCAATCGTTTAAGTGAGGAAATTAATTTTTTTTTTTTTTGTAATGCATGTATTTATTTATTGTATCTTCATATGTGAACTAACAATAAGTATTCAAATCTTAAATCTATAAAAAAAATTATTAGGCCCGACCAGTGTCGGACATAAACTTAGTGGTATTTATAAATAATACATTAGTAGTGATAATCAAAAAAAAGGGGGAAAGTATTTTCAAGTAGTCCCATCTGGAGTGTTAGGTATAAGAGCCCGTGTGTCCCTCTTTTTTAAGCGGATGTGTCCAGTAAAGTTCAAAATATTACGAGCAAGCGGATTAGGATGTGATTCGAGTTTTGTTAAATATTTGCCTGCGTATTTTGCAATTTCTTCAGTCACTAGTGGCATATTTAAATCACGATGTATAATAGAATTTTGGATGTACCATGGAGCCGATGTTATTAACCGTAAAATTTTGTTTTGCCTTCGTTGGATTCTCTCGACATTGGAAGCTGAAGCAGTGCCCCATAACTGAATTCCGTAGCGCCATATTGGCTTCAAAAGCGACTTGTATAATAAAAGTTTGCAGTCTAGGCTGAGTGTTGAGTTTCTGCCAATCAACCAATATATTTGAGTTAACTTAAGTTTCATCTGAGTTAACTTAGAGTCAATATGATGTTTCCATGTAAGTCTTCGATCAAGGTGTATACCAAGGTATTTCACATGGGAATGTTGAGGAATATTATGATTGTTGATTCGAATTAGGAGGAAGTATCTCTTCTTAGGGTGAACGTTATATGGACACACTTTTGTTCATTGACTTTAATTCTCCATAAGTTCAACCATATTTCCAGCTGAGTGATATGTTCCTGGAGATTGCGGGATGCCTCATAAGGGTTTTCGTGCACACTCATACAGGCTGTATCATCGGCAAAAGTAGAAATATGGATATTATTGCTCACAGGCATATCACAAGTATATATTAAATACAAGACAGGACCCAGAATACTACCCTGGGGCACACCAGAAGATATAGATTCGGGCACACTCGTGAACTCTTCTTCCACAGCAGTGAACTTCCTATCAATAATATAACTTTCCAAAAGCTTTTGAATGTTTATTGGCAGATATGTCTTCAATTTTAAAACTAGGCCTTCGTGCCATACTTTATCAAACGCCTGAGAAACATCAATAAAGAGAGCAGAACAATACTTCTTTTCTTCAAATGTACTTCTTACAACTTGGACCAGTCTATGCGTTTGTTCAATCGTGCTGTGCTGACTTCTAAAGCCAAATTGATGGTCCGGGATGCACCCATTATCAGTTAAAATTTTGGACAATTTAGTCATGAGCAGCTTTTCGAAAAGCTTTGAGATTGTAGATAGTAAGTTTATAGGCCTATATGACTCAGTCTTGGTAAGATCTTTGCCCGCCTTTGGAATCATTTTGATCTTGGCCAGTTTCCAGTTATGTGGAATATACTGCATTCTTAAAATAGCATTAAAAGTAAATAGCAGGATTCTTATTGCAATATGAGGAAAGTTCATGAGCATTTTGTTACTAATGCCATCAATACCTGGAGCTTTCTTCGGGTTGAGTTCAGCAATTACTTTTTGTACTTCACGCATCTTAAACCTTAAGGGACGAGGGGGTAGAGAAACTACACACGGTAAATCAGCAGCACCCGTACATGAATTGGGAGTGAATACAGATTTTAAATGCTCAGAAAATAAGTTACCTTTCTCACTATCACTTCTTGCCCAGCCTCCGGTCGCAGTACGCAATGGTGATTTAAGATCAACGGGTCGCTTAAGATTTCTAGTAGCGCGCCATAAAGAGTAATTAGATGCGGACGTTACATCAAGACCTTCTAAATACTTTTCCAGTAGTGCAGTTTTTTCCGACGATAGCAGCTCTTTGAGTCGTTTGGTACATTCTTTAAGTAGGAAATTAAATGAAGCTAGGTTTGTTACATACATATGTCAACGATTAAAATTTACTTTGAAATGAAAAACTTTATATTATATATATCACCAGAAATCGTTCGATCGAATACTAATATTGAAAACAACAACAAATTTGATAATGTTATTGTTGTTTGAAAAACAAGTTGTCGATATATATAATTTTCATGGCGAAATTTTAACCTGCCTAACAAAATTCACTCCGGAAAATGTTAGTAGTATAGTACCTTGGTTATTAAAAAATATTCGCAAAAGAAAATGGAAATTATGATACTATAAATAACGAGTTTCGAGCTTTGAAAAATTAATTGAATGATCTAATGTTTCCGTAACTTTCAAAAGTTATCAGGAGAATATTGACAATTCTACACTCATCAGCGAATGTGGAAAGAGTATTTTCATAATCAAAGCGAAGACTCAAAAGTCTAATGGCCTGTTTCTACATAACAAGTAAGCTCTCAGGCAAGCACGCGGTACACAGGCGAGTACGTAACAAAATGAGTTTTTATAGTACACTTGTCTAGCTTACGTTGTATTTGGTATCACTTTTTGTATATTTAATTTCATTATTGCCATGGTATGCAATTTGGTATTTGAGTTAATTTTTTTCCATACTAGAAGCATTACTTAATGGCAGCCCTAGGAGAAAATCGAACAAAATAAAAACAGCTGCTTTTAAATTTCAATGCAAGATTAGATCAGTTCGTTTATTTTTCAAGCAAAATCGAGTAACTATTAAGCATTAAAGAATGTTTGGATATATTAAAAAGGCTGCATCATACATTCTTAATTAATAACATCGATAGTGACATACTTTTTTTCATTTACGGTATGTTATGATTTTTTTCACAATTATAAAAACATTAAAATTTTGCTTAAACAAGTCAAAAAGCTTTCATGCTTCATGCTTCATTTCATCCATCATATACGATATGTACATACATATATCGTCAGATGGTTACTAATTTGCCGCATTTAATGGAAATACTCCCAATCTTCTTGCTTTGAATACATCTAGATCCAAGATAATAATGAATAAAAAACTTTACATTGAAATGTAGTTCAAAGCACAGGAGTTTATATATGAACCAAAATAATATCTCTATCGTGGTTAGGAGGTTAATTATCTTTCAATATATTTTAAATGTGCAAAAATGTATTACAGATATAAAAAATATATTTCATATACATAAAACCGATGTACATATATTCTTTTTTTGAATATGCTACACATCATACAAGAAACTGATTGAAGAATTTACTTAGAAATAAAATTCATAAAAAAAGTGCAACCGCTATTTTCGGCAGCCGTTTATTGAGTAAGAGCTTGCAATTACTCAGTCTCAAATTACAAACAAACGAAATTCAATATAATACAGCGAAGCTCAGTAAAAAGTTTCAGATAATCGAACAAACCTATTATTACTTTTCTTGAACAAATTTATGCGAACAAAATTGAAAATAAAATTGTGATGAAAATACATACAAATATGGGATATAATGTAAGAATGTTTGGATTTATGCTTACAGGTTCCATAATGGTTTACTTAGACGATAGTGTGGACATTCGATTTCTTCTTTAATGAATAACAACCTATTTTAATTTCCACACAAGTAATAATTTTTGATTGCCTATATTTGACATTAGATACAATTGAAATTGTTATATAGAAACAACAAAATAAAAAAGGTATTACGTATTTTACTCAGAAAAAGTTGACACTTGACGATTACTCTCCAACAATAATTACAATTTTCAACCCACTAATGAGTGATTTAACTAACTCATATGTGAAGATGATTAATGGAATCAACTGGCTGGCATTCAAAAAATATCTTAGTAGTCACTGCGTAGAAAACATTCAGCTTAGATCATGCGATGATATTGAATTTAACATTGCCAATCTTAACGAAAATATTAAACAGGCTGCTGAACACGCCACTACCTCCTATCCGCAGACCGTCTTTAACAGAATTTATTCTACGGAAATTGAACGTCTTGTATGTGAAAAAAGGAGAGCTAGAAGAGAATGGCAACAACACAGATCACCCCTAAATAAAATCAGACTTAAAGAATGTACTAAACGATTCAAAGAGCTGCTTTCGTCGGAAAAAACTGCACTACTGGAAAAGTATTTAGAAGGTCTTGATGTAACGTCCGCATCTAATTACTCTTTATGGCGCGCTACTAGAAATCTTAAACGACCCGTTGATCTTAAATCACCACTGCGTACTGCGACCGGAGGCTGGGAAAGAAGCGATAGTGAGAAAGGTAACTTATTTTCTGAGCATTTAAAATCTGTATTCACTCTCAATTCATGTACGGGTGCTGCTGATTTATCGAGTGTAGTTTTTCTACCCCCTCGTCCCTTAAGGTTTAAGATGCGTGAAGTACAAAAAGTAATTGCTGAACTCAACCCGAAGAAAGCTCCAGGTATTGATGGCATTAGCAACAAAATGCTCATGAACTTTCCTCATATTGCAATAAGAATCCTGTTATTTATTTTTAATGCTATTTTAAGAATGCAGTATTTTCCACATAACTGAAAACTTGCCACGATCAAAATGATTCGAAAGGCGCGCAAAGATCTTACCAAGACTGAATCATATAGGCCTATAAGCTTACTATCTACAATCTCAAAGCTTTTCGAAAAGCTGCTCATGACTAAATTTTCCAAAATTTTAACTGATAATGGGTGCATCCCGGACCATCAATTTGGCTTTAGAAGTCAGCACAGCACGATTGAACAAACGCATAGACTGGTCCAAGTTGTAAGAAGAACATTTGAAGAAAAGAAGTATTGTTCTGCTCTCTTTATTGATGTTTCTCAGGCGTTTGATAAAGTATGGCACGAATGCCTAGTTTTAAAATTGAAGACATATCTGCCAATAAACATTTAAAAGCTTTTGGAAAGTTATATTATTGATAGGAAGTTCACTGTTGTGGAAGGAGAGTTCTCGAGTGTGCCCGAATCTATATCTTATGGTGTGCCACTGGGTAGTATTCTGGGTCCTGTCTTGTATTTAATATATACTTGTGATATGCCTGTGAGCAATAATATCCATATTTCTACATTTGCCGATGATACAGCCTGTATGGGTGTGCACGAAAACCTTTATAAGGCATCCCGCAATCTCCAGGATAATATTACCCAGTTGGAAATATGGTTGAACTTATGGAGAATTAAAGTCAATGAACAAAAGTGTGTCCATATAACGTTCACCCTAAGAAGAGATACTTCCTCCTAATTCGAATCAACAATCAAAATATTCCTCAACATTCCCAAGTGAAATACCTTGGTATACACCTTGATCGAAGACTTATATAGAAACATCATATTGACTCTAAATTAACTCAGATAAAACTTAAGTTAACTCAAATATATTGGTTGATTGGTAGAAATTCAACACTCATCCTAGACTGCAAACTTTCACTATACAAGTCAATATGGTGCTACGGAATTCAGTTATGGGGCACTGCTTCAGCCTCCAATGTCGAGAGAATCCAACGAAGGCAAAACAAAATTTTACGGTTAATAGCATCGGCTCCATGGTACATCCAAAATTCTATTATACATCGAGATGGGACTACTTGAAAATACTTTTTTTTCCTTTTTGATTATCACTACTTATATATTATTTAATACTAGCACTAAGTTTATGTCCGACAGTGGTCGGGCCTAATAATTATATTTTAGATTTAAGATTTGAATACTTATTGTAAGTTCATATTTGAAGATACAATAAATAAAATACATGTATTAAAAAAAATTGTTTTTAATACCGCTTCTTCCACAGAGTGTTTAACACCTTTTACATAAAAACATTAGTTTTTTCCAGAATACATAAGCACTTAATGGTATAATCGACCACGCGTTTAACACCGACCAAAACGAATATATTTTTTGTATTTTTCAAAAGAATTGAATTAAATTTAATAAAAATCCAAAGAGCCAAAAACAAAATAATTTGTCATTCTGTTGTGTTTTCATATATGCACAAGAATAGGGTTGCCGTTTTTTTTAAACTGAAAACACAATTTTGTATGAAAAAATATAAACTAAAACAATTTTTTAACATGTTGGCAACAGTACGATTTAGTACATATCTGACATATGGGCGAATTAACGTAAGCTGCACGACAAAGTCGAGTCATGTTATACAAACTTTTCATTACGTAATCGTCAATGAACTGGCTCGTCGTAAGTCGCCTTTGTCGCGTTCTACAAACAGGCTGTAAGTTTCATTTTTCAGTACTTTTTACTTTACCAAAAAAGTAAAAGTTTTTTTTTAGGTTCATGACAGGTTTTTGACATTCATTCATTATTTTTACGTGGAACAGGAATCGCAAAGAGAGCATAAAAACTGCAAAGGCTTTGCAAATTACACTTATCAATTTCAACTTATCATTTATCAAATTTTACAGTTCTGAGAAACGAAAAGTTCTGCAAATTGTCGAAAAATTTGATAAGTTGTTTTGTGGAATAGGGCCCTGGTCAGTAGTACTACTGAGAATGTCGCATTTTCTGCAGGGTAGTTTGCACGTTTTCGCTCGTGTTATATTGCACTCGATGTTTCTGCTATGATTTACTGTTATTTTAATTCATTCTCACTTTTTGTTGTGATATTCTACTCATGAATCAAGAAAACAACAATGCGAACTCATACACGTTCAAAAAAATTTTCTACTGCGCATCTACCCTGCAAATAATATTGGAGTACGTGGTCCAATCTAGATGAAACAAACTGGTTACATCATGGTCCCATGTAATGCAGTCATGGATCATGTCGTTTTCATACAAGCATTCAATGCTGTACGATAAGTGTTCGTATTTAAACGAATATGATCGTTCTTATTAGGCACTCACAAATTGTATGCGAGTAGTCTATAACTATTTCATATGGAGTAGCTTTGGGGCTAGTCCGATGTAACGCAAAGTTGGGCCAAGTGGTCCAACCCTAGAACATCGCAATGTTAAATCGACCACCTTTTTTTCATATATGTATTTGGAATAGTTGCTTACAACAAATATTCTATGTCTACGTCACAAGCAGAAAATAAAATAACGGACCTGTGCAATGCGCAATCTTGCTTTTTTGGTTCATGATATTCTACTTATTTTGAAAACACAAGCACTAACAAAACTGTAGAGAAAAACTTTTCGAGTGATGCTTGCTTTAGTTTATTGGGAGTCATGGCTTGTTAGATTTTTTTTTGTTGTTTGGGACACAGTGCTTGAACTTTGTGTGAAACAAATATAAGACTTTTAGAACATGTTGCGCATCTCTTTAGTAGTTATACCAAGCAGAATATTAGCCTTCAGGGCAATGCACAGTGTTCGGTTTCAGGAATTATGACGACAAAAATAAAAAATAAAGTTAATTAAAAATTTAAATTGACCACACTTTTTGCAAGCGAAGACCCAGACTAGCTTAAAACTATATGATTCGTGTACATCTTTCAGTTTGTATGCTTATAACGGTACGTTAAATGACATGTTAAAAGTAAAAAAAGGACAAAAATACTGTTCGTGTTTTATGCAACTTCAAAAGTGAATAGAAGGCGTTGTAGATGCGATATTAATATTTTTATTCAATTTTAACTTTTGACTTCTTTTTAACTAACACACAAAAACACATTAAAGGTACTCACGTCAAAAGTTGCACTGTTGCAGAAAAGCAAAATTGCAAAATTTTCAAAAAATATAACAACAACCACATAGAAAATTATTTTGCACAAATGGTGCAAAATTGTCAGGGTCGGAGTAAGTGCAAGATTGTCAGAGTAAATTTTGCAAGGTTGTGCAACTTTTTATGGCATTGCCAATCCAAAAAAATAGATAAAAAGTACTTATAAAATCAACCATACACCAAGTTACAACGCAGAAATACTTTAATGTTTTTCTTTTAAATGAAAAAAAAACAAGTGGTTCAAGATATTTTCGATACAAATAAATTAATTAAAAAACTATAAAATTTAAATATTTTTAAAAAGTCTTATAAAGAAATCTTCAAATTCGATTTCAATATAAAAAATACATAATTTTGTTATTTTCAAAAGACCTATGGGTCAAATTGTTATTAGAATCTTGTTAAATAATACCAATATTATTAATATTGATATTTTTATTAGTGAATTAATTACAGAATTAATTAGCGAAGCTACAACACTTCGTTTACTTCGTTTCTTTTAAGAATTAAGAAACATACGAGTACAATATATCTATGCACATATTGCGTTGCTTTATTGACAACTAAAAAAAATGGGTTGCTCACGTCAGAAAGTACAATTATGCATTTTTGCACAGTTGCAAGAGTTGACGTGAATACCTTTATTATTTTCTAATAAATGTTAAGTTTTTATTAAGTGTTAAGCTAAGTGAGTTTTTTTTACAATTATTACCAAACAAACTAACTTTGTCAGACGAAATCTTTTGATTTTCATCCGTTTCACCACATCCATAAACGTTTCCATAATATTTCAGCCTTGCAAAATATTTTAAATTCGTGCCCAAGGCTGCCCCATTAATTTTTTTTTTTCGAAAATATAATGTGAGCATCAACTTAGAATAAGTTATTATTATTACTAATTTATGAAATTTCTTTTACTTTTATTACTGTAAAATATGTGTGTAAATAACTTTGAAGTACATACTTTTTGAATACCCCAAATATATAAATAAATTGAATATAATAACATTTAATATAAAAATACAAAAATTAAGACTCTATCTTAATTATTTACAAATTTATGATTTTTGTCGTCCTAAATTCTTAAATCGAACACTGTGCAGATATGTCATATCCATAGCCACATCCAAACCAAAATTCAATTGGTTTCTATGGTCATGGCTATGGCGTTGTGGCGAGTCACCTATAATCAAATATAGTGTTGCCCATTAGTTTGGATCGAACGGCTGTTCTCTATGGTTATGGTTATGGCACGTTTGATTGCACCTGAAGACCACTGGTCGTAAGACACGTCCCTTCTTTTCCTTTTTGTGTTTATATTATAGATGTGCACGTGACACGCACGCTCAGGCTGCAAAATATTTTACTCAAGCACTTTCCAGCTCGAATGGTTTTGAAAATTTTCACGACCACGCACGCTCACGTATATATGAAATATTCTTAATCACGCATGAGGGGTGTACAACTTATCACTATCACGCATGCTAAGTCCCAAATCACACTGTGCAAGTCTTATTGCTAAGCTGATTAGTTTCAGGGAGAGAGCGACGAGGGGAACAGCAACGTTTCTTTTCCCCCCGTCTCTCTCCTAATAAACTAATCAGCTTAGCAATAAGACTTGCATAGTGTAAATAGGGACTAACGAAATATATACATATATTTCATTTAGTATGTTTGTGGGTTGAAAAATTGGTTCTTACACATACATACATACATATGTACATTAAGGATATAACTTTTTAACAATGTTCAATGAAACTATTTTTTAAGCTTATAAAATTTACTGACCTAAAGCTTAAAAAATAGTTTCATTGAACATTTAAAAAAGGTCGAAAAATTAGATAAACAACTTTTCAACAATTTTTTTAAAATATCAAAATTGGCATAGCACAGTCTGATTGAGGATAGAAAACTATAAGAGAATGTATATTTATTTTCTCGCTAAGGTCAAAAAAGTTCACACACTAACAGCGATGGAGTTTTGAAAATTTTTAATTTTCTTTTTGGTTAAAAAACATTAATAATATGTTTATTTCAAACAAAAAATAAATAAAAAACACGGCCTCGAAATAATTTTAGATTATGTAAAATAATATATTTGTTAGTTCAAGTCCGTGCTTTAAATGTTCCAAATTTTTTATACACGTGTTTAGAAAACCCATTGGTGCGTGAACGTTTTTTTAGAAAAATTACAAAAGATTATAATTTTCGTGGTTACTAGGACATGTTTGACCTCATGGTACTATGCCAAAAAATTGCTTATACCTCTAATGTACATACGTACGTATGCATTAGACCGTATCAGAAAATAAATTCTTCCTACAGCAGCGAATATAAAGTATTGTTCCAAGGACATTTCAAAAAAAAAAAATTTTCTTTTTTTTGCCGAACGTAGCGGTCACCTTTTTAGTTTTTTCGTTATATCTTCCATATTTACAGTCCGATCTTAAGGTTTAATATAGCGAATTTTTTGCTCAGCGATGACAATATTTTTGCTTTTAGGGTTATTGGCCTCAAGTGTACCTAGTACTTACCCCCCAAATCTTATTTCCTGCAACCCTAATGTGACAACCTAATGTTAGAAATTTATAGCTCGCAAAAAATCATAAAACTTTTGCTTAGAACGTATTTCGATAATTACAGCACAACTATTAAAAAAATGCTTTTATAAATTTATTGTTGCAGCCTCTAGGGGTCACCTTTTTGAATTTGTCATAGCTTCAGTACTTACATTCCGATATTAAAGTAAAATATATCGATGATTTTGTCTGTGGCAGACCAATTTTTTTAATTCAAAAGGCTATGACCTCACGTTACCTTCACATCATACCTAAAATTATACAACAAGGAATAAGCAACAAAATAAGTAACCAAAAGCTATTTTACTTTGTTATAGAAATTTTATCGCTATTTTATTGCAATAGAAATTTTATCGATCATATCTCGACGCGATTCAAGTTGGATATATTTTTGACGGCTCTAAAGTTTAGATAAAATGTGGCAAATGCGTTGGCAAAAGTTTTATGATTTTTCGCGAGCTATAAATTTCTAATACTATGGTGTCACATTAGGGTGGTAGGAAATGAGATTTGGGGGGTAAGTACTGGAACGGTAAACTTGAGGTCAATGGACCTAGGAGCAAAAATATTGGCCTCCCTGAGACAAAAAAATTCGTTATATCAAACTTTAAGATCGGACAGTAAATATGGAAGATATAACGAAAAAACTAAAAGCTCGTAGGTTCGGCAAAAAAAGAAAAAATTTTTGAAATATCCTTGGAACAATACTTTATATTCCCTGGTGTACGGGGCACTTTTTTTGTTTTTATGTCTTGTTTTTTAAAAATAATTTAAGTTTACTAAACGTTTAACAAACAAATGTCCATACAAAATTTGTTTCGCAAACCTTTTGTAAACCTAAAGTAGTTTTTCTGAATACGACAGGAAATGTATTGTTGTAGCATGTATTATACTAAACGAATAATAAATGATGTCGTTTAGTAAGCGAAGCACTATGGATGCATTGGTGTACGTGTATATCCCCTATCGGAAATTTGGCTAACTTTAAACTAACTTTAAGCTAACTATTTCGCAACTAGTACTGACTACACTTGGATTACTTTGCAATGTAATCAACTGACTATTTTAACATTGCGATGTCCTAGGCGGTAGTCAATTGTCTCACTTTGCATTACTTTAAGCTAACTTAAAGTTCACCTTTTTAAATCACCTGGTAGTCAGTAAATTAAAAAAATTTCTGGGGCTCGAACATATAACATCAAACGTTGTATACTCAACGCGCTACCACTCGGCTAAGCTGCCATCTAAAATAACAACAGCAAAATGTTAATATAAAACTGAAATGAGTTTTGAATAAATTTGTTGGCTCTCACCAAATTCGATTACGTACTCAACTTTAGAATTAATTTTGGGTTTGTTCTGGATGACTTTGCAGCTAGCTTTTTGTCAGTCTAAGAAAAGTTAACTATAAGTTAACTATTTTTGTAGTCAACCACACATTCTCGGACAGGGTGAGTGTTAACAAGAGATTTCGCAAAGACTTCTAGTATGTAACAAACACTCAAAAAAAGTATTATTGATGAGTGTATCAGGGCTGTCGGATATGACGATTTCTTGCTTAACGTGGCGTTTTTTCAACTTGTTTGGCGTCCAAATTTTTGGTTTGGCTACATGACAATTTTTCTAGCTATAAATAAATTTGTGGGCGATTTTTCTTGCGATAAAAAAAATTGTTGGAGATTATTATGGCTACTTTTTAACAAAATTGAACTTAAAAATTTTTTCTAATTCAGGAAAATTGGTTTCTTGGAGGAGTGGTTTAAAAAATAAATCCTACCAAAAGTCGTCTGCAAGAAATTAAAACAATTTGATTTTGATGATTTTTCTTATATTAATTATAGTCATTAATGCGTTTTGAATTTGGATGAGAAAAAATTACAAGAAATAATTTTTGGCGATTTTATTTTCAGTTTTGGCGATTTTCTGATAACGATACGATCATGTTATAAAAATTTATATTAAAAAAAGTGTTATATTAGAACAAGTTTATTATCAAATATATACTAAGAAAAACTACATAAAACTGATTTTTTGGCAACTTATGGCAATTTTTAAAATGAATTTGTCGAAATAGTTCGATAATAATCTGACAATCCTGAAGTGTATGCTTGCTATGCGTATTGTACGTTTGAGTGTGTGTAAGATGTAGATGGTAAGTCCTAATTTACACTATGCAAGGCTTATTGCTAAGCTGATTAGTTTGTTAGGAGAGAGAGACGAGGGGAGATTAAAATAATCGATTCTTAAAAAGTAGTTATGTTGTTTATTGGAGGAACTAATTATTTTTTTTCGTTGTGGGAAATAGTTATTTTTTCTTGATTATTTTTTTTTAATATGTCGTTGTTAATAATAACTTTTTAAGAAAAATATCCCAGCTAAAAAATTATAAATGGAGCATATATGATATCCCATATATGGTTCGGATCAGAAAAATGAGTGTATATCAATGATGTCAGTTTCATGGCACAATTGTGCAAACTAAAATCACACACATTCTTATTCTCTTCCATTTAGTCGTCAATGAAACAGCGACGACAACACATGCGCAGCGGGTGTATTAAATTCTTTATAGATACAGTGAAAGAAAAAAGTGATATGCGAAAAAAAGTGATATGATCAGTAATGCTTTTTGCGACATTCAATGTATTTTATGTTACAAAACTTTTAAGGAAAGAAATGAATATATATTAAAAAGAATTTTTGGAGCACCTTCACTAAATTGCATGTAATATCAAAACTTAAAAGACCAATAACTCGGAAAATATTGGTCGCAGCCAATTTTTGTTTTGTTTACTTTTTTCTTCTTATTTTCAAGTTTCTATCAGATAAGCTATTTAAAAAATTATTTTTGGAATTTCTTCACAGTTTCCTATGAAAAGTTTACAGCGCCGTAACTCGGAAAATATGGGTCTCCCGCAACTTTTTTATTTAATTTTTATTCCTTATTTTTTAATTTTCTATCATCCTTTTTATGTATTTTGAGATGCTTCGCTAAACTGCATTTGTTGCAAATATTTATTTTTGTCTATGTACTTCAGAGACGAATGAGAGAGATTTTCTCACACATACAACTATAGTTTTATTTTTGACACCACTGTTGTATATGGACATATACATATGATATTATATATTCATACCTTTTCATACATGTATGTGTAAATATTCCCTATATTCTCGTAGTATGCAAATTTCATATTGATTCAAAAAAGCGCACCGCTGTGCAATAAATTATGTTACTAAAATTAAAAATTTTTAAGATTTTCTACCGGACGCTGTATTTAATGAAACATTAGTTCGAACAAAATAATTAAAAACGAACTAAAAGACATATCATTCGTCGTTTTAAGAGAAAATGTCGACACAAAACTCATATTTAAAGAATTTTATTATTTGACATATTGTCAGAAGTGTACATACAATAATTGAAATTTATTTGCTGATGGACAAGCATGTCTATATACGTATTTCATTGGCGCTTCAACCAAATTATCAGTAGACTTCAAACACAAATTTTAAATTTTGAACAGTCACAAACTTCTTATCTTATTCACAAACTTTCAAATTCTAATTGACGACTGTTACAATTTAATAAGGCTTCCAAATTATTTTATTAAAAATCTGCCTTGTTTATTTCTCATTCTTCTTGAGAATTTTCCAGGAGGATTCACATCGTTAAGTACAAGCAAGATACAGTATTATAATCAGCTGCGCCAAATTTTACATAGGCTAAGCAACAGTCTGTCTAAATGTTTTTGATTTTTCATTTTATTTCTCCCAAAACAGTTCCTTCAGGGTTTCAATAATAACGTCGGCTTATATTAAATTTAAGTATTGTCACGTCACAGTTTTTACAGCTTCTATGAGCTTAAAGTTTTTACTGCAATTTCCCAAATTTGTTCACTAATTCGGCAAAAAATCAGTTCCCGTTTCCTAAACCCTAATTACATTCTATATCTATGTATGGATCCACGTATGAAGAGCTTCCTAATTAAATTTTCATATATGAGCTCATATATTATAATACACTTCATATACTAGTTCATATATTAATTCATATATAATATTTTTTCCATGTATAATCCTATACATTTCCGTACATGAATTCATATGTATGTATATATTTATATTTATGTACATTCATATATTAAAAATACATATATAATTTTTTTAGCTGGGTATGTAAATTAAAAAAAAAAACTTTTGTTTTACTACGAAATACATCATTTTGTAAAATTTCTTTTATAAACTCAATTGAAGTAGGTTATATTTTATTCGCATCCGTGCCTGTATTGTACTTATAAAAACTAAAGGGTCCGCCATCTAATGTTTTTTTTTCAACTAGTGCTTATTTCGTGAATGGTAACACTTAGCTCATGTCTGATTTGACAGATAATTAGTTTTATCCTTCCGCTGAACGAGCCAACTGACCATCCAATGCGTTTTCGCTTCGCTAAGTGGGCCTGCGATCGACTTACAGAAAATGCCGATTTAGCCAAAAAAAAAAATCATCTTTTCAGATGAAGTTCATTTTGATCTTTGCGGGTATGTAAGCAAGCAAAATTGTCGCATTTGGGGCACAGAAAACCCGCACGCATACATTGAAAAGCCGACGCACCCAAAACGAGTCACTGCTTGGTGCGGATTTTGGTCCAGAGGCATAATTGGGCCATTGAGCAAGGAGTGGCCGTTACAGGCAATGGCGATCGTTATCGGGCCACGTTGAACGAATTTTTGTTCACAAAAATTGAATAGAGAATTTTTGGTTTCAACAGGACGGCGCTACGTGCCACACAGACGAAGCTTCAGTATTTTTTTTTATAGCATTTTCAAAAAAAAAAGTTATCTGGCGGACCCTTTATATTTAGAAAAATTTCGATTGTTTTGATTGATGAACTTTTATTAAAACCGAAAATGGAAAAAAAATTATTTGGAACAACTTATATATAAATAATAATTTTCCAAAACGGAAGTACTTATTTTTTTCGTTTAAAATAAATAAGTTGACAATTTAGAAATATAAATAATTTATTCAAAATAACTAAAAATTTTGGCAATATTTTCACGTCATCTTTTGAAACCCAAAAAATATGTTCAACTTCTGCTTCCAATTTTTTAAATATTGCGTAATTTGATTTGTAATCTAGTATTTAAATTTGGTATTTAAAAAAGTAAAGCCTATAGTACACGGCAGGTAGAAAGCCACATGCATATGTGGCGATGACGTCACGGACATTTTCAGTATGTTGGTTGCATTTTTTTTAAATTACTAGTAGTGGCTACATGCTGTAAAATTTTGATACAAAATTTTTTTCCAAAATACAAATGTGACATTTTTAACCGAATTGAACACATTTTCTGAGGTAGCAAATCTATAATCATGTGAATATTTGCATGTACATATGTTGCTAGTACACGGCATGTAGCAAATGTAGATTTGTGATGACGTCAAAATTACGTCAGAATCACATGCGCATGTGGTTTTTTACATGCCGTGTACTATAGGCTTAAGTTATTATATGGCAATTAGTTCAGATGGTAATGTCGATTTTTTCTGGGTATTTTAGATGTAAAATATGTATGAATGAATTGCCAGTAGAGAAAAAATTTAATATTTTCTATCGTCAATCACACAACACCAGCATATTTGTTGATATTGTATGGGCCTCTGAAGGTAAGAGTTCTGTACGTAAACCGATTGTATCAGCTGTGGTGGCAAATAGTACCAGCTGGCAGTGCCAACTCGGTACCATATTTGGAAAAGTGACTCTTGAAAAAAATCAATTAAATTTTCTGATCTTCAATACTGTACCAATAATATTTCGTGCGTGTTGTGAAGTATCGTACTGACCTAATTTTTCGCGTGCTTGTTTCGTACGTGTTGAGCGTCTTGGTATTCGTGTTCGTGTCGTGTCGTGTCGTGCTGACACATGCCCATCGCTAGTACAAACTCCCATCTTGCTTTTCAAAAGAGATTAGCAGAGTGTATGTTTCTTATGGGAAATGTCAAACACCATACAAATCTGCACATTTGTTACGTGTTTGAGAATAAACCAAATAAAAGCATTTTTTAAGCATACACTAAGGTTGCTAGTTTTATTTTTCGAAAAAGCGGGACAAGTTAAAAAAATTCAAACGTCACGGGATTTTCAAAAGTTTCGCAGTACAAAAAAAAATCTTTGAAATATGTCTACTTTAAAGAATATATTTATTAAAGCAAATAAATGGTTTTTACGAAGCAATTAAAAATATACACACGTGTTTCTTGTATCAATTAAGAATTAAAGAATTTAAATATAAGTTGGATTTTTAAACAAAATAAATAAAATTTTAAAAATATTCATACGTGGTATGCTTTTTGGAATTCATTGGCAAGTATTTTAACATATATTTATAGATATTAGATCGATTTCGTTTTAAATTTAATAATACATATGTATATATGTATATTAAATTTTATATTATATAAGGAACTTTGCTGTTATTTATATACGTATATACATATATATAAGTAAATATATTTATATGGTCACTGTAAATCCAAAAGGCCGTAAGTTTATAGGAGAAACAAAAAACTTAAATTTAAAATTATTTATTTTTCAAGTACCAAATTTCAGGATTTGGTTTAATAAAAACATATAAAATAATAGTAGTTTTTTTTAATAATGTCTCTTAGGCCTTTTTGTAATCCTTTTTTCTTAAACCAAAAAGCCTTAAGTACATTAATGTTTTAATAAAAGTTATAATTAGGTTAAAAATATTGATTTTCAACCGTAATTGAACCGCTATTTAGTGAAACTATGTTTTTCAATGTATTCTTTGTATTATTAGTAAAGATAAAAAATAAATTGTTGGTGTTGTAATTTTGTTGTAGTTCGTGCATGTACCTTGTATAATTTTACCATGGCTTAGTTGAAGAATTTCTTAAAATATTCCAGTAAGGAGATATTCTCTTAAAGCTTGGTAGACATACATATCCTTCGATGATGAATATTAAGAGCAAAAATCGGTAGAAAGTAAATAGTTTAAAGTGCTCTTTCCATTATTGTTATTTTTTAAATTAAATTTTATTTTTGTTGGTTTATAAAAATTTAAGTCATTTAATTTGTATTTTATCGACTTAAAGGCTTTATTTATATTGAGGGTTTTCATAAGAACTGTTAAAATTGCCATTTGTGCAATTGGACAAACTTGCGAGACTTGTTTCATATAAAATGCACAAATGCACAGCTTAAGTTTACGGGTCAAAATTATTGGGCAAACTTAATAGGCTTGTGTAAATAAATTTCTATACCATTTTTGACATTTTATTTACGAGAATGTAAAAATGCACAGTTGCAGAGTTTTCGTCACTTTTGAACATTCTCAGGAAAACCCTTATTGTTTTTTTTGGAGTTATAATAAAGTTTATCGTTTCGCAACCTTTATCGTCTTTATTTAGTGTTTGTAAGTTTTAAGTAACACAAGCTTAATTTATTTTAAATAGCTAATTTTAATTATAGAGATA
Organism: Tachina grossa; assembly: GCA_949987645.1. Lineage (NCBI taxonomy): Eukaryota > Metazoa > Arthropoda > Insecta > Diptera > Tachinidae > Tachina > Tachina grossa. The sequence goes on from OX465277.1 coordinate 40,505,033, forward strand.
CATATGTATGTTTATCCTAATTAAAAAAATTGATATACTTATTTTTTGTAGTAATGTATGTATATTATATTGAAAAATACTTAGCGATGAAAATTTTGAATTTCGTCGTTAAGATTGCAGAAAAACGTATCTCAAAATAAACCTAAAAGATACAGATAACAATCTCTCTCAGGCTTCCTCTCGTGTAATAAAACCTCCACCATTTACTTTATCTTCTTAAGAAAAAAACAAAAAAATTAAGCAAATTTATAATTAAATTTCTAAAAATTTTTGAAGAAAAAAAAGAAAGCTGAAATCTAATGGTAGGGTTTCTGCAATCTTAACTGTAACGAAATTATTTTTAGAAACTAATATTCAAAGTGAAAATTGGAGTTTACATTCAAATGTGTAAGTCCACCACTCGTTCTGTTCTATAACCAAACTTTCCTCAATCCATCTCCTACTATTTTCTCTAAAAAGGGTTTAAGATATACAGTAAAAAAAAGTGTAGGGTTGGTTAAAGCATGATCTTGTAGCTTTGGGAACGATCTTTTAGTAGGTATATTTACGTGCTTTAAACGATTATTTTGAGATACGAATTTCTAAAAAATTAACGACATGTCATGTTGAAATATTAAAACAAAGCAAATATATGTTTTTTCTTGTTAAAATTATTAACTGAGTTAGATGAAAAAAAACATTTTGCAAATTTGGCTTTACAACCTAGTTACAGGCTAGTAAAACGAGTTGTTAATTGTTTTCGTGCTAAATTGATGCTGTTGTTTTTATTGTTAATTATTCTTAAGTTAGGAAAACAAGACATCATATGCTCGATTCATTTCGGTTGTAGCTTTATGCAGTAGTAAAATGTAATTTTGTGAGTAAGCATTATTTCTTTATTTATCGTGCATTTTAGGAAACAGTTATCGCATATAAGAAAATAATTAAAGAGAAAAAAGTTTGAAAATTTTGCTTGTTTTTATCGTTAAGCAATTGTCTATATGCAATCCGTTCCCGATTTTGGAAGTCATCAGTAGACTTCACACCAAAAAGTTTTTGAATTTAGCTAAGAAACTTCGTATGTTTATATTGAGACTCTTAATACTATATTACGAATCACAATATTCATACATACATACATAATAAGTTTGAAACTCTCAAACAAAAATCTTTACAAAACAAGCATCTTTATTCCATTGTGCATACGAAGTCTGTTAGCTAGATTCAAATATTTTTTGGGTTGAAGTCTATTGATGAGTTCCAAAAGCGGGAACAAGCAAAATTTTCAAATTAAATAATTAAAGACCTTATTTCAAATAAATATACTTCGGTATATCATGTATGTGCATAAGTAAATAAATAAATGAAAAAATAAATAGGTTGGAAAAAGTTGTGAATAAAGATTGGGTTTTCTTAGAAAAATAAATGGGACTTAATTAATAAATACAATAAATGTATTTTTTTAATATATCCTCTCAAGGTAGAATTTCTTTTATTCCCGAATAAAAAAAATATGTATTATACGTTTAGGGTTTTTGGGTATTTTCACTTGGAAGAACTACTCAGCATGTTGTAATTATAAATGAAATGCCCTAACAAAATGAAGTGTATCAACTTTTTTGCTTGGTAAGCTATCAGTTAATATATATTTTAATTTAAGATTATTACGCGCTCAGTTCAACAGTTTCCGTCTAAAGGGAGTTTGGAAGCACTACCGGGTGCACGACTACCAGTAGGTGGACACACAGAAAAAAATAGTTTGTAGATACAATTAAATTTTTTTTTGATATCAATTAAATAATTAATTAATTTGGAACCTACAACGATTTTTGTAAATACAATTAACGAAATTGTAAGTTAAAGGAAAATCTGAAAAACATTTTCAATTAAATTTATTAACAAATAATTTGATGAAATTCATTTATTTTTTCAAACATTAATTTTTGTTAGATTTCAAAGTTATTTCAATTAAAGTTATTGTTATATTAACAATGCGAATTGTTGAGTTTTTGTACAAATTTTGATTATTATAGTTGTTATATTAACACAATCACAATCCTCGAAACGATTTTCTGCTTGTCTGCGAAAAACACTAAATGTCTTTGAGCGGAGTTGAACCGGCAACCTCAAAACTAATAAACCAACTTACTTACCTCTCAGCTGGAGAGCAACACTTTATTAGATACGTAAATAATAAATACAAACAAAATATGATTTCTTGTTTCTTCTACATGTGTGCATTCCGTTGTGATATAATTTAACAAAAAATTTTGTTAAGAAATTTAATTGACTACAAAAATTAAAATTTGTTATACCAACAATGATCATTGTTAATTTTTAAATTATATATTAGCAATTTGTTTTGTTGGTTACAATTCGATAATATTTTTTTCTGTGCAGTAATGTGGTTGGTAAACTCTTTCGAGGAGTATGGCACATTTGCTAAAAGTCTTACAAACAATTGCTGCTGTAGCAGCTGCCATACATGCCCCCTCCCCCTTCCAAATATTTTAATAAGATGGGGGCAGCAGTTAACAGTTTCTGCGGATAATTATGTACAAAGATTTGAAGTTGTTTACCTATAAAAATTAAATTGTTAGCAAATTATAGCTTTCAAGAATTGCCTAGCAGCTTAGAATTTTACCAGAGGTGTCTATGCCTGGTGGAAGACGTCGGAACTATATCGCAACACATTTATATGCCAGACGAGACCCATTGGGGAAAGTCGAGTGAATCTAATTCACAAACACTTCAAGCTCAAGTGACAATATCCTGACCAGTTTCATCACAGCTGTATTGCCCGGACATACTTTTTTGCAGAGGATAGTCACACTGAAACAGGCACTGGAGCTCGTTATTTTAAAATGTTATTGGAATTTTTCTGTGAAAAATAATTTCTTTCAATTCTGCGTGGTTTCAAGTTTATACATAACAGCAACGACCGCTATTTCAAAATTGCTCGTACATCGAAAATTTCCAAATAAAATTATTTCAAGACTTCCAATATTTCGGTGACCTCCCCTCGTTGCAGATCTTACTGCAACATATTTTTTTATAGGATTAAATTTGAATAATTTAAAACAGTCAATTCAATCGATAATTTAAGCAATTCCGACGCAAACTCTGCAGACAGTCACACATGCGTCTTCTGCCACACATGCGTCTCTCTATTAAAAAAAAATTAATAAAATAAAATTATCTTTCGAATGAAATTAAAAAAAAATATTTCCTTTTCTTTTTTTCTTGTATTTGCTTTTAAAATTTAGTTATCATATGTGTGTGTTCGTGTGTGTGTGAAAAGCAGGACCCAAATTACTGCATTGAATATCGAGTAGGTTAACATATCGAATAAAACTTCGAAAACTATCGAATGTATAGATTACTGCATTCGATAGCTATCATTTCGAAATTTTAAAAAGTGTACCTAATTTCTTTTACTACGGTTGTTGAATCCAATAGACAGTTTGTATTAAATTAAAGAAGCATTTGTGCTTCTTTCAGCTGGTACAATAACAGAAGACGATTGGAACATCATGAAAAGGTTTCCACGTTTTTTTTTACAGAAGAAACACAATAAAAGAGCATCACACTTTTTACGTAATACTTGTTTTACAGCCGTTGGATATTTTTAAAACGACATTTTATAAATATTGGTAGTACAATAAAATTAAAATTATATTTTAATGTTGTAAGTCTTAAATGTATTTATAAAGTAAAATTTTTATGTACATTTCAATCTATCGTATTGTGTATACGATATGTTTTACTTATCGAATGAAAAATCGACAGGTGTAGATCTTTGCTTACTCGATGTCATTAATTATGATACTTTTCATTAGATATCAAACGCTACTATGCCAAACTGAAGAAATGTCAATCAATTACACTTGATCACGTATGTGGTAATTCGGCCCCAGGACGAGTATAAATATAGACCAATGAAAGGAAATGTGGCCATTATAATGGTGACTATAATCAGGGTCCTTGTAAGAATGTGGGACTTAATTGATATTCTGAATATCAAAATTTACGTAAATAAGATTTTTAAATGAAATGAGAATTGACGGATATTAAATATTAAATTTATTACACTTTTAAAAAGAGAAATCTGGTAATGGAAAAATGTTGAGCTGAGTTCAACTATTTGTTTTAAATAAACTAAAATTTTTTTCAGTGTAGTTCAATGTATTTATTAGAGTGTGTGTGTGAGAGAGAGATAGAGAAACGGCTTATAATAAAAAAATTTCTGGACACATTTTTAACACATTCATCACAGCAAGCTACCGGCTTCAAAAGTCAAGAATTGACTACACACACATTCACACACGCACACACACACACACAAATATATATATATATATCAGTGGCAATAAATTATAATGGCTTAAGTTGACATAAGTGCTTTTTCATTTTATTAGATATTCCTATTCTCTTCTTCCAGATCTATCACTCAACTAAATTTCAATTAAAAAAATTATTAATAAAACTATACGCATTTATATTTTAACTTAAGTCTTCTTGGAAAATAATACGTAAGCCATAACATCTTACCTCAATTTAATTTTTTTTTCTGTAGCTACATCAATATTAAAATATTTGAGCATAAAAACTTGTATACACTTAAGCTCAATAACTAAAGGCGGTGGCAGATACAACTTCAACGATTTACGTGACGTTTCTAACTTTGGCATAAAAGCGTGAAGCAAAGTGTGCATGACACAACAAAAACTTTGACAACACTCATTGTTTGTTTCACTATTCAGTTTTATGTAATTACAATACACAGCACAATTCGATTACTCTGATGCCACGAACTCGTTTTTTTTTTTTTTTTTTTTGTTAATTTACCGACATTTTAATAAAAATTTCATATTTACATGCGAGTTTGGTCAAACAAATTAAGAAAAGTATACCAACTGATTGTCAAAGCACGCAAAAAGTTGAGAGTTGCCTAACTTTTCGCTTCGCTTTGCGTTAAAAGTTCTTTGTGTGACATGTTTCATATAAGCATGTACATTTCATCTTAGATGTCAAAGCGAATCTTCAACGCAAAGCGAAGCAAAAGTTTTATCTGACATGGGCTTAACATCGCATCCAAATTATTCTTCATTAACAAAAAACTTATATTTAACTAAGCTTTTAAAAAATTATCTTATCTCAGGTTTTCCGCATTTTTCAATTTAACCTAAAGCACTTATCTCGACTTACCATCAATAATAATTATTTTGATTTTCAATATAATAGCTTAAGTGCACTTTAATTTTTATTTTTCTTGCAATGGATTTTTTCATAAGATCTTAACTAAAAAATAGCGAATATTAACTAATAAAACGTTTTAATTTTTTATAAAATTAAAAGTTTTGTTCTAAGTAAATGTACATCTTTTTCGGAGGCTAAAAATTTTACATAAAAACCATGATACAATAATAAGTGCGTTCGAGAACTCAAAAATTTTTAAAAAATTTTACTATTTTTTACTGGATTGCGTTCGAGTACACAAAATCCAGTAAATGAGAGGGCGAATTGAGAGAGAAAAATGACGGTTCATTTACTGAGTAAATGCAAGTTTTTACTGGACAAATTTTTGCCAGTAAAATCCAGTAAAATGAAACCAAATGTTTTTAAATATAAACAAACAGTAGCAAAGGGAAACAAAAGTTTTTGGTTTTTGATGAAATTTTAAAAATAACAAAAAACAAATGTATTAAGTTATGAACAATATTGCATTTATTTAAGTTTGATGGCAGAAAAATATAAGGGTATGTTTTATGTATTCCACGGGAAATTAAAACGTGGGGAATTTTCCTAGAATTGTTGGAAATATGTATTTATAACAACAATTTCCCAACGATGTAATTTCACGTGAAATGCAGAACATAACCGATTGTTTTTAAACGTGAATAAAGTTAATAGATTTGTATAGTTAAATTTTTATTTATACATATAGTCGGACGGTTACTGGTTCCCCGCATGGAACATTAAAAAAATTTAGGTATTGATCGATTAAATATGATTAATGTGTACATTTCTTAAATTTGTTTTCAGTTTTTTGATATCTTGAATATATTAGGATATATAAAGTTCTTTTCCCATTGTATATTTCTGTTAATAAATGCACTCATTGGAACTACTTGAAAGGAAGTGAACAATATTGTTGTGATGATTAGTATAAGCGGCAACAAACATTTTTGTCTTTTTCTGTACATCCTAATTATTCACGTCGAGGGTAAAAAGTTTAGAAACTTTAACGGCCTGACGCAGTTTCTTGTCGACTTTCGATTTTCTCAAAACCATATAATTTTTCCATGCGGCTATCCAGTAACTACCCAGCAAAAAAATCTGATTTGGAAGCACTAACAACTGAGGGAAGCAATGTACTGTTTACTTGATCACAAAAGCTTAGAAAACTGTTTCTGAAAAGTACTAACATAAGGCAGGCTCTCTAACAAAATAGAGGAAAAAGTAAAAAAAATTTGCAAGCTAGTAACTTTTGCATCTGAGTACATAAAAACTAAGGCCAATTCACAATATTGTGCAAATGGTCTTGCATCGTTGCATGTGCAAAATGGTATAGTATGTTAATACTCACCACTTAACAATTCTTAGAAGTTAATGTTAAAGTTAGCTATTTTATGTCAGGTGGAGACCGCGAGTAAGGAAGATAATGTTAGGGAATCACTTGGTGTTGCGCATGAATAAGGAGATTTTTTTTGTGCGAGATGAGCCAGCTGGAAGCAATTTATTCAGCTTCCAAAAAGGCATAATTTTTTGCCTTACCAAAGTGCTTCACAGAAGCAATAATATATACTTATGTACTGTATGTATAGTTTTGTATATTGTCTGCAGATAATGCGACTATTCCATACATGTATGTAAATACTCCAAAGAGGAGTAGGATAAGGCCAAAACTACTCCAAATATGTGAAAAAGGAGGTTTATGTCCTAGGGTTGGACTAAATGGTGCAAATTTGCATTACATCGGCCTAACCCCAAAACTACTCCATATTGCATTGAATGCTTGTGTGAAAACGACATGATCCATGACTGCATTACATGGACCATGATGTAACTAGTCTGTTTCATCTCGATTGGACCACGTAGTACAATATTATATTCAGGTTTTTTTGCATATACATATGTACATACTTATGTATAATTTTTTTAGCGCCAAATTCTCTATCAGCTGTTGTGTATATTTTACTGGATTTTACAATTTTTCCGTTCGCGTACTTTTAGCTGCAAACTTTTTTATTGAGAGTAATTTCTTTAAATTACTCAGTATTTACTCAGTTACTGGATTTTACTGGAAAAGTACTCAAACGCACCTAATATAAAGGTAAAACCGTTCTCTCTTTTCGTCGCCATATTAACCTTCTGACGTTTGTCCCGATTATTTTTTACTCTCAAAATTAATGCTACCTTATTAATTTATGAAATCCGAGTTTTTTTGACGTTCTTGTTTATTAAATTAAAAATAATGGAAAATATTTTAATTATTTCATAAATTTATAAAAAATAAACAGAAACAATTTATAACAAATAAAAAGCACCAACAACGGCAGCAAGCATGATACAACAGGAAGGAAATTGCCAACTGAATGAAGGTGGAACTTTGTCTTTATACTCTCTGGTGTATTGCCTTACATCAACTGCGTCCAAGCTATACGCACTATGTGTAAAGTTTTACAAAAGACCTTTTGTGTTTTCACACTGACGAGAGCACAACATACAAGCAGGGGGCAAATCGCGGCAATCGTTATCGAACGTAATTACGAAATATTTCAATAGAATTTATATGGAAATATTTCGTAATTCGATACCGAGTGCAGCGATTTACCCCCAGATGAAATTGTTAACGGGTTGTAGAATCTTTACGGATATTATTAGGAGAAATGTGATAATTACATGTTCCTAGTCCAATCATAGGCCATGTCCTTAGCAAACAAAAAAGAAGAACAATTTTTAGTTAATTTTATTATTATTCGAACTCCATTTGTTTCTATATTTGTGATTTGAACGGGCTAAAGTTCGTATCGCTTTTTAAGCCAAATTACATGTGATAATTATTAATGAACAAATAACACCAAAGTCTGTTGTAAATATTCTGACTAACAACACATAGTTGAACGGAACAGCCAGCCGTTTTCGAAGGCCACTAAACCGATAAACCACTAAAAAAAGCGATACGAACGAATATAGAAACAAATGGAGTTCGAATAATAATAAAATTAACTAAAAATTAATAGCCATGGGCCTGTGGCAAAAATTAAATAAAAATATACTTAATAGTAACAAACCAAAAAATTTTGTCTTAAGTAGAACAAAAAATAAACAAATTAAGTAACATGTGTATAATTAGTAAAAAGAACAAAACGACAATGGTAAGACTGTTGTAAATATAGTGATGGTAAAATTGAGCTTACAATACAAAAAAGCTTTCAGCAAATTGAAATACGATGAATCAAAACAATTCACATATTCCATTTGCAATAAAATTCTAAGTATATAAAGCAGAAATCTACATCAACTGACACCACACACAGTGGACCAAACACAAAGGAACGCTGATGATGAAGGTTTAGTGGCCTTCGAAAACGGCTGGCTGTTCCGTTCAACTATGTGTTGTTAGTCAGAATATTTACAACAGACTTTGGTGTTATTTGTTCATTAATAATTATCACATGTAATTTGGCTTAAAAAGCGATACGAACTTTAGACCGTTCAAATCACAAATAAGAAGAACAATGTTTTTTGTATATATCAACAAAGCATTAACTCTTATTCAGATACGTCCAAGCCATATGCATAATGTGCAAACTTTTATAAAGAGCTTTTTTTACTTTCACACCGACGAGAGCAGAACAGCCAACCAGATCTCGGCGACAACAATGCTTGCTATTACTTTGCAAAGAAACAACAACAAATTTAAAAGCTTTGAAAGGTGCAAATGTCGCAGTATGTGTGTTGTGCTTGATGTAAACCAGTAATAAATTTACACACGAAGTATATGCGAATGTGTATTATATGTATGAAACAACCGTGAATTCCGCTAATAAAACATCGATGTATCGCTTCTAAGAAACGCCGTATCTTTATATCGATGTTTTTAAGAACGAAGTTGCATCCCAAGCCGTGAGGCTTTTTTTGTTATCTATTGAATTAAATAATTAATCAAATATTTGCTTTTGTAGGTCTTATTACACACAGATTTCGTTATTCTCATGTTCAATTAACATTAAAAAAATATGTGTTTAACTACAATTTCTAAACTCAAATTCCACATTTCAAAAAACATTCCTAAATAAAAATTGCCATTATATGTGTGTGGCAACGCTGTCCTCTCTGTTTATAAAAAAAACAGTAATCAAATAATTGGGACAAAAGTCAGAATTAATTTTATACGTCAAATGTGGTTGAACATTTATATTATTGTATCATGATAAAAACCAAACACAATTAATTTTAGACAAAACCCTTAATATCTCAAAACATGAAATTTCGACTTAAGCCATTATTATTTATTGGCACAGATATGTTCCTTTTAACTCCCACAAGGAGCAACAAGGAGCAAAGGGCCGTACGTTTATATGTATATAAATAATTATTTTCACGACAGCAAGACAACACGGCGGCATGTTTTTGTCCATGATGATTTTTTCATTGAATCGAATTAAACTAATTTCACTTTGTTTTTTTTTAGCGACAATGAGTAAATATAGTGTTGGCAGTATAATACAAAATGTTGATTGGATGCTACCTTACAACTCTCTATCTCTCTCTCTCTCTCTCTCTCTCTCTCTCTGCACTTTATTTTATGTTAAAGTAATGCACAAGCGAAAGAGGTTTGATTGTTATTTTAGTTTTACTACTTGATTTAATAAATATAATCTATTTACTACTGCAGCTTTGCAAACAACCGAAATAATAGTATAAAGTTAGCTGCTAATGGTTCTGCTAAGTATACAGGAAATATTGCAAAGTATTTGCAAACGTTTGGATAGGATTGTGAAACAAATAAGATAGGATTGCTATATTTAACGGGTATTCAGGTTTATGCACACTTATTCACAAGGTATTTACATAAAAACATATGTTATGCTTACGAAGAAACATCTAAAATGCATAAGTAAGTGTGGGCAACAGTTTTCCTTTAAATGTTGCAAAAGAAGAAACAAGTCCAATATTTATTTTTTTTTGCCTGCTTTTCGTCCTTGTTGAACGTGTGGTATACACTGAATGGCAGTTAGTTTCCTGCTTTCCCTAGGCGCTTCTGCTAAAAAAAATGCCTTCTATTGAAACACTGAATATCTAGTAATTTTCCTTGCTTTGCTCTCTTCTATTGATTTGTCTTTATTTAAATACGTTTGAATACTTTCTTTTATCTAACAGGGCACTTGATTTTTTTTTGCACTTTTGTTTTGTTTTTTTTTTAATTTTTGTTTTACTTGGTTACTCTTAGTTGGTGTTGCTTGTTAGAATTTGTTTTTGTTTCAATACTCACGCATAAATTGCTAGAAGGAACTTTCTTTGGTGGGTTCTTACACGTCCGGGATTAACCCGTTTTACTAGTCTTGTATGTTTGTAAATGAGCCAAGTTTCACGAAGAACATTCGCCGCAGCATTTTTCAGCTAAAAAAGGTATATTATTGATAGTTTTTTTTTGTTTTTTGTTTATTTTATTTACATATACATATATATTTTTTTATGTTAGAAGAAAAAAAGAGTAATAGATACATATACGTGTTAGCACTTTTACAATTTTAATTATAAACCGTAAAAAGTTAAATACAGCTTTTAGGTACACGAAAAATGTGTTGTTATAGAGTGCGATGGAAATAAAAAAAAAATTATTAATGTGGGTAGCAACAAAAAAAATTTAAATAAAAATATATAAAAAAATTTAGTGTTGACACTGTTTGCTTTATTTATTTTCAATTGCTTTTTTAAATCTTCTACGTACACTGAATAAATATTCTTTACTATATTAACCCCATAAAGCTTGTTTCATTTAGACCAAAAGCGTGCATTCTGTATTCAAAAAGGTGTTGCAGGGAATTATTATTAAGAATCATGACAATTTATCACCAGTTTGGGTTCCAAAAATAGCATTTTGACGACTGGATGATTTTTGCCTTCATTTTGAAGATTTTTAAATAAATATAAATTGACACAATTTTTTAGAACTTTGAGACAATTTTGAATTTGCCATCTTTTGCTTTTGTATTAATAATTTGGGAATTGTGTAAGTATGTATGTGTGCTCTCAATTATGAAAGTGGTCTAAGTCATATACATTTTTGCTTCGAAATATTAAATATGTAATTCTTAAAAAACTACAAACAAATATTTAATAAATTTATAAAAATTGAGACTACTACAACTCTAAATTAATATGTTGCATAACACAAAAATAGTTTTTAATTTGTTCATATGTAATCTACTAAATATCTTGACCAAACAAATATACATTTCTTTCGTCGAGATGTTTAGGAGATTAGATTTGGGTAAATCAAAATATATTTTTATATAACGCAACATTTTAGTTTAGAGTTCTACTCTTCTCGATTAATGTAAATTTATTTAATATTTATTAAATAATTATTGAAGTTTTTTTTAAAGATTTATTTAATATTTCTAAGCTAAAATGTATATGACTTAGACCATTTTAATTTTTAAGGGCACATATGTTTTTTAAACCTGTTATTGTATATACAGTGAACTCGCAGAAACGTGAACATCCAGTAACACGAACTAGCCAAAAACATGAACATTATTTTTTTACATTGACTACTCTAAAAAGTGAACTGAAAGCATCTCTCTGCGCTGACTATACGTATACATAGGTATATAAATAATATAAACAAGTGATCTCTAAAAGGATAATGTCGCCAAATCGACGATTTCTTCAATAAGAAACAAAAAAGATGCAATTACGAAACGCGTTAACAATACATTTTCGGGTTCTGGAAAACGGAAAACGCTGCATACTTCGCAGCTCTGTGTAAATGGTTTACCCAACTGCGGAATAAAAACCTACCGGTTAACACATTTGTCTTAAAAAATTATGTATCATATAATGTTTTTTGTTGTTGTCCCTTTTTATCGTAGTTTAAATTCAGCTAACCTCTATATTTTAAATCAAATAAAAGATAAAAGAGACTAAAATCTATATATATAAAAATAAGTTGCATTGTGTTAGTAATTGATGTTCTCTGGGATGCGTGAACCGATTTTGATTCTGCAAAGTTTATATGAAAGGTGACGTCAATACCAAGGTTCTTATGTACAAGCAGTCTTTACAATATTTTTAAATGTTCCATTTAACTTCAGTGCTTATGTTTATTAAATGTTAGACTTCTTCAAAAAAATATATATGTTATATAAGGAAAATTCTTTTTGAATCTTGGGTTTAGTGCCACAGCCAAGAAATAAAAAGCACCGAGCACTAACTTCAAAATTTTTCGCGTCGAAAATGTCAAAAAGCACTAAAAACGGTGCGAAAAGCACCGAGTTGATAACGCTGGTATTATGGCTTTCATACAACAACAAATAAGAGAAAAAAAATTGTTAAGCACCCCATACACGTTTAAATTCAATTGTGAATTGAGTCTTTCAATTGAATTGATTCTTGGCCACACACTTCATAAACTGAATTGAAAGATTTTCATTCAACCGTCAAATTGATATATTTTTCACAATTACAAATTTAAAATTTTAAAACTTCTATTGCATTCATTCATTAATTTTTATATTTTATATTTAGAATTCAATCAAATTAAATACAATTTTAAAAATACATAACTTTTTCTATACAAAATAAAGCTACAAACATAAATTTTGACAGCTAATCAAGAGACTCGAACACACACAGGACAATCGAATTGAAAGATTTACTAGTCAACATGAAAAATCAAAATCTTTTGATTTTTGTTCAACCAACTCGACAACTGCCAAACTAATCAATTCACAAAGCCATACACGCTTTGATTTGGACAACAACCGACTCAATTGAAAATTGAATTGAATTGTGTATGTGCTGCTTTAGATCAAGAGAAATACTACAAACACACACACTCATGTTTTGTTTCTTCCCTGCAGTTAGACTGGGGCCAAGTGTCTCTATGTCAACACTAAAACTCTAGCAGTAGTTAGATTGTCTACAATTTCTCTTTTATTCGTCAGTATAAAATAAAGAGAGAAAACAGATGTGGTGTATTTCTGTTGGATTTTGCAACAACTTGTCAATATACATAAATTAAGGTATAGAAATGTACCAGTAAATATCTGGTCGGTATGTCTCCATGTTCCCATAAGAACTATTAATTCACTATCTATTCAATTGTTTTAGTGTTACTAGTAGAATTTCAATGACAAGCACATGCTAAATGTCTATAGCATAAAGTATTGTATGGGGAATAATTGTAGAGTAGTACTGGTGACCAAGTCAAAAGCGACTCAGTACATTTTCACCATCGACATTTCCTTCAGGGTTTTTTTACTTGTAAGCTAATAAACGCGTGTGTAATATGTGTTCATGTCGTAGTAGCGACTTTAAACGCTTATAGCTCCTAAAATACTAAACCGATTTCAATAAAATATAGATTCTGCACATCCATTAAAACCATATAAATCTTTTTAAAATCGGTGCAGTGGTACCATGGTAAAAGGTATTACAAAAAACATGTTCGCCTATTAATTATATAGATTTATTTATTTCATACATATTGCAATACAAAAGTCATTTGATCAATGTTAACTAATTCTATCCCACTTTAGCTAATTTTATTTTACTTTTACTGCAATCGTCAATAAATCGTCATCCGGGGGTTTAAGTGCTCTACGTGCCAAAAGTGGAATTTGAGTACATCGATATTGAATTTCAACATAATTTTTCCAAAAAAACTACGAAGAAAATTTTTAACTATATATATTTCTAACGGTAATAAAATTTTCTAACGGTAATAAAAATCATATTTGATTTATACGTCACCTTAAGCATATTTCCTCGTAAATGCATACACGTAGAGCAAAGTAGCATTAACAAGGCAATAAAATCACCTACAAATTTTAATATAAACAATATGTGTATTCATTTAACAGACAAAAGATGAAAGCTATTCACAAAGTTATTATAAAATATATCAAAATGATAATAAAAAAGTTATGATCTTAGGACCTTATTTTGTAAAACGCAACGCCTTGCGTTGTCAAATCTTGTATGTGTTTTGATTTTGTAAATTATTATTTATTTTTTTTAATTTGTTAACACTTGAAACGCACGTTTTACAAAATTATGTCCTTAATTTTTTTGTGTTAGGTAATAATATTTGTCTGTTTTACATTTTTTCGTTTTGAATTTTTCTTCCTTTGAACGATACTCAACTCTGTTTCAAAAATATTTTACGGTGATGGTGATTGATTCCAGCAACCCTTTTTATTATATTCGCTGTTTGGAAATGAGTTTGAGCTTTTAAATTTTATGGTTAACTGGTTAGATATCTTCGAAAAATTCCTACAGCCTTATGTGTAACGAAAAACTGGCATGAAGTTATCATAAGTCGCAAACTTGAACATGATTTTAACAAGTTTTGTTACAAAATTTCACATTCAAAATCTATCTCGCTGGGATTTAATGGTGTTTCAAAACTGCATTATGCACCGATTTTTATTGTCAAATTCTATGGAGGAACTTGTAAACACCTAGTTTAATTTCGTTACTTATGCTAAATTCACGCCAGTTTTTTTCTTATATACTCGTACATATAAGGCTCTTAAAATTTGAAAATTCCATTTTATTTGTTTTAAAATTGATCAAATAATTAAGGAGTGACAAAATAATATGAATTTCTAAAGGTATCAGATATATGTCCAATGCACTGTGAGAGCAATCGATTTTTAGGATTTGTGAATGACCACGCTCGGAAAATGTATAGGTGATACTTTTGACCTGTCAATGAGGTAGTTTAGACGAGAACAATTTTTAAGCCGCACAATTTTTGTTCTTTTCCAAATTACACGAGACTAATTCATCTGGCACAAAATGTATTCGTATACACAGCTGTGTGTGTGTTAGTGTTTTTAGAATTCATTTAACATTTGCTGTGTTTTAATTTGTGTGTGCATTGGTTTTATGCTGCTAATGCGGGGTTGAAGCTGGTTGAAAAGTTATGCCAACCGCAAAACCACTCTCTTTGCCTCTCTCACCTACAAACTGGCATGTTATGCCAGCACAATTATGCCCGTGTAAATCAGCGCAATGGCCTGACATTAAATTTTATAGTTTTAGTGGCCATCATTTGAGTTTTAATTTGGGCAACGCACGAATCACTCCATTTATTTATATTTTAAATGGTTGGATCTTCTAGCATCAGAGTATTTTAACTTTAGGATAGGAAGAAGAGAAAGTAAGTTTTCAGCTCACTTGGGTCATAATTACAGATCCCTTTGTGTTACCTGAGAGTATGAATGAGATAGTACAAGTACAGATGGCGAAATGACAGATAGATAGAGAGAAAAGAATGAAGCTTAACACTTTGTTTTTGTTTTTATAACTCTACTATTGTGCGTTTATTTTTTATAGTATCGTTGCAGCGCCTGTGGTGTTAAGTATGTAGCCATTTTATTAGTTATTTTACTTCGCCGACGATTAATTGCTACAAATAGTGACGAAGGAGGGTGCTGCGTTATACTTTAGCATAGACACTAACGCATATCAGAAATATATATGACTTCAACCAACAGAACCCACATTGCAGCGATCATGTTATAAATATTTATTTTATAATAAAATGACAATGCGAACCCTTTAAGCCCTTATGACACTTAATTTTTTCTTCATTGATTTGATATTGAATTGATAGAAAGAAACAATATATGTTAGAATGAACAAACTATATAAAACGCAAACAAAATGTTTAAATGTTGTGAAACTTTCGTAATTAGAAACCGCTATTATTAAGACAAAAGACACTAAAAATCGCTATGTTTGACCATAAACCGCTAACTAACGAACACTTTTATCTTTCAAGCTTGAAATGTCAATTTTAACTTGAAAAATTGTACATTTTTTTTGACAGATCTTCATTTGTTATCGATAACTTTAGTCAAGCTTTTGACAATATTTCATTTTTCTTAACATAGCTGAACCCTTTGCACCTGTTATAAAATGTTTGCACTTTTCTCTAAAAAAGGATCTTGTTTTCGGCGATCTACTTCACGTTCCACTTTATTTCTGTGAATATTGAATTCTTCAATTTCATCCTCCTTTGGATCATATTTTATTAAAAATTGTAGGAAACTGTCGCATTGGTCTTTATAAAAGACAAATTAAAATTGTGGTTGAACTGATCGCTGTAAAATCTTCCCGAAACGGGGTTGTAGGGTTGTTGCTCTATATTCGATTTATTTTGAAATATGAACTTAACTTGACTTTGATCTAGTAGATTTTAAATTTATATTTAGTTCCGCAGGAATGTAAGATATTTTAAAGAAATAGAAATAGTTAAGAAAAATACTTAAGGCTTAAAAGTGTTCTCCTGAAACACTGCACAAATTGGGCTCAAAAACTTTTTCTTTATTGCCACAGATATTAGCTTCCAACAATATTAGCTGCGCGTAGAGTAAAATGTCCATCAGTAATCAATTTCAAGATTTTGGGGCGTGTGCCAACGGCAGAAAAGTACTACAGTAAAAAATATTTAGCTGTGGGAAAAAAATTTCATTTTTCTGCTGTGCCAAATGATATCTTTTTTGACAATGTAAAATTTTGAAAAATTCGCTTGAGAAGCTGATGAAACAATTCCTGCGGCGGCGGGTTTGCTTCGCCTGACTACAAGCCGCCGGCTAGCAACAAATTTTTAAGAGGACATTTTTATATAAAACAATATTCTTGTAGCAATAAATTTTGTAATATTATATATATGATGCAACATTTTTCGCAAACTAAAATAAACAATGATTTTTTCACAGTCTAATTAAACTTAAAGGACGTAAAAATATTTGTATTGGGCGACGGCAGTGGATTTAAATTTTATGATACCATGCTTTTTATTGCAGCTTGTCAAAAATTTACCTGTTGTGTCAAAATTTCTACTAGCCCCCAGGGCTAGTGAAATTTTGTTCACCTCAGAAGTGTCAAAAATTTACTTACACTAGTATTTTGCTACCGTTTAGCACAGCCCCTTTGTTTTAAATATTTACTGTATACGCCAGGGAATGACATATAGAACAAAGTGGCACTAAAAAGTTCTGTTTTCAAGGATATAGACCAAAATGGCCACGATTTATCTCAGCAACGAGACGAGATAGCCGAAAACGGATTGCAGGATTGAAAAATTTGGGGTCGAAATCATAAGATGGCATCCTTAACTCAAAATTGTCAAAATGGCGTATGGAGCACTCAAACCTTTAACTTCTCTAGAAGCCATTTTGTATACTAAGGATCATTTAAAACTAAATAATTGTAATTGTTTTGACTTGAATGTAGCAGATGATGTAACAATATCCATCAATTCCAATATACATTTATGTGTAGTTTTTTAATTCTGCCAAATATGTAGAAATATAAAGAGTATCATGTCATAATGTATATAGTACTTTATTTAATGCTTGTATATGTATGTACATATTAGAGACTTGCGTAAACAGTCTTGAAATGTAAATACGCCATTTTTTAAATGTATTCACGTCGCATGTATTATACTAAACCAATAATAAATGCTGTCGTACTTTAAGCGAAGCACGATGGATGTATTGGTGTCGCCACCCTGCAAATAATATTGGAGTACATGGTCCAATCTACCCTGCCGGATTTTTATTAGCTAGCTCATAATATAAGTGACTTTTTGCTAACTCATTTGCAACTAGCTTCTGAACTAACTTATAACGGCGGTTTCAGACTATAATACAAGTATTAATACTTTTGACGAAAATGCATCCCCGATCTAATTTCTGTTTAAGAAATTTCAAAAAACAATAACAACTCAACATGTAAGAGTTGCATTTTCCACAAAAGTATTAATACTTGTATTATAGTCTGAAACCGCCTTAAATGATATAGATGTGAGTCAGTTGCTTTTTGTATAACTGTCTTATTCCCGATAAGTATCGAACTTAAGATAACTCAAAACTGATGCTAAGATTAGTGAGTTGTTTTTGTTAGCTAACTCAAAGCTGATGCAGAGATGAGTCAAAGTTTATCGTAAAGATGTCAGCATAAGATTCATCTTTATGTCAAATCTGTGTCGTCTTTATTTTATATGGCGCAATAGCAAAAAGTTAGGTATGATAGCTGACAAACAAAGTGATCACGGTTCGGTACCCATTCTCGTCTCTAAAAAAAATTTGAAATTGTTAAAATTTAAATTGACTGAAAATGTTAATCATTAGTAAGTTAAAAATAGTGGTTAGCTAAGGAAGGGCATTTTTTCTTCTTTTTTGATTCGCCACAAGCTAAGTAATAATGGGCCAACCATTAGTTAGTCAGTTCGTAGCTAACTAATAACTCACTCGAAATGAGCTAACTTGTGGTTCTTTGAAACTTATGCAGCGTGAGTGAGTACTGACTCGTTCTGAGGACATTACGTTAAAAAACTGAATAGCGTTTAACATGTAAAATGAGTTAGCTTTTGAGTCAGTTGTCACTCGTCTCTGATTAACCATTAGTTATTTTTAAGTTAGCTCAAATCCCGACAGGGTAGATGAAACAGACTATTTATATCATGGTCCCATGTAATGCAGTCATGGATCATGTCGTTTTCATACAAGCATTCAATGCTGCACGATAAGTGTTCGTGTTTAAACGATTATGATCGTTCTTCTTAGGCACTTACAAATTGTACGCGAGTGGTCATAACTATTCCATATGAAGTAGTTTTGGGGTTAGTTCGATGTAATGCAAAGTTGGACCATGTAGTCCAACCCTAGGACATCGCAATGTTAAATCGACCACCTTTTTTTCATATATTTAGAGTAATTTGAAATTTATTTGCTGGTGGTTCAGCGTTGTCTATATATTTCATTGTTGCTGTAACAAATCATCAGTAGACTTCAACCACACATTTTGAATAGTCAAAAACCTCTTATCTTATGCACAGACTTTCAAGAACTATTTGAGAATTCACAAATAATAATATTTTTGAAAATCACAAAAGAAAAATAAGCGTAGTAGGCTTTGAAACTAATACAAAAAACCCAGCAAATAATTTATATTCGATTTGAATCTATTTTATTTTTCTACACCTTTATACAATTAGAAATCCATTGGATAAGAGGTTTGTGACTATTCAAAATGTGTGGTTAAAGTCTACTGATGATTTGTTACAGCAACAATGAAATATATAGACAACGCTGAACCACCAGCAAATAAATTTCAAATTAAAATAAACTTCTGACAATATGTCGAATAATAAATTTCTTAAATATATTTAGAGTAGTTTTGTGGTACTCCTACTCCTCTTTGGACTAGTCTTTACATGCATGTAATGGACTAGTCGTATTATTTGCAAGGCAAGACTGCTTGTTTGTAACAAACACTCAAAAGAAATACTGTTGATTAGTGTATGCTTGATATTTTTCATATTGTACGTTTGAGTGTGTGTGTGTAATATGTAGATGGTAAGCTATTATGTGATTAACCGCATACAACTAATGTTAATACACATGCATTTGCATGTGCGCAACTAAAATAAAAGATCATACACACATACATGCATGACGTTTGTACACGTATGTATAGAAAGAAGCAAGCATCACAAATTCTTCTGCCACGAAGTATTTTCTTCTTTACTCCTATACCTATAATACTGAAATAAATTTCTTGCAAACAGTGTTGTTAACGTTTGTTTTTGAAGATTTCGCTATAGTAAAGCATTTGAAAAATCCCTCATGTCTTAAAAGTTCTTATAAGATATCTTGCGCAGGACACTAGTACATATATTATTTCACTAGAAATTTCAATAAATATGTAATTATACTATTTTTTAAACAACAGGTGATCTCTTTCTGGATAATAGTTTAGTTTATTTTATGGAAAACTATGGCGCATATACGAGTATAGAGTAGA
Source organism: Tachina grossa (assembly GCA_949987645.1). Lineage (NCBI taxonomy): Eukaryota > Metazoa > Arthropoda > Insecta > Diptera > Tachinidae > Tachina > Tachina grossa. The sequence goes on from OX465277.1 coordinate 40,525,073, forward strand.
CCTGCCGCAGCTATTATGGGGTCTTTTACTTTTTGGATTTTTGAATGTGAGTAGAAATGAAAATATACAATTTGATGCCAAAACCGATGTAGCAAATTTTCAGGCTGTTCGAATGGTGCCAACCCGAATTTTTATCAATTTTGTTAATTAGAATTACTATAAATTAGAACATCATTTATAACTTGTAAATTAGTTATTAGTTGTATTAACGCTGTAGTATACAATGTCACCAGATTCAAATTTATATTATAATCTTTAATTGAGCTCTTAGCAGCAAAAATGTATGGTGTTTCTGCTATTACAATAATATCTGATTTACATTAAGCATTTTGCCATGAATGTTGCGCTATGAAAGAGAATTTTAAATAAAATAAATTCAGTAAAGTGCGACTCTGACTCGCGCACGAAAGGTTCCGTACGAACACTAGATATGTAATTTAATACAAACTTCATCCTATATAATATATAGTTTTAGTATTTTTTTTTCGTTGTTGGGGTCTTTTCGGTTTTTTTGTTTTGGCGGTTTGTGCGTTTTTTCGGTTTTGGCGATTTTTTTAAGTTTTGGCTCTTTTTAGGGTTCCGTACACCAAACGTGAAAAGGAACCCTATTGTTTTCGCTACGCTGTCCGTCTGTGCGTCACACGGTATTTTCTCAGGAACCGTAAGAGCTACGGACCTGAAATTTGGACACAGTATGTAGAACCTTGGCCGCTACAACAACAAAAACATGAGAATTCAAAATTAAAGGGTGTTGCAAAACGAACAACGAAAAATGTTAAAATCCCATGTAATATACATACAATTGTATGAACATATGTATATTGAAACTTGAAATTTGTAAAATTAGTGTATTTTTATACAGACTACAACAATTAACACTAAAATTTAAAAAAAATTTAAATTAAAGGGTGGTCCAACAGTTAATGCAATTTTGACTATGTAATTTTGACAATTTGCTATATCTTGGAAACCGTAAGAGGCAAACACTTGAAATTTTCAAAAACGGTAAAACTAAAAAAACCGAAAATTATAAAATCCCCAAACCAAAAAAAAAACGCCAAAAATTAAAAAAAATCGTCAAAACGAAAAAAATCGCCAATATTAAAAAAAATCTAACACTAAAATAAATCGCCAAATTCGAAAAAATAGCCAAAATGAAAAAAAACGCAAAATAAAAAAAAACGCCAAAAAACGAAAAAATTCGCCAAAACGCGAAAATTTCACCAAAACTAAAAAAACTTAAAAAAAATCGCAAAAATTAAAAAAATCACAAAAAATAAAAAATCCCAAATTAATATTTTACTTATTAAGTAAAATATTTTTTTATTAAAAATACATTGAAATTGATTATTGAGGGGTTTAGCTGGATCCTATGCGCATTTCACTGAAAGCTTCTTAGAACAACTAAAGTTATTATATTATAAACTTTCATTTAAACAAATGAGAAGCTCAATAACAAATAACAAAGTTGAAACAAGAACTCAATAATCAACATGTTTTTTATTTTCTTACTTTACTATTACTACATTGGCTGAATTTTTTTCAGCTTCAAATTGTAGTTGTAAGAGTATGTAAAAGAAAATAAATGTAAATAACAACAACAGCTATTTAAGAATAGATTGTTGCCACACAAGTATTTTTTTGACCGGGTGCAGTCAAGTAAATAATTAGTGTTTTTTTGTGGGAATTGTTACAATTTAAGTTTAAAATTTTTAAACGCGTTAATTATCCCAAACTAATATTTTACTTATTAAGTAAAATATTTTTTTATTAAAAATACATTGAAATTGATTATTGAGGGGTTTAACTGGATCCTATGCGCATTTCACTGTTGCTAATGCAGATCATCAGGGAACCTTTACCCAAAGCTTCTTAGAACAACTAAAGTTATTATATTATAAACTTTCATTTAAACAAATGAGAAGCTCAATAACAAATAACAAAGTTGAAACAAGAACTCAATAATCAACATGTTTTTTATTTTCTTACTTTACTATTGCTACATTGGCTGAATTTTTTTCAGCTTCAAATTGTAGTCGTAAGAGTATGTAAAAGAAAATAAATGTAAATAACAACAACAGCTATTTAAGAATAGAGTGTTGCCACACAAGTATTTTTTTTTAGTTTTGGCGACATTTTCGTGTTTTGGCGATTTTTTTCGATTTTTGGCGTTTTTTTTCATTTTGGCGATTTTTTCGAATATGGCGATTTATTTTAGTGTTAGAAATTTATTTAATTTTGGCGATTGTTTTCGTTTTGGCGATTTTTTTTTAATCTTTGGCGATTTTTTTTTTGGTTTGGCGATTTTATAATTTTCGGTTTTTTTAGTTTTACCGAAATTCTGGTGACAATTTTAGTAGTTACTAGGGTGATCGACTCGATTTTTCAACCGGTTTTGAAATCCGGTTTTTTCAAAATTCGGTTGTCGGTTTTTTCAAAATGTTCATTTTTCGAATGTCGAATAATCCGGTTTTTTTACAATTTAAAAACCGGCTGAGTCGAATACTTTTCGATTTGTACATTTTGCATGTTTTGTTGATTTTCGTAAGTATTTTTTTAGTGTAAAAGCTCTAAGCTTTTTAGAGCATGTCAACATTTACTGAAACATGAAATTTAAGAGAATTAATTTTATGAGGTAATAGCAGGAGGCGAAATTAATTGGCCTTATTATGGTGTGCAATGGATGTCAAAATACAATTGCAAAGAGTGTTTTTTTAGTTTTGTTGCCATTTTGCTTCATATTTTATATAGAGGTAGATGTCCACCTTGTCCATACATTCATATGTATGTATATACCACTAAGGAATAAACTCTACATACAACCATAAATTTGAGGTTTGAGGAAACTTGGGAAGAAATTCAAAAAATTAAATATGCCAATATTTAGGTTTCTAACATAAATGTTTATACAAAAAATAAAAAATTAAAAAATAATTATAAGTACAACAACATAATAGACCATATTTGGATGCCATTTGTTGACGGCTTGGTACCGGAAATCACAGAATTTTCAAACAAGTTGACGACATCAAACATTTTGCACGTATTTTTTCGTGTATTTTATGCCTCTATGCAGACTTTTCTCCTATATATTTTTAATATTTTTGCTACTATAGGTGCTATAATTATTTTTTTATTTTTTGTATAAACATATTTATTATTGGCATATTTTATTTTTTGATTTTCTTCCCAAGTTTCCACAACCCAAAAAATGATGGTTGCATGTAGAGTTTATTCCTCGACTGTATATTATATATAAATATTTATGTACTATACATAAGTATATGAAGTTAATTTTTATGTTTTACCTTTAATTTATGTATTGCTTTATAGTATTTACAGGTTTCTAATACATCTTACCATCGACATTTCCTCCAAGGTATATACATATAATATATGTATGTATGTATGTATGTACATCGAGACCTATTTTCGGTTTCATTGTAAGCAAGATGTTGTAAAAAATAAACTTTTTAATTAAAATTAAAACTATGGCCTACCCATAGTTTAGAATTATCAAAATATCGAAATGTTTGATATCTTTTTAATTGCAGGCTGTAAAATTTTATTTAAAGCGACAATTTATGTATGGTAAAATATATTTCGATACTATAAAAGCCCGTCTTCTGAAAACTTTAATTTTTGTCGCTTACGGATAATTGAAAATAGAGATCCATATACATATGTATATTATACATAGCATTTAATACATTGGTTGTATCTGCGTTACGTAGGAAACACATAATTGTAAAAAAAAAATTTATTTATGATTAGAATTAACTGCCCTATTCATTAAAAATATTTGAAGCTTATTAAAGGTTTATTTGACAAATTTCCCATAGACATATCGAGCCTTATTTTTGAGACACCGATATTACCATCTTTACCTATTTAGATTTCAAATTTAAAAAATTGCTTGTTAGTGGATCTATACGTCGGAAGTAGCGTTACTCTTTTATATATATATATATATATATATATATATAAAGATGTTGACGTAAACGACAAATAGTCAACGTCATCCCCATTTTGTTATAGAATATTAAATGCGGTATGATAATAAAGTGAAGACAACCAGTAGAAAACTGAAAAACCCCGGTGGAAAATAGTCGCTATGGGATAAGGCCTGAGGTAGCAACGTCCAAATAAGAAATGAAATAAGCCAAAATGAAATAAGACCCAAAAAAAATAAATCCCAAGGAAAAATTTATGAAAAAACACTCAATATAAATGAAATAAAGCCCAATTAAAATAGCCCAATGAAATTTCACTCAAGATGAAATAAGGTACAAAAAATTAAATAAAGCCCAACCCTACTCAAGATAAAATAAAGCCAGAACAAAATTAAATACTGCCCAATTAAAAATTCTTTAATTTTATTGGACTTGATTTCATTTACATATTTGGGCGTTATTTATTTGGGTCTTATTTCAAAACGCCTAATGAATTAATCATTACAATCACGTAATTTTGGGCAAGTTTGGTAAAATGAGAACAAACTATAATTTCTCTCAATAACTAACCTGACCAGACATCCCGCTTTATGACGGATTACCCCGCTATATCGCTTTTTTTAGAGTTTTGATTATTATTCGATTATTCGATTTTTATTAAACTGTAACTGATAAAAATTCATTCTAAATATTTTTTAAGTGTATTTGGTTATAGAATACAATTTTCATTATTAACATAAACAGTGGCGAAGAGTTTCGAAATTCTTACTGCATAAGTTTCCAAGATATTTTTTTATATATTTCCCCTATTAGCAAATATCAAGATATTAAAAAATTAATATTTAATTTACTTAGGAGGTGGAACACATTTTACTCTATTATTGACTCTTTTTATAATACTATTCTTGTTATTAACGTTACTTCTTACGCAAAAAATCAATATTTTTACTGTATTCGCTTCCAAGATATCTTGAAGTAAATGTTGTTTCTATGTGGGAAGTGCCACGCCCACATCACAAAATTTTCGAAACACTTTTTAAATTCTGAAATTGTTTTAAGAGACAGTCACAATATCAACAGAGTTATCCCTACAACATTTCTAGGTTCTCCCTATATTAGTTTTCCAGATATCTCAAAGTAAATAATTTCTCTTTATGGAAGATGCCACACCCACATTCGTCCTTTTTTTAAGACAACGCATATTATAAAAATCGTTACTTACACACAATTTTACGTTTCTTGCTGCATTATATGCAAAGATATTCCAAAATAAAATAATTTATATCAGAGGTGCCACATTAAAAATATATAAAGCGAAATCAGTGCAGCCGTTCTTCATTGACGCGATTACCAACGAACATTTGATTTTTATTTATATGTATATGTACAAAAATATTTTGGTTTATTTAAAACAGTCTCTTTTGAGTTGAAAACTGTATTTTCTAAGTACATGCGAAACTCTCCATGTACATATTACATGCATGTCCCGCTTTTTGTAAAAACTATCTGGTCACGTTATCAATAACCCAAAAAATTTACAAAAACACGGGAACACGACTAACCAAAACCTTTACCATAAAAGAAAACGTGAATGCATGCATGCATATCAGCGTTACTATTTGTCAAGTTTTCCCGTTTTTGCAAATTTTTCGGAATGCCAAAAAGTTTTAAATTTATTGTGTTAAAAAACAAGGTTTTTGAAAATATATAAAGTTTTATTAAGTTTTTATATATACATTAGGGTGGCCGTTTTTTTTTCTTAATTTCTTCTACTCTCACCCCCCCCCCCCCCAAACGGTTCAGTTTTATGTAAAAAAAAATACAAAAAAATTCATACCGATAAGTTGTGTTTTAGGGGGTGCGTCCGGCCTACAAAGTTGGCCCTCAAGCCCATATATTCCATGTAATTTTTTGTTTGTTTATAATTTAACATATATAAGCTTTTATTGTACATGCTTAAAATAAAAAATTTCCATTTAAATATAATTTTGTTACATAAATTGTTGGTATTTTTTTGGTTATTTTCCTCATTATTTTCTAAAATATTAATTTTAGCAAAAAACTTTCTTTGAGACTAATGTTGTGAGACTTGAAGAGCTAAAATATTGCCATATGGGCGATTCTATTCTGACGGGTGCAACATTTAGACGATTTAAACGCCTTTTACTAATAGAAAGAAACACATTTTCAATTAAGTTATTTCTAGAAGGGGTAAAATGTTTTTATATACTATTGTTATCTATTTACAAGAATTTATATGAAACGCTCAAATAGCCGCGAGAGAGCTTTAAAGTGCATGACTGGTGCAACCAAATTGGCCCACTTTCATAAGATCATACCACAAAAACATAAAACTCTGCTAATTTTTAAACTTTTATTGTATTATTCTTTTTTATTGTGAAAGATGAGATATCAAACGATGATTATCAAATCAAACATCGTAGAGAAATATAATCCAATAATAAGAAATTTGCTCTTTAAGCCATGACGGGTGCAACATGACGGGTGCAAATCTATGAATCTTAATGCTTCGAAGTGCACAACAAATTTATATTTTTAAATAAAGCTTAAAAGCTTACGTATAAAAAAATTATATTGTTATAAAATATAGATATTTTACTTTAAATTGGCATCAAAAAAAGTATCAAAAAATGGTTTGAAAATTGATGTTAAAAGTTGTCTAGAATAGAATCGCCCATATGTCATATTCTTGTAAAATGATTTTTTAAAAAGGTAGTCATATGCAAAAAATTACATTGAAAAATGGGCTTGAAGGCCAACTTTGAGGGCCGGACGCTCCCCCTAAAACGCAATTTATAGGTAATAAATTTTTTTGTATTTTTTTTAAATAAAACTGAACCGATTTGTGGGGAGGGGTGAGAGTAGAAGAAATCAAGAAAAAAGTCTCCATACAATTAACGGCCACTCTAATGTGTATGCCATAAACGATCTTATATTTTCTCACTCCCTTATTACTGCAATAGTGTATAATTATCTTTACTCCCTATTAAGTACAACTACGCCGTTATTATGTTGCCATTGACAGTTTGTAGCTAACTTTTGGCAGGTTGTGATTGTGGTGCAAAAGAAATTAAAGAAAACATCGACCAATATAGCAAGAACAATGAAATATTTACATTTCCAAATAAAAATTCTTTTTTTTTATTATTAGTCTCAATAACAAAGATTGTATAAACTTAAAGCAATCAAAAGAAATGGCTTTAAATTTTAATGCAACAATGTACAAATAAGAAATATATTTATTAATGTATGTGATATTTTTTTTAAAGATCTTTAAATATAATAAATATAATTAGTGTTTTTTTTATAATAAATATAGTTTTGTATTTTCTTTTAAAATGTTGGTATTTCTGTAGAAAAAAAGTAGGGTGTTGTCGCTAAAGCATGGTACTCTCTTCAACATTTCCCGCGAAATGCTGCTATAGTACATGTAAAAAACATTGGCTCAAAATGTACCTAAAATATTTTTGAAGAAATAGTACTCTGTTTATCTTGGGAAAAGCATTTGAAATGTACTTATCTTCAAAATTTTAAGTTTTCATGCGAAATAAGTATGGAATCTACAACAAGCACATGGGGTGTTTCTACAAACAAAAGAATTTGTAGATTAGTTTCAGGAGCCAGTTAACATTGTTTACATGTCAAATTTTTTTTACGAATTAATCAATGATTGATAAACATTTTTCACAAATTTGAACAGAGTACTATCCGTAATTTATATAAAGAGAAAAACCCCGAATATTTGATTAAAAAAATGGACCTAAATATAAAACTAAATTCTTTTTTTCCAATAATATTGCTTCTAATAAAATCTTAAATATATAGCGATGGTGTTGCATAAAACGGGTCAATATCGCAACGTTTTATATATAATAGGTGTGTTTCTTTAATCCACATTGGGATCCCGCGAAATCCCAATTTGCACGAAAAGCATTCCCGTACTCGGAAATTGGCTAAATGAGAGAGGTTTTGTGAGAGTAATGTGCTTTTTCTTCTTGCACGAAACAGCTTGTACTTTTTCTTCGTGCTAGTCTTGGCAAACAGAAAATCAATCAGCTGTTTGAAAAATAAACAATCACAAAGAAAAATTACATTTTCCTAAACACTAAAGGTCTAATTCATAAAAAATATTTTAAGTTTATTACAAGCAAATTTCCCATAGAAATATGTGAAATAAGTGCTTAATAAACCTGATATATTTTTTATGAATATGGCAGTAAAAAAATGGAAAAATTTAAGAAAAAATTTTAAAAACTAGTGCTGAGCAAGTTTTATAAGTTTCTAAATGATATTAAGATAAAAACCCTATATATGTAAGTATGCTGAATCATGTAAGAAAATACGTGCGTGTGTATGTACATAAGTTCCCTGCAAATAATATTGGAGTACGTGTCCCAATCTAGATGAAACAGACTAGTTACATCATGGTCCCATGTAATGTAGTCATGGATCATGTCGCTTTCATACAATCATTAAATGCTGTACGATAAGCGTTCGTGTTTAAACGAATATGATCGTTTTTCTTAGGCACTCACAATTTGTATGCGAGTAGTCTATAACTATTCCATGAGTAGTTTTGGGATTAGTCCGATGTAATGCAAAGTTGGATCATGTGTTCCAACCCTAGGACATCGCAATGTTAAATCGGCCACCTTTTTTCATACATTTGGAGTAGTTTTGTGGTACTCTTACTACTCTTTGGACTAGTCTTTACATGCATGTATAGACTAGTCGCATTATTTGCAGGGTTTGTGTTTAGTTATGTGTATACGTAACACAGAAGTAGCGCTTTAAATATCATTGTAAATATTGAAAATATTTTTTAAACTTATTGTTTTGTCTTTTATTCATTAAAAAATAGCTCTTTATCAAGTGAGAACCAAAAATTATTTAAAGTTCAACCGATTACACATCAAATATCTCTAACGGTAGAGCCAAGAATGATAAAACAAAGATTACGCCTTGCGCATGATTTACCGTTTGATGACGTAGTAGTCCCCTCGCATAGGTTACCAAGTCTGTATCATATGTGAAATTTATAATTTCTTGGAAAAAATTTATTTATTTTGTTGTAGTTGGCAGCCCTGTGATTAATTTTCTCAGAAAGATCTCCAACAAAAAAATTAAATGTTGTTGCTTAAAAGCTGCAAAACTAAGAAAAATAAAAAACAAAATAAAAATAAAGAGATAAGAAAAAGAGCAAATATGAAATGTGAGTTTGGGTGTGTGTAATAGTTCTATAGTTGAATTTTACTAGCCAATGAGAACACAGGCTGAGTGACGTCAGAATTTCATCATGCGCAGAAATGTATTTTTATTCTTGCGCGCTGGCGTAATCTTTATTTTATCATTCTTGGTTAGAGCTACCGAATTGAAATAAACTAGAGCTCGCAATAATTGGTATCTCTCGTGCTTGTTGTCAGCAAAAAAAAGGCGTCAACTGACACTAAAGGCGGTGTCAGATACAACTTCAACGCTTTGCGTGAGGTTTCTAACTTTGGGGAAAAAGCATGAGGCAACATGTGTGTGACACAATGAAAACTTTGACAGCACTCACTGTTTGTTTCACTATTCGGTCTTATGTAATAAAACACAATACAATTCGATTACACTGATGCCACGAACTCGTTTTTTATGTAAATTTACCGACATTTTAATAAAAATTCCATATTTACATTCGAGTTTGGTCAAACAAATTAAAAATAGTACACCAACTGATTGTCAAAGCATGCAAAAAGTTGAGAGTTGCCTAACTTTTCGCTTCGCTTTGCGCTAAAAGTTCTTTATGTGACATGTTTCATATAAGCATGTACATTTCATCTTAGATGTCAAAGCGAATCTTCAACGCAACGCGAAGCAAAAGTTTTATCTGGCATAACACTGTCGATAAAAAATCCCTCAAACTTCGTTCTTCATTGGCTTGCTCTTCGCTCAACCAACGACCGTTTTTGTTCGATCGCTCGGCTTATGTGCTTACTCAAGACCAGTGTTGCCATAATATTTTTTTGGAAAACTGAAAATTTAGAATAAAAAACTGATTTTCATGTGAAAAAACTGCTCATAAAAAATTCTTTAGTATTTTGTATATTTTGCGGGAAGGGGTGTTAACCATACGTCTATACATTTTCTTAACAGTTTAAGTATCGGCGGTATACCGGGCACATACAAAGATTTCTTTTAAAATTGTTTCAGATGGTCCAACAAATATCAAAACTTTTCTTTGTTCTGCGGGAAATAACTAAAAAACGTTCCAACATTATTTTTTAAAGAATTCGTTCCCCATTTTGATTATTCCTTATCTTGCATTGGGTAGTTCAAGAGGGTTGGAATCATCACAAATTTTTCTTTTGATACGTAGCACATCTACACATATTTGCGAATTCGTTTTTGTCGTCATAAAATAAATCTACACATATTTGTATCCATTTGATACGATTTCTTTGAACTAAAACACTAAAAACAGTTTTTTTCTAAAACTTTGTTTGTTACTGTTACAAACTATGTTTGTTAAATTTTCATTTCTGTCAAACTTGACATTTTAGGTTGACCACGCAATTACAATACCAAACTGAATTTAGTTGAGAACCGTAATAGGAGCAATCATTTAGAATTCAATTACTTTTAAGTATGTATATATTAAGCTACATATTTCAAATTAAATGCTATTAAAAAATTATTTGTTGTGGTAATTTTATGCAATGAACTCTCTTCGCCAAACTTTTAAACTTAATTAATACCCTCATTTAAATAAGTCATCAAATCTATGATTATCTCAACACAGTGTCAACACTATTCTACGGATTTTATAGAAATCCCAGTCATTATATAAATTTGAATAAACCAAACATTTAGTTTTCCAATATCGACTTATAAAAAGAAGCATTAACTGATCCAGAATCCCATAATCTAAAATTAAAAACGAGGCAAGCAACAGTTCAACGCAAATATAAACATGCAGCGACGAAAGAAAAATTGTGAGAACTGAGCGTGAAGGCAAATAAAAAAAGATACTAGGTACTCGTTGTTAAAAATAAGAAATAAAATAAATAGTTGTTATTACTTGGTCAATTGTAATTGAAAAATAAACATTTACGTTTACATAAAACGTAAACACTGCACGCTTACAATACTCTCATATATACAACAGTGTTCTGTAATAGCTGCAATTTACAATTAAAATAACATCGCTACTACAATTAAATATAAATTGAGTTTTATTCAATTGAACAAAATTGTTTCTAGTCTATATTAACAATGTTTTTCTGTCTTTTCATTTAATCTTAATTTCAAATAAAGTGTCTGTATTCAATTGTACTCTGTTGGAAGAAATTGTGTTGAGTGGTTTGGTGTGGTTGAAGGTTTGTGAACTGCAAGGTTAGTGAATGGTGCAATTGCAAACAATTAAATTAAAATGAATGCATTAAATAGTATTATTAAATTTGTTTAATATAGGAGATTGTAATTACGCATACAAACATTGAAAAATTAAATTAAGTCTTAAGGAAAATAGAAAAATGAAAAAGTTTTGAAAGTAAATAAGAAAAAGAAAGAGAAGAAAGTATCAACACAAAATTGGACAAACGATTGAAATACCCTTTTTGTTAACTGTGTATCCATCATAAAATTATGCACATGCTTTTCCGCTCTTGTCAACTCTAATTTTCGGGAGACAACCGCCACAAGAAGAGCCGTACAACCGGCACCCTGTAAAGAAAATTTAAATTTTTTTGAGAAAAAATAAAGATATTAGTTTTCAGAAATTGCTTATATAAAATAAAATATTATCAGATTTATTATAAATATTTGTTTTTTCATTAAGACTGTCTTTATTTGAAGTTTGTGTGGCTGTACGGGCTGAAAGTTAGTCAAAACTTTAAATAGTATGGCTGACTTCCAAAACGTCATTGTTTTGTCTTCGTCAAATGCTTACCTAGGCATATTCATATCAGGTACCCTGTGCTCAATTCGCTTTTTGAAAAATGTATACTTTTGATATGAAAAAAACTGACTGAAAAATGCATGTTGAACTCTAATACGGGACTTACACGACGACTTTTTCCCCTGCATTTTTCTTAAATTCTCTTTTCTGTTGCTACCCCTTTGATCGTCTTTCTATCCCGTTGGTCAATAAACTCTAGGAAAGTCACAGTAAAAAGTCTTAGTGTGAATTAGTGTCCTGCACAAGATATCTTATAAGAACTTTCAATACATGAGTGATTTTTCAAATGCTTTACTACAGCGAAGTCTTATAAAACAAACGTTAACAACACTGTTTGCAAGAAATTTGTTTGAGTATTGTAGGTATAAGAGTAAAGAAGAAATCACTTCGTGACGGAAGAATTTGTGATACTTGCTTCTTTCTACACATGAGCGCGTGTACAATCGTCATGCATGTATGTGTGTATGATCTTTTATTTTTCTGCGCACATGCAAAGGCACACACATGCATTAACATTAGTTGTATGCGGTTAATCACATAATAGCTTACCATCTACATATTACACACACACACTCAAACGTACAACACAAAAATAACAAACATAAACTAATCAACAGTATTTCTTTTGAGTGTTTGTTACAAACAAGCTGTCTTGTCGACATCGCTTGTTAACACTGATATACACGTACACCAATACATCCATCGTGCTTCGCTTATAGTACGACATCATTTATTATTGGTTTAGTATAATACATGCGACGTGAATACATTTAAAAATCATGACGTATCTACATTTAAAGAGTGTTTACGCAGGTCTCTACTGTGAATCCCGTATAAAAACGAATTATTAAATTACAAGCGCCGAAAATAGGGACCTGAACAGTTGAAATCACCTAATATGGATTCGCCTTGATGCACAACTTTTCAAAATCCCGCGCTGCACGTTTTCACATTCCGAAATATATAAAAAAATCGCTCATCACAGATTTTGATAAAATATTTATAACACCTGATTAACATTAAGCATTTTTTCATGAAAAAAGTTTCATGAAAATTTTTTCATTTGCAGGCCCGGAGAGGCAAATCACATCTCAAAAAGTGCCAAAAATGCTTCACAGATTCATGTTACATCAATTCTTATACCTATATCAATATCTCCTATAGCGCTGATATTAGGAAATAATAATAAATAATATTCATGAAAAAATGCCTAATGCAAACCAGGTATAAGTATATAATTTTAATTTTCCATTTTAGTGATTTCTAACATACATATGTTTGTATGTATTAGACTCCTGCACAAGACAAATTACAAGAACTTTTAAGACATGAGGGATTTTTTAAATTCTTTACTTCTAAAACAATCTCTAAACAACAATGTTTGCAAGAAATTTGTTTCAGTTATGCAGGTATAGGAGTAAAGAAGAAAATACTTCGTGACGGAAGAATTAGTGATGCTTGCTTCTTCATACGCATCGGCGCGTATACAAAACTTCATCCATGTAAGTACATACTCACACACGTTGTGTTTATGATCTTTTATTTTTCTTCGCACATGCAAACGCACACACATGCATTGACATTAGTTGTATGGGCTTGCCTTAAAAAACCACCCTTAAGCGAGTGCCAGACACATCAATATTCAGCTTCAATATATCGTCCCTACCACGTTAAACTATCCAATATGCCAAATTGGTTCCAAGATTCGTTATCTTGGTACCCGAATTTATACGATATGCCTCGTTTAAGAATGTGAAATTCTCATGAAAGATAGACAACTCAAACGTACAATATGAAAAATCACAAGCATACACGTCAGCGAAAGCCAAAAAGTTACTTTTTGAATGCTCAAATTTTGAACTAAAAATATACTTTCCACGCTTGATGAAGAATAGAGAATAAAAAGAATACTTTGAACGATTCGATATATATTACTTAAAAATTGTTCATTTAAACTTTTGTTTGCGTCTCCATGTCTATCAGAAACTCACTCACACTTAAGGTCTTGAATTTTTTAAATCTTCAAAGTCTATTATAGATTTGTATTCACTTTTAATTAGAGCTGTGCCAAATCGTTCATTCAAGTGACCGCTCATTTTCGTCCATTTTCTAAAAAAGAACGAGTTCGTTCATTTCGTTCATCCGCTCTTTTCAAGAAATAGAATGAAATAAAAACAAAAAAACAAAAGCTGATTCGTCAAATAAAAAGAGCATTTGTCCAGTGAGTTTGTTATGAATTGTTTTGCAAACTAAGCAAAACAAACAATAGAAAATATAAGAAACTAAAAAAAAAAAAAAATCAGCAAGTAAAATGTTTAAAATATTAAAGGAATAAGAAATCAAAAGATTCATATTGGCAAAAGAGACACATTTAAAGAATCAAAATAGACTGTTTATAATATTATTATCTACATAGGTAAATTTGTTTAAAAAACTCTTAATATGTTCTAAAAACTTAAGAAATATTAATGGCAATTTTATTAATTTCATAATGGTCATACTGCTACTAAAAGCAGGCAAATGAAAACCAGAATGTGACAAAAAATCTCGCACGAATAAAGAAAAAGCAAAAAAAAAAACAAAACAAAAACACCCAAGTGCGCTCGTTCGTTCATTTCGTTCAATTGTACTTTTTATCAGCACTGTTGAGCCAAAACAGCTCAGTAAAGTGACCGGCTCACTTCGCTCATTTTACTGATTCGTTAATTTGTACTCGTTCGTTATTGAACGACACAGCTCTACTTTTAATATCTTCACGTATTTTATTTCGTTTAGAAGCATTTTTTATTAAAAGGAGCAGTTTTATTTGTGTCTCCACTTAGAATATATTCTGATGCACACTTTGGAAAGCAATTCAAATAATAGTCTTTGAAGTTATATTTCGTTTTCAAATATGACACAAAAGAAATATAAGAAGACTTTAATTCTACAACTTTATGCTGGGAAAATTGGTTTTTGATTATTTGTAGTTTCATTTCAATGCGGCAATAATTTTCCTCAGTGGGAAGATGGTAAGAATTTCAATCCATATTGTTAACATGAAGATCATCAATACACTTTTTGTTCAAAAAACTTCGAAATAAATGTCGAAATAAATGTCGAAATAAAAAAGCCCCACATTTTTAGATTGTATTTCCATAATTTACTATTTCAAGGACATAAGCTAAAAATAAAAATACATGTTCAAAATAGCATGTTCAAATCATATATAAAGAAACAAATGAAGTTGGAAAAATAATAATTAAATTAACTAAAAATACATTCAAGAAAATTGGCGACAAACAAGCGCTAAAATTGCAAAAATTTTAAAGAATGTCATGGTTCAACCTTTCTTCCACTAATTCGGCTCTTAGCTCAGATCTAAAATGGAGCGTGTTTGTATACCCGCGGTCAAATCACTCCCGTAAATATTTAATAAGGCTTTTAGATCTAAGGACTGCGAAGAGTGTGTGTGTGGGTAAAGCATTTTTATTGAATTTTATGTTAAAATAGTTTAAAAAAATTGTATTACCTCAACAACTAGAAACTAGTATTTCTGGCAACAGTTATCAAAAAATATTTGAAAAACCGAATGTGTTGCAAGGTATGTTGATAGATATGCATAGATATGCGGAATGTAACGAAGAATGCGCACCGATACATACAAGTATGAAATAAAGTGCGCAGGGGTATACGCAAGTATGAGAGTGAATAGATATCAACACGCACTAACATAAAAAATATTCGATATGTGCGGGAGTATCCAAAATTTTTTGTATCGATTGGCTTTACCTGATATACGTATCGACACTACTTCTTTTGAGTGTTTGTTACGAACAAGAAGTCTTCGCGACATCACTTAAAACACTCATATAAACGTACATCAATACATCCATTGTGCTTCGCTTATTAAACGACATCATTTATTATACTAAACCATATAATACATGATACGACAATACATTTAAAACAAGACGTATTTACATTTCATGATAATTACACAGCTCTCCAGTATGTATATCTTACTGAAGTAAAGAGATAGTATTTTAAAATTGATCGCACGATCTTATTTTGTAGTCTTGTCCAGAACTGCCAGATATGGCGATTTCTCGCCAAAAGTGACGATTTTATAACTTCTTTGGCGTCCAAACAATTGGTTTGGCGACACGGCGTTCTTTCTGGCGGTAAATAAATTTATTACGAATTACGAAACCATACACTCAAAAGAAAAATCAATACATCCGTACTTAAATCAATCCAATGTGGTGTCATAAGTACGGATTTACTTAAATCAAGTACAGAAAGCTTAATTCAAGTACGGATTATTTAAGTGCTAAATACTCAATTTTAGCCATATCTAATCCTGAGTCCGTACTTGAAATAATCCCAAAACGAGATTGATTTCAGGAAACTTTAGATTCAATCAAACTCAAAATGAGCTCATTCAAGAATTTCTTAGTATATTTAATCACTAATCCGTGCTTGAAATACTTCTAAAACGAAATGGGGTGGATTCAATCCTGAATCCGTACTTGAAATAATCCAAAAACGGTATTCATTTAAGAAAAAATTAGATTGAATTAATCTAAAAACGCCCCTGTTTTAAAATATCCTAACTTGATTTATTGAATAAAACATTTTTTTTATTTCGCTTTTTATTGTCCATATTTTTACACAAAATGTTATTTATTCCACTTGAAAAGCTTTTCACCAAACTCCATACGAAGACCAAAAGCGGGTATTGCTTCCTTTACGACGCCCTGTTATTTTAATATATATATTTTTTTTTTTTTCATTTTATTGAGTTTCAATCACAAGCACACTAACGAACTTAAAATTTTAACAATTCCCATAATAATCAAGGTTCCCTGATGCATTAGCAACAATGAAATGCGCATAGGATCCAGCTAAACCCCTCAATAATCAATTTCGATTTATTTTTAATAAAAAAAGCAATGTGAGTCCGATCACAAAGGAGATGTGTAAACATCTTTGCTTTTAGTATATTTTTTTAAATTAATTAATTAAAAGTATCAAAACTTTCAATATTGTAAATACATATGAATTTGTTGGTTTTTGTTTGTTTTATTGAACTTATTTGGTTAGTAAATAGGCACACTGCAGTATATGTATATGTACTGCATTCAAAATTGCAGTCAGCAGTAAATTTACTGATTACTAAAAAAATTCAGTAAATTTTTACTGCTAATTAAATTTGATTTGCATTACCAGTAAAATCGTAGGGCCATAATCATAATAAAATTGTAGCAAGTGGCAAAGTTTTTTCATTCAAATTTTGAAACTTTTGTATGAAAAACATTTAGCCACTTGGTAGAATTTCATTATGAATACGGGCATTACTGATTACTGAAAATTTAATGCAGCTCATCATATAACAAATCATTTAGGCAATTTATAAAAATTGTAGAAAAAAATTTTAGTAATCAGTAAAAATTTTCTTGTTAAACATTTTTTATTGTTTTTACTGAACCTTTAGTGGTACTGCAGTGCTCATCTCTGGTAAATGCCTTTACTCTTACTTTTTATTTTTTAATTCCTGTTGTTTATCGTTTAGTTGTTGCTTTTCTTGTTGTTGTGTACGCATTACAATTAAAATAAATTCAGTAAAGTGCGACTTTGACTCGCGCACATTCGGTTTTGATAATTTTTTTGATTTAGCTTTCTTCCTTTTTTTAAGTTTTTTCAGTTTAAATGATTTTTTTCAGTTTTATCGCTTTTTTCTCGTTTTGGCGTTTTTTTTTCTCTTTTTGGGTTTTTTTAATTTTCGCAATTTTTTCATTTTTCTGTTTTTTGGGTTTTTTTTTCATTTTGGCGATTTTTTTTCTGTTTTTGGGGTTTTTTTATTTAGGCGATTTTTTCATATTGGCGATTTTTTTGTTTAAGGATTTTTTTAATTTTGGCGATTTTTCCGGTTTTTCGCGATTTATTTTAGTCCTAGAGTTTTTTTTTAATTTGGTGCTTTTCGTTTTGGCGATTTTTTTGTTTTTGGCTGTTTTTTATATTTGGCGATTTTATATTTTTTTGATTTTTTAGTTTTACCGTTTTTGAAAATTTCAAGAGTTTTGCTCTTACGGTTTCCAAGATACAGCAAGTTGTCAAAATTACAAAGTCAAAATTGCATTAACTGATGGAACACCCATTGATTTAAATTTTTTAAATTTAGTGTTAATTGTTGTAGTCTTTATAAAAATACACTAACTTTTAAGATTTCAAGTGTATATATGTACATACAATTGTATGTGTATTGCATGGGATTTTAACATTTTTCGTTGCTCGTTTTGGAACACCCTTTAGTTTTTAGCTCTCATGTATTTGTTGTTGTAGTGGCCAAATGTCTACACATTGTGTCCAAATTTCAAGTCCGTAGCTCTTACGGTTCATTTTCACCTTTGGTGTACGGAAATATACAGAAAAATAACCGGCGGCGGCGCACAGTCGGCTTCGAGCCGGTCAACTTCTTTCTCTGCTTGGTATTGCTTCTTTCAAACACTAATACACTCATACATAGCTCACACCGATTTGACAATGCAAAGAAATCTCAGCAAAGAAATCAAAGTCAAAAGATTTTTACCCCCTAGCGTATAGATGTTTACACATCAAAAATATTTTACTTAATTTTTTTTTTAATGCATGTTTTTTTTATTTATTGTATCTTCAAATATGAACTAACAATAAGTATTCAAATCTTAAATCTATAAAAAAATTATTAGGCCCGACCAATGTCGGACATAAGCTTAGTGATAGTTATTAATAATACATAAGTAGTGATAAGCAACAAAAAGAAAAAAGTGTTTTCAAGCAGCTTCATCATCTAGAGTGTTGAATATTAGAGCCCGTGTATCTCTCTTTTTTAAGCGGATGTGCCCAGTAAAGTTCAAAATATTACGAGCAAGCGGATTAGGATGTGACTCGAGTTTTGTTAGATATTTGCCTGCGTATTTTACAATTTCTTCAGTCACTAGTGGCATATTCAAATCGCGATGTATATTTGAATTTTTGATGTACCATGGAGCCGATGTTATCATGCGTAAAATTTTTTTTTTGCCTTCGTTGAATTTTCTCTACATTTGAAGCTGAAGCAGTGCCCCATAGTTGAATTCCGTAACACCATATTGGCTTTAAAAGCGACTTGTATATTCAAAGTTTGCAGTCTAGGCTAAGTGTTGAATTTCTACCAATCAGCCAATGTACCTGAGTTAATTTAAGTTTCATTTGAGTTAACTTAGAGTCAATGTGATGCTTCCATGTAAGTCGTCGATCAAGGTGTAAACCAAGATATTTCACATGTGAATGTTGAGGAACAACTTGATTGTTAATCCGAATGGGGGAGCAAGTATCTCTTCTTAGGGTGAAAGTTATATGGACACACTTTTGTTCATTGACTTTAATTCTCCATAAGTTTAACCAAAGCTCCATCTGGCTAATGTGTTCCTGGAGTTTGCGGGATGCGTCATCAGGGTTTTCGTGCATACTAAGGCAGGCTGTATCGTCGGCAAATGTGGAAGTATGGATACTACTGCTCACAGGCATATCACAAGTATAAATCAAATATAAAACTGGTCCCAGTATGCTCCCCTGTGGCACACCGGATGAAATAGTTTCAGGCCTACTCGTAAAGTCTCCTTCCACAACAGTGAACTTACGGAAAATAATGTAACTTTCCAAAATATTTAAAATGTTTATTGGTAAGTAAGTCTTCAATTTTAAAATTAGGCCTTCATGCCACACTTTATCAAATGCCTGGGAAACGTCAATAAAGAGCGCAGAACAATACTTTTTTTCCTCAAAACTTCTTCTTATAAATTGAACCAGTCTGTGAGTTTGTTCAATGGTGCTATGCTGACTTCTAAAACCAAATTGATGGTCTGGTATGCACCCACTACTAATTAGAATTGGGGACAATTTTGTTTTAAGCAGTTTTTCGAAAAGCTTTGACATAGTTGATTGGCCTATATAACTCAGCCTTGGTTAGATCTTTGCCCGGCTTTGGAATCATTTTAACCTTGGCAAGCTTCCAGCTGTGTGGATAATACTCCAGTCGTAAAATGGCATTAAATATGAATAATAGGATTCTCATTGCAATACGAGGCAAGTTCATCAGCATCTGGTTACTAATTCCATCAATACCCGGAGCTTTCTTCGGGTTGAGTTCGGCAATTAATTTTTGTAAATCACGCGTCTTAAACTTTATGTGTTGAGGGGGTAGAGCGACTACATTCGGCAAATCAGCAACACCAGTACATATGTTTGGCGTAAAAACGGATTTTAAGTGCTCAGCAAATATTTTACCTTTTTCAGTATCGCTTCTTGCCCAACTTCCGGTAGATGTGCGTAGAGGTGGCTTATACTCAATGGGTGTTTTAAGCTTTCTAGCAGCGCGCCACAAAGAGTAATTAGACGCTGGTGTGACATCAAGACCTTCCAGATAATTTTTAAGAGATGCAGTTTTTTCAGACGCAAGCAACTCTTGGAGTCGTTTAGTGCACTCTTTAAATCTGATTTTATTTTGTGGTGATCTGTGCTGTTGCCATTCCCTTCTAGCTCTTCTTTTTTCACGTACGAGACGTTCAATGTCTGTAGAATAAATTTTATTAAACCCAGTCTGCGGATGGGAGATAATGGCATGTTCAGCAGCCTGTTTAATATTCTCGCTGAGATTGGCAATGTTAGATTCAATATCATCGGATGTTCTAAACGTAATGTTTTCCGTACAATGACTACTGAGATATTTTTTGAACCCCAGCCAATTAACACGATTGATCATCTTCACATATGGGTCAGGTAAGTTACTTCTTAAGGGACTACAAATTGTAATGATCGTCGGAGAGTGATCGGACGAAAGATCAAGAGAAGCTTGAACTTGAATTAAATCCCTAGAGATATTTTTTATGACGCCAAAATCTATAACATCCGGAATTTTTTGTATGTCAGTAGGCCAATAAGTGGGCTCCCCACTCGAAATGACATCCAAGCCCATTTTTGAAATAGTGTTGAACAATGCTCGACCTCTGGGGGTAATAAGACGCGAACCCCAGAACGTATGCTTAGCATTGTAGTCGCCAGCTGCTACAAAACAAGGTCCAAGAGATTTGTAGAAATCCTCATATTGATTCTCAGTGATTGAAAATCTGGGAAGGGAGTAAATTGATGATATAACAAAATGTGTACAAAAACTTTCAATGCCAATATTTGTTGCTTGTAGGTGTTCTTCACAAATGTTATCAAGAACATAGTGCTTGAGTCTTGACTTTATTAGAATTGCTGATCCACCGCAAGCCCTTCTTCTAGGGTCCTTTGTATCATATATAGTGTAGCCATAAATTTTAAAAAGACTTCTCGAAGTCAAATGAGTCTCAGATACTAACATTATATCAATATTTTTTTCCGTGAGGAAGTGCTCAAGTTCATTTTTATGTTGGCGAATGCCGTTTGCGTTCCAGAAACATATTGTTAACGTGTTCATGGCTTATTAATTAATGCTTGAAGCAGAGTATTCTGCATTCGCAGCATTTCTTGCATCATGCTAGTCATATTTGTTGTAAAATTGTTTATAGTTTGCACCAGATTTTCAATAGTAGCTTCAAGGCGATTAAAATTAAAGCTTGCGTCAGCATTTTTTGAATTATTTGGCGGGGAAACATTTTGTGTGGGAATTGAATTTGTCTTAGCAGCATCTGCATACGATACATGGGAAGTAACTGGTTGGCTCATTTGCGCAAAAGTGGCAGAGTAAGCGTTTGCTGATTGAGCTGGAGCTAATTTAGGTTTTTGCACCATAGTCTTCTTTACGAAAGAGTACACAGGACAACCTCTGTAGTTAGCGGTGTGATTACCTCCACAATTACTGCATTTTTTATCACTTTGATCTTTTGGCTTATTGCAACTAGCAGTGCCGTGTAATTTGCCGCACACAACACAAACAGAGGGTAAATTGCAGTATGTTTTTGTATGGCCATATTCTTGGCAATTATGACACTGTACAGGACCTGAACGCTTATGTGGCTCTTCAACTGTGATTTTTCGGTACAAGAGGTATTTCAAATTATAAATTGGATGCGTCTCATTTTTTTTCAATTTTATATCATTAGGCTCAAGTTCAACACGAAATAGGGGTTGGGGAATCTTCTCTCTATTTATTATATTGGACACATTTTTTACCTTAAACCCCTGGAGGACGAGTGCATCTTTTATTTCTTCGGGAACAACATAAGAATCTATGCCCTTCAATACGATCTGCATGCCTTTAGCGCTCTTAAGCTGGTATGTGTAGAAGCTTGTTTTATTTTTTTCAAATTTAGCAACCATTTTGCGGAAATCTTTTTCGTCATAAATTTGAATTTTCGTTTCATCGATGTTGCCACGTTTTATTGGGACAATGTGAAATTTATTCTCAC
This sequence comes from Tachina grossa, assembly GCA_949987645.1. NCBI lineage: Eukaryota > Metazoa > Arthropoda > Insecta > Diptera > Tachinidae > Tachina > Tachina grossa. The sequence goes on from OX465277.1 coordinate 40,547,380, forward strand.
CAATGACCGAAATTAATTTTTTAATAAGGGCATTTGAATTTTTCTCTCTCAAATAGATTGGTGGCGGCTTGGATGTTTTATTCGAGGATACATCGGGTTTGTCGTTCTCATCTTGCAAAATTTTAAAGCGGTTTTGGCGATTAGTTGAGGCTGCGCTGTTATCCCTAGACATTTTTGGAGCAGATGAAATTTTTGAAGAATTCGGGCTTCGCCCACGCTTTACTACGGTTATATATCTGTCCATTCCGACTTGTACCTTGAGTTTCGAGCCGCTGTTAACTGTAGTGATAACTTTGTTAAGTGATGAACACGAGCCTGAAGGGGATGATATTACTGGCTTGTATGAAGAAGTACTAGGCAACTGTAATGTTAATGCATCATTATTATTTGGCATTGGACAAAGCGAAGTTGATCGCTGACGAAAAATTGGTTTTGCCGTTAAAAAAAGGTTTTCATCAGATTTATTATTTATATTTTTTTCATTAAGAGTTTCAGAACACACAGTAAAATAAGCATTTCTGCCGTTAGAACTCACTTCAAATTTTTTTGTATTTGAGGCATTCATACAAAGAATTCCTCAAGGGTATTCGTTGGTGTTTTTTTTTTGTTTCCGTCTTTCGTTTTTGTTATTTATGATTGTTTATTTGTTTAGAGGTACACATATATAGTATTCCTCAATATCACTTTGTTTAATTTTTTTGTTTGCGGGTTTTTTTGTTTTTGTTATTTTTACTATGTAAAAATATCAGCAAAGCATAAAGCTTATTTATTAAAGACAGTATGTACCTATTACGAATAATATGTACTACGAATATTTTTTGTTTGTTTAATTTTTTGTAAGTAAGAAAAATTCCGCTAATCGACTGTTCGCTATGAAGGTACCACGAGAACTCATTTTACTTAATAAGTAAAATATTAATTTGGGATTATTAGTGCATTTAAAAAATTTTAAACTTAAATTTTAACAAATCCCATAAAAACACTAATTATTAAATTGACTGCACCTGGTCAAAAAAATACTTGTGTGGCAACACTCTATACTTAAATAGCTGTTGTTGTTATTTACATTTATTTTATTTTTACATACTTTTACAAATACAATTTGAAGCTTAAAAAAAGTCAGCCAATGTATTAATGGTAAAGTGAGAAAATACAAAAACATGTCGATTATTGAGTTCTTGTTTCAACTTTGTTATTTGTTGTTGAGCTACTCATTCGTTTAAATGAAAGTTTTTAACATAATAACTCTAGTTGTTCTAAGAAACTTTGGGTAAAGTTTCCCTGATGATCTGCATTAGCAACAGTGAAATGAGCATAGGATCCAGCTATACCCCTCAATAATCAATTTCAATGTATTTTTAATTAAAACAAAATATTTTACTTGATTTAATTTTTTTACATAATTTAAACTCTTCATACTCAATTTAAGAAACTTTAGGATTGGTTTTTTACAGTGATCCCGTTTTCGGTTTGTTTTAAGTAAATGTTAGTGCTATTCGTACTTAAGTTTGTAAGTATTGTTACGAAAAGGTTAAGCAGCGTTACACAAAAATATTCCAACAGGGTTATTGTAAGTGTTACGCGAAAATATTCCTACAGCGCCAATGCAAAGAATAATCTAGAATAGTAGCAAATATGATAATTACAATTATAACAGGTAAATACTATAGGGTTGCATTTGTATACTCGTTTATATAGCCAAAACAAATATACCATGGTATGTACCATATAATTGTAGTGTGAGCGACAGAACTAGTATAAGAGTTATTGTGTGTGCGTGCTTTTCCAAATTAAAATACAATTAAAACAAATAACAATTGCTTATTGAATTGCTGCTGAGCAACTGTTTGATCTGTTTTTGCTCAAAAAATACATATTGTAATACAAATATATGAAAAAACCACTATTGAAACAAATACATGATGTGGAGATGTATGTGCGGACGTTCGTTATGTTATTTTGTGGCGCAGCCAAAGTATAGAGAGAGAAAGAGACAATTTTGCTCTGAGAGTAATTACAAATACATGTGTTTCATGTACAAGTATCATTTACTTACATGTGTATGTGAAATTTTACTTTCACTCATTCATTCATCAACCATGGATTTTTTTTTCAACACACCATGTGGTACTTATGTTAAAACCAGTTTTATGTATCTTATTTGTTATAGAAAAACAAATACATACAAACGTGTTTTTTTCATTTGGTCATTGCACAACCATACAATAACTGCTTTAAAAATCAACATTTACAACTAGTAAAAGAAAGAACATATTTTTTCATACAAGAACCAAAAAACACGCAAAACTGGTGCAAACAGATGCATCTGTGCAATGCTATAACAGGTACGTGCACAAGCCCAGCCTGTTAAGGTATACAATACGAATAGTTGTCAAACTTTGTTTACAAGCTGCAAAAATGTTAGTGTATGTGTGTGAATAAAATGATTACAATTTTGCCAATGAATTTACACATGGCTGTGTCTCCAATTATACATTGAAGAAAATTACACTACACATCTTTAGTTTAGGTTAAAATTAAAACAAAAATTAATAAAAATAAAACCCAAACTAGAATTACACAGATTATACAAGAATTTAATTACATGGCCTACACATGTGAGTAGAGATTACACACTGTCCAACTACACACAGATTGGCAACACTGAATAACTATAATCATGCAGGAATGCCGGGTCTGCAGTTGTACTTTAGTTACACTTTAATTGTTATTTTTATAAACAAAAGACATTTGTTTCTGACAATTTTCCATTTGCTTATACCAACAAAATACATGTGTTTTTTGGTGTTGTATTTTTGTTGTAGTCGTTAACCTAGTATAATTGTATCATGGTAGCAAACAACTAAGGCCGGGTTTCCACCTGTGTGCCATGTGCCACACAAGCGTAAAAAAAGCGTAACCACTAATTACTAATGAAAAACTTTTAGATTCAGACATGTAGTTATTAAGTTAAATAGTTTCATACATAACTAATAGACAATTTTATAGAATCCAGCATGATTGGAAACGGTTGCATGAACAATCGCCCAAAAAACAATCGCCCAATGAACAATTGCACAAAAAATTGTTTTTGTAAATTTGGGAGTTTGTTCATTGGTTTTGGGTGTTTTGACATTATTAAATTTTGGGTGATTGTTCATTACGAACGATCACCCATTTTACAAAAATTTACAATGACCCCAATTGGGCAATTGTACATTTATTATTTACATAAACTAGTGAATATTAAGCTTTTTGAATAGTTGTGAGGAGGAAAATGTCAAATCACCCAAATGAACAATCGCCCAATGTTTTTGGGCTATTGTTCATAATGAAAAAAAACCCAAACAAAGTGCAAATCGCCCAAAATTTTGTGAATAACCCCCAAATCACAAAGTGCGCAATCGCCCACGTCCTTAAATTACACAGTTTTTATTAATAATCGTCCAAAGAGAATTAAGTGCCTTATCTGTTGTAGGGATTCTACGGCACCGCATTCTGATTATGGTTCCTTTCAGAACTCGGAGAAATAAGACGAAAAGTGTTACATAGCTTTGTTTTCGAAGCATCACTCTCCAGCGAAGCCACTGCTGTTGAACAACCTAATAAAGATTTTCTGTCTTGCAAAGTTTCCCTGCCTGATAACATTTTCCAGACTGCTGGCCTTCGACCGAGCTTACGGATTATCTCCACCATGGTATTTCCCGAAACGGCGGAGCATAATAAAGATTTTCCGCCTTTGCAAAGTTTCCTTGCCTAAAAACATTCTTTTGACTGCCGGCCTTCGGCCGGGGCTTAAGGACTTTCTCCACCATGGTATTTCCCGAAACGGCGGAGCGTAATAAAGATTTTCTGTCTTGCAAAGTTTCCCTGCCTAATAATGTTTTCTAGACTGACGGCCTTCGGCCGGATTTTCTCTACCATGGTATATCCCGAAACGGCGGAGCATAATAAATATTTTCTGCCTTGCAAAGTTTTCCAGACTGCTGGCCTTCGGCCGAGCTTAAGGACTTTCTCCACCATGTTATTTTCCGAAACGGTGGAAAAGATTTTCCGCCTTTGCAAAGTTTCCCTGCCTAAAAACATTCTTTAGACTGCCGGCCTTAGGCCGGGCTTAAGGACTTTCTCCACCATGGTATTTCCCGAAACGGAGGAGAATAATAAATATTTTCTGCCCTGCAAAGTTTTGCTGCCTAATAAAGTTTTCTACACTGCCTGCCTTCGGCCGGGCTTAAGGATTTTCTCCACCATGGTATATCCTGAAACGGCGGAGCATAATAAATATTTTCTGCCTTGAAAAGTTTCCCTGCCTAAAAACATTCTTTAGACTGCCGGCCTTCGGCCGGGCTTAAGGACTTTCTCCACCATGGTATTTCCCAAAACGGCGGAGCGTAATAAAGATTTTCTGTCTTGCAAAGTTTCCCTGCCTGATAATGTTTGTTTAGACTAGCGGCCTTCGAATTTTGTTACGATTTGTTAGGGTGGGGGGGGGGGGGTCTTTGAAAATTTTACGTAACAGAAAAAATTACTGATTTTGTACAAAAGTACGTACATATGTTTTTCTCATTTATTTATTTAATTGATCATACGTGTTGCCTGCATATATTATGTACGAGTATGTATACTAAATACATCTTTTGAATGTCAACTTGCGATATTCGCGAATTCGAATATTTAAAACGTACCTTAAAATTTATGAAAACTATTCAAAAAATTAATAGTTCTTAAATAACATTTGAAAATTATACAAAGTTTTTATAATAAATTAAATTAATTGTAGTCAAACTGAATTGAACTGGTTCTGAATTCCTCATCTTTCTTTATCCATTTACATTCTTAAATATTCTTAATATACATATGTATGTATGTACATAAAAACTTCTTTTTATATTAAACTGCAACATATATTAACATTAAATCCATCAAATACATAGAAAGAAATGGTTTCTTGCAATTCCCATGTACATAAAAGCGTCCTTTAAAAAAAATATATTCTTCCATATATGTATGTACATGACAATATCAAATTATTTAGTTTTAACTTTTTTGTTGGTCAACTTGAGGCTACAATATTTAAGTTTTGAGAGATGTGAAAACTATAGCAGATTATTAGGCAAAAAACGCATAGCAAAAAAAAAAATTTTAAAAAAATCTTTTTTTAATTATTACAAACTAATATTTGTGTGTCATTCATTTAAATTTCGTTTTGGATTTATGAATTTCTTTATATATTTTTTTAAACGAATACGAATATCTAGAAACGGCCGAATGTTTTGGAATTCCGACACACATCACTAATGAATACATACAGTTTAGGAATAAGCTCTCTATAAAACCATAATTTTTGGAGTTTGAGGACACTTGGGAAGAAATTTAAAAATAGTTTCGCCAATATATGTAGTACGTTCATATGTAAGCTTATTTAATTTTTGTCTACGCACTAGTGTCCTGCACAAGATATCTTATAAGAACTTTCAAGACATGAGGGGTTTTTCAAATGCTTAACTACAGCGAAATCTTATAAAACAAACGTTAACAACACTGTTTGCAAGAAATTAGTATTGTAGGTATAAGAGTAAAGAAGAAAACACTTCGCGACGGAAGAATGTGTGATACTTGCTTCTTTCTACGCATGAGCGTCATGCATGTATGTGTGTATGATCTTTTATTTTTCTGCGCACATGCAAAGGCACACACATGCATTAACATTAGTTGTATGCGTTTAATCACCCTGTCGGAGAATGTGTGGTTGACTACAAAAATAGTTAACTTATAGTTAACTTTTCTTCGACTGACTAAAAGCTAGCTGCAAAGTCATCCAGAACAAACCCAAAATTAATTCTAAAGTTGAGTACGTAATCGAATTTGGTGAGAGCCAACAAATTTATTCTCAGCTGCTTCAAAACTCATTTCAGTTTGATATTAACATTTTGCTGTTATTATTTTAGATGGCAGCTTAGCCGAGTGGTAGCGCGTTGAGTATGCAACCTTTGATGTTAAATGTTCGAGCCCCAGAAATTTTTTTAATTGAACTTTAAGTTAGCTTAAAGTAATGCAAAGTGAGACAATTGACTACCGCCTAGGACATCGCAATGTAAAAATAGTCAGTTGATTACATTGTAAAGTAATCCAAGTGTCAGTCAGTACTGGTTGCGAAATAGTTAGCTTAAAGTAAGTTTAAAGTTAGCCGAATTTCCGTTAGGGCACATAATAGCTTACCATCTACATATTACACACACACTCTAACGTACAATATGAAAAATAACAAGCATACACTAATCAACAGTACTTCTTTTGAGTGTTTGTTACAAACAGCTGTCTTGGCGACATCGCTTGTTAACACTGATATACACGTACACGTGGTTTAGTATAATACATGCGACGTGAATACAAGTAAAAATCAAGACGTATTTACATTTAAAGACTGTTTACGCAGGTCTCTAATACGCACTGTGCTAGTCTAACAAATGAATTTAAATCAATGAATTAAATTTAATTTTTTTTTTAACTTTTAACTAGGTATTTAATTTATTATTTATCTCATTGTTACGTTATTCCTGGGGGGAGGGGGGGTTCACAGTTCACAACAACAAAAACAGTCTGCTCGATAAGAAGATACACATGCCTACGTACATACATACATGACAATTCAAACGAAAAGCAAAAGGTAAACAACCACCATGCATTGCTTAGTTAATGATGTACACACGTATGCATATACACATGTATGTACATAGTTACCACATGAACTTAATTAGGCACCCTGTAGTAAATAAAATAATCAGTTGACAAAAAACACTAGTTTATAAATTAATTATTTTGCAAGTGACTACAAATTGGTTTAAATCTCATGCAGATATCAACCAAACATATTGAATAAAAGCAAACGTAAGAAATAAATAAAAGCAAAATAAGTAAATGAATAGGAAATAAAAAAAAACAAAAGAAGCATGTCATGAAATCAAATGTCAAATGTTGAAAAAAACTAATATTTTTCAATACTTAATATGTGTAATATTTTCTATGAGCGGTTCGTATGTATGTATATGTACGTATTTTTTTTATTTTTAGTGAATATAAAAAAAAATAAATATTTATATATACATAGTTATGTACATTGTACATATATTTACATAGAATATATACATATGTACATATATCTGTATAGTATATAATATATGTATATCATATATATATGTACCTATGTATGTATATCTTTTTTTTCTTCTATAATAGTAATTAACTACAAATTGGTTGGAAAATAAGTAGTTAGTAGTCAATTAAAAAGTCATGCAGAGATGGCCAATTGACTACCGCCTATGACATGCCTATGTTAAGATAGTGAGTCGGTTACAAGGAAAAAAGTCACTGAATCAGCCAGATGTGGTTATTAAAAAACCAGTTTGAAGTTACTTACATTATATGTAAACAACATATAATGGCGATTTCTTTTCTGAAAAAAATATGTTGCACTATACATATGAAACATTTTTAAATGTTGCCTAGAATCACTAGAAGTGCTGCATATTCTGTTCTACAATCGAACAAGATTAGTTGCTTTTATTTACAACGGTTACATTTTATCATTAATTTAATGTAATGTAGCGGTTTTTAAGGCTATTTGAGAGATTTTGAGCACATTTTTATGATTTTTAAGCACACATTGACATCACTAATTACGTCTAAAAAATGAAAGCAGCCACAAATTTAAATAAATGCATATTTATTTATTTTAATTTTTATATTTTGTATTTAAGAAACCTTCTCTCGAAATTGTAAACATGGCATGCAAAATAAAACCTTCGTTACTACAGTTGGAAAAAATGGCAGTATGCACACCTTGAATAATAAAGTGAGGGTAAAATATGTAACATATTTACGTTTTTCATGCAACATATTCAGAACAGAAATTGAAAATTTTTCCCACAGTTGTATATTTTGTACAAACGAACACAGAAATGAAAAACATGTATTATATATGAAACATATATGTCAGAAAAGAAATCGCTATAAGATGATAATGATCGTGTAGACATTGCTTGAAACTTCTAGTGGTATTTGTGCGAAGTATAAAAAGGGGTGACGCATCCAATAGTTAGTCAATTATAGTTGTGTTGTGAACGAGTTGCAGTTGTGAGTCAGTTGCGAACAAGTCAGTTGCGAGCAAGTTGTGAACAAGTCAGTTGATAATTAGTCTGCGATACAGTGGTGTGTTGATAGTTAAGAGCAGTCTGTGCTTTACACGTGAGTTGGGAAAAGGAGAAACTATAGGACAGTCTATAGTGACAGCAAAGTCCGTCGAGGAATTGAGATTATTGTGGAGTATATCGTGTCGACTGGAGTAAAGGGAACAGCGCAGCGAATAGACGTGTGTAAGGGTGTAAGTAAAGCCAGTGAGTCTTTAGTGGTGTATCAACTGTGAGTGTCGGCAGAGTGAGTGCTGCCGTGTGTGACAAGCAGCAGACAAAGAGGTATTGGTGTATCAACTGTGAGTGACGGCAGAGTGAGTCCCGTAAGTGACGAGTAGTAGACAAAGAGGTGTCACTTGAATACTTGCGTAGCCAGCTAAGAAACGTGCGTAAACTACAGCGAGGAAAGCGTAGTGGTAACCAGTTGTGAATATTTGTGTGTAATTCAGTAGTTTAAGTTGTATTGGTTTATATAAGCTCTCAATTAATTTAGTTTAAGTGTATTTGTAAATAAGACTTGTATTATTCTTAACCCTTAACACTGGGTCTTGTATTCATTTGCAAATCTTCAAGTCCACGGAAAAGCGTTTTTAAAATAGGAAAGAACGTAACAGTATGATTCGTACTAAAAGTAAGTAGAAAAAACTTAAATTAAGTACTGTTTTTTTTCTGTGAATGATTTTATATAATTTATTCTTTTTATTATTAAATTATTGTTTTTTTTTTGTTCATATTGATTTCCATTAACTTGGTTTTATTTTCATTTAGTTTTAGCTTATTTATTTTTAGCAATTTGTTGATATTATCCATGTCATTTATACAATTTTGATATCATAGATCTTAAGTTGTTGCTTCAGTAAAAATTAACGCGTCGTCTTCGTACAATACACTTTCACATATATAATACGTTCTCAAGATTGTTTATATATATAAGAAGGGCTCCAAAAAGTGAGCCTTGTGGTACAACAAAACCGTATTTTAGATAACTTTAATTATTATTGTTCGAACTTCATTTAATTCTATATTTATGATTTGATCAGGCTAAAGTTCGTACCGTTTATTAAGCCAATTTACATGTGATAATTATTAATGAACAAATAACACCAAAGTCTGTTGTAAATATTCTGACTAACAACACATAGTTGAACGGAACAGCCAGCCATTTTCGAAGGCCACTAAACCTTCATCATCAGCGTTCTTTTGTGTTTGGTCCACTGTGTGTGGTGTCAGTTGATGTAGATTTCTGCTTTATATAAAGGGTGTTTTTTATTGAGGTATAGAACTTTAAGTTGGCATCACTTTTTTAACTGGCGGCCATTTTGTCAGCTGTTAAGTGATTAATATTTAGTTTGGTTTGCCATTTCATCATGAACATGTTGACAAAAGAACAACGCTTGCAAATCGTGCAAATTTATTTCGAAAATAATGGTTCAGTTCGCGAAGTTTACCGCAAGCTCCGTCCATTTTATGGTCGACATAATCGTCCATCAAAGCAATTAATTCGGTTAACCATGGATCGTTTTCGCACTACGTATACTCTATGTGATAATACGCATCCGCAGAGACGTCGAACAGTGCGCACCGAAGAAACAATTGCCGCTGTAGAGCAAAGTGTTGAAGAGGACCCGAATGAATCGATTCGCCACCTTGCACAGCAATTGGAGCCGACTAACCGACTATTTTGTTCCCGACTTGGATGGCATGAATGTGGATGAGTTGTGGTTCCAACAAGACGGCGCTACATGCCACACAGCGCACGTCACAATCGATTTATTGAAGGAAACATTCGATGAGCGCATAATTTCGCGGAATGGACCTGTCAATTGGCCACCAAGATCGTGTGATTTGACACCATTGGATTATTTTCTTTGGGGATATGTGAAGTCGCTCGTCTACGCCAACAAACCAGAAACGTTAGGGGACTTGGAAGCCAACATTCGTGGCGTTATTGCCAACATACGGCCCCATATGCTCGAAAAAGTGGTTGAAAATTGGACCTGTAGAATTGGCTTTATTCGAGCCAGCCGCGGCGGCCACATGCCCGAAATCATATTTAAACATTAATGGCATAAAATTATCCTTCCAATAAAGCCAAATTGATGGACATTAAAACGATTTTCTTGTGTTTTATTTCAATTCGAAGTTCTATACCCCTCAAAAAAACACCCTATACTTAGCATTTTATTGCAAATGGAATATGTGAATTGTTTTGATTCATCGTATTTCAATTTGCTGAAAGCTTTTTTGTATTGTAAGCTCAATTTTACCATCACTATATTTACAACAGTCTTACCATTGTCGTTTTGTTCTATTTACTAATTATACACATGTTACTTAATTTCCTTATTTTTTGTTCTACTTGAGACAAACTTGTTTGGTTTGTTACTATTAAGTATATTTTTTATTTAATTTTTGCCACAGGCCGATGGCTATTAATTTTTAGTTAATTTTAATTATTATTCGAACTCCATTTGTTTCTATATTTGTGATTTGAACGGGCTAAAGTTCGTATCGCTTTTTAAGCCAAATTACATGTGATAATTATTAATGAACAAATAACACCAAAGTCTGTTGTAAATATTCTGACTAACAACACATAGTTGAACGGAACAGCCAGCCGTTTTCGAAGGCCACTACACCTTCATCATCAGCGTTCATTTGTGATTGGTCCACTGGACGATAAGATACCTAAAAGTGTTCGACAAAAAAATATGTGCCGTATTTATATGTATATAAAATATATTTATTATAAGAAACTACAAGACTTATAGGCAGATTTTGTAAAAAATTTCGTTTCTTAACGTTTCGATTTTGTATGAAAACTAACGAAAAGTCGTTTCAAAAAACAGTTTTCCACATAAATTTCAAAACGAAACAATCGTTTGTATTTACAAAAACAACCCTTTAATGGAAAAAATGTGTAATATTTCATACAATTGATGCTACAAATGCTATCTTAAAAAAAATTCCAATTGAAAGAAGGCTGTGAAATGTTAATTTGACGTTAAACAATAAAAAAATATATGAATTTTACGACGTTTTTTATTGGCTATTGAAATAGGTCGTAGTCAAAATGAGGAAGGCTAACGTTAGTGTACAAAAAATAAGGATGACGTTTTAGGGTTAAATAGGATTGAAACCATTTAAGGTCCATACATTGAATACCGTATCTAAATAGTTTTTGTGCTATGATATCTCTATCTATATTTTAAAATGCTTTTTTGAATTCCAAAATAATGTAAAATTTTTTATTTTTCATCTGTTTACATTTTCATCTATTTATTTATTCACATTTTGATGTATTTTGCACTTCTTCAATAGAAAAAATCATTGATTCTTTCCAATTGTTAGGAAACACATCCGTCTCAAGTGATCTATTAATAATAAATACTTAGGGATAATAAATCAGTTAATGATTATGTGTATTTTATTTTTAAGTCCTATTTAAACACAAAATTTTGTTTATCACCCCATTTAAGTGTTTTTTAAGTTTTACAAACATAAAATATGCTTTGTGCAAACATACAACAAATGTAACATATATTTTCATATCATGAAATATATAAATAGAAAAATGCATTCTGATGCTCTTTTTGTAAATATCATAAAATGTGTTTTTTGCTATTTCACTTTTCTGCAAATTGATAAATCAACTTTCTTATTTATATTGAACAGCTGTTCTCTGGAAAGCTTTCCATAACATTTGGAAATCTTATACTTAGTTCTATCGTACTTACAACGTAATTTGATAATAACTTTAATTAACCACTGAAAAAATGAAAACCTATTATATACATTTTAATTTTTTATGAAAAAATAACTCAAACTATGTTTAAATATTCACTGATTTATTAGCCATTAATATAATATCTCTGATTATGACCCACCTGTCTAATATTATGTTACTTGCTAGTGGTAAGATTTTTTCTTAATACTTTTAAAAATACTCTCTATAAAATATTTATTAAAATGTTAGGCTATTTGAAAACTGTCCTCATGTTCTACTTAATTAAACACCATAATTTTTATCACATTTTTGGTTTTCTTAATTTTACTCCACATTTCTTTTTGATTTATTGCGTTATTAATTTTATTAAAACTACATTTATTTTTTTAATTTTCAATTTTTATTTATTTATCGTTTTATACCTATTCTATTATTATAGATAATCTAGGCGCACGGTAGTGCGGCAGGCCAAGTTCTGGCCAATGCACGCAGTGTGTGTATTTACAGGAAGCCATTCTAGCTGTTTTTACCCCCCTCATAACTTTGTTCCCCGCAATCGTAAAATTATGAAATTTAAACCATAATTACAATAAATTCTTCTAACCTGATGTGCGAAGTATTACAATGAAAGGTTCCGGAGATAAGGGGGTGCAAAAAGTACATATTTTGAGACATACTCACTGATCACTCATCAAATTGATGAAGCACTTGCGCTATAGCTAGAGAGCAAAAATTTGGTACACCAGTAGATCCAGGCGAGCAATGAACTAGAAAAATCTGAAAACATGAAAAAGTTAGCTAGGTGGGCGGGGCTATGCCCATAAATTTTAAAATTTGAGCTGAAATTCGCTACAGAACTACCTCTAGGTGAGGAACAAACAAAAAAAATTTGAAAACCCGAAAATTTTTACCAGGAGGGCGGGGCTACGCCCATAAGGGTCAGAATTAAAAAAGCAAATCTAAGGCGCTTAATGGAAGCTATATTATTGAAATTTGCAAGGTACATTTTCATGTACCACGGCTTAGCATATTTAGATATGCTATTTAATTATTATCCGTTTGCAATGAAACTTGACACGAATAATAAGCACTGGCCGAAAAAATGGGCGGGCCTGCTCCCATAAAAATTAAAAGTTTAGCTTATAAGCTTTAATCTGGTACACAAGTATACCTGGGTGAGAAACCAACTAAAGAAAATCAGAAAACCCTAAAATTTTAACCACGGGCGGGGCTACGCCCATAAAGCATATAATTACAAAAAACATATCTAAGGCGTTTAACTCAAGCGATTTTATTGAAATTTGGCACACAAATTGCAATAATGCAAGGCTATAAATTTTCGTTGGAAATTTAACTACTCCTAGCTACTCTTTCAATCTGAGCACCAAAAAATGGTATAAAATCTTTTATTATCGAGTTGTGTAAAAGTTTGAGTACAGAGTGGTTTCCCGATGTTTGTTCTCAGCACAGAATAGAAAGAAGTTTTGGACTTTCTACTATTAGTACTCCTCTACAAAAAAAGGGAAGTTCCAAGAAAAGAAAAATAGCAAACATGTTCGAATTTGATATATCTGGAATAATAGCGACAGCAAAATTCTTTCGTTTATGAAAAGGATATAGTCACAGCAAAAAATTATACATTACCATCTGAACTATTTGCCATTAATGACTTACTTTTTAGATTGCCAAATTGAAGTACTCGCTTACAAAACACATTACGTAAAATTTAAAAAATAGGAAGCTGAAGTTGAACATATATTTTGGGCTTTAAAATATGACGTGAAAATATTGCCAAAATATGTAGTTATTTTAAATAAATTATATATATTTCTAAATTGTCTACTTATTTATTTTAAACTTAAAAATAAGTACATACTCACATTTGGGAAAGTTGTTATTTAAATGTAAGTAGTTCCAAATAATTTTTTTAATTTTCAGTTATTTTCAGTTTTAATAAAAGTTCATCAATCAAAACTATTAAATTTTTTCTAAATACAGTATTTATGAGTAACAATTGACAATTTGAATTTGCAATTGAGTTTATTAAATATATTTTACAAAATGGTGTATTTCGTAGTAAAACAATATTTTTTTTAATATATTTACATTTTTCTTAAAAAGTTATTATTAATATAATCAAACTGAGTTTTTGCTCAAGATCTTCCATTTATTCAAACAACGACCTATTAAAAAAAATGATTTTTTTAACTAAAAAAGTAGTTCAGCAAAAAATATTCGAGATTTTGTAATGGGTAGTACCCTTTTAAGGGCTTACAAAGAAATTATTGGTACTTATTTATCTAATTATTTTATGTGAATAATAATGACTCTCCCGTAATGAATAAAATAAACACTTCTTTATATAATTATGTGAACGAACTTGTTGTAGTACTTTCCAATTATTAATGAAATACGCAATTCGAGCTAAATCATTGCTTTTGTAAATTTATCGATTTATACCGTTGGAAGTTGGAATCAAATATTCTATGATAAATTACAAACACTGCAAATACAAAAAATCCATTAACACGTTAGCAACTAATTTTTTTTTTAAATACAAGTGATTTAAAATCAACGTGATTTATAAAAGAGTCCTGATAGACAAAAATATGTGAATTTTCAATAAATTATCTGTGGTTTTACGTTCACCTGACTATAATTTTTGTTGCAAAATTCTTTGCAAAATTATGATTTTTAATAACCCCAAAAAAGTACAAGTTTTATAATATTGTTAAAAAATTTCATTTATTCAATGCTTTAAAAAGATGAGTTCTCATATCGCTCCTTAACTGCAACGTAGTCATAACTCAGAAAAACTAGTTCGCCAGAAAACGAGTTTAAAGTTTTCAATTTACACACAACTTAATGGAAAAATAAATTTTTTCTTTTCTCTCAATAGCTGATTAAACAAGATCTTTGTATGAAATTTTTACACAACATAAATACGAGTAGCGATATGAGGATTAAATATGCAACATTAACTCGAAAAATTCATTTTTTTTAGATATGACTACGTTACAATAAAGGAGCGATATTATTTTGAATATTAAATGTGAAATACGTGTTCGTTATTTCGCTCTTTCTAACTTTTCTTATAAGCTCATTGTAAATTTGAACGTATCCTGCACTTTATTCATTATTATTTTATTCATTCATTATTTTTAAGAAACTGCTAACGTTTTAAAAATTTATGTTAGTAAACAAGTTTACAACTTTAAGTTATAAGCGCTAAAGTGGTATAACCCACAACGACTTAATTAAACAATTTTTTTATTTAATTATTTACTTGCTTTATTGCCTTGTAATTGGGTCTGTTCTGCAAATCACGAGATGTAAATGTAAGTTTCACGATTTATAGCGATGGAAGTTGGAATAAAATAATCTTTATATTATACATGACAAAAACTTGAAATACAATAAAAACCCACTAACAAGTCAGTTATTAATAGTTTGTGTTGGACATCGCCGTGATTTGAAGAACAGGCCTGTATATTATGATTTGTGCAAAAGTTGGCTTAATCTTTTCTTTTTCTACTTGGTAATGTAAAGAATGTACTTATAACCAGAAGAACAACCAAAAAACCAATGTGGGTTATACTACTTCTGCGCTAATAACAGCATCTGTGGAAATTAAAATATCATCGTTCGAAAATTGTGTTCCATATACGTATGTATGTACATATGAAGATAATGTTTTCTGCCAAGTCTCTGTTGGAGTTTTTTACCGTAGGAAGAATGGAACTGACACAAAGACAGTTATGTGACCAGTCTCCCATTGTTACTGATTGGACCCATCACCTCATATACCTATACCTCATAATCAATCGCATTAAGTTGTGCTCTCAGCTGTGCTGCTATGGATCGGTTTTAATTCAAATGGAACTAGTTCTCCCGTTATAGTACGTTTCCATATACGTGATTTAGTTCAAAACATTTGATTTGCCCAAATTAAGTAATTTGCGAAGTGATTTGCCATACATTTTTCATATGAGCAAATTATCTCAAATGACTTAATTTGCTACAAATTAAGTCGAATTTGTCAATGCAACACTGCGCTGCTGCTATTGTTACAAATGCAACTCTGGGTCATCCATTATTGATGACTTACAAATCCGAAAAAGTGACATTTAAGTACGAATTAAAATGGCAGATTCTATTTGCTTATAAAAAGGAAAAAGTAATTTAAAAAAGAAAGTTATTGTCAATGTTGTTTTCCATTCTTATGTATATGTTTTATTTATTTTGCTGTTCCAAATTATTATTAAACAAATTTGTGTGCTAATTTTAGGTTATAAAAATAAATAAACAATTCAAACGTCAAATTTATTTCGAAAATTCGAACATAGAAACACTTACAACACATAATGGAAACACTTCGACATGATTTTCTCAAATCAACTTAATTTGCTCATAATGGAAACGTACTATTATGGTTTATTAATTTGGGTGTGCTATTGTTGGAATAGAATTACGAAAAAGTTAATTATTTACATGTTTATATAAACATGCAATTCAAAATATAAAATATAATTTCATTTTACTACATGAGTTCTCGTTGTACCTTCATAGTGAATAGTCGATTAGCGGAATTTTTCTTAAATACTTACTAAACAAACAAAACATTATACAAAAAATATTCGTAGTACATGTTATTCGTAATACGTACATACTGACTGTAATAAATAAGCTTTATTGCTTTGCTAATATTTTTACATAGTAGAAATAACAAAAACAAAAAAAACCGCAAACAAAAAAAAAAACACAAAAAAAGTGCCCTTGAGGAATACATACTCTATATGAGTACCTCAAATACAAAAAATTTTGAAGTGAGTTCTAACGGCAGAAATGCTCATTTTACTGTAAGTTCTGGAGCTCTTAATGAAAACAATAAAAATAAAAAATCTGGTGATAGTATTTTTCTAACGGCAAATCAAATTTTTCGTCAGCGTTCAACTTCGCTTTGCCCAATGCCAACTAGTGATTTGTTAACATTTGAGTTGCCTGGTACTTCATTTAATTCAGCGATATCATCCGCTTCTGGCTCGTGTTCATCACTTAATCAAGTTATCACTTTAGATAACAATAGTCAAAAATCTAAAGTTCAAGTCGGAATTTACAGATATATTACAGTTGTAAAGCGTGGGCGAAGTCCAAATTCTTCAAAAATCTCATCGCTTCCCAAGAAATCCAGGGATAACGACACTGCATCAATTAATCGTAGTAATCGTTTTTCAGTATTGCAGGCTAATAATGACCAACCCGCTGTATCTTCGACAAAAACCTCCAAACCACCACCAATATATTTGAGAGAAAAAAATTCTAACTCCCTTATTAAAAAATTATTCTCGGCAATTGGTGAGAACACATTTCACGTTATTCCAATAAAACGTGGTAACATTGGCGAAACTAAAATTCAAATATACGAAGAAAAAGATTTCCGCAAAATAGTAACAGAATTCGAAAAAAATAAAAAAAATTTTTATACGTACCAGCTTAAGAGTGCTTAAAGTATGCAAATCGTGTTGAAGGGCATTGATTATTATGTTAATCCCGAAGAAGTCAAAGATGCACTCATCATACAAGGATATAAGGTAAAAAATGTTACTAATATATTCAATAGGGAGAAAGTCCCCCAGCCCCTATTTCGTGTTGAACTGGAGCCGAATGATATAAAATTAAAAAAAAAACGGGACACATCCAATTTATAACCTAAAATACGTCTTATATCGAAAAATCACATTTGAAGAGCCACATAAGCGATCAGGTCCCGTACAGTGCCATAATTGCCAAGAACATGGTCACACAGAAACTTACTGCAAATTACCTACAGTTTGTGTTATCTGCGGTGAATTGCACGGTACTGCTGGTACTAAATCAACAAATCAAGCAGAAAAAATGCAGTAATTGTGGAGGTAACCACACCGCTAACTATAGAGGTTGTCCTGTGTACTCTTTCGTCAAGCAGGCTATGGTGCAAAATCCTAAATTAGTTCCAGTTCAAACAGCAAACACTTCCTCCGCCACTTCTGCGCAAATGAGCCAACCCGTTACTTCCCGTGTATCGTATGCAGATGCTGCTAGGGCTAGTTCTATTCCCACACAAAATGTTTCACCGGCAAATAATTCAACAAATACAAATTCAAGCTTTAATTTCAGTCGCCTTGAAGCTACTATTGATAATCTGGTGCAAACTATAAACAATTCTACAACAAATATTATTAGCATGATACAGGAAATGCTTCGAATGCAGAATACACTGCTTCAAGCATTAATTAACAAGCCATGAATACGTTAAAAATATGTTTCTGGAACGCAAACGGCATTCGCCAACATAAAAATGAACTTGAGCACTTCCTCACGGAAAAAAATAGTGATGTAATGCTAGTCGCGGAGACTCATTTGACTTCGAGAAGCATTTTTAAAATTTATGGCTACACCTTATATGATACAAAGGATCCGAGAGGAAGAGCATGCGGTGGATCAGCGATTCTAATAAAGTCAAGACTTAAGCACTAAATTATTGACAACATTTGTGAACAACGCCTACAAGCAACAAATATTGGCATTGAAAGTTTTGATACAAACTTCGTGATATCATCAATTTACTCCCCTCCCAGATTTTCAATCACTGAAGATCAATACGAAAATTTCTAAAAATCTCTTGGACCTCGTTTTGTAGCAGCTGGCGACTACAATGCAAAACATACGTTCTGGGGTTCGCGTCTTATTTCACCCAGAGGTCGAGCATTGTTCAACACAATTTCAAAAATGGGCTTGGATGTCATTTCGAGTGGGGAGCCCATTTATTGGCCTACTGACATACAAAAAATTCCGTATGTTATAGATTTTGGCGTCATAAAAAATATCTCTAGGGATTTAATAACTTGGCAATATTTTTACCTTTCCAAAAAGGAGAAAATAATGTATAAATGCTCATTTCTTTATATTGATTAAAATGTTAAGTTGGCATATTATCCAGAAATTATATGACACTCTTACGATTACTAATTTATATCATACATAATATATTTCTTTGTTAGGTATTGTGGCAAAGAAGAACTTGGTCAAAATTTATATCTCACAACTTTTAATGGCCGAAATTTTGGATAGGAACTTGGCCGTTTTTCACAGTTATGTTTTTGTGAGGATTTAATATACATATTTCAACAAAACTACACACGTAGAAAAAACAGATTCGTTGAGACAACCGATTTAATGCCAATCGAATTTTGGAGGTTGCACCAACTATCATAGAATTCTGGTATAACGACTGCAATTTTCTTGTACCACTATATTTTGATTATAACCCTTAACCCAACAGTTGTAGCAACAGAAAAAATTGGTTAACAGTATTGAATTTCTTGCTAACGAAAATATGGTTAATATATCTAAAACAATATCATAATTGGTACCTGTGAAAGAAAAATTGGCTTTCCCTGCTAAAATAAAAATTAACAATAAACGCAAATAAAAATACACAATTTAAGAAATTTATTATTTGACATATTGTCATACGTTTATTTTAATTGAAATTTATTTACTGGTGGTGAAGCATGTATACATGCAGCGTTACCGTTCATCCGACTAAAGTCGCAATTTGACCCTTTTTTAGCTCTGTCCGACTTTTGCGACTTTTTTAATTTTGTTGGAACTTTTTACCCTTTTTTGTAAAGATTCTCACAGAAAATATTTAAATTGCAGTAAATTAAAAATTTCCTATTAATTTTATCAATAAAAAAAAAATCGTCAAAATTTAAAATCAATTCACTGATTATTGTTCATTTGGAAGCACTTTTATTAATTGCAACCTTGTCACGTGTACAATGTATTTAAGAAATTATACTCAAATTTTCAGTAGAAGTTTCAAAAAACAGTTTTGGCAAAAATTTTTTTAAATAAATAAAATTGTGGTTTTTGGAGTGCTTATTTTACATAATTGTTTTTACCCGTCGCACTGTGGACCATTTTACGAAATGGCGGTCAAAAGTCATTTTTTTATGGTCACTGATTGAAAAATGTTAAAGTTCATTCGAAAGTAGACACTAGTGCACCTCGGGAGCCAAAAATTTAAAACTCTCTTTCAACTATATCACAATAAACAGGGTGACTCAAAACGGACATTTTCAGTATTTTGCTGAAATGAGAAATTTCTTAGTAAGCTTTTGATTTTCAAACATCTATAACTTTTTGGTTTTATAATATATTCAATCGAAATAAATTTTGTATAATTACTTTTTTGTTAGCTATCAGTACTAGAAAAGTAAAGTGTTTATAATTTTTAGAAATTAATTTTTTTTGTGTTTTTTTTTAAAGGTCCAAATATTCCTAAACTCTGCCACTTAACAGAGCATAACTTTTACATGTCAAAAGGGAACAAAAAAATATTATCACTTTTTTGTAGCCGAGGCTCTCCTTCAAACGCCTATACCCCATTGTACACCCGGGACGATCCGACCGTGACTACCAGCACAATTTTTCTAACACAAGGTCAAAATTTTTTGCAAAATTTTAGTAAAATAGTTATAAAAATGTTTTTTCTGTAATGCTATTTATTGAAGTATTTTAGTTTTTTTAGCAAACCGTTATTATGAAGGACGGTTTTTAGACGGATATGAGTATTTCTAAATCATGTACAGTTGGTCACAAATATATCTTGCCTGCTTAAAATAAAGTAAATTTATATAATTACGGTCACAAATATACTTTGCTTTTTTAAATGATTTATCATGTTTATATAGGCTTGTAACAAGCACTAGAAGTACAAAAATCAAAAAGGACACCGAAATTATGATTATTAAATTAAAATTAAAATGGAAATTGCGGAAAAAAATGTATGCAAAATATTTTTGTGACTAGCTTCATGGGTGCTCGTCTATTATTTGTGCTGTGGCTTTCTAAACTTTCGTGTTTTCGTTTTTTGGTTGTGATGTTGCCTGTATATATTTTTTATTTGCGAGTAAGAGTATTTAACGTAAAGTCTTCATAATTGTTATTCATTACAATTTGAACAATGGCTAAATACACTTACACTCTAAAACACTTTTGTTGAAAATTACGTCAATAATAGTAGGCAACACTTTACAGACTACTTTCGACCTAAAATTACACAATTATATTTTTTCAACGTTTTGTTGATTTTTAAGCACTATATGTTTAATTTTGAACAAAATATGTTTAACAATTTTACGCAATTTATGTTTAATTTTAAAATATGTTTTAATAAAAATGCATTTAATACATGTGTTTAATTAAATTTATTGATAAAAAGGTTTACTGAATTAAAATAAAAAATTCACGTTTTGCTTTAAATTTTACATGAATTAGAATTTGAATAAAAATGAAAAATAAATTTCTAAAATTTGAGTAATTTTGTTTCTAACATAAGTATGTATACATATCGCACTTGTTTAACAATACTGTCTTAACTCAAAGCTTTAATTTAATAGTTTTTTTTACTCAATTTGTGCATTATTTACAATATTAACTTATCACTATTTATATAAAACACATACGATTATTATTTAAAAATAGCTTTATTTTAATTTTAATTAATTTTATATTAATATGGCGTGCTTCTGTTAGAACATGTGTTCTTTTAAGCTTCTTCTTTCTTCTTGTTAAACATATTTCTGCTGCTTTACGCATATATGTTTAGTTTTCAACATTTTGACGTTATTTAGGCATATGTAGCTGTTTTTTAAGCACACTTTGTTTAAAAATAAACATATCTAAAAACAGATTTATATTTTTGTGTAAAATGAGACAAATACTGTTTTTTCGATACAAATAACTACACAATCGATATAAATTTAGACAATAAGAATATTTCAACAACAATTTAGACAAAATATGATCCTAAATTTGGGCTAATGTTTTAGAGTGTATAGAGATCTCGCTGATATTTTCTTCCAGCAAAGTGATGTACACGATGTGGTATTGCATATGTGGCTTTCTCTGGGAAAATGGACATAGTGTACGAAAATGAAGTTTTGAGAAAAACGCATTTAAAGTTTCATAAGCATTACCATTATCGATTTTCCCAAGTTCGTTTTATTTGTTTTTGGGGTAAATAAATTTTTATCAGAAATCTAACGCATTTCATCTTATTCTACACCCTTATAGGCACCAGAAACCACTCTTAAGTCCAAACCCGTTTTTTGACACACTAGGGCCATTTTCTCGGAGAAGGTCACATATACTAAACAATCAATTTTTGAAATTGAACTACATAAACAAAAAATTATAAATTTTGGAAAAACTTTAAAAAACGGTACGTTGAATGCTCTTACAGCAATCAAAGGATGTACGAACGTCACCATGAATGGTTGTCAAAGGAACTTGTTTTCGAAATTTCACCTTCACCTTTTTTGGATTTAAATTGAAACCTAAATTTGTTTCATTACAACCTCTTTATCTAAGGAAAATTTGTAACAATGTTTGCATTTTGACCCCCATATTCATAAAATTTGAAACGAATTTGAAATGTATTTTATTTCAAATTTTCCATACAAAATTTTCTTAAAATGAATTTCAAATTCATTTTATTTTTTTATGAATATGGGGGTGAATGTTCGCTTCTTAATAAACTAATTTTTAACTCAAACTTCTTCAAAAAGCAACCTTTGGCCCTTCGTACTAAAAATTTCCCGTGGGCCAAAGTTTGCCACTTTCTGAAAGAATTTAAGTTTTTAAATAGGTATAAGTTGTAAATATGACACAAAACATAAGACTTTGTGCAAAACAAATATTTAAAAAACTTTTAATACCTCGCTTTTGTACCAAAAATCAGCTAAAAGTTAAAATGAATTTTAAATCTATCATAACTACTTCTCCAACCGGTCGATTTTAAAGTTTTATATCTTAAACTTAAAGCCTATGGTCTCACCTAGTGAAAAAAAAAATACCGCTATACAAAATTCCAATCCAGTCAAAAGTTATATATATATGTATTTTTGACCGCCATCTCGCGAAATGGTCCACTGTGCGCCGAGTCAATGAAAGAAGTTATCGTAAAATATATACAGGTGTATGCGAACATGTGAACATTTTGAAATTAGCTTTGCTTAATAATAATTAAACTAATAAATTAAAAGTAAAAACATGCAACTCAATGCTGTTAGCCTTAAATTGTATTGAAGTGAGTTACAATGGTTTTAAGGGCTATGTTTCCCAACTTGAAAAAAATCTATAAGTCTAAAATGTGGTTATTTGGATAACTCTGAAACAATTTATAATGATTGAAATATGATTACGCGGACCAGGCAAAAAACTGAGATAGTCACCAATTCAGTTCATGTACGTAGTTTACTTAAAAAAAAAGTGATATTTAGAGCCCATTTAGATGAAGGGTGGCCTCGCTGCGACAACGCTTACGTTCTCTTTTGGAATCCCTTCTTAAATCCACGCGCGTTTACATGAAGACTTTTTTTTGTCGCAATAGTCAGGCGACTTTTTGATATTAATTTGTTCAATGCTTTTTATTTGTTCATTCGTAGCAGTGTTGCTGTAAAGGAACTAATTGTTAGTTTGAGAAATGTCGAATTAATCATCCTTATTCTGTTTGGCGTCGGCAACATCGTCGTCAATTTTGAAACAACATCAATATAACAAAATATCATTGCTATTTTTGTATTCCCTAACAGTGTTATGACGACGTTGCCTGTTTATCGATAAATACAATACATATATCCAATATTTGAGTCATCTGGTTCATTTTGCTTACTATTTTTAGTAAAAGTGTTTTTGAATAAGTAAAAGCTTTGTAAATAAATTAAAATAAAATGTTTTTCTTTCCTATTGGAAAAATTAAAATAAAAAAAAATAATACCGAAAAAAAGTTTTCTCAGACAAGTCATGCATTTGCCAGTTACCCAATAAAAAGTAAGTGATAAATTCTATCATGCTTTTGGAAAATAATGAGTAATGTTCATCCTTTTAATATTTTAAAGTATTTTCGGCAGAAGAAAACATCATTTTTGAAACAAAAGGGATCAGATCAACGTTTATTGGAGATTGGAGCTTCCTCCAAAGGTTTTCAGTGCTAATTGTTTATATATCCCGCCCCCAGTTGCTTCACACTCAGCACTGTTTGCAACCTTTTTTTAATTTAAACCTCAAGTCCCGCCACAACTGTAAAAATAATTTTATCATACAGTATACCATGATACAATAATATAAAGGTAAAACCGTTCTCTCTTTTCGTCGCCATATTAACCATCTGACGTTTGTCCCGATTATTTTTTACTCTCAAAATTAATGCAACCTTATTAATTTATAAAATCCGAGTTTTTTTTATCAATTTTTTGACGTTCTCTTTATTAAATTAAAAATAATGGAAAATATTTTAATTATTTCATAAATTTATAAAAAATAAACAGCAAAAAAGTTGCAGCAGCACCAACAACGGCAGTTAGCAAGATACAACAGGAAGGAAATTTCCAAATGAATCAAGGCGGAACTTTGTCTTTATACTCTCTGGTGTATTGCTTTACATCAACTGCGTCCAAGCTATACGCACTATGTGCAAAGTTTTACAAAAGACCTTTTGTGTTTTCACACTGACGAGAGCACAACGTCCAAGCACGGGGCAAATCGCAGCAATCGTTATCGAACGTAATTACAAAATATTTCAATAGAATTTATGTGGAAATATTTCGTAATTCGATAACGAGTGCCGCGATTTGCCCCCAGATCTCGGCAAAAGAAACAATAACAAAGCTGTTTATCTGAAATACATACATATATTAGAGTATGTGTGTTTGGACGTAGCTGCCTTACATTATTCGGATGAAATTCTTAACGGGTTGTAGCATCCTTACGGATATTATTAGACCACGTGGTCTATTTTAAGGAGAAATGTGATAATTACATGTTCCTAGTCCAATCATAGGCCATGTCTTAAGCAAACAAAAAAGAAGAGCAGTGTTTGTTGTATAATCAAAAAGCATTAACTCTTATTCAGCTACGTCCAAGCCATATGCACAATGTGCAAACTTTTATAAAAAGCTTTTTGTACTTTCACACCGACAAGAGCACAACAGCCAACCAGATATCGGCGACAAGAATACTTGCTGTTACTTTGCAAAGAAACTAGGACAAATTTAAGAGCTTTGAAAGGTTTTTACCTCAAGTGCAAATGTCGCAGTATGTGTGTTGTACTTGATGTAAACCACCAATAAATTTGCACACGAAGCATGTATATGCCAATTTGTATTATATAAATATATGAAATAACCGTGAATTCCGCTAATAAAACATCGATGTATCGCTTCTATTTACGGCATTTCTTTATATCGATGTTTTTAAGAACGAAGTTGCATCCCAAGCCGTGAGGCTTTTTTGTTATCTATTGAATTAAATAATTAATCAATTATTTGTTTTTGTAGGTCTTATATTATATGAGAATAACGAAATGTGTGTGTACATTGTAACTACAATTTCTAAACTCAAATTACATATTTCAAAAAACATTCCCAAATAAAAGTTGCCATTATATGTGTGTGGCAACGCTTTCCTTTCTGCTTACAAAAAAACAGTAATCAAATAATTGGGACAAAAGTCAGAATTAATTTTATACGTCAAATGTGGTTGTACCTTTATATTATTGTATCATGCAGTATATTTTCCCAACACACTTTTTACCTTACATTGTGCCATCCACCACTAGTTCTAATTGGTGGAACGAGGGAATTTAGTGCAGTCGCAACACTTTCCCACTGTATTCTATCTAGCAAAAACAGGACTTTTTTCAACTCATCCACAAGCTTTTCAAATTGGTTGGTGTTGGTAATTTTAATTTTGTCCATATTATATTTTTCACTTCTTTTAGGAAATTTTTTTCCAATAAATATGTACATTTTTATATCTACTTTGGTATTTCTTATATTTCACTTTTTTACCATTTAAATTATTTTTCAAATTCGTTGAGGCATGCACACATGACACCAAAAACACTGACTACAAAATGAACGGTGACATCAACATCAATTTTTCTTACAGAATACCAAACATATGTTGACAGTTATCGATAAATGGCAATACTATCTACGGGAATACTGATTTGCCAAAAAACATTGACCCTTATTCTATTTGGCGTCGGCAATATCGTCGTCAATTTCGAAACAACATCAATATAACGCAGCATCAATGCTAACTTTGTATTCCCTAACAGTGTTCTGACGACGTTACCTGTTTATCGATAAATACAATACACATATCCAATATTTGAGTCAGCTGATTCATTTTTTTTTGTACTATTTTTGGTAAAAGTGTTCTTGAATAACCAAAGGCTTTGTAAATAAATTAAAATAAAATGTTTTTCTTTCCTATTTGGACGATGAAAATAAAAAAATTTAGTAGTGAAAATAAGATTTCTCAGACAAAAGTCATGCATTTCCCAGTTACCCAAGGAAAAGTAAGTGATAAATTCCGTCATGTTTTTGGAAAATAATGAGTAATGTTCATCCTTTTACTATTTTAAAGTTGCTGAGCAAAACATCATTTAGGCAAGTATTGGATAAAATAGAGCCTAATTTTTGAAACAAAAGGGATCAGATCAATATTTATTAGAGACTGGAGCTTCCTCCAAAGGAGCTCAGTGCTAATTGTTTATGTATTCCGCCTCCAGTTGCTTTACAATCAGCACTTTTTTAATGCATGTTTTTATTTATTAAGTGCGTTGGAGAACTCAAAAATTTGTACAAATTTTTACTATTTTTTACTGGATTGCGTTCGAGTACACAAAATCCAGTAAATGAGAGGTCGAATTGAGAGAGAAAAATGACAGTTCATATACTGAGTAAATGCAAGTTTTTACTGGACAAATTTTTGCCAGTAAAATCCAGTAAAACGAAACCATATGTTTTTAAATATTTATTTATTTATTTAGTACATATTATACAAAGTAAATTTGTATAATATGGTGTTGCACAAGTATGGGCGGAGTAACTAGACCATATGCCCAAGATGGTATTAACAGTATTTTAAAAGTTTTTGTGACTGACTGTACACGACCTATGCCTTCACATAGGAAGTAGCAACGTGGTTGTTAAAGAAATTCCACAAAAAACCGCAAGATTATACGGTTATCCGTGGCAGATCAGTCAACCAGTGCGAGCGAGACGAAAAACTCTCGAAGGCCAAACAACACGCACAAGCCTGACCGCACTTAAGAAATAATTACGATGACGCGAGAGATGTTCCTCAACCCAGAGCTGCTTTACGACTGATGATGTTTTTAAATATAAACAAACAAAAGTAAAGGGAAACAAAAATGTTTAGTTTTTGATAAAATTTTTAAAATAACAAAAAACAAATGTATTAAGTTTAAGCATTATAACTTTTATTTAAGTTTGATGCTAGAAAAATATATGGGTATGTTATGTATTCCACGTGATATTAAAACGTGCGGAATTTCCATAGAATGATTGGAAATATGTATGTATACACATATGTATGTATGTATGTATGTATTTAAATAACAATGCTATTGCATTTCCGAACGATTTAATTTCACATGGAATTCAGAACATAACCGATTGTTTTTAAACGTGAGTAAAGTTAATAGATTATTATATTGAAATTTTTGTTTATATATATCGTCAGGTCAACGGTTCCAACGTATGGAACATTTAAAAAATTTACTTTGTGTACATACTTGTTCTAAATTCTTTCCCAGTTTTTCGTTGTCTTGAATATATCATCCTAAAACTTCTCACGTTTAGGGTAAAAAGCTTAGAAACTTTAACGGCCTGACCCGCGATGTCGACAAGAAAGTTTCTATCGCTTACTTATATTTAAAACAAAATATAAAAAAGTTTATTTTTGTTTTCAATATAGGTAAGCTATAGAAAGTTTCTTGTCGACATCGCGGACCGGCCAAATAAGTTTTAATAAAATCATATGTCCATATCTATTACTTTTATTATTAAACAAAATATTCTATTTTGTATTTCATATGTATAATTTATTTAGCGCCAAAATTGGTAATCAGCTGTTGTATATATTTTACTGGATTTTACAATTTTTCCGTTCGCGTACTTTTAGATGCAAACTTTTTTATTGAGAGTAATTTCTTTAAATTACTCAATATTTACTCAGTTACTGGATTTCACTGGAAAAGTACTCAAACGCACCTATTGTATCTTCAAATATGAACTAACAAAAAGTATTCAAATCTTAAATCTAAAATATAATTTTTAAGCCCAACCAATGCCGGACATAAACTTAGTGATAGTTATTAATAATACAAAAGTAGTGATAGGCAAAAAAAAAGTACATATTTTCAAGCAGCTTCATCTGGAGTGTTTAGTATTAGAGCCCTTGTATCTCTCTTTTTTTAAGCGGATGTGTCCAGTAAAGTTCAAAAGTAAAAAAGTAAAAAAGTAAAAAAAAAAGTAAAGTAAAAAAGTACGAGCAAGCGGATTAGGATGTGACTCGAGTTTTGTTAGATATTTGCCTGCGTATTTTGCAATTTCTTCTATCAATAGTGGCATATTTAAATCTCGATGTATATTTGAATTGTTGATGAACCATGGAGCCAATGTTATCAAACGTAAAATTTTATTTTGCCTTCGTTGAATTCTCTCGATATTGGAAGCTGAAGCAGTGCCCCATAGTTGAATTCCGTAGCACCATATAGGTTGCAAAAGTGACTTGTATATCAAAAGTTTGCAATCTAGACTGAGAGTTGAATTTCTACAAATCAGCCAATGTACACGAGTTAATTTTATGCCCCTATCACGGTTTTCAACTTTTAAAATAGTTTGGTTGGGATTGATAAATTTGTATTGCCATTGTCCACTAAATTAACAGTTGACTTTTCAGTTGTGTTTTGGTACTGTCATTTACCACTCTGCGTAAGTTTGGTTGAGAAAAAAATTTCTTTAAATATGGTTTTTAGTGATCCAACAAATAACGAAACGTTTCTTTGTTCTGCCGGAAAAACATTCAAAACTTTTTTTTTAAAGAATTCGTTCCCTATTTTGATTATTCCTTACCTTGCATTGGGTAGTTCAAGAAGGTTGGAATCATCACGAATTTTTCTTCTGATACGTAGCACATCAACAATTGCAACTTCGTTTCCGTTGTCATAAAATAAATCTACACATATTTGAATCCATTTGGTATGATTTCTTTGAAATAAAACAATAAAAACAATACTTTTTCTAAAACTTTGTGTTTTTTTCGTGTCAAACTACATATTTTAAGTTGGCAACGCCATGATAATTTCAACTAAAAAACAGTTGTGGTTCATTATACTAAAACACAGTTTGGTCGTGTGTAAGTTTGGTCTACTCTTAGACGACCACACTGAATTTAGTTGAGAACCGAGATAGGGGCATTAGTTTCATTTGTGTTAGCTTAGAATCAATGTGATGTTTCCATGTAAGCCGTCGATCAAGGTGTATACCAAGGTATTTTACATGTGAATGTTGAGGAACAACTTGACTGTTGATTTTAATCGGGGAACAATTATCTTTTCGTAGAGTAAATGTTACCTGCGCACACTTCTGTTCATTTACTTTAATTCTCCATAACTTTAACCATAGTTCCAGCTGGGTAATATGTTTTTGAAGATATTAGGATGCCTCGTGACGGTTTTCGTGCATGCTAAAGAAGGCTGTATCATCGGCAAATATAGATGTATGGATTTTAGTGCTAACAGGCATATCACAAGTATACTCCCCTGTGGCACACCGGCAGAGATAGATTCAGGCACACTCATGAAGTCTCCTTCCACAACAATGAATTTCCCGGATATAATATAACTTTCCAATAGCTTTAGAAAATTTATTGGTAGATATGTCTTCAATTTTAAAATTAGGCCTTCATGTCATACTTTATCAAATGCATGAGAAACATCAATGAAGAGAGTATAACAATACTTCTTTTCTTCAAATGTTCTTCTTATAACTTTAACCAATCTATGCGTCAATGGTACTATGCTGACTTCTAAAACCAAATTGATGGTCCGGTATTCACCTACTATTAGTTAGAATTGGGGACAATTTTGTTATGAGCAGGGGATCTACTGTGTAATTCGAAACGAAAGAAAAAACTTTCGAATTTGTGTGTTTATAACATGTAAATTCGAAAGCATTTTCTTTCGAATCGAATTACAGAGTAGACCCCCAGCTTTTCGAAAAGCTTTGATATTGTTGATAGTAAACTTATTGGCCTGTATGACTCAGCTTTGGTAAGATCTTTGCCCGGCTTTGGAATCACTTTGACCTTGGCAAGCTTCCGGCTGTGTGGATAATACTCTAGCCGCAATATGGCATTAAAGATAAATAGTAAGATTCTAGTTGCAGTGCGAGGCAGATTCATCAGCATCTTGTTACTAATTCCATCAATACCGGGAGCATTCTCCGGATTGAGCTCAGCAATTAGTTTATGTACATAACTCATCTTAAAATTTAAGGTTCGAGGGGGTAGAGCAACTACACTTGGCAAATCAACAGTACCAGTTCATGTGTTTGTATCGCTTCTTGCCCACTCACCGTTCGAAGTGCGCAGAGGTGGTTTAAACTCAACGGGTCTTTTAAGCTTTTTAGCAGCGCGCCAAAAAGAGTAATTAGACGCTGGTGTGACATCAAGACCTTCCAGATAATTTTTAAGAGATGAAGTTTTTTCAGATGCAAGCAACTCTTGGAGTCGTTTAGTGAACTCTTTAAATCTGATTTTATTTTGGGGTGATCTGTGCTATTGACATTTCCTTCTAGCTCTTCTTTTTTTACGTATGAGACGTTCAATATCCGTGGAATAAATTCTATTAAACCCAGTCTGCGGATGGAAGGTAGTAGCATGTTCAGCAGCCTGTGTAATCATTTTGTTAAGGTTGGCAATGTTAACTTCAATATCTTCCGGTGTTCTTAGCGCAATGTTTTCCGTGCAATGACTACTAAGATATTTTTTGAATTGCAGCCAATTAACACGACTAATCATCTTCACATATGAGTGAGGTAAAGCACTTCTCAGTGGGCTACAGATTGTAACGATCGTGGGCGAGTGATCGGACGAGAGATCTAGGGAAGCTTCAACGTTAATTAATTCCCTAGAAATATTTTTCATGACGCCAAAATCTATAACATCAAGGATCTTATGTATGTCAGTAGGCCAATAAGTGGGCTCTCCACTCGAAATGACGTCCAAGCCCATTTTTGAAATTGTGTTGAACAACGTTCGACTTCTGGGAGTGATAAGACGCGAACCCCAGAAAGTATGTTTTGCATTATAGTCGCCAGTTGCTACGAAACAAGGGCCAAGAGATTTGTAGAAATCCTCGTATTGATCCTGAGTAATTGCGAATCTGGGAGGGGAGTAAATTGATGATATCACAAAATTTTCGACACAAATATTCGTTGCTTGTAGATGTTTTTCACAAATGTTGTCAAGAATATAATGCTTGAGCCTTGACTTTATTATAATTACTGATCCACCGCAAGCTCTTCCTCTTGGGTCCTTTGAATCATATAAGGTGTAGCCATTAATTTTGAATATACGTCTTGAAGTCAAAAGAGTCTCAGAAACCAACATTATATCATTATTTTTTTTCGTGAGGAAGTGCTCAAGTTCATTTTTATGTTGGCGAATGCCGTTTGCATTCCAGAAACATATTTTTAACGTGTTCATGGCTTGTTAACTAATGCTTGCTGCATTCTCAGCATTTCTTGCGCAGTTATTTTCATTCATTTTCAGCACTGTTTGCAGCCTTTTTTTAATTTAAACCTCAAGTCCCCACTGTACCTTGAAATAGTTAGGAACAATACCCCTGCGGAATCTTCTAGCAAAAGAAGGAATTTTTTCAACTCTTTTAATTACAACCTTTTGAAATTGGTTGACTAACTTTGTCCATATTATATTTTTCACCTTTTTAAAGAATTTTTTTCAAATAAATATGTACATTTTTATATTTACTTTGGTATTTCTTATATTTCACTTTTTTATTATTTAAATAATTTTTTAAGTTCGTTGACGCATGCACACAACAGAACACGACATCAGGAGCACATACGACAAAATGAACGGCAACATCAACATCAATTTTTCTTACAGAATACCAAACTTTGCTGACAGTCATCGATAAATGGCAATAATATCTACAGGAATGCTGATTTGCCAAAAAACATTAAAAACGACGTCGTGTTATGTTGCCGACGCCAAATAGAATAAGGGTGATTAAAAACGACGTCGTATTATGTTGCCGACGCCAAATAGAATAAGGGTGAATATGTCCACATATTTTTATTTTTTTAAATATACCACCAAAATACAATAATTCCTTTTCTCTCCTTACTTTTTTTGTTTATAATTTTTATGTTATAACTGTTTCTTTGATGCATGTTATAAAAAATTGGTCTAACTGGCAACACTGTCTGTACATAGCACACAAAAAATAAGAGAGAAAAAAATTTGTGTGAGAGAAGAGATAAAATTGTCGCTTCAATTCCCAGTACGTGCGACTTTTGCTACCCCGCAAGCTTCTTCTCACTTCTCGCCTAAAAACAAGACTCGCAGGCGACGTGTCGCAGCGAGGCCACCCTTCATCTAAACGACCTCTTACTTTAAAAGAAAATTTTAGCTGAACCATATACAGGAGGCAATCATGGAGACAGCAAAAAAAATATTAAGGGACAAAAAATTCCGTTGTTTTGATAATATTTAGTAAAAATTCAATGAACTAACTTACAGCCTGTTCGTGCAAAACGTCAAGATTAAAACGATACTGGACGAAACGTTCACTAGTACGTCACAAATACCGTCTGCCTAGCGCGATTCTAATTGTTCATGTTCATTTACGTTGTGTGAATTAAAATACAACATTAGGTGTGTTCCACAAGATTTTGTACAAGTTCTGACTAATGAGAGAAAAAAGAAAATTACTCTCTGAATATGCAAAAGTTATCCAAAATTGCTGGAACGCAAAAAACCATAATTGCACATCTTGAAATACTAATGTTGCTTACTTTTTACATTAAATTTAATTCAAGTGATTTTAGTCGCTTAAAACGCATAACATTATATAAACAAAAAATTTGCATCATTGGCAACAGCTGTAAAAAGTAAATGAAAATGAGTTCCAAAAAAGTGAATTATTTAAAAAGAGCATTTCTTATTTTAAATAAATTAAATAAAAAATATGCACTTACAACTTCAACTTTGTTCAAAAAACCTTCCATTTTGCTTTTTAACAAATTTGTGTGCAAAAACTTTTTACCTATATTTGCAAATTTTCTGAATAATTTTTCAGTTTCGCATGTAAACAAAAAACAGCTGATTATTTAATTCTTGTCCGAACTTACCCAGAAGAAAAAGTTCGTACTAGTTTGTACAGGAAATGAAAAATATTACTCTCTCATTCGCTCTCAAAATTGCACAAAAATTGCTATCTGGAACGCTTTCGGATAACTTTGTACAAGTTCGGACTGTTTTGTTATGCATCTGGAACAGACCTATTGTGTATTATTACAGAGTTGCCTACATGTGAATAAAATCTGTTTGAAAATTTGGCTTGTATTTATGGTTATAGTATGTTTCCACCGGCTTTAAATCAAGTAGGTTTAAGTAAATCACTTCAAAGTGTTTCCACCGGGCTTGTGAGTGATTTGTTGTTCGAATTTTCGTATTCAATTTATGCACGTGCCTTACAAGGTGGTGTAATGTGAATTTTATTCACACGTAGTTGACATTTAAAATTGATTAAATATTCCTTAATGTATTTTTTTTCGAGATTGTCAATCACTATTGATGGATGACACAGGAATGGAGTTCATAATTTTAAAAGCAACGCAGGGTTGTATATATAAATTAAGTTCGAGAAATAGTATTTTCGACATTATTCATAATAAATCAACTACTTTGAGGTGATTTATTAATATGCAAAATGTATATTAACATGATTTACGCAAATCATCATGATTTGTCTAAATCACGCCGGTGGATACATACTATTAAGCAATTGCCTATTTGCATTTCGTTACCGCTTTTGGAACTCGTCAGTAATGAAAGCTCAATTTTAACAACAAAGAAGCTCAATTTTAGCAACAAAAAACTTTCAGCAAATTGAAATACGATGAATCAAAACAATTCACATATTTCATTTGCAAAAAGTTACGTATATAAAGCAAAAATCTACATCAACTGACACCACACACAGTGGACCAAACACAAAGAACGCTGATAAGCAAGGTGTAGTGGCCTTCGAAAACAGCTAGTTGTTCCACTCTACTAGTTCTTGTCAGAATATTTACCATTAACTTTGGTGTTATTTGTTCATTAATAATTATCACGTGTAATTTGGCTTACAAAACGCTACGAAATTAAGAAAAGTTTAAAATTCACTATTATTATAAGTTTATTCTCAAGTTGTATTGAATTTTAATTATTTTGTGGTATATTGAGTTAGTACATATGTATGTAAATACATATACAAATAAGAACCTTTTTTGTTGCGAATTCTATTCGAGTTCTTATTTATTTAATTTGAATTTCTTTTAGTTGCATTTTTGCAACAGCGAATGAGTTTTTTATTCGCATAGCTTTCAGCTCTTTGACATCTAGATTCGCGATACACAGACCAAAAATAAATGTCAATTGTTACGTTTTTTGTTAAAAAATTTGACATTCGCTTTGCATAGCCCCAAATATAAAATTAGTAAATGGTTTTCTATCAACAGGCTGTTAAGGAACAGCGAAGATAATTAAAAAAACCTTCTCTAAGGTTTTGTTTTTGTTACTTAAACTTTGTGCGGTTACGACTCGATATAAATAAGGAACACAATTTTTTGTCGTACACTTTTAAGTATCTTAAGGTGTCGACTGTGTAGAATCAAAACATTATAAAATTCCCTCCGTGATTAAAAAAAAGAGAACAAAAGTCTGTTGTAGGTATTTTTCATGTTTACACTAACTGCCTTATTCATAAGTTTTATTAAGCGCTTATTTGACACATTTCTATGGGAAATTTGTCAAATAAACCTGTAATAAGCCTAAAATATTTTTTATGAATTAGACCGTAATACTATAAGTAAAATGCAAGCAAAGATATTAAACTGTTGAGTTAATAAAAAATTGGAAAATTGCAAAAAAATATGTGTACTAATAAAACTAAATATTGAAGAAACATTTTATTACTTCAATGTAATTTTACTTCATAATATAATTTTTTTTCTGTACCAATTAAGTAGCTAATGGTTGCAGTCGTTAAATATTTACAAAAACAACATGAAAATTTGATAAGTTGATTTTGGTTGTTTTTGTAAAAGTTTGAACACCTTCAATAAATGCCATTAGTGCTGCCAATGTTTACTTTGAAATACACCTCTGGTGTGATGAGAATACTTAAGTTTCTAAAATGGTTTAGAATATAAACATTTACCGACCGCTTTTCAAATTTTCTATCCGTATTCTCTCCTACTCGATACATTTTGTTTTTACATGATAGGATTTTGTATGTTCAACAGTATATTTTGACATGTATTACCATATAAATATTGCCAAGTTAGCAGATTATATAGAAATTATATGGCCCCCTTATGATTACAAATTTGTATAATGCATAGTATACTTCAGTTTTAGGTATTGTGCCAAACAACAACTTGGTCAAAATTTATATCTCACTACTTTTAATAGCCGAAATTTTGCATAGGAACTTGACCTTTTTCACATTTGTGTTTTTGTGAAGATCTGCTTACTTTTTGAAAAATTTTCTATAATAACACTTTTTAAACTTGAAATTTCTAGTGTGTTTTATTTTCATTTATGATCACTGTGCGAGTTGAAAATGGCATAGTTATATAAAATAATGTGTTAGAGCGTGATGCACGATTGTGTCATTACAACGGGTCGCCAGTGTGTACGCAATTTGGTAAGTCCTGATTCACACATGTCAGGTCTGACTCGTCAAGTCTTGAGTTTTTAGGAAAGAGAGGAAAAGATAACAGAGAAGAATACAGACTTGACCGTGCCAGTCAAGTTTGCTTTTTCGTTTTGTTTTGGGATTCGTAATACTCTACGACAACGAAAATTGATGAAACAAACTTGGCGGTGTGAATGAACGCAAAAAAACGGATCAGGTAAACCTGATGTGTGTGAACCAGGACTAGGTCGTGTGGAAAGAAACATGCAAAATACAGCGTACAGCGGGGGCGTGACCCCGCTTATTTTCTCAATATGTTTACATATGAAAGTCTGATCAGCCGAATTACATAAATCAAAAGGATATGCCCAATGTGCATGCAAAGTTTCAATTGGGTAGCTCTGGTGATTTAATTTTTGGATTTTCCGATTGAGTAAATCAATTAGGTTATTTGTCTACAAAATATCAACTCTCTACGGTGTACTATTACGTAAAATTTTTATGGGCTGGCCTCGCCGACTTTTATATCTGTTAGTGCTTATGGTTCATGAAAATTTTCGTACACAGAAAGAAATCATTTTGATATTTGAATACGAAAATCGTCGATTCAATAAAAATATCTTTTGAATTTTCTGTGATGACGATTTTTATATTATTGATAAAAAAAATTATATGCACGTTTATTGAAAATAGATTTAATAAAGAAATTTAATGAATCAAAGAAAAAAGTTGTTGACTGAAATTTTATTTTCAGTGATAATTGTTATTGGGTATGTGTGTGTGGATGAATGTTACATTTTCAACCCTTTTTTGTTTGCTTTTGCCTCGCTGCTATTAAAAATATATGTATGTGTTTGGGACCAGGGCTGTCAGATGTGGCGATTTCTCGCCAAACGTGTCGATTTTAAAACTAGTTTGGCGTCCTAATATTCGATTCGGCGACATGGCGATATTTTGGCGTTTTATAAAAAAAGTTGGCGATTTTTTTGGCTTTTTTTGATGAGCCATGAATTGGCTTGAAAATCGTTAAATATTATTTTTATTATGGTATTTGTCTCGTGTAGATGGTGTGCTAAGAACATTTAATACTGGTATTGACAGCAACCGTTTTAGAAAACTTGTGCAAATTTCTGCAACTCGTTGGTTGTCTTATGGAGCGGCTATAACACGAATTTTGGAACAATGGGTGGAGCTTAAACATTATTTTTCGCTTATTTCGAAAGCCGAAAATGATAAGACAAAGAATTATGTGACGAAAAGACAAAGATTTTTAGATATTTATAAATCCAATAGTAAATGAAATGAACCATTTAAATCTTGAAATTCAGTTAGATAACATGCACGCAGGCAGTATGTATCAGAGACTATATTCTACTTTTCTTTCATTTTCCTCAAAAATGTTCAAGCCAGCAATTTTGAATGAAACTCATAATATCGAAAAATTGATAACCAATGTTATTATAGCTATTGATATACCAAACACTTTTCTCCCACTAAATGAAACTGAATGAAGCAATGTTGAAATGGCTGATGAAGATATTGAAATACGTCGAGAAAATTGTTTTTCATATTTAAAAATGCTCATGAAAGAATTAATAAATAGAATTCCTGAAAACATGAACATATTTAAAGTTTACGAACATTTTTGAATTATAAAATGTTGCAATCCGTTATCACAAACAAAATTTGTTGTTGTTAAAGATATTTTAAAGATTTTTATGAATCCTAACATGAAACACAATGGACAAAATTACCGTTTGTGGATTGTAAAGATTATTTTAATGGTGATATTCCATCTAACTTAAAATAGTTTTTAGCCGAAATTGTATGATTATAAGGATACGGCAGGTATGTACAATTTTAAAGAACTTGCTTTGGCTTTACTTTACATGCGGGTAATTCCAACTAGTAATAACTGCGTTGAAAGGGTATTTTCAATAATGAACTCAACTAAAATGCGCTTCCGAATATGTAATAGAACTGCAACTACATACAAATGTACATACATATGTACATATATCCAATATTTGATTAATACTAACCGCTAAATCATCTTTATATCAAACATTGTACCTTTTTATGTTCATAATCATTTTTACATTGTTCTAAATAAAAATAAGCAATATATATATATACATAATGGCGATATTTTCCCCATTTTTGGCGAATTTTAGCGATTCGGAACAATTTAATTTTTTATAATTTATAAAATAAATTTTTAATAATTTATAAAATACATATTTCATTGTCAAAAACTAAAAAAATGAGATTTTGGCGATTTTTAACATTGGATTTGGCGAAAAAGGTGAAAATAAATCTGACAGACCTGTTTGGGATGAGTCGAACCGACAATCTCTTGACTAATAAACTGACTCTGCTAGAGAACAAATCGTCTATAGATACGCAAATAATGAATACACGCAAAACATGATTTCTTATGTGCGCATTGCGTTGATATATGCCCTTATTATGAGCAACTTTCGATCTTCGACTGTAGTCGAAGGTACTGATCGAACGAATTGTCACTTGGTACTATGACGAGCATTCGACAAAAAATGTCCTTATTATGAATACACTCAAAGTGATTTTTGAAATATTCAACAACTATACCTAAAAAATAAAAAACATTCCTTTATAAAAAATTTTTTTCATCGAAAGCTAAATTCTGTTCGATAGAAAATTCGTTGGTCCATGAAATTTTCGATGCTCATAATATGAATTAAACATTCGATGTTGGATACCCAGCGAAGATCGAAAATCGAATGCAACTCATAATAAGGGCCATAAATTAAAAATAACTTTGTTGAGTAAAAAAACAAGCCACTATGTTTTTCGGCTTCTTGTCCGAATTCACACGTATTCACCACGAGCAATAAGAAAAAACAAGAACATCCAGCTTATGACCACGTTGACTCAATCAACAAGCAAGGAAAATACCAACACAAACAAATGAAATTTAATTGATATTTTAAAATGTGCGGAATTGATAAATACAATATTCAAGTTAATGACAAATATTATTGAAATCAAAAATTTTATTCAATAACATGGTTTTATTGAAAATAATTCTTGTCTATTTTTTTCTGTGTAGGAAAAAGCTATTGCAAAATACAAGAGTAATAGACTAGAAACTTCTAAGCCGATGTACATGAAAGAAAACGATACGATTTATGGGTGTAGTCACGTCCACTTTTCAAAACAGCAAATTTGTACTTTGAATAAGTGCAATAAGTATGAAAAGTTTCAATAAAATTGATCTTAATTTTGAGTTCAAAATCGTTGTTCCCGCCCCCTGATTGAAACTTCTAGTTTTTTAGATTTTTTCACTGATCTCTGATAAAGATTTATTTGTGTATCAAATTTCAGCTCTCTAGGGCGAATTGGAGTTTTAACGGCGTGGCCCCGCATACCGGATAAAACTTCTTGATTTTAAGATTTTCTCATTAGCTTACTCATCAAAACTTACTTGTGTATAAAATTTCAGCTCCCTAGCGAATTATACTTTTAAATTTTTTATTTTTTTTTTATAAATTGCAATTACAGGGTAATTAACTAACTAACTAACTAATTGCAGACGCGGCATTCATGAATGATTAAAGTAATTCAGTGTTGCCAATAGCTTTGTAATTACACAGAGTGTACAATTACTCTCATGTGTGGGCCATGTAATTAGATTCATGTATAATCTGTGTGTAATTCTATTTTATCTTCTATTTTTATTTAG
This sequence comes from Tachina grossa, assembly GCA_949987645.1. NCBI lineage: Eukaryota > Metazoa > Arthropoda > Insecta > Diptera > Tachinidae > Tachina > Tachina grossa. The sequence continues at coordinate 40,586,877 of OX465277.1, forward strand.
TTTTGTTTTCATTTTAACCTACAATAAACATGTGTAGTGTAATTCTCTTCAATGTGTAATTGGAAAAACATCCATGTGTAAACTCAATGGCAAAACCGTAATAATTTTATTCACACACATACACTAACATTTTTGCAGCTTGTAAACAAACCCTGCAGAACATGCGAATAGTGAAATTGTGGTGATTCACTAGTGACGTTGTCAGTAGCACTACTGACCAGGTATACCCCAGCTAATGGTATCATCTATTGACATTTAACATTAGCTTGTCATTGAAAATCCACCACTAGACTATAGCACTACTAAATTAGTAGTTCTTTCGGGACCACATGGAGACATTGGCGCAAAGATTCACTAGTAAATTTTAGGGGCTTTAGTCTACAATATCGGTATATCCAATCTCGTTGTCAATAGTAAACTTATAGTGATTTTCTAGTGACATTGTCAATAGTGCTACTGACTAGGTGTACCCCAGCAAATGCAAATGCCTATTGACAAATAACATAGGGTTGTTATTCAAAATCTATCAGTAGACTTTAGCACTCTCCATATGGAGATATTTGAACCGAAGATTCACTCGCAAATTTTAGTGACCCTCGTCTACATATGTGACAGCGCATAGAGAAAGGGACCTAAGGGTAAAAAAGCAATTTTCACTTTATTATTTTTTTTTTTTTGATGTGGACAACATCTGAGCATCGAATGAGACCGATCCCATGCCCCAAAAGTGTTCCCTCCCAGAGATATGCGCGTTTTATGATGTGATGGTACACCAAAGATACACGTATTTAAATCTTTAAAATGGCTCTCCTGAACAAAACCGGTTTTTACCCTTTCTAGTTTGCGCGTCACATATATTTATTTAATATTATTGCATAACATAATAAAAAAGAATAACAAACTATTGACGCGTTCATTGACAATATCACCAGAAATACACTAGAAATGTCGTCTCTAACGTATCTCTACTCGCGCATAAAGGAAAGTTGTCGACATTTTAACTAGTGCAATTGTCGCTGGAGAAAGAGTATTGACATAGAGACATATGGTCCTAGGTTGACTACAGGGAAGTTTGACAACTAATTGTATTGTATACAATAACAGGCTGGGCTTGTGCATGTACCTGTTTCAGCAAATTGATATACGATGAATCAAAACAATTCACATATTCCATTTGCAATAAAATGCTAAGTATATAAAGCAGAAATCTACATTAACTGACACCACAAACAGTGGACCAAACACAAAAGAACGCTGATGATGAAGGTTTAGTGGCCTTCGAAAACGGCTGGCTGTTCCGTTCAACTATGTGTTGTTAGTCAGAATATTTACAACAGACTTTGATGTTATTTGTTCATTAATAATTATCACATGTAATTTGGCTTAAAAAGCGATACGAACTTTAGCCCGTTCAAATCACAAATATAGAAACAAATGGAGTTCGAATAATAATTAAAATTAACTAAAAATTAATAGCCATGGGCCTGTGGCAAAAATTAAATAAAAAATATACTTAATAGTAACAAACCAAAAAAGTTTGTCTTAAGTAGAACAAAAAATAAGCAAATTAAGTAACGTGTGTATAATTAGTAAAAAGAACAAAACGACAATGGTAAGACTGTTGTAAATATAGTGATGGTAAAATTGAGCTTACAATACAAAAAAGCTTTCAGCAAATTGAAATACGATGAATCAAAACAAATGAAATATTCCATTTGCAATAAAATGCTAAGTATATAAAGCAGAAATCTACATCAACTGACACCACACACAGTGGACCAAACACAAAAGAACGCTGATGATGAAGGTTTAGTGGCCTTCGAAATTGGCTGGCTGTTCCGTTCAACTATGTGTTGTTAGTAGAATATTTAGAACAGACTTTGGTGTTATTTGTTCATTAATAATTATCACATGTAATTTGGCTTAAAAAGCGATACGAACTTTAGCCCGTTCAAATTACAAATATATTAAGTTTCATTAATAAGTATTTTTATATCACCTAATGCGACTTTTTGGCTTTGAGATTAAACCTTATTTTGTTCACTTATTAGCTAATCTGGAAATTAAATTAATCTATTATTCAATGAATATAATGTTTTCACACTATGTGGAAAATCTTATAAATTGCATTAGCATTCTTCAATCTTGTCTAAAAGAAACAAGTAAGAGTGCTAGTTTCCAGCTATGGAGCTGTGGTTTTAATTTTTATAATTTTCTACATCAAAATTTTTTTTCCAAAATGAAAAATATATATAATCTATAAAGAAAAAGAAAAAAATTATTAGACCTAGTTATATGGTATATAAAATACCACAAAAAGTGTATGTTTTCCAACCCTGAAATCATCCTTTTTGATTTTTCTGATTTCTTACAGCAATCTCTTTCTTTCAAGATTATAAGATATGTGTAATTTATAGAGAAAAAGAAAAAATTTGTTTTAGTAAGTTACTTTTGTATAAGATAAAAAGTTAAAGTTTTCAACCCTGAAAACGTCTTTTTAATTTTTTTAACTTTTTTTTTAATTTGAAATAAAAATTTAATTTGTACTGAAGTATAAAATAAGTGAATTTAATAAAAAAAAATAAAAATTAGTTTACGGTAGTTAATTTTTTATATCACGAAAATTTCAAGTTTCCCAACCCTGGAATCATCCTTTTTGATTTTTATTTTGAGAATATAAGATATGTTTAATTTATAGAGATAAAGAAAAAAATTGTTTTAGTTAGTTAATTTTGTATAATTTAGTTTTCCAACCCTGGAAACGACTTTTTAATTTTTTTAATTTTTTTTATTAGAAATATCAATTTTATTCATACTAAAGTATAAAATAAGTTTCTTTAATAAAAATAATAAAAATTAGTTTTCGGTAGTTACTTTAGTATGGCAAAATAAAGTCTGAGTTTTCCAGCTCTGAAATTGTCTGCTCGATTTTGGTAATTTTCAATACCATTCTTTTTCAGTCTATTTCTGACACACCAGTCAAAGACCGAAGTCCCTACCTTTTCTGGGAGCTTCGGAAAACCGATTTCACGTACAGACAGGCGGACATCGCTTATTCCTCTTCCCTATGGATACGTATACAGAAACGTATACGAAACGATCGCTTCGTATACGAAGATCGATCACTTATTAAAAATAATAAACAACTTTAGAGTACTTACCTTTATACAAATACTTTTTTAAACATTAAAAAATTTCATGCACAATTTGTTTACTTTAATTGTTGATTTTATTTATGTTCATGTCAGTTGCGTTTCAAAAATAGGGTTGCCGTTTTTTTTAAGCTGAAACACCATTTTGTATGAAAAAATATAAGCTAAAACAATTTTTTAACATGTTGGTAACAGTACGATTTAGTACATATTTGACATTAGGGCGAGTTAACGTAAGCTGCACGACAAAGTCGAGTCGCGTTATACAAACGCTTTTCATTACGTAGTCGTCCATGAACTGGCTCGTCGTGAGTGGCCCTTGTCGCGTTCTACAACAAACAGGCTGTTAATTTGGGATTATTGGTGCGTTTAAAAATTTAAACTTAAATTGTAACAATTCCCATAAAAAAAACACTAATTATTAACTTGACTGCACCCGGTCGAAAAAATACTTGTGTGACAACACTCTATTCTTAAATAGCTGTTGTTGTTATTTACATTTATTTTCTTTTACATACTCTTACAACTACAATTTGAAGCTGAAAAAAATTCAGTCAATGTAGCAATGGTAAAGTAAGAAAATAAAAAACGTGTTGATTATTGAGTTCTTGTTTCAACTTTGTTATTTGTTATTGAGCTTCTCATTTGTTTAAATGAAAGTTTATAATATAATAACTCTAGTTGTTTTAAGAAGCTTTGGGTAAAGGTTCCCTGATGATCTGCAATAGCAACAGTGAAATGCTCATAGGATCCAGCTAAACCCCTCAATAATCAATTTCAATGTAGTTTTAATAAAAAAAGCAATGTGAGTCCGATCACAGAGGAGATGTGTAAACATCTAGTAATGAAATTTTTTTTTTAAGTTGGAAGTACTTATGTTTTTAGTATCTTTTTTTAAATTAATTAAAAGTATCAAAACTTTCAATATTGTAAATACATATGAATTTGTTGGCTTTGGTTTGTTTTATTAAACTTATTTGGTTAGTAAATGGGCACACTGCAGTATATGTATATGTACTGCATTCAAAATTGCAGTCAGCAGTAAATTTACTGATTACTAAAAAAAAATCAGTAAATTTTTACTGCTAATGAAATTTAATTTGCATTACTAGTAAAATCGTAGGGCCGTAATCATAATAAAATTGTAGCAAGTGGCAAAGTTTTTTCATTCAAATTTTGAAACTTTTGTATGAAAAACATTTAGCTACTTGGTAGAATTTCATTATGAATACGGGCATTACTGATTACTGAAAATTCAATGCACTTCATCATATAACAAAGCATTTAGGCAATTTATAAAAATTGTAGAAAAAATTTTAGTAATCAGTAAAAATTTACTTGTTAAACATTTTTTATTGTTTTTACTGAAACTTTAGTGGTACTGCAGTGCTCATCTATGGTAAATGCCTTTACTTTTACTTTTTAATTTTTAATTCCTGTTTTTCATCGTTTAGTTGTTTCTGTTCGGTTTTGATCATTTTTTTTATTTAGCTTTCTTCATTTTTTAAGTTTTTTCAGTTTAAACGATTTTTTTCAGTTTTATCGCTTTTTTCTCGTTTTGGCGTTTTTTTTTCTCTTTTTGGGTTTTTTTAATTTTCGCAGTTTTTTTTTCATTTTGGCGATTTTTTCTGTTTTTTTGGTTTTTTTTTCATTTTGGCGATTTGTTTCTGTTTTTGGGGTTTTTTTATTTCGGAGATTTTTTCATTTTTGCGATTTTTTCATATTGGCGATATTTTTGTATAAGGATTTTTTTCATTTTGGCAATTTTTCCGGTTTTTCGCGATTTATTTTAGTCCTAGAGATTTTTTTTAATTTGGTGCTCTTTTCGTTTTGGAGATTGTTTTTTGTTTTTGGCGATTTTTTTATATTTGGCGATTCTATATTTTTTTGATTTCTTAGTTTTACCGTGTTTGAAAATTTCAAGAGTTTTGCTCTTACGGTTTCCAAGATACGGCAAGTTGTTCAAATTACAAAGTCAAAATTGCATTAACTGATGGAACACCCATTGATTTAAATTTTTTAAATTTAGTGTTAATTGTTGTAATCTGTATAAAAATACACTAACTTTTAAAATTTCAAGTGTATATATGTACATACAATTGTATGTATGTATATTACATGGGATTTTAACATTTTTCGTTGCTCGTTTTGGAACACTCTTTAGTTTTTAACTCTCATGTATTTGTTGTTGTAGTTTCTAAATGTCTACACATTGTGTCCAAATTTCAAGTCCGTAGCTCTTACGGTTCATTTTCACCTTTGGTGTACGGAAATAAACAGAAAAATAACCGGCGGCGGCGCACCGTCTTCTTCGAGCCGGTCGACTTGTTTCTCTACTTGGTATTGCTTTTTTCAAACACTAATACACTCATACATAGCTCACACCGATTTGACAATGCAAAGAAATCTCAGCAAAGAAATCAAAGTCAAAAGATTTTTACCCCCTAGCGTATAGATGTTTACACATCAAAAATATTTTACTTAATAAGTAAAATATTAATTTGGGATTATTAGTGCGTTTAAAAATTTTAAACTTAAATTGTAACAATTCCCATAAAAAACACTAATTATTAACTTGGCCGCACACGCTCAAAAAATACTTGTGTGGCAACACTCTATTCTTAAAAAGCTGTTGTTGTTATTTACATTTATTTTCTTTTACATACTCTTACGACTACAATTTAAAGCTGAAAAAAAGTCAGCCAATGTAGCAATAGTAAAGTAAGAAAATAAAAAACATGTTGATTATTGAGTTCTTGTTTCAACTTTGTTATTTGTTATTGAGCTTCTCATTTGTTTAAATGAAAGTTTATAATATAATAACTCTAGTTGTTCTAAGAAGCTTTGGGTAAAGGTTCCCTGATGATCTGCATTAGCAGCAGTGACATGCGCATAGGATCCAGCTAAACCCCTCAATAATAAATTTGAATGTATTTTTAATAAAAAAAATATTTTACTTAATAAGTAAAATATTAATTTGGGATTATTAGTGCGTTAAAAAATTTTAAACTTAGTATTTTAATTTAAAATATTTTTTCAAAACAATGTGGCATTCCATAAAAATAGCTCGAATTTCCCACATAAAAACAAAAGTTACATTATTTACATCCAATTCCATAATATGTAATAATTGTTAACTGTTCTGAATCACCATTAATCTTGTTACTTTTAAGCAAAACATATTCATTAAATAAATTCTTTAAGTAAATACCCGTTTTTTTTTGTATATTAAGTGAATATCACTAATGTGCTCTCTAATTACCATTTGTTTTCATTGGTTGATAAACCATAAATTTTATACTTACTGTTTTGTAAAGTCAGCATATTTAATTCATATTAGTTTTTAAGCAACACTATTCTTATTGGCTAATACGGCCAAAATTTTGTAAAAGTATTTTTAAGTAGTTAGCATAATTTTAGTATAAATAATAAATTAAAGTTTAAGTCGAAGGGAGTGGAAGTTCTAGTGTGATAACTAAATAAAGAAGCCTGCGATTCCGACGTGGACCCTCCAGGTTATATAAATAAAATAAAGTGTGTTTGATTTGATAATTTTTAACCCTCCAGGATTATAACATTGGCGTAGCCGGTAGGATAATAATAAATAATTAAAAAAAAAATTTTTTTTAACGGGTTGAGTGTTAGTTTTTAACAGTGCAAAAAAAGGACAGCCTGATAAAAGACTAAATTCTAGCTACCTTCGGTCTGTCTGATCCTGCATTGTTAAGGATATAGGACTTAACGCGCAGCAGTACAGAATGGACAGCCTGATAAAAGACTTAATTCTAGCAACCTTCAGTCTGTCTAATCCTGCGTTGCTGGAAACAAAGGACTGAACGCGAAAATCATAAAAATAATAAAAATAAAAAAAAATTGTAATTGTATAAAACTGTTCATTGTTACGGCATTTTAACAACAAGTGAAAAGGAGATGCAACAGTTAAGCCTGCAAATGGTAAGTACATTTTAATCATTTTCTTATCATATGAATGGACGTTCCACAAGGAAGAACAGACGATTTAGTGGCAAGGTTAGAGGCATATAATTTTGAGGTAGACAGTTTACGAGTTCTAGGATGGTCAGAACTCGCTAATTGGAAGTCAGACGAGGATCCTACAAGCATACATAGGGAGATTGTACGGGAAAGGAAATTGACGAAGTTAGAGGAAGTGGGATACATATTACAAGTGTTGTTAGATATTAATGAGGAACAATCAGACGAATTTTCAAGAAAGGTAACAGAATTAGAAGAAACAAAAAAATTACTTGAAACTCATAGCAGGAAAATACGTGAGTAAGTGGTGTGCATGCATAAATGTTTGTATGTAAATACATATGTATATATGTACTCCAATGCTGCCCACAGAGAGAAAACCGAGAAAAATGTGTAAGCGTATGTGCATTCATTTGGACAAAAAGCCGATTGATGTTCGGCACTCTGGCGCTTCTCTGGCCAGCAGTGATGTACTCATAAGCAAAGAAACACCATCAATCAATGTAGGAATCTGCTTTGTTCGATTTTCAGATTTGCAAGTGGTCCAAGCCGAAGAGAACGACGTGGCGTAACAATGGTAAAGGTAGAATTAGTAAAATCGTATCGTGATGTTGCGTGTCAGCTGACAAAAACCGTACAATATACAATGCATGTTACTAGTTATAAAATATGTGGTGGTAGCACTGCTGACGTGGGAATCTGCAGAAAACAGAAGCGGAAATCACTCTTCGTTGCATACTGCCCTTGCAAGTCCTGCAAGTATTGCAAATGTAGCATACGTGCTATATTTTGCAAGACCACAACAACAAAGCACATGCAACTGAGATTTGCATCACTTGAATAAATATGCATGACCAAAAACCATTGCATATTGAAAATTGCAAATGTTCTCAATGCTAAAACAGCTGTGTTTTTTTTTTGCAATAAAAATAAGTAAACCCCTGCGTTTAAAAAATTTTACGACTGCAGAGCCGCCACAAAGACTGCTTGTTCTAAAATTAAATTTTTGCTAAGGCTGGTCAAAAATTATTTCTAAAATAGTAAGAATTCAATTCGCATAAAGCTTTTATGAAGTTTTATAAAATTTATACAAAAACCGGACGCTTGCTTCATGTGGCGGCGTTTGCTTTGAAATACTGGCTGCGGCTTAGCAGAGGTAAAGATACTTTACACAACTCTGTAAACAAACCAATAGTAATCAAGAAGAAAATGAACGTGGAAGAAATTAAAAACAAAAATTATTCTACAATCAGCTGTTATAATTAATTTTCTGAGAACTGGAAAAATACACTCACGCTTTGTAGCAAAAAATCATGCTATGTTTGCCAAAATTGCAGATGTGCAACAAAGGGTGATTTCCGCTAGATTTTTCTGTAGCGAATGTCAAAAACGCCGTATAAGAGCAGTAGCAGATAAAATTCGTAATATTGGCGAGTTGGTAAGTAAAATTGAAGTATTAACGATCAGGCGTTATTTCAAACAAAACCTTTGTTTATTTTAACTTTTAGCTCGTACATTCTGTATTAGAATCGTTGAAGATTACTGAGAACGAGTGGCTGGCTGGTGGTCAAATAAGGTGAAATACGAGTAATTTGTATAAAAAAGTGATAACATTTTTGGCAATGATTATTTTTTTTATTTAAATAATTTTATAAAGTGTATTAAGTATAAAATGAAAATACATTTGGACATTAAAAAAGATAAAATGAAAGAATTTATTTATTTAATGAAAAAAAGATTGTAGGTAGGTTTATTAGTATTAAAAAAATGATCCAGAATTGTTTTCAAATGATTATTCTTAAACCCAAACCAAAAAAGGAGTGTTATAAGTTTGTAGTGTGTGACTGTGCATCTGTGTATATGCACGAGTATACATGAAATGGCTGGATCGATTTTGATTAAGTTGAAAGGAGACTTGATCGAGTGTTCTTATCTAGAAGATGAAGGAAATTTGTCCAGCCGTTTAGAAGATATCACATCTTTTCTATATATATTCTGTTGACTCTGTGTGTCTTTGACGTCGTAGCTCCCAAACGACTAGGCCGAGTTTAATTTGGTTTTCTTTTCGTTTGAAATTTGACTTGATTTAATATCTTCTAGTCTATACTTGAAGAAAATCGGCCCACGCTTTCGGAAGTTATCATTAAAAAAAAAATTTCTTGTTGATGAAACGATAATATTATTTCTGAGGTATATATGTATGTATGTTTGACCACGATTCAATAGTTGGTGACGAGGCTTTAGGTGATATTGGTGGAGATGACTCAGACGTTGAAGAACCCATGTGACAGTGATTCTGATGAAGATCTTGAAGATGCACCAATTGAAAATGGCGAAGTTTTTACTGCCAGAGATGATAATGTTTGGTCCTCGATACAACCACAACCGTACGCACAACATTCTAAGAAGTGCAGAATCTGGACCAGTACGGGCAACGCAGGGTTTGACCATTGCAGAAACGTTCCAATTGATAATGTCAAACGAAATATGCGACATAATTATTCGTGAATCAAATCGAAAGGCAAGGCAATTTTATGATATTGACAACGCAAAACATCCAACAAGAGAACCGAGATCATGGATTCCCATAACAAAAAGTGAATTTGATGCATATTTGGGCCTACTTTTGCTAAGTGGCGTTACACATTCTGGTTACGTGCATACGAAAGATTTGTGGAAAACTACTTCACATCCACTATATCGTGCCACAATGAGTGTACGACGATTTTGGGAAATAAGCCGCTTCATACGTTTTGATAATAGAGACACACGCCAGCAACGAAAACAAACTGACAAAGCAGCAGCAATATCGGACGTTTTTTTGATGCTTAACAGCTGTCTTCGTAGATATTACGTGGCTGGAGCCAACGTCACCGTAGATGAACAATTGTATGCTTATCGTGGTGGAACTGGCTTCACGCAATACATACCATCAAAACCTGCCAAATATGGAATAAAAGTGTGGTGGGTGTGCGACTCCATTTCTTCCTATCCATTGCAGGTACAATGAATATTGTTCAAAATTGTTGAAAATCTAAATAACTAAATTGAATATAATTTTTCAATGCAGGGACAAATCTATACAGGAATGGCACCGTCTGGTGACCGTCAAAGAAACGTTGGCGAAAGAGTAGTAAAGGATTTATGTGTCAACCTTTTTGCTGGAAGTGGAAGAAATATTGTATGTGACAACTTTTTCACTAGCTACAACTTGGCAAAAACTTTGATGTTAGACAACAATTTATCTATATTGGGTACTTGCAACAAAAGGCGTACATTCGTGCCAGCAGCATTTGCCAACCCGAAACGACGTGAGGCTGAATCATCAATGTTTGGGTTCTGTAATCACGTTACGATGTGCTCGTACGTTCCCAAGAAAAACAAGGCAGTTGTAATGTTGTCCACTACTCATTATACAACAGAAACGACCGGTCCTAAGAAGAAGCCATTGCTTATATTGGACTATAACAAAACCAAAGGTGGCGTTGATAACATGGACAAGTGCTTGTCCGAATTTAGTACGAAGCGGCGCACAAATAGATGGCCTCTGGCTTTCTTTTATAATATTGTGGACGTTGCTGCGTTTGCTGCATACGTAATATACATTGACAACAACACTCACCTGAAGACATCTACAAGCCGCCGTAGGATGTTTCTCCATCAGCTTAGCGAGCAATTGTGCAAGCCAGAAATGGAAAGAAGGGCGAATAACAGCAGAATATCCAGAGATTTTTCAACGCGCAACGCCATCGAAGCCATGAAAGGTGGGCCCATCGGAGTTGTGGATGCTGAGGCACATGCATCGGAGGAACGTGATAGTACGGGCCGGCTAAAAGTAAAGGGGAATTGCTACATCTGCTCGAAACGACGCCCTACTCGTAAAGCATGCACATTATGCAACAAACCAGTGTGCGCAGGGCATTCCAAAAACTTACCTCAATGCGATAGATGTATTTGAATTTCAATAATTTTAAGCAAAAATAATTAAAACTGACATTATATAATAATAATAAAAAAAATAATTACAAAACTTAGCTCAAAATAAACTATACTTTTATATTATATTATCATATTTGCATGCGTTTTACTATACATACCCAGGTATGTATTCTGTTGACTTAAGGGTGCAACTTTGTAAATGGGCTTTATCTTCAGAACGGATGATCTAATCGTAACCAAACTTGGAACTATTGCGTAAAACAGTTTTGACTAGAATATCAAGAAATTTCAAGTCAATCCGGTTATCCAGTTTAGAGCTACAGCGTTTTCAAAACTAAAAACATACTTAGGTATGTTGCCGTTGACATAAAGGTTAAGGTTGTGTAAGTGAGCGAAAAAGATAAACACACAGGCAGAAACAATTCATAAAAGTAATTCGTATATGATTTTTTTATGAAAGGATTTTTTTCTAGAAAACAAAAAGTAATAAATAAACATTATTATTCGCTTAAATTCTGAGTTTAAAACTACTAAAAACCAATTTGTAGGAGAAAATAATTTTTAATTTTCACGTAAGCAAAAGCATTTTTTGATATAAACAGCATACAAAATAAATTTCTCGCAGTGCGTTTAAGAAAAATGAGTGAAAAGATAAGCAAAAATTTAACTCAGATAAGACTAAATGAAAGAGAATAAGAATACGTGTGAATTCGATTTGCAAAAAATTTGCTACATGATGTTCACCCATGCCCTACACACACACATTCGTACTATCATACTTTCCCAGTTGTATTTATATTAGCTAGCTCAAATTATGGGCGGCTTTTTGATAATTCATAACTAGCTACTGAATTAATTCATAAATGATACAGAGATTAGTGAGTTGTAAAACTCATTTTTTCTCGACAAGTTTTGAGCTAACTCAAAGCTGATACAGAGATGAGTCAAAGTTCAGAGAGAAGATGTCAGCATATAATTCATGTTTATGTTAACTCTGAGCCGTTTATATTTTATATGGCGCGATCGCAAAGTGTTAAATATGATCAGCGTTGAAGTTAGTGCTCGGTGCTTTTTTAAACTAATTTTTGGTGCTTTTTATTTCTTAGCGGTGGCACTAAAGTTTAGTGACTAAACCCAAAATTCAAAAACAATTTTCCTTATAAATATAATATACATATATATTTTTTTGGTAAAAGTCTAACATTTAAAAAACATAAGCACTGAAGTTAAATGGAACATTTCAAAATATTCTAATAAGATTGTACAAAACTTGGTTGAAGAAATACGTGCATTTTATTCTCAAACTTTCACATTTTAAGCACAATCATTGGAAACAGTGTTTTGCCACACGACAAAGAAGACATAATGCAAGTATAGTCTAATAGCGAAATATTTACTAATAGCGAAATATTTAAAAATACAGTAAAAAGAGAATAATTCACTTGATGCAATGGAGAAACTTTGAGTTCGATATCGAGTTTTGGGCAGAAATAAAGTCTTATAACGATTCATTTGATATAAACTCGTTTGGGGCATTATCGAAATGGCATTCGCATCAAACCTTAATGTTTAAACGCAGAAGTTGTTCATGTTTTTACCTTTATTACTTTATTTAAGTCTAAAATACGTAAAAAGTTGTCGTTACACTTGGCTTTGTATAAAAGCGGTCTGAAACAAGAAAATTGTGTTGCTAATAGAGCTGCCGTTTTAGGTTACATTACATATTTATAACCTACTTCGTTCCTATTTTCTAAAATAATAGTACAAATAATTTAAGTTTATATAACTTGGTTAACTTGCAAATTATTTTTTTTTAATTTTGTAACTTTGTTATTAATATCGCGTTTGCTCTGAAAGAATGTTTCCACAGCATGGTTTAATAAAAATCCAATTTTGAAAGTCTTGATTTTAAAAAAATTAACTACTACTCCCATCGAGTTCAAAATCTAATCAGAAAGTCAAAAAGACTTGCCAATTACTGCTAATTTCAGGTGATTTGTTTCTTCGTTGACGAAAAAAATTAAATTTTTTATAATAATTTAAAAAGGTTTCGTCAAATTGATTTTAGAATTCACTGATTCCCATAAATAAAATGCACAAAATAAATAAACAAAAAAATTTTAATTTAGTGCTTTTTTACTTGAATTACACGTTTTTTTCCTGGTTTCAGTGCTTTTTGAAATTTAAAAGTTGAAAACGCTGCATAGCATGCCAGTTTGTTAGTGAGAGAGGCAAAGAGAGTGGTTTTGCGGTTGGCATAACTTTTCAGCCAGTTTCAACCCCGCATTAGCAGCATAAAACCAATGCACACACAACTTAAAACACAGCAAATGTTAAATGAATACTAAAAACACTAACACACACAACTTTGTATACGAATACATTTTGTGCCAGATGAATTAGTCTCGTGTAATATGGGAAAGAACAAAAATTGTGCGGCTTAAAAATTGTTCTCGTCTAAACTACCTCAATGCGAACACAGGCTGAGTGACGTCGGAATTCCATCATGCGCAGAAATGTATTTTTATTCTTGCGCGCTGGCGTAATCTTTATTTTATCATTCTTGAGACCACCTACATTATTTTGTGCTTTTATTTGTGTTTAAATATTTTAATTATACACATCTTTATTTTTCTATAATAAAAAACAAATAAAACAATAAGAAAATCATGTTTATTAATGTAATTATGTAGGTTTGGCTAGTTTGCTATGACGGTTTTATACATCAAGTGTGATCAGTCAGACGTGACTACCACATCCATCATCAATGACAAGTAAAAATACGGCAGAGTAAGCAGGTCAGATATATATATATATATGTTCCATAGTAGACATTTTTAATTAGTTAGACATAGATGCAAAATCACAAGTACACAAAAGTTTACATCACTTTTTCCACATTGGCCTTAACAAACTGATAGAAACTTAGATAGATAAAGCCAGAGTGTTCTTGCTGGGTTGTGTGTATCGCATACTCCTAAGAATCAGCGTTGCCAGAGAACAATTTTTTCCCAACAATAAGAAAATATGTGTGATCAGAAATTACTAAATGTTTTATTTTCAGAAAATGCATGAAAAAACGTGACATGCAAATGGATTTCAAAGCACATATTTGAATTATTTTAGGAAAATTTTCTACAAAACTATCTCTTTACTCATCTTTACATTGGCGTACCAACATGAGAAGATGTATTTCGTCATAAAGAAAACTTGAGTGTTTGGTTTTAGAGATTTAAAATTTCAAATTTAACTGACAACACCGACTCGTGGTAAGAGTATAACAGACACAATTTTAATATGTAATGGTATCGGTTGCCGACCACAACTATAAATGGAAAAAGGCTTCGAAAACTCTTTTGAAATAACGTTATTTATTGTTTATCACGTAATTCACACGTTAATTTTTCAATAATTTTTTGAAACACGATTTTTAGAGTTTGTAGGCGAAGGGTATAGAAAAACAGAAAGGGAAGAAAAAAAATCACATTTTCCGTTCTACTAGTTTTTTTGTCAAATTTTCTTTACACATATTTTAATTTTTTTATGTTGCTTTATTTTATTTTTTCATTGAATGCGACAACAGATTTTTTAATACAAAACAGTGTTACCTGTAGGTATTTTTTGTCACTAATATATGAGTATAGCAAATATCGGAAAAATATTTTATTTTTGACAAATGTAGTAATTTTTTATTCTCATATTGCATTTTTTGTGCATAAATGTAAAAATAACTATACTAAAAATATATTTTTGTTCATAAATCGTTTCAAAATTTGTTTTTGCTCGAAATTACATAGTTTTTTTCTAATTATTTTGGTGTCAGAGTGGCTGTCTTTGGTAGCATTGTTGAGAGAATATTTATTTATATGTGAGAGGATAAGAAAAAACGCTGTCAAAATAACATAGATTCTATCTCTCGACTGCTTTCTGGCGCTACTTTTTTGTGTCAATTTGTATAGAAAATGTGTTTATGCCGCAATTCTGTTTGATCATTGAGGCCTTAAATGATGTTAATTTATATTTCTTTAAATTAAATTGCTAAAATTTTCATATGTGGTAAATTTTTTAATATGTAGGGAAAGAAAAAAAACGGATTTTTTAAAAATCTACTGGCAACACTGATACAATTGTTGGAAGAAAAAAAATAAAAACTAGAAACATGGAAAAAATCATCGTATGAATCAAGGTGTATCTAACTAGGTGGCAGCGCTACTTCAGTTGATAAGTTTTTGCTCTATGTGCTTTGTAGCACACTTTGGTTTTAGTACAATTATTTTTGTGCTATTGACATTCTTCGGTTCTTTACACAGCTATGGTTGCCGTATTTTTCTATAAAAAATCCTTACGCAGTCACCTGTATAATTACACCATGATATGAATGTAAAATATTTTTGGAAGCAACTTTTAAAGAGAATCAAAAATAAAACAAGATTTTTAAATCATCGTATGAATTGGGTCTATTTGTCGATACTCAACTCCATGATATAAATATATCATGTTCAACAATCATAGCCGTCTATTTTCAGTTTGTGACACTATTTAGTCTAATTTTATAAATGATATTACAAAAATATTACAAAAAATTTATCAAATTGGGCAAATATAGATTACAAATTTGAATTCACCAGCTTTTTATTTTCTATGTTACATCCAATAATAAACACATCTGTATGTTTTATATTTACTATATGTCCGAAGATTAGCCACAGTGTTATGGGTAAGCTTTTGTACAAGAATAATCCGTCAATGCCAATGTCAATGAAGACTATTTTTTCTCCCGAACTCGTTATTTGTAGTGACATTTTTGTAAGCTGGTGTTATAGCCCAATATGCACATATTTACCAGGGTTTACAGTTCGCTCTATACACATTGAGTTCATACCTATCAGTCCTCCAACAGAATAAGACACATCCAGTTTCTCAGATTTTAAAATTTGGAGCATAATTTTGGTACATTTTACAGTTGGTCCATACTCTAGAAACCACTTTTTTATTTTATACCTTATATTGGAATGAGCAGCACTTTCACTATCCAAAGCAGGTGCAAAAAATTTGTCATTAAGAGCAACTGATTCACAAGATTGATGATAAGAAGTTGTATTTCCTGATATTATAATCTATAATTTACTAAATAATTAAAAAAACACAGATCTAGAGTATTATACTAAACATGTTATGAACAAAATAAGTTTACCTTTTGCACAATCAATATAATATTTTATTAATATTTTTGCACTTTTTTAATTATATAACTTTATTGTTTATTATTGTTTATTGTAGTACACAGTACTCTTCAACATATTTTGCCTTTAGTATTAATGGCGCGTTTATAAAGCTGAATAATATAGAATATCTCATATATAATTGGTTGTTAAGTATTCATTATGTCCTCACATGTATTTTGCAATACAGTAAGCACACGATAATCTGAACACCGGTAATGAAAATTATAAAATTTATGTAAATACTAAAGGCTGATACTCACTATCCCGTTTTGCTACTACATTTTTGCTCATAAAAGCGTTTTTTTAATCTAATAAAATCGGCAAACATAGCAGTTATCTTAAGCGCTCTTTAACATAGCATCTACATTAGGGATGCGCGTTTCTTGGCACGGTTGTGCTGATAGCACTCACACGTATTCTTACCCTCTTTAATTCAGTCGTCGCGACGATGAGACCACTGTTTCCAGAATTGACGATTTCTCTGCATTTTGATGATTTTCACCTCACAAAATACACTAGTGACGATTTTAGGTCCAGAACTGACGATTTTTCTAAATTTAACATATATGGCAACTTTTTTTAGTATTGCATTTTTAGAGTTGGTTTTTTGTTATGTTATTATTTTATTTTTGTGTTCAAAATGTTAAATTCTGATATTTATAAATAAAATGTTTCTATAACAAAAATACTAATTATTCTTTTATAAATTATCTGTTTTAAAAATAAATATACATATATGTACGTGTGTGAATTCTGATTTCATTTTAAGTTTTTTTAACTTTTATTTTCAATTTTAATGGTTTTCATATTTACGTTATGTACACATATTAAATGTATATGTGTATATTTATTGAAAGCATAGTTAATCGTGTCTGTCACGACTTTCGAACGTTTTCAATTAGAATGAAAATTTCCGAATCGCAAAAAAAAAGATTTGGTGTCTGCATACTTCCGAATATTTTTGCAAAATTGGTTGCTAATGTGGTTTAAATTTTCGAATATAATATATAATAATATATATAATATTGGTTTAAATTTCAGAATTTGGTTTAAATTTCCGAATTAGGTAGATGAGATATCAAGCCTAATTTTAAAAAAGATTTCGTTTAAATAAAATTAATTTTAATGTGGAAAAAAGGCGATTCTATTTACTTTCACATTGCTTGGTGCATTCGAAAGTAAAACGAAAAAATTATTCGGAAGTGAATGTCAAGACACCAAAATATGCGGAAAAGATTCACTTTCACACGGATGTGAAAGTCATGACAGACACGAATAAGTTTGAACCATTGTAATAGTTTTGTAATAAAACAATTAAAATACAAAAAAATTTAATATTTTTGATTTGACGTTTTTTTGACGATTTTCTAAAATGACTTGACGATTTTGACGATTTTTTGCACAGAAATCTGTAGTTTTTGACGATTTCACCCCTAGAAGTTCTGGCAACAGTGGATGAGACAGCGACGAATGAATATCAGGCGGATGCTTACATATTTTTTTATATATTTTTCAGGAATATTTGTCCAGCAAACATACGTGTTTCATTTCAAATTGATGATGATATGCGAAAAATATTTTGTTATAAATAATGCATTTTTATTATCAAAGCTTTAAGGAAAAAAAGTAATATGTATGTCATTAAAAGACATTATGATGTTTTTCATAGTGTTATGAATTTTAATGATAAGAAAATGGAAAACCTTTTAAATAAAAATAAAAACATTTATTTTTAAAAAATAAAAGAATGGATGCTATCAGTGGACGATACCAAACTAAAGTGGAAACAAAAAAATGCAATTAGATGTATCAAATTTAATAAGTTTGAATATTGTTAGGCAAGGAAAACTATTTTCTGGTGGGTTATTTATAATTAACTAGATATACCAAACGGACGAAACACTCGTCCGTATTCTAGAATCAAAATGTAAATAATTTAAGATTCAAAGAAAATGTATCTAAACGTCATAAAAAAATTCATTAAAACACAGCCACACACAAACTTACATACATATGCAAGCATAATTAAATAATACATGAAATTAAAAAAAGCATAAACAAAATCCCTTCAACCAACCTAATTCAATTTATTCAACTCTCTTCCTTTAAGTATTATGACTTTAATCAGGGATGATAAATGAGAAAACCAATTTCGTACCAATGTACTTTTTTCGAACCCAATAGTACTAAAATCGGTATTTTTTGTATTTTTAACGTCATAACTCAAAAAACCATTTTGCTAGATCACAAATTTCAAGTTTTCAATTTACATGCGTCTTAATAAAAATTTTAAATTTTGTGTTTGTTTCAAAAAAAGAACTATATGAGGATTAATCTGCATCATTAACTGAAATTTTATTAAAATTAGATACAGGCAGTAAATACATATCGTTGGTCCAAAGTAAAAAGGCCCTAACTCAAATAATTGTTATTTTACAGGAGAAGGTAAAAACACAATAGAAACTGTAATATTCTTTCTGTAATATTTTTGTACAACTGATTGTAAAAGCGCTACTTTTCAAACTATTTTAAATATATTGGAATCACTGAAAAACTGAATTTCGTATAAAAATATGAGTTACAGGCTCTCAATAAGTCCTTTGTTTGTATTAGACTTTCAAGTCTTCTCATTAGCTCATCCAATTAATTTTTTAAATCTCGAAACTCGTTATTTATAGTATTATAATTTCCATTTTCTTTTAGGAATATTTTTTAATAAGAGAGATACTATACTAACATATTCGGGAGTGAATTTTGCTAGCCATGTTCAAATTTCGTTATGAAAAGTAACTTTATTTAGTTTCGCAAAAGTTTCTATAACATTTCTTTTAAAATCCGGTTGTTTAACATTTCTTTTAAAATCCGTAACTATACAATTTTTAATTTTATTTCTAGATATATAAAGTTTTTAATTTCAAAGTAAATTTTAATCGTTTACGTACATATGTATGTAGCATACCTAGCTTCATTTAATTTCATCACTTAAACGATTGATATGATAATAATATAGCAAGTTTTTTATTTCTTACAAATTTTATATTAATACAATAGATAAAATATATTAATAAAATAGATTAATAGATAAATGAAGACGGCGCTATCATATTGAAAACGAAACACCGGTGAAGTTGGATGTAGTTCTTTATAATAAATCAATCAAGTGTAATGCACATCTAACAAGGTATTCGCTCTCAACAACAAAACAAATTTGCCACTTTTCTCTCAAATTGATTATACTTTAAAATTTAAGTTAAAGTTAATTTAAAGTTTAAATGATCGCGATTAATTATTTTTGTGAAAATAAAACAAGGGATAGTCTCTCGCAAATTTTTCAAATAGTACCAAATGAGTCACGGGGGTACTAACGTACTTTTAGGGTTTGAATAGTACCAAAAAAAGTACAATTGTACCAACTTTATCATCCCTGGCTTTGATACAACAACAAATAAGAGAAAAAGAATTGTAAGGTCAAGAGAAATACTACAAACACACACACACTCATGTTTTGTTTATTTTTTTACTTGTAAGCTAATAAATGCGTGTGTAATATGTGTGCATGTAGTAGTAGCAACTTTAAAAGCTTATAGCTCCCAAAATACTAAAATATAGATTCTGCACATCTGTATAAAAAATCCTTTAAAACCATATAAATCTCTTTAAAATGGGTGCAGTGGTACCAGCGTAAAATAGATTACAAAAAACATGTTCACCTATTAATTCTATAGATATGCTTAGTAAAATTTTCCAAAAACTTAATTATAAAAATAAGATTTTACAATCTCTATCCCATCTTTTTTAATTTTTTTCATTTGACTGTTAATTTATTTTCAATTAATAATTCAACTTAATCAAGGTTTTTTTTTCAAGATAGAAAAAATGCCTAATAGAGAGCTGCGTAAACAGCCTTTAAATGTAAATACATCTTGTGAATTGAATTCCTTTTAATTATTTAGCTGGTGAGGCCTATATTGTCTTATGTCAATAAAAACTCAATTTTTATTACATATTTTTCCCGACGTTTCGTGAATTTTATGTTCACTTCTTCAGGGGATTTTGTCTGTTTTATTAAAATTTAAAAATTAACATCAAAAGTGTATAGAAAATAATGTACATAATAAGATAAACTTACTAACAATAGAGTTTGTGTTGTTATTAAAACATCGAAAATAAAAAACATACAAGTTTACTTGAACTAAAAATTACAATATTAAGAAAGATGGCTTTAGCTGTTCCTTATTATCACACTGTAAATGGCGCTTAAATTGTCAGTATCTTCTTTTTTGTTCATTGTTTTCATTATTTTCTGTTGTATTCTTAAGCTTTCTGTTGTGTAACGTTTTCTTGTATTGTTTTCTATATTTAGAATTTTAATATTGTCAAAATCAGGTGCATGATTAGTTTCTATTATATGTTTAGATAATGCCGTGCTTTCTTTGTTTTTATTTATGTCTGCTTTATGCTCTTTCATTCTAGTTGCTAAATTTCTTTTGTTGTGCCAATATAGACAAGATCACAGCTGTTTGCATTATCTCCTTTACATGGTATTTCATACACGACATTATTTTGCTGTAGTTTCCCTCTAGTCAGCCTAGATCCATATGTCTCTATGTCAATACTCTTTCTCCAGCGACAATTGCACTAGTTAAAATGTCGACAACTTTCCTTTTATGCGCGAGTAGAGATACGTTAGAGACGACAGTTCTAGTGTCTCTCTCGTGATATTGTCAATGAACGCGTCAATAGTTTGTTTTTTTTTTTATTATGTTGTGCAATAATATTAAATAATTACCTATATGTAGACGAGTGTCACTAAAATCTACGAGTGAATCTTCGGTTCAAATATCTTCATATGGTCGTAAAAGAACTACCTTCTCAATAGTGCTAAAGTCTACTGATAGATTTTGAATGACAACCCTATGTTATTTGTCAATAGGCATTTGCATTGGCTGGGGTACACCTAGTCAGTAGCACTATTGACAATGTGACGAGAAAATTACTATAAGTTTACTATTGACAACGAGAGAGGGTATATCGATATTGTAGACTAGAGCCCCTAAAATTTACTAGTGAATCTTTGGTGCCAATGTCTCCATGTGGTCCTGAAAGAACTAATAAGTCAGTAGTGCTATAGTCTAGTGGTGGATTTTCAATGACAAGCTAATGTTAAATGTCAATAGACGATTACATTGGCTGGGGTACACCTGGTCAGTAGTACTACTGACAACGTAACTAGTAAATCACCACAATTTCACTATTCGCAGTTTCTGCAGGGTTGTCAACTGGTGTTTTTCTGTTAGTGAAAATGGTACTCAATGTTCTATTAGCTTTATATGCTAAGGCAGTGTTGTTGTTGTTTATTGTATATTTTATGTTTCTATTATCAGTTAAGCCTGGTATGTATTTGACGCTGTAGTACTGTTTATTATCATTAGGGTTACCATTTCTATTATTTTGTGAGTGTTTGTGGGAATTTATAAGAGTTTTTATTAAATATGGGGGAAACTATTATCTATTAATCTTTTAGTGATTTTTTGTATGTTACACGGGTGAAATTGTTCGTCACTAATATCCAAGACTCTATGTATGAGATTTCTTGCCGTATTTATTATTTGGAACTTCGGTTGAGTTGCATTAAAGTTTATAATTCTTCCTGATGAAGTATTTTTTGTGTACCACTCAAATAATATTTTATTGTGCAATCTGTGTAGTGTGGTGTCAAGATGCGAAATTTTCCTTTCCTTTTCTATTTCTATAGTAAACTTAATTTTAGGATGATATGAATTTAATTAGTTCAAAATCTCGTTTTTGTTATTGATGTTGATCACCGCCAAAATATCGTCTACGTATTTAGTTACGTATTTCATGTAAATATTTTTGCTACTTAGCTCGGCTATTGCTTTGTCCAATAAATTGTCTAAAACGATGTCAGCAATAGTTGGAGAGAGGGGATTCCCCATGGGCATACCAAAAATTTGATTGTATATATTGTTGTTGTAAACAAAATAATTGTTGTCGTAGAGGCAAAATTTGAGTATATCAAGAAATTTCTGTTTTGGTAGTACCGTGTGGTTTTTAATGGAGTTCCATTTGTCCATTATAATATTAATGGCTGTGTGCGTGGGAATATTCGTGAATAGGGAAATAACATCAAAAGACACCAAGGAATCATTGGAGTCTATTTGCAAATTTTTAAGTTTATTTTTTAGTTCAACTGAGTTTTTAGTGTTGTATTTTTCCGATACAATATTTTTAAGTATTCTTCCTAAATATTTTCTGAGTTGGTAACAAGGGACTTTAGAAGATGGTACTATTGGTCTCAAAGGTATACCCTCATTGTGTGTTTTGGGTAATCCGTAAATTCTGGGAGCGGTAGCAGCGGAGCAAATGAGCATGTTTTTGAATCTGTAATCTATGTACTCTTTTTTATGTAAATCATTTACTATGTTGTTATTAATTTTAATTAATTTATCTTGTTTTTTAAATGTATTCTCGTCGCATGTATTATACTAAATCAATAATAAATGCTGCCGCCTTATGACCCTGCAGAAATTGCGAATAGTAAAATTGTGGTGATTTACTAGTGACGTTGTCAGTAGTACTACTGACCAGGTTTACCCCAGCCAATGGTATCATCTATTGACATTTAACATTAGCTTGTCATTGAAAATACACCACTAGACTGTAGCACTACTGACTAAGTAGTTCTTTTGGGACCACATGGAGACATTGGCACCAAAGATTCATTAGTAAATTTTAGGGGCTCTAGTATACAATATCGATGTTTCCTTGCTCGTTGTCAATACTAAAATTATAGTGATTTTCTAGTGACATAGTGAATAGTGCTACTCATTAGGTGTACCCCAGCCAATGTAATCGCCTATTGACATATAAAAAAGGGTTGTCATTGAAAATATACCAGTAGACTTTATCAAGGTAGCTCTTTGCTGACCATATGGAGATATTTGAACCAAAGATTCACTAGTAGATTTTAGTGATGCTCGTCTACATATATTTATTTAATATTATTGTATAGCATAATAAAAAAGCAAAACAAACTATTAACTCGTTCATTGACAATATCACCAGAAATACACTAGAACTGTTGTTTCTAACGTATCTCTGCTCGCGCATAAAAGGAAAGTTTGTCGACATTTTAACTAGTGCAATTGTCGCTGGAGAAAGAGTATTGACATAGAGACATATGGTTCTAGGCTGATTAGAGGGAAGCGAAACACGATGAATGTATGGGTGTACGTGTATATGAGTGTTAACAAGCGATGTCGGCAAGAGTGCTTCTTCATAACAAACAACCAAAAGAGGTAGTGTAGTTGAGTGTATGCTGGTTATATTTCATATTATACATTTGAGTGTGTGTGTAAGATGTAGATGGAGTACGTGGTCCAATCTAGATGAAACAGACTAGTTACATCATGGTCCCATGTAATGCAGTCATGGATCATGTCGTTTTCATACAAGCATTCAATGCTGTACGATAAGTGTTCGTGTTTAAACGATTATGATCGTTCTTCTTAGGAACTCAAAACTTGTATGCGAGTAGTCTATAACTATTCCATATGGAGTAGTTTTGGGGTTAGTCCGATGTAATGCAAAGTTGGACCATGTGGTCCAACCCTAGGACATCGCAATGTTAAATCGACCACCTTTTTTCATACATTTGGAGTAGTTTTGTGGTACTCCTACTCCTCTTTGGACTAGTCCATATATGCATGTAAAGACTAAATGATATAATATCAGGAAATACAACTTCTTATCATCAATCTTGTGAGTCAGTTGCTCTTAATGACAAATTTTTTGCCCCTGCTTTGGATAGTGAAAGTGCTGCTCATTCCAATATAAGGTATAAAATAAAAAAGTGGTTTCTAGAGTATGGACCAACTGTAAAATGTACCAAAAGTATGCTCCAAATCTTAAAATCTGAGAAACTGGATGTGTCTTATTCTGTTGGAGGACTGATAGGTATGAACTCAATGTGTATAGAGCGAACTGTAAACCCTGGTAAATATGTGCATATTGGGCTATAACACCAGCTTACAAAAATGTCACTGTCGGGAGAAAAAAATAGTCTTCATTGACATTGGCATTGACGGATTATTCTTGTACAAAAGCTTACCCATAACACTGTGGCTAATCTTCGGACATATAGTAAATATAAAACACACAGATGTGTTTATTATTGGATGTAACATAGAAAATAAAAAGCCGGTGAATTCAAATTTGTAATCTATATTTGCCCAATTTGATAAATTTTTTGTAATATTTTTGTAATATCATTTATAAAATTAGACTAAATAGTGTCACAAACTGAAAATAATTGCATTGTATTCACCTGAAAATAGACGGCTATGATTGTTGAACATGATATATTTATATCATGGAGTTGAGTATCGAAAAATAGACCCAATTCATACGATGATTTAAAAATCTTGTTTTATTTTTGATTCTCTTTAAAAGTTGCTTCCAAAAATATTTTACATTCATATCATGGTGTAATTATACAGGTGACTGCGTAAGGATTTTTTATAGAAAAATACGGCTACCATAGCTGTGTAAAGAACCGAAGAATGTCAATAGCACAAAAATAATTGTACTAAAACCAAAACAAAATCGAAGTTTTTGACATTCTTCAGCTACAAAGCACATAGAGCAAAAACTTATCAACTGAAGTAGCGCTGCCACCTAGTTAGATACACCTTGATTCATACGATGATTTTTTCCATGTTTCTAGTTTTTATTTTTTTTCTTCCAAAAATTGTATCAGTGTTGCCAGTAGATTTTTAAAAAATCCGTTTTTTTTCTTTCCCTACATATTAAAAAATTACCACATATGAAAATTTTAGCAATTTAATTTAAAGAAAGATAAATTAAAATCATTTAAGGCCTCAATGATCAAACAGAATTGCGGCATAAACACATTTTCTATACAAATTGACACAAAAAAGTAGCGCCAGAAAGCAGTCGAGAGATAGAATCTATTTTATTTTGACAGCGTTTTTTCTTATCCTCTCACATATAAATAAATATTCTCTCAACAATGCTACCAAAGACAGCCACTGTGACACCAAAATAATTAGAAAAAAACTATGTAATTTCGAGCAAAAACAAATTTTGAAACGATTTATGAACAAAAATATATTTTTAGTATAGTTATTTTTACATTTATGCAATATGAGAATAAAAAATAACTAAATTTGTCAAAAATAAAATATTTTTCCGATATTTGCTATACTCATATATTAGTGACAAAAAATACCTACAGGTAACACTGTTTTGTATTAAAAAATCTGTTTTCGCATTCAATGAAAAAATAAAATAAAGCGACATAAAAAAATTAAAATATGTATGTGCAAAGAAAATTTGATAAAAAAAACTCGTAGAACGGAAAATGTGATTTTTTTCTTCCCTTTCTGTTTTTCTATACCCTTCGCCTACAAACTCTAAATATCGTGTTTCAAAAAATTATTGAAAAATCAACGTGTGAATTACGTGATAAACAATAAATAACGTTATTTCAAAAGAATTTTCGAAGCCTTTTTCCATTTATAGCTGTGATCGGGAACCCATACCATTACATTTTAAAATTGTGTGCGTTAGTCCTATTTACACTATGCAAGTCTTATTGGTAAGCTGATTAGTTTATTAGGAGAGAGAGACGGGGGGAAAAGAAACGTTGCTGTTCCCCTCGTCTCTCTCTCACTGAAACTAATCAGCTTGGCAATAAGACTTGCACAGTGTGAATTGGGACTTATACTCTTACCACGAGTCGGTGTTGTCAGTTAAATTTGAAATTTTAAATCTCTAAGACCAAACACTCAAGTTTTCTTTATGACGAAATACATCTTCTCATGTTGGTACGCCAATGTAAAGATGAGTAAAGAGATACATAGTTTTGTAGAAAATTTTCATAAAATAATTCAAATATGTGCTTTGAAATCCCTTTGCATGTCACGTTTTTTCATGCATTTTCTGAAAATAAAACATTTAGTAAATTCTGATCACACATATTTTCTTATTGTTGGGAAAAAATTGTTCTCTGGCAACGCTGATTCTTAGGAGTATGCGATACACATAACCCAGCAAGAACACTCTGGCTTTATCTATCTAAGTTTCTATCAGTTTGTTAAGGCCAATGTGGAAAAAGTGATGTAAACTTTTGTGTACGTGTGATTTTGCATCTTTGTCTAACTAATTAAAAATATCTACTATGGAACATATATATATCTGACCTGCTTACTCTGCCGTATTTTTACTTGTCATTGATGATGGATGTGTTAGTCACGTCTGACTGATCACACTTGATGTATAAAACCGTCATAGCAAACTAGCCAAACCTACATAATTACATTAATAAACATGATTTTCTTATTGTTTTATTTGTTTTTCATTATAGAAAAATAAAGATATGTATAATTAAAATATTTAAAAACAAATAAAAGCACAAAATAATGTAGGTGGTCTAGCCTCTTCACGCTTCTTTCAATCTGCAACGCACTTTGATTTTTATAAAAAAGAAAAAGAAATACATGTGTAAATTTAATTATACTTTTGAAATTTCTTTTATACACTGTTGATTTTTACTTAACTTTCTTAATTCTTATATTAATTTTAGTTTCACCGACCGAGTTGTATATTTTACAATAAAATGCTATTTTTTTAATTTTTGGCATGTGTACATTAGATGTTCCACTCTTACATACATGTTAGAGTAGAGCAACTAGAGCAATTAACTGTCACTGTTGATTTCAATATAAAATTGTTGTAATTGTGTTAGTGAAAAAATTACTATTGTGTTAGTTTCGGTCATTCATTTCTTGCAGGGAAGTTGTTCTCAGTAATGCGTGTGAATACATACGTGATACAAGAGTAGGTATAAGAAAAGGCGCGGCGCCCTTAATTCCCGACCACAGATTTACAGTAAAAAAATAGTTTGCGAGACAATACAAACTTAAAAATGGAACAGAGTGTGCCACTGTGTTTTACGGCGCAAATTAAATCGGGGTGTCTTGACGTTTTTCTGAGTCATTTTGACGTACTTACAGTGTAATCGAAGTAAAAAATGTTTATCAATAAAAAAATATTTTATTGTTTTTGTAGGTTAAATACTACAAATAAGGCACATACACATCATTTTTCAACTTTAATGGAACCATTGCTGGTGATGTCCATAAATGCAGCAAAGAGTTTTTTTAAGTTTTAGTTTTCTTCAGATCCAATTTCCTTCACAAACACTCGTAAAGCTAAATGTTTTTTATTTTTACTCATTTATTTAATTTTACTTTAAATTTAATTAAAATATCAATTTTATTAATTTTTGCAGTATCAACAAGCAAATCAGCCACCATTGATATTTAGTGATGTCACTTTTTCACATTTTTGTTTCCGCAAAATTATGATTGGAAATATTTTTCACGAGAAAAGCCCAAATTCTTCAAAAATTTCATCTGCCCCAGAAATGTCTAGGGATAACAGCGCAACCTCAACTAATCATCAAAACCGCTTTAAAATTTTGCAAGATGACAACGACAAACCAGAAGTATCCTCGAATAAAACATCTTAGCCGCCACCAATCTATTTGAGAGAAAAAAATTCAAACGCTCTTATCAAAAAATTAATCTCGGTCATTGGTGAGAATAAATTTCATATTGTTCCAATAAAACATCGATGAAACGAAAATTCAAATTTATGACGAAAAAGATTTCCGCAAAATGGTTGCTGAATTTGAAAAAAATAAACAATCTTCTACACATACCAGCTTAAGAGCGCTAAAGGCCTGCAGATCGTATTAAAGGCCATAGATTCTCATGTTGTCCCCGAGGAAATAAAAAATGCAATCGTCCTCCAGGGTTTTAAGGTAAAAAATGTGTCCAATATAATAAATAGGAAGAAGATTCCCCAACCCCTATTTCGTGTTGAGCTTGAGCCTAATGATATAAAATTGAAAAAATAAAATAAAATACCTGTTATACCCAAAAATATCAGTTGAAGAACCAAGCGTTCTAGACCCGTACAGTGCCATAATTGTCAAGAATATGTCCATGCGATAACTTACTGCAATTTACCTACTGTTTGTGTTGTGTGCGGCGAATTACACGGCACTGCTAGTTGCAATAAGCCAAAAGATCAAAGTGATAAAAAAATGCAGTAATTGTGGAGGTAATCACACCGCTAACTACAGAGGTTGTCCTGTGTACTCTTTCCTAAAGCAGACTATGGTGCAAAAACCTAAATTAGCTCCAGCTCAATCAGCAAACTCTTACTCTGCCACTTTTGCAAAAATTAGCCAACTAGTTACTTCCCGTGTATCGTATGCAGATGCTGCTAAGACAAATTCAATTCCAACACAAAATGTTTCCCCGCCAAATAATTCAAAAAATACTGACGCAAGCTTTAATTTTAATCACCTTGAAGCTACTATTGAAAATCTGCTGCAAATTATAAACAATTTTACAACAAATATGACTAGCATGATGCAAGAAATGCTGCGAATGCAGAATACTCTGCTTCAAGCATTAACTAATAAGCCATGAACACATTAACAATATGTTTATGGAACGCAAATGTCATTCGCCATCATAAAAATGAACTTGAGCACTTCCTCACGGAAAAAATATTGATATAATGTTAGTATCTGAGACTCATTTGACTTCGAGAAGTCTTTTTAAATTTATGGCTACACCTTATATGATTCAAAGGATCCTAGAGGAAGAACATGCGGTGGATCAGCAATTCTAATAAAGTCAAGACTAAAGCACTATATTCTTGACAACATATGTGAAGAACATCTTCAAGCAACAAATATTGGCATTGAACATTTTTGTAAAAATTTCGTGATATCATCAATTTACTCCCCTCCCAGATTTTCAATCACTGAGGATCAATACGAGAATTTCTACAAATCCCTTGGACCTTGTTTTGTAGCAGCTGGCGACTACAATGCAAAACCTACGTTCTGGGGTTCGCGTCTTATTACACTCAGAGGTCGAGCGTTGTTCAACACAATTGCAAAAATGGACTTGGACGAAATTTCGAGTGGGGAGCCCACTTATTGGCCTACTGACATACAAAAAATTCCTCATGTCATAAATTTTGGCGTCATGAAAAATATCTCCAGGGATTTAGTTCAAGTTGAATCTTCTCTAGATCTCTCGTCCGATCACTCTCCCACTATCGTGACAATCTGTAACTCAATAAGAAGTGACTTACCTCATCCATATATGAAGATGATAAATCGTGTTAATTGGCTGGGGTTCAAAAACTACCTTAGTAGTCATTGTACAGAAAATATTAAGCTAAGAACACCAGATGATATTGAATCTGACATTGCCAATCTCAACGAGAATATTAAACAGGCTGCTGAACATGCCACTACCTCCCATCCGCAGACTGGGTTTAATAAAATTTATTCTACAGAGATTGAACGTCTCGTACGCGAAAAAAGAAGAGCTAGAAGGGAATGGCAACAGCACAGATCACCCCAAAATAAAATTATATTTAAAGAATGCACGAAACGACTCCAAGAGTTGCTTGCATCCGAGAAAACTGCATCTCTTAGAAATTATCTTTAAAGTCTCGATGTCGCACCATCATCTAATTACTCCTTGTGGCGCGCTACTAAAAAGCTTAAAAGACCCGTTGAGTTTAACCACCTCTGCGCACTTCGACCGGTGATTGGGCAAGAAGCGATACTAAAAAAGTAAAATATTTGCTGAGCATTTAAAATCCATATTTACCCCAAACACATGTACTGGTGTTGCTGATTTGCCGAGTGTAGTTGCTCTACCCGCTCGACCATTAAAGTTTAAGATGCGTGATGTACATAAACTAATTGCTGAGCTCAACCCGAATAAAGCTCCAGGTATTGATGGAATTAGTAACAAGATGCTGATGAATCTGTCCCCCAACGCAACTAGAATCTTACTATTTATTTTTAATGCCATATTACGACTAGAGTATTATCTACACAGCTGGAAGCTTGCCAAGGTCAAAATGCTTCCAAAGCCGGGCAAAGATCTTACCAAAGCTGAGTCATACAGGCCAATAAGTTTACTATCAACAATATCAAAGCTTTTCGAAAAGCTGCTCATGACAAAATTGTCCCCATTTCCAAATGATAGTGGGTGCATACCGGACCATCAATTTGGTTTTAGAAGTCAGTATAGCACCATTGAACAAACGTATAGATTGGTTCAAGTTATAAGAAGAACATTGAAGAAGTATTGTTCTACTCTCTTTATTGATGTTTCTCAGTCATTTGATAAGGTATGGCATGAAGGCCTACTTTTAAAATTGAAAACATATCTACCAATAAATTTTCTAAAGCTATTGGAAAGTTGAACACGTTAAAAATATGTTTCTGGAACGCAAACGGCATTCGCCAGCATAAAAATGAACTTGAGCACTTCTTCATGGAAAAAAATATTGATATAATGTTGGTTTCTGAGACTCATTTGACCTCAAGAAGCTGATTTAAAATAAATGGTTACACTTTATATGATACAAAGGACCCGAGAGGGAGAGCATGTGGTGGATCAGCAATTCTGATTAAGTCAAGACTCAAGCACTATGTCCTTGACAACCTTAGTGAAGAATATTTGCAAGCAACGAATATTTTCGTAGAAAATATTTGTGCGAATTTCGTGATATCATCAATTTACTCACCTCCTAGGTTTTCAGTTACCGAAGATCAGTATGAGAAGTTCTACAAATCGCTTGTATCTTGTTTCGTGGCAGCTGGTGACTACAATGCAAAACATACGTACTGGGGATCGCGTCTTGTTACACCTAGAGGTCGAGCCTTGTTCAATACAATTTCAAAAATGGGCTTAGATGTCATTTCGAGTGGGGAGCCTACTTACTGGCCTACTGACGTAAGAAAAACCAGATGTTATAGATTTTGCCGTCACGAAAAATATTCATAGGCACTTAATTCACGTAGAGGCCTCTATAGATCTGTCCTCCGATCACCCTCCAACAATAGTTACAATTTTCAACCCACTAAGGACTGATTTAACTAACTCATATATGAAGATGATTAATGGAATCAACTGGCTGGCATTCAAAAAATATCTTAGTAGTCACTGCGTAGAAAACTTTCAGCTTAGATCATGCGATGATATTGAATTTAACCTTGCCAATCTTAACGAAAATATTAAACAGGCTGCTGAACACGCCACTACCTTCTATCCGCAGACCGGCTTTAACAGAATTTATTCTACGGAAATTGAACGTCTTGTATGTGAAAAAAGGAGAGCTAGAAGAGAATGGCAACAACACAGATCACCCCTAAATAAAATTAGACTTAAAGAATGTACTAAACGACAAAAACAGCTGCTTTCGTCGGAAAAAACTCTACTACTGGAAAAGTATTTAGAATGTCTTGATGTAACGTCCGCATCTAATTACTCTTTATGGCGCGCTACTAGAAATCTTAAACGACCCGTTGATCTTAAATCACCACTGCGTACTGCGAGCGGAGGCTGGGCAAGAAGCGATAGTGAGAAAGGTAACTTATTTCCTGAGCATTTGAAATCTGTATTCACTCCCAATTCATGTACGGGTGCTGCTGATTTACCGAGTGTAGTTTCTCTACCCCCTCATTCCTTAAGGTTTAAGATGCGTGAAGTACAAAAAGTAATTGCTGAACTCAACCCGAAGAAAGCTCCAGGTATTGATGGCATTATTAACAAAATGCTCATGAACTTGCCTCATATTGCAATAAGAATCCTGCTATTTATTTTTAATGCTATTTTAAGAATGCAGTATTTTCCACATAACTGGAAACTTGCCAAGATCAAAATGATTCCAAAGGCGGGCAAAGATCTTACCAAGACTGAGTCATATAGGCCTATAAGCTTACTATCTACAATCTCAAAGCTTTTCGAAAAGCTGCTCATGACTAAATTGTCCAAAATTTTAACTGATAATGGGTGCATCCCGGACCATCAATTTGCTTTAGAATTCAGCACAGCACGATTGAACAAACGCATAGACTGGTCGAAGTTGTAAGAAGAACATTTAAAGAAAAGAAGTATTGTTCTGCTCTCTTTGTTGATGTTTCTCAGGCGTTTGATAAAGTATGGCACGAAGGCCTAGTTTTAAAATTGAAGACATATCTGCTAATAAACATTCAAAAGCTTTTGGAAAGTTATATTTTTGATAGGAAGTTCAATCTTGTAAGAGGAGAGTTCACGAGTGTGCCCGAATCTATATCTTCTGGTGTGCCACAGGGTAGTATTCTGGGTCCTGTCTTGTATTTAATATATACTTGTGATATGCCTGTAAGCAATAATATACATAGTTCTACTTTTGCTGATGATACAGCCTGTATGAGTGTGCACGAAAACCCTTATGAGGCATCCCGCAATCTCCAGGAACATATTACCCAGCTGGAAATATGGTTGAACTTATGGAGAATTAAAGTCAATGAACAAAAGTGTGTCCATATAACGTTCACCCTAAGAAGAGATACTTGCTCCCCCATTCGAATCAACAATCAAAATATTCCTCAACATTCCCAAGTGAAATACCTTGGTATACACCTTGATCGAAGACTTACATGGAAACATCATATTGACTCTAAGTTAACTCAGATGAAACTTAAGTTAACTCAAATATATTGGTTGATTGGCAGAAACTCAACACTCAGCCTAGACTGCAAACTTTTACTATACAAGTCGCTTTTGAAGCCAATATGGTGCTACGGAATTCAGTTATGGGGCACTGCTTCAGCTTCCAATCTCGAGAGAATCCAACGAAGGCAAAACAAAATTTTACGGTTAATAACATCGGCTTCATGGTACATCCAAAATTTTATTATACATCGTGATTTAAATATGCCACTAGTGACTGAAGAAATTGCAAAATACGCAGGCAAATATTTAACAAGACTCGAATCACATCCTAATCCGCTTGCTCGTAATATTTTGAGCTTTACTGGACACATCCGCCTAAGAAAGAGGGACACACGGGCTCTTATACCTAACACTCCAGATGGGACTACTTGAAAATACTTTTTTGATTATCACTACTAATGTATTATTTATAACTATCACTAAGTTTATGTTCGACACTGGTCGGGCCTAATAAAATTTTTTTTTTATAGATTTAAGATTTGAATACTTATTGTTAGTTCATATATGAAGATACAATAAATAAATACATGCATTAAAAAAAATTGGAAAGTTATATTCTATCCCGGAAATTCATTGTTCTGGAGGGAGACTTCATGAGTGTTCCCGAATCTATCTCTGCCGGTGTGCCACAGGGCAGTATACTGGGACCAGTTTTGTATTTGATTTATACTTGTGATATGCCTTTTAGCACTAAAATCCATTCCTCTACTTTTGCCGATGATACAGCCTTCTTTAGCATGCACGAAAACCCTCACGAGGCATCCCGATATCTTCAGGAATATATTACCCAGCTAGAACTATGGTTAAAGCTATGGAAAATTAAAGTAAATGAGCAGAAGTGTACTCAGGTAACATTTACTATACGAAGAGATACTTGTTCCCCTATTAGAATCAATAATCAAATTGTTCCTCAACATTCACATGTAAAATACCTTGTTCGACGGCTTACATGGAAACAACACATTGATTCTAAGCTAACACAAATGAAACTTAAATTAACTCAGGTACATTGGCTGATTGGTAGAAATTCAACTCTCAGTCTAGATTGCAAACTTTTGATATACAAGTCACTTTTGAAACCTATAGGTGCTACGGAATTCAACTATGGGGCATTGCTTCAGCTTCCAATGTCGAGAGAATCCAACGAAGGCAAAACAAAATCTTACGTATGCTAACATCGGCTCCATGGTTTATCAAAAATTCAAATATACATCGTGATTTGAATATGCCACTAGTGATTGAAGAAATTGCAAAATACGCGAGCAAATATTTAACAAAACTCGAATCACATCCTAATCCGCTTGTTCGTAGTATTTTGAACTTTACTGGACACATCCGCCTAAAAAAGAGGGACACAAGGGCTCTTATACTCTACACTCCAGATGGGACTACTTGAAAATACTTTTTTCCCCCTTTTGATTATCACTACTTATGTATTATTTATTAGAGATGTGCAAATGTCGTGATTTTATCTCACGAGATATCATTCCTGAATAGATTATTATCAATATACTATACCATTTGGCACATGCTAGGATGCAAGATCTTTTGCACAAGATTGTGTATTGGGCTATTGTTATAACTTTTTCAGGCGTAGAAAACTGGCTCATATGAAATTCAAAAATACCATAATATAAAAATAAAATTATTTTAATATATTTTTTTTATGGTACACAACTATATTTTCCCTAAATTTTGACTTTTTCCAGAAAAACTACTCATACATGCGCATTTATGAAAATACACTCTTAAATTTTAATTAAAAATTTTTAAAACTATCTACATAATAAAATGATATAGTTGAAACTTTCAAAATCTACTGCCACAACTTTTTATAAGCGTTTAAACACAAAAATATTTTTTAAATTTATTATTTTAGGACATTGCTGAATGTAGGGTACATGCTCAAAACACAAAATATATGGTTCTAAGCACATTCTTAATGCATTGTCTTTAGCGCTATGTAATAAAAAATTAAAAACATATTAAACAAATTTTTTTACAAAACTGAAAATAATGAAGATACTTAAAAAACAAATGCCTTTTTCAGGGAAATTTTAAAATTTGGATTTTGTAGCCTTTTCCCGATTTTACGAATGGATATGTTAATAAACTCTTTTCCTATTTTTACTTAAAATGTAATGCTGTCTTTTAACTTAAAATCCAACAATGAACTAAAAAGTAATAGGTGAAATACTAAAAAACGTCAAGGCAAAAAAAATTCTTTGTCTTAAGTAAAATATCTTATGAGAGATACGGAAACACATCTTGGGAAATTATTTCTGAAGAATTTCAAGTCTATGTCAAAATGCACTATCCGGTAATAAGCGGATAATTTTTAAAAAAGTTACAAGCTTCAGAAGTTTTTTTGAGTACCAGGTAGTCAACTTTGGCCCACTGTAACTCATGTCCAGCTCAAGCCTGAAGGCTGTCATGACATGTGTTATAAAGCCTAAGACCTCCTCTACGGATTTTAGGAGTATCATATAAATCCAATCAGTTATTTAGAAGTTCCAGATTTATTGCCATTTACTTTGTAAAAGCTCTACTGTGCAATGTAAATTTGCATACATATGTACATACATAAGTTTTACCCAACGACGTCATTATGCACAAGTATCCCGTAGTAATATAAATTGTTTTGTGATTGTTTATGGATATTTCTTGTTTATGAGTTTAAGCTATTTGAAGTAATGAATTTGTTAATAATTGCTTTGTTTACTTGTAATTTAAGCCTTTCATAAATGTAAGTGTTTTTGTTTATAAGTTTGGACCATTTTTTGCAGCGTAATCATAATTGACTTCTTCGAAACAAAGAACTCAGTTCTGATTGGCAAATAAACTTTTTGAAGAAGTGGCGTGATCGCCGATCGCAGTAGCTGCGACTAACGGTTGTTCAAATTGATATAAATACATACTGTTCAATTAGATTTTTAAGCTTTTAGAAAATAAAACTTTAACTTAAAACACCAAAGAAAAAGTTCTTTATATTGGAATAAAATTGGCGCAGTCGGTGGGATAGATAAATAAATTATCTATCCGAATAAAAAGATCCTACGAAAAGGATAGCTCTGAGAAACTTACGAGTCCCTCCAGAGTCCTACACATAAAAGAATAAAAAAAATATCCTACGAAAAAGGGTAAAAAATTATTCTATGAAAAGTGATATTTTGTATTCTATGAAAAAGAGTGAAAAAGTATCCTACAAAACTATCCTACGAAAAAGGGTAAAAAAGTAATCTACGAAAAAGAAAAATAAGCGTCCTATGAAAAAGGATAAAGACTATTCCCAGAATTTTTTTTAGAAAACAAAACAGCAAAGTGGATAAGAAATATTTCAGATCTCTAAAAAGGAGAGAAATATTTTCCAGCAATAGGGAAAATTCATCGGCAATGGAACAACAACAGCTACAGCAGTTACAACAAGAAGCACAAATTCAGCAACAACAACAGCTACAGCAATTACAACAAGAGGCACAAATTCAGCAGCAACAACAGCAACAACAACAGCCGCATCAAATGGCGGGAAGAGATATTGATCCCCTGAAGTTCCTGAGCCTAGTTCAAGATTTCGATGGAAGGAAGGAGGAACTCTACCCGTTCTTGGAAAGCATTGACAATGTCGTGGCCTCAATGGATGAGTATAGTCCTAATTCACAACGGATGTTCTTAGCTATTATAAAAGGAAAAATAAAAGGTAAAGCCAAAGTAGTCTTAGAAATTCATCCACACCTCTCCAGATGGGTGGAGATAAAAAATTTATTAGAACTGAATTTTGGAGGTTTATCCTCAGCTGAAAATTTGTATGAGGAACTAAGAAGCGCCCAATATCGGGGTGACGTATTACAATTTTATAATTTTATACAAGCAAAGTTGTCCCTGCTTAATCAGAGACATAAATTAGACGGAAGCTCGTCAGAAATCGAGCATAATAATAAAGTAGCATTAAAAGTATTTATAAATAAGCTACCTTTACACTTAAGAACAGTGCTCTGTGACCTGAAACCAGCTTCACTTGAAGTAGCGCTTCACGAGCTGGGACAGGCAAATTTAATTGAAAAAATAAATGTTAAAGGAAAATTCAATAATGTGCCAACATATAATAATAGGAAAGGTTTCCAAATGCCTTCCAATCCTCAAATTCCAAAAATTAATCCAAGTTATCAGAAAAAAAATAATAATTTCATTCGACCGAATGGTTTTTACCCCAGAGGAAACAATTTTTTCGGACAAAACGAACATATAAGACCGGAACCGATGGATATAAGTGGACAGACACGTAGGCAAAATAATTATATAAATAACAGGCAAAAACCTGAAAATTTTCAACAAGCAGCGTCCACGAGGGGAGATCCACCGAATTTGGGTTGCCCTATGTTTTATTCAAACGAGGAAAAAATAGAACAAGAATTTTAATAGATACAGGCTCTACTGAGAATATTATTAGGAAAAATCATTGTCCAAAGGATATAATAATTAAATTAACACAACCAGTGAAAATAAAAACAGCAGCAGGATTTCTGGTGATAAAGGAGGAAGCTAAGGTTTCCAAGAATAGTTTGCAGATAGATCTTAAAATAGATGAGTTATTTAAAATATGTAATTTCCATCCAGTGTTTGATGGAATATTTGGATCTGCATTATTAAAAGAAAATAATGCCATAATAGATTATAAAGAGCAAAGCATTATAATAAATCAACAAAAACTTCCTTTGTATCTTGAGGGACAAGGGGAGGATGATCAAGAGTATGACTTAGAATTAATACAAAATCTACCCGAATTACATCATATAGATGAATTGGGAATGAATGAACAATTGCTATTAGAGCATTTAAACAAAGAAGAAAGAATTGAAGTTAAAAATATGCTAAAAGAGTTTTCAGATATATTTTATAAAAAAGGTGACGATTTGACCTTTACGAATGAAGTTAAGCACAGAATTCCTACTAACAATGACAGACCAGTTTATACAAAGTCATATAGATATCCACAGATTCATAGAGAAGAAGTTAAAAAACAAATAACTGAAATGTTAGAGCAGGGTATAATCACTCCAAGTGACTCACCCTATAATTCGCCAATATGGGTGGTTCCCAAGAAAATGGACAAATTAGGAAATAAAGAATGGAGAATGGTTATAGATTTTAGAAAATTGAATGCTGTAACCAGGAAAGATAAATATCCTATACCTATTATTGACGACATACTAGATAAGCTAGGACGGGCGAACTATTTTACTACATTGGATTTGAAAAAGGATTTTACCAAATAGAAGTTGAGGAAAATGATCAGGAAAAAACTGCGTTTTCTACTAATGATGGGCACTATGAATTCAAACGTATGCCATTTGGATTAAAAAATGCCCCAGCAACGTTTCAGAGAATGATGAATAATGTACTTAAAAGTTATATTAATAAAATATGTGTTATCTATATGGATGACATATTGATCTTTGGTACTTCCCTTCAAGAACATATGTGTAATTTAAAAAAAATATTACAGACATTGAGGGGTGCCAATTTAAAAGTATCACTAAACAAAAGTGAGTTTTTGAAATCGGAGACTAATTTTCTTGGACACATTGTAACAGCGGAAGGAATAAGGGCAGACCCTAGTAAAATAGAGTGTATAAGAAATTTTCCTATTCCGAGGACTTTGAAACAACTTCAAGCATTTTTGGGATTAAGTGAATATTACCGAAAATTCATCCCCGATTATGCTAAAATAGCTAAACCTCTCACCTTGAGACTCAAGAAAAACGGGCAGATCAACGAAAATGACACCGATTATAGAGATTCTTTTGAAAGGTTACGTAAAATACTGACTTCAGATATGGTATTGAGGTATCCCGATTTCCAAAGAGCATTTATACTTACCACAGACGCCAGCAACTTCGCATTGGGTGCTGTGCTGTCTCAAGATAATGGCCCTATAGCTTTTGCTTCGAGAACACTTAATAAACATGAAATCAATTACAGTGTAATAGAAAAAGAACTCCTTGCTGTCGTTTGGGCTTGTGGCCAGTTCAGACATTATTTGTATGGAAGAAAATTTAAGCTACATACGGATCATAAGCCTCTAATTTGGTTATCCAGTTTAAAGGAACCAAATTCAAAGATGATACGATGGAAAATTAAGCTCAACGAATATGAGTTTGATATAAACCATATACAGGGTAAAGAAAATAAAGTCGCAGATGCATTGTCAAGAATAGACAAGAGTGCAGAATTGAATTTGTTTGAATGCAATAAATGCCAAAAATCTTATAAAAGAAAAGAGGTTTTGAATCAACATGTAAGAAACAAGCATGGTGATACGGTTTTTCAATGCCAGCTTTGTAATGGTGTGTTTGAAAGCAAGGTGTGTCTAAAGATACATTCTTTGCGGAAACATAGGAATGAAAAATTAAATTTTAAAATTGTAGAAAGGAAAAATGTTCAACTTAGAACTGCTAAAAAGAAAATAAGAACGAAACGAGATTCTATAGTGTCAACTGTACACAGCGCTCAGGATGATGAACTGGATCACATTCAGATAACAGAAAGTCCATTACAGTTTGCAAGAAAGCAAATTTTAATCGAAAAACAAGAAAAAGATTCGTTTGATGAGAAAACACAATTCAATAAAAAATTATTCAATTTTGGAGTCGGATCAAGCGATTATAAAACAATATTGGAGAAAATATTTAAGATAATTGAAGAAGAAGAAAATTTAGTAATATATTGCGATATTGAAGAATTATATGCCATGATTCAGAATCATGTGATTAAATTGAAAAATATAAAAAAATTTAAGATATATAGAACTTACACACTGCTGGAGAGTCTGGAAAAGGAGAAATTGTTGGAAGTCATAATGAGGCACCATAAATTTGAAAATAACCATCCTGGTATAGACAAAACATATTTGGAATTGAAAGGGAAATATTATTATCCAAACTTAAGAAAAGAAATTGCAAGGGTTATAAATAATTGTGAGATTTGTAATTATAAAATAGAAAGAAATCCCATTAAACTTCCTTTTGAGAAAACAGAAACTCCTACTGGTCCATATAAAATTTACCATACTGATATATGGTTTTTGGATACAAAAAATGCATACATAACCATGATTGATAAATTCTCTAAGTATGCCCTTGTAACAAAAATTGAAGAAAGAACCCCACTAAATTTTATAAAACACTTTACTATGCTGTTCAATTTGATGAGAACGCCAGAAAAGTTGATTATGGACAATGAACCTGGTTTTAATTCAAGTCTTTTTAGAGATTTTCTAGAAAAGAATAACGTAGAATATCATTTTACTACTCCTTATCGTCACACAGGAAATTCAGATATTGAAAGATTTCATAGTAGCCTTAACGAAAATATAAGGATCCTGCGAAAGAGAGAAGAAACATCTGATATAATTTATACCATAGATTTACCCATTCAAGCAAATTTTGTTTATAACAATACTCTTCACTTAACAACTCGAAAAAAACCAATAGAAATTCATTTTCCAGATAATTCTATAGAAAATGAGCGAATTCATGAAGTAATTGATTCAAGGAAAACAAAAAATCTACAATATCTTAATAGAAATCGAAAGGATCAAGGAGTAAATAAAGACTTCAAAAGGGACTTTAGAGCGCATAAAACGGATGCAAGACATGAAAAAGTTATATTGAAAAAAATTGGCAACAAAAGATATTTGAATGAGAACCAAAATGTTTATAAAGATCAGCTAATTCGATCAAAAAATACTTTCAGCTCAATGGATGTGTTGGTTGATGCTACCGACGAATGTGTTGATGTCATGTCTATGGAAAATGCTCTGGTTGACACTGGTGATGACAATGATGTTTCAAACAACTTATGCTCAGAAAATTGAGTATACAGACCTAAGTGTGGGAAACGGTTTTGCTATTGTTAATATAGGTAAAAAGTACCTTATAAAGGAATATAACAATGTTGTTCATATGTTCAATGTTACCAGATATGAAGAGTATATAAATAAACTAGAAAATAATACAATAAATGATGATTATATAGGGTGTTTTTTTGAGGGGTATAGAACTTCGAATTGAAATAAAACACAAGAAAATCGTTTTAATGTCCATCAATTTGGCTTTATTGGAAGGATAATTTTATGCCATTAATGTTTAAATATAATTTCGGGCATGTGGCCGCCGCGGCTGGCTCGAATAAAGCCAATTCTACAGGTCCAATTTTCAACCACTTTTTCGAGCATATGGGGCCGTATGTTGGCAATAACGCCACGAATGTTGGCTTCCAAGTCCCCTAACGTTTCTGGTTTGTTGGCGTAGACGAGCGACTTCACATATCCCCAAAGAAAATAATCCAATGGTGTCAAATCACACGATCTTGGTGGCCAATTGACAGGTCCATTCCGCGAAATTATGCGCTCATCGAATGTTTCCTTCAATAAATCGATTGTGACGTGCGCTGTGTGGCATGTAGCGCCGTCTTGTTGGAACCACAACTCATCCACATTCATGCCATCCAATTCGGGAACAAAATAGTCGGTTAGTCGGCTCCAATTGCTGTGCACGGTGGCGAATCGATTCATTCGGGTCCTCTTCAACACTTTGCTCTACAGCGGCAATTGTTTCTTCGGTGCGCACTGTTCGACGTCTCTGCGGATGCGTATTATCACATAGAGTAAACGTAGTGCGAAAACGATCCATGGTTAACCGAATTAATTGCTCTGATGGACGATTATGTCGACCATAAAATGGACGGAGCTTGCGGTAAACTTCGCGAACTGAACCATTATTTTCGAAATAAATTTGCACGATTTGCAAGCGTTGTTCTTTTGTCAACCTGTTCATGATGAAATGGCAAACCAAACTAAATATTAATCACTTGACAGCTGACAAAATGGCCGCCAGTTAAAAAAGTGATGCCAACTTAAAGTTCTATACCTCAATAAAAAACACCCTTTATAAACCAAGAACTACATCATTTAAGAACGTCACTAAGAACACTTATTCCACACAGACAAAAAAGAGGACTTATAAATATTATGGGGACAGGACTAAAATACTTGTACGGAACAATGGATGATGAAGATCGACAAGAAATAGAAAACAGATTGAAAATCATAGAAACTAATACACATAACGTAATTGAACAGTCTAATAGTCAAATCCATATAAACCAGCATTTTGATGAACAATTTGCCAAATTATCTAAGGTATATGAAATGGAAGAAAACAAAATGTATTTAGAATATGTGACAATTAATAATCAGACTGAAAGAGACGAACTAGAAATACAAAAGACAAAGATTTCTTTTCAAATATCAAAATTGGAGAAAATAATCGATAAAGTCGAGGGAATACTTTTGACATCAAGCTTAGGGCTCTTGAGTCAGAATATACTAACAGATGAAGAGATAGAGAAACATGACATAACTTTTGAAAAACTAAAAAATATTAGAGTAACTGTGGCAACAAGTGAAAGAAATATCCTTTTTATTGTCCAAATTCCTCAATTAACATCTGAATTTTATAACATCTTATATATCCAACTTATTCCCAATAACAACAAATTAGAATTAAGTGAAAAAGTGCACAAGTACATCTCAAAAGATAATGTTATATATTTTGAAACAGACCACAAGAAAAATTTAACGATGTTAAAGGATAATTGTATTGAAAACCTATTGAATTATAAAAAAATGCAATGTACATATCGGAAAAATCCGTCTACAAATGTAAAAGAAGTAAGCTCAAATTTGATTTTTGCTTTAAATATGAACAATGTAACTATAAATCAAACATGTAATGAGATACCTGTGACCTTAACTGGCCACTTTCTTATAAAAATAGAACAATGTAACCTACAAATTTTTGGAAAATGGTATGACAGAAAGATTTATGGCAAAGATGTAATAATACCTGGTTTGTTTAAAGAGATACAAATAAACGTTGATGAAGAAATAACATTAGAGAATTTAACGTATCAACATATTAAAAATATAAGACATATAAATGAGTTAAGATACAATCAAAAATCTACTAATATATTGATTTACATAGTGATCATGGTCGGAATAGTTATAGTTGTCGGGTACTTAATTGTTAAATTCAAATCCAAAAAAATAATAAATAAAACAATTGTATCGTTTCCCAAAATTCCTTCAGAAATTGGGAACCAATCTTCGTCCGGGGGAGTTTTACCCAACGACGTCATTATGCACAAGTATCCCGTAGTAATATAAATTGTTTTGTGATTGTTTATGAATATTTCTTGTTTATGAGTTTAAGCTATTTGAAGTAATGAATTTGTTAATAATTGCTTTGTTTACTTGTAATTTAAGCCTTTGATAAATGTAAGTGTTTTTGTTTATAAGTTTGGACCATTTTTTGCAGCGTAATCATAATTGACTTCTTCGAAACAAAGAACTCAGTTCTGATTGGCAAATAAACTTTTTGAAGAAGTGGCGTGATCGCCGATCGCAGTAGCTGCGACTAACGGTTGCTCAAATTGATATAAATACATACTGTTCAATTAGATTTTTAAGCTTTTAGAAAATAAAACTTCAACTTAAAACACCAAAGAAAAAGTTCTTTCTATTGGAATAAAATTCATACATACATATGTATGTGTAGAAACCTATTTTTCAACCAAAAAAAAGATACAAATTGGATTACATACTTTTTCGTGAGCTTGCGTGATCGTGATAAGTTGTTAACCACTCGTACGTGATTAAGAATATTTTGTTCGTGAGAAAATTTTCAATATCATTCGTGCGTGAAAGTGCGTGAGTAAAATATTTTTCTGCGTGAGCGTGCGTGTCGTGAGTCAAAAAACGCTCACGTTCACATCTCTATTATTTATAGCTATCACTAAGTTTATGTCCGACAGTGGTCGGGCCTAATAATTATATTTTAGATTTAAGATTTGAATACATATTGTTAGTTCATATTTGAAGATACAATAAATAAATACATGTATTAAAAAAATAATTATTTCCGTGGGAAATAATTACTTAAGAATATTCATGATTGGGCTGATTAGTTAAAACTTTCTATACACTTTTAGGAGCGGCAAAGAAATATTTCCCTTTTGTTTTTGCTTAAATCATACGAATTTTTCGCTTTGAGGAATAAAAGCGTTTTGGAAAGTGTTCTTTTCTTCAATTCTTTACAATTATTGTATTTAATATTTGTTATTTTTATAAAATATTTAAATATTAATTCTGGTAATTTATTAGTTCTACTATTACATTCTATTAAAGCTGTTTCTTTAAAAATACAAAAAATTCAAAATATTTATAAGAGGCAACTCACCATTATTCCTGTGCTAACAGCAATACCACGTCCACAGTACGTATTTGGAACAATATCACCAAAACCAACACTCAAAAATGTTATTGCTATCAGCCACATTGCATTCAAAAGATTTGCATGCTCTTCGTCATGAAATCTTCACAATTATAATTGTTTTTTTTTCGTATTTTTTTGTGTGTTAACGGTTTTCATTTTTGAAGACCAAAAAGATTGTGTGGTTGGTTGGTTGATAGTTTAATATTTTTTTTCAGTTGTTTCGGTTGCATTCATTGATTGATAGATTAATTGGTTGGTTGTTTGATCGTTGATATTTCGCAGTAGTAGAGATACAAAACAGAGATACGCACGGTTGGAGCACAGTTTTTGTTTAAAGTTTTTCGAATTGGTGTTTTTGATGTTGGATTGTAATTATTTTTTATTGTTTTTTTGGAACACATTTGAGAGAAAAAAATGAAATAAAAGAAAAGAAAAATTAAAAAGTAATAATAAATTAAATTATAATGAATGTTATTTTTTAGCTTGGCAAAAAGGATTTTCAAAAATAAACAAAACAAAATTGGAGTAGAGCAGAGAGAAAGAGATATACAGAGAGAGAGGAAACATAAATGCAATCATTATTTAGTCACTACGTTCAAATTTGATATATAAATACTTACATATGTATGTATATTAAATTGTTTGAATTATAATTACTTTAA
The DNA here is from genome assembly GCA_949987645.1 of Tachina grossa. Lineage (NCBI taxonomy): Eukaryota > Metazoa > Arthropoda > Insecta > Diptera > Tachinidae > Tachina > Tachina grossa. The sequence continues at coordinate 40,631,833 of OX465277.1, forward strand.
TCAGAACATAATTAATAAAAAAAACAATTTTACTCAATTTTAAGATCGCTATGGACTATTCTTAAATATGAAAGAACTTGCGGCCTTATTTATAAAAATTATTAAGGCTTTAAAAAGGTTTTTAAAGAAAATTTTGTTTTAAAAACCCTTTATGAACCATAATAAGTTTTATAAATAAGGCTGTTGGTTTTATTAAAGACATAATTTTCAAAGAAGAGAAGAAAATTTAAACAATGCCAGCTAGCTTTTTTTAATCATAATTACTTTGATCAAGACATAATTAATTAAAAAAAAACAAAAAATTTTACTCAAGTTCAAGATCGCTATGGACTATTCTTACATATGAAAAAACTTGGTTTTTGTTAAATACATAGGCGCATAGGCATAGTCATAAGCACAGTACACTTTAAGAGTTTAAAACCAGTATTGCCATACAAAATACTGGTTTAAACTCATAAAGTATACTTTGTTTTGACTATGACTATGCGGCATAATTTTCAAAGAAAACGAGTAAATTTAAACAAGGCCAGCAGGATTTAAATTTTGTATATAATCTATTTAAACAAAAATTGATAACAATACAAAATTTATGAAAAAATAACATTTGATGCTTTTTAAATGAAGTTTTCGATTTACCAAAGCATACAAAACAGCTGCTTGAACAAAACTTATGGGCAACACTGTATTTCATCATAGGTGACTCTCGATAATACCCCTTTTAAATACGGAAAGTTTACTTTGCAAGTCTTGATTCAGCTGGGAGAAAGACAGAAAGAGATAGTATTCCTTCCTTTTTCTTTCACACAGCTGAATTAAGACTTTGCAAAGTAAACTTTCCGTGTCTAAAAGGGGTATAACACCATAGCCTTTACCATAGAAACCAATGAAATTTTAGTTAAGTTATGGCCAGTGCAGCTACCCAGCAAAAAATTTCAAAAAAGGTAATCGAGTTTGGAATTAAGCATTTTTGGCGGAAGCACTTCCCTACTGGATTACCAACTTAATGATTTTAACAAGGCGTGAGACTAAAATAATCAATTCTTGAGAAGTACTTACATTTTTTTATTTGTCAACATTTCACGTAATCTATTTCGTCTAAAAAAATCATTCTCTTCATTTAGCAACTTGCACGTAATTTTTTTAAATTTTAGGTAATGTGATTTGTAAGCGAGTAATGAAAATTGGCAATCAGAAAAGTAAGTCATTATATGGCAAGTAGTTCTAATGGTAATGTGTAATTTTTTGCTGGGCAGATTAGCAGCGGTGCCAACTATTTATAACCCAAACGCGCTACTACCCTTCTCAAAATGCGCTAGAACGCGCTAAGTTACAGCATTGTCAAATATTTACAGCCAAAACGCGCTATTTTCTACGCGCTAAATTCAATTTCAATAAAAGTCAATGTATGTAGTTATTAGTACTCGTATCACAATTAATTTTTCAGATTTTGCAATATTGCTTCCTCGACATTATGTTTTAATAAATAAAATCATTTAATACAGAATCAAAATCACCTTCCAAATAATCGAAATCCGTAGTTTTTACTTTTAATTTATTAGTAAAACTTTTTAACAATGTATAAATTGTCCAATAGTTTTGCGATTCAATTGCATTTTGTACTTCAGCTATAGTAGATGCTTTATTAGTTATGTACATTTTTTGGATCATTTAATGTAGTACATATTTTTAGTTGTGAAATTTCAAAATATTTGCCATTACAGTATTAAAATGCGTTTTTAATTCTGACCACAGTCAAGCGAATTTTGTTTGCGACAGCTGAATTATTAACTAATTTAAAAAATTGTATCTGAGTTTTGGATATTAGAAAATTGTTAAATTTAAAAAAAAAAGTTAGATATTGAACTGAAATGATATTATTGGCTTTATTCAAAACGCGCTAATTTAGCGCTTTTTTATTAAACGCGCGCTAAATTAGGGGATTTGTCCCCAAAATGGGAATTTCGCGTCTCATTTCATGACAATATTTCGTGGGGAAGGATTTGGGAACCTTTCGTTTTGAGCTCAAACGACACTTTTTCTTTTATTTTATCTTAATACAATATTTACGTTGTATGGGGTTTCTTCTAGTTTTACAAATTATTTTAAAATAGTACATATTAGCGCTAGATGAGTTTAATTTGAATGTATCATAATGAAAATAAATCGTGGATGCTGACATTAAATAATTAATACTGGCAACATTCTGTTTTTAAATAGCTTTTAGAGTAGTGTGGGAACCATTCTATTTAATGAAGATGGTAATAGTACAAAAATAAATATGTACCGTCCTTGCAAGCTCTAGCGAATTTTAAGTTTAAAGCATTAAACACATTCACTACAGCAAGCTACCGGCTACAAAATATCACGGATAAAATACATGCTTTTATGAGAATGATTATTTTGACGACAACAAGACGAAAGGCTACAGGTTGTTGTCCGTGCTACATTGTTGGTTGTATTCCATTTTAGATGGTTACAAAACAAAACCAGTGTTCACAATATAGTAAAATAAAAAAAGAAAGTTAAAAATTTTTAATGCTAATTACTAAAGTAATTATGTTTTTATAAAGCGAAAAAATGATAATTAGCGAAAAGTTGCAAAATTTTAAAAAAGCCATCATATTGATTAAGAATCGTTAAAAGTTAAAGAATGCCAAAAATTTGCGAAAATGATGAATATTTGCAAAAAGTTACTATCAGCGAGATGATAATAAAGTCTAATATTGTTCAATAGTCGGCAAACCTCTTAGGAAGCTAAAAAAATTTTCAAAAAGCCGCTTTTATTGCGAACTTTGCAAAAAAGACCGCAACAATTTGCAAAATTTTAAACAAGCCATAATTTTGATTTAAAATCAATAAAGCCCTAGGAATACAAAAAATTCACATTAATCGCGAAAATTTGCAAAAACTTACTAAAAGCGAGATGTTAACAAATTCTAATATCGTTAAAAAAACGGAAAAATAGTTTGCAAAAATTGGCGAGAAATTGCAAAATGGGAAGCACATCCTAAAATTGATTAGAAATCGCCAAAGCCGTTAAAAATAACAGTTTGGTAAAAACGAGAAAAAATCGCAAGGTAGCGAAAAATTACTAAAAATATATTAAAGAAATGACCATACCTGTAAATATTAAAAAATTTATTCGTTTTTATATATTTGAATAAACTCTTTTATTTTTAGAAATGTGAAATATTTGAAAATGGCACCACTGAAATATATATTTATATTTCAATATAAGGTTTTTATGGTGCTGCTGCCGTTTTTAAAATAATAAAGTAGCTGGATACCAAGCAAACTTTGTTGCCAGCGGCACTTGTAGCCGTGAAGCTATGTAGCCTATTGTGGTCTATTTATTCCATGCATATGTTTAAATAACTTAACTGTAATTGAAACAGATTGTGCAAGTAATATGTTCAGCTCAAAAAATTCTCTATACTTTGTTAAAAAATTAATATAGTTCCATCCAATTTGTTAAATTTGCTCAATTCCCAATTCAATGAATTTTTGATGTGTAAACATCTATACACTAGGGGGTAAAAATCTTTTGACTTTGATTCTTTGCTGAGATTTCTTTGCTTTTGCTTTTGCTTTGCATTGTCAAATCGGTGTGAGCTATGTATGAGCGTATTAGTGTTTGAAAAAAGCAATACCAAGCAGAGAAACAAGTCGACCGGCTCGAAGCCGACAGTGCGCCGCCGCCGGTTATTTTTCTGTATATTTCCGTAGAGCAAAGGTGAAAATGGACCGTAAGAGCTACGGACTTGAAATTTGGACACAATGTGTAGACATTTAGCCACTACAACAACAAATACATGAGAGTTAAAAACTAAAGAGTGTTCCAAAACGAGCAACGAAAAATGTTAAAATCCCATGTAATATACATACAATTGTATGTATATATATACACTTGAAATTTTAAAAGTTAGTGTATTTTTATACAGACTACAACAATTAACACTAAATTTAAAAAATTTAAATTAAAGGGTGGTCCATCAGTTAATGCAATGTTGACTTTGTAACTTTAAAAAATTGCTGTATCTTGGAAACCGTAAGACCAAAACTCTTGAAATTTTCAAACACGGTAAAACTAAAAAATCAATAAAATATAAAATCGCCAAATATAAAAAAATCGCCAAAAACAAAAAAAATCGCCAAAACGAAAAAAGCACCAAATTAAAAAAAATCTCTAGTACTACAATAAATCGCGAAAAACCGGAAAAGTCACCAAAATTAAAAAAAATCCTTAAACAAAAAAATCGCCAATATGAAAAAATCGTCAAAATGAAGAAATCGCATAAATAAAAAAAAACCCCAAAAACAGACAAAAAAATCGCTAAAATGAAAAAACCCAAAAAAAAACCCAAAAAAAACAGAAACAAATCGCCAAAATGAAAAAAATTGCGAAAATTAAAGAAACCCAAAAAGAGGGAAAAAACGCCAAAACGAGAAAAAAGCGATAAAACTGAAAAAAATCGCTTAAACTGAAAAAAATTAAAAAAGGAAGAAAGCTAAATCAAAAAAAATTATCAAAACCGAATGTGCGCGAGTCAAAGTCGCACTTTACTGAATTTATTTTAATTGCAATGCGTACACAACAACAAGAATAGCAACAACTAAACGATGAACAACAGGAATTAAAAATTAAAAAGTAAAAGTCAAGGCATTTACAATATATGAGCACTGCAGTACCACTAAAGTTTCAGTAAAAACAATAAAAAATGTTCAACAAGTAAATTTTTACTGATTACTAAAATTTTTTCTACAATTTTTATAAATTGCCTAAATGATTTGTTATATGATGAGGTGCATTGAATTTTCAGTAATCAGTAATGCCCGTATTCATAATGAAATTCTAACAAGTGGCTAAATGTTTTTCATTCAAAAGTTTAAAAATTTTAATGAAAAAACTTTGCCACTTGCTACAATTTTATTATGATTACGGCCCTACGATTTTAGTGGTAATGCAAATCAAATTTAATTAGCAGTAAAAATTTACTGAATTTTTTTAGTAATCAGTAAATTTACTGCTGACTGCAATTTTGAATGCAGTACATATACATATACTGCAGTGTGCCTATTTACTAACCAAATAAGTTCAATAAAACAAACAAAAACCAACAAATTCATATATATTTACAATATTGAAAGTTTTGATACTTTTAATTAATTAATTTAAAAAAAGATACTAAAAGCATAAGTACTTCCAACTTAAATAAAAATTTTCATTACTAGATGTTTACACATCTCCTCTGTGATCAGACTCACATTGCTTTTTTTTTTTTTTTTTTTTTGTTATTAAGTACAAACAAATATTTTATTTAATTAACTTGGGTGCGGACTCAAGTAAATTTTAAATTTTAGATGGTTATCTTATGGAAAAGCTGTGCAAAGAGTTTTGGAGCAATGGATTGAGTTACAGCATTATTTTAGAATAATATCAAACAACAACATTAACAAAATATCTCTGGGGACAAAAATTAGGATTTTTCTTCTGAAATGGGAATTTTTTGGGGACATGACGTTTTAAATTGGGGACAAGAGGCAAAATTTGTCTGGCAGCACTGGTTATGGCACGTCTGATTTAAGCCTACAGAACGAGCTCATGTGCATCTACTAATTGTGCGTTTGTATCAAAAGTTTTTTTTTTCATATCGACCCCTGTACTCGAAGTTATCGTATGTTACATTTTTTTCGAAATCGACTTTTTTATGCAAATTGGTTCTAATTCCATTAATTGATATGTTGACAAAATATTAAAACAATAATAATAATAGTTATGGAGATAACACAATGAACATTTTATCGTTGTGTGTGGCCATTTACATTTCCCAGTTGTCCAAATCGTCCTAGACGACATTGTCTTCGACGATTCATATACGACATGTCGTCTGTAGATTAAGTTTTCTAATCGACAATTTAAAAGAAATCGGCGTTCATGACTATCTGAAAGACAATGTCACACGTTTTCTCTTCAATAAAACTTTGTTGGGGACCATCTGAGCGACAGTGTCATACGTTTTGTCTTCAATAAAGCCTTGTCGAGGACAATCTGAGCGACAATGTCCCTCGTTGTGTCTTCAATAAAGCATTGTTGACGACAATATGAGCGACAATGTCCCTCGTTATGTCTTCAATAAAGCCTTGTTGATGACAATCTGAGCGACAGTGTCACACGTTTTGTCTTCAATAAAGCCTTGTTGAGGACAATCTGAGCGACAATGTCGCTCATCTGGTCTTGTGTGACCTCGCCGCCATTTGTATGAAAATTTCGTCAACGATTTGTATGGAGTTGTCTTTAATATGTCTTCTACGACTTACCATTGTCTTGTACCCGTCGTCAAAGATGTCTTAAAGACGTGGCCAACTGGGTTGTGCAATTCAAAGACACACAGACGCAGTTTGCTGAAAAAGGGGGGAAGATGCAGAGTGTGTAGTACACGACCATCCGTATTGGAAATTTTTTGTCTTTTCGCAATTTATTTTTGTTGCTTCATATGATTTTTCTCATTTCAACGGCTATATATATATAAATATGTACTTGATATGTAAAAATAAAGACATATGGGATGCATGTGTGGAAGTAGCAAACGTCAAGAAGAAGTAAACAAACTACAAAATTTCTGTCTGTTTCAAGGCACATCAATCAGGTACCCGTATTTCTACAACAAATATTACAACAGCAAAAAACACATTTACTTTGGTGGTATAAATTACCATCTTTATTTTCAAATTAGGATAGCATCTTTAGATTGTATGTTTCTTATAGGAAATGTCAAACACCATGGAAAACTGAATATTCCATAGGTGTTTATGGATACCCAAATAAAAGCATACTTTTAGGCTTATACCTACACAATCCAAATTTGACATTTGGCTTGGTATAATGACATTAGTCACCTGGTGTAGTGCTGCCACCTAATAAATGCGCCTTGATCTGTCTATTAATTTCGAATATGAAAAAGCTTCGGGCAAGAACAGAAGAGAATGGAAAATATATAAAAAATATTTTTGTGGTTTAATTTTATACTAGATATACCAAACGGACGACACACTCGTCCGTATTCTAGAATGAAAATGTAAATAATTTAAGATCCAAAGAAAATTTATCTGAACTTCATAAAAAATTCATTAAAACACAGCCACACACAAACTTACATACATATGCAAGCATAATTAAATAATACATGAAATTAAAAAAAACATAAACAAAATCCCTTTAACCAAGTTAATTCAATTTATTCAACTCGCTTCCTTTAAGTATTATGACTTTCACACAACAACAAATAAGAGAAAAAAATTGTTAGATCAAGAGAAATACTACAAACCCACACACACACTCATGTTTTGTTTCTTTTTTACTTGTAAGCTAATAAATGCGTGTGTAATATGTGCGCATGTAGTAGTAGCAAATTTAAACGCTTATAACTCCCAAAATACTGAACCGATTTCAATAAAATATAGATTCTGCACATCTGTACGAAAAATCCTTTAAAACCATATAAATCTTTTTAAAATCGGTGCAGTGGTACCGGCGTAAAAGGGATTACAAAAAACATGTTCGCCTATTAATTATATAGATGAATGAACGTTTGTATGTAGTGGTGGTTAAGACTGTATGTATTAGTTTTTTTTTCAATTTCTGAATACATACTAGACACTCAGCATCCACAAAAGTATTTAAGCCAAATAAAAACTTGTTTTTCAACTCTATATTCCACATATTTTTCTCTTTTTCATAGCTATAATAAATGCTGTTATAGAGATTTAAATTAGATAATTTATTTATATAAATAACATAAAAAAAATAATTTTGGTGGTGTTTGAATACTATCGGGGTATTTATTCTATTTTAATATTTTAACAATGTATAAGGAGATGGCAGTTAAGTTATTAAAACGTATAGACTGCAGCAGACTACATAGCCACACGAATTCAAGTGCCGCCAGCTACAAATTTCACCTGGTAGCTAGCTACTTAATTATTTTCAAAAAGGGCAGCAGCTCCATAAGAACATGACATTGAGGTATAAATATACATATATTTCAGTGGTGCTGCTTTCAAATATTTTTCGTTTATAAAAATAAAATATTGTGTTAAAAAATATAATAACAAATATATTTTTTTATATTTTTTTTTGCTAATTTTACTTTAATATATTTACTAATTTTTCGCTAACTTGTGATTTTTTCGCGTTTTTTAATTTTTTTTTATTTCTTATCAATTTTAGCGCTTTCATCCGTGAATTTTTGCCAACTGTTTTGTCTATTTTTTTTAACAACATTAGAATTTGTTATTATCTCGCTGTTGGTAAATTTTTGTGAATTTCTCCCGTTTTCGCGATGTTCATCTATTATTTTGCATTCCTCAAAGTTATATAAATCACATTATGTAACTTTGCAACTACTTCAATTTGGCAATAAAAAAATAAGTCATTATATGGCAAGTAGTTCAGATGGTAATGTGTAATTTTTTGCTGGCGCATGAACGTTCTTTTTGCTTTTTCGGTTTTGGCGATTTTAATTTCCAATTTTTTAGTTTTATTTATTTTTGAAAATTTTAAGAGTTTCCCTTTTAGGGTTTCCAAGATACAGCAACTTGTCAAAATTACATTAACTGATAGAACGCCCTTTAATTTAAATTTTAGTGTTAATTGTTGCAGTTTGAATAAAAATATACAGTATTTATCGGATATAAGAACATCTCATATAAGAACAAAACGCTTATAAGAAACATTTTCAAAAACACCATGTCCTTTTAGTGATTTTTCTAACAAAAAAAGTTTCATATAAGAAAAACGCTTATAAGAAAAAAACTGATAAAAGAACACCAAAACCAAAAAATTTATAGAAAAATAATTTATATAAGAAACTTCCAACGGCAACACAGAATTTATGAGATTGCATGGACAACTATGTTTTCTGACAGTTACAACAAGAACAAAGTTTTTTTTATTTTTATTTTTAGATGAGCGAGCTGGTAATAGTGATGCACGAATATTCGCATTCGAATTGCCGAATATTCGGCCATTTTGAATGCGAATACGAAGTATAGCATTGCACAGATGCATCTGTTTGCACCAGTTTTGTGTGTTTTTTGGTTCTTGTATGAAAAAATATGTTATTTAGCGTTTCTTTTACTAGTTGTAAATGTTGATTTTTAAAGCAGTTATTTTATGGTTGTGCAATGCCCAAGTGAGAAAAACACCTTTGTATGTATTTGTTTTTCTATAACAAATAAGATACATAAAACTGGTTTCAACTTAAGTACCACATGGTGTGTTGAAAAAAAAAATCCATGGTTGATGAATGAGTGAATGAAAGTAAAATTTCACATACACATGTAAGTAAATGATACATGAACATGAAACACATGCATGTGTAATTACTCTCAGAGCAAAATTGTCTCTCTCTCTCTCTGTGTACTTGGCTGCGCCACAAAATAACATAACGAACGTCTGCACATACATCTGTCCATCATGTATTTGTTTTAACAATGGTTTTTTTCATATGTTTGTATTACAATAGGTGTGTTCCACAAGATTTCGTACAAGTTCGGACTAATGAGAGAAAAAAGAAAATTACTCTCTGAATATGCAAAAGTTATCCAAAATTGCTGGAACGCAAAAAACCATAATTGCCCATCTTAAAATACTAGTGCTGCTTACTTTTTAAATTAAATTTATTTTAAGTGATTTTAGTCGCTTAAAACGCATAACAATATAAAAACAAAAGTTTTGCATCATTGGCAATAGCTTTATAAATCAAATGAAAATGAGTTCTAAAAAGTAAATTATTTAAAAACAGTTTTTATATTAAATAAATAGGGAAGTGTGTACAAATGTACTTACTACAACTTCAACTTTGTTCAAAAAACCTCCCATTTTGATTTTTAATAAATTTGTATGCAAATACTTTTTTTCCTATATTTGCAAACTTTCTGGTTAATTTTTCAGTTCGATATGTAAACAAAAAACAGCTGATTATTTAATTCTTGTCCGAACTTACCCAGAAGAAAAAGTTCGTACTAGTTTGTACAGGAAATGAAAAAATTACTCTCTCATTTGCTCTGAAAACTGCACGAAATTTGCTATCTGGAACGCTTTTGGATAACTTTGTACAAGTTCGGACTAATATGTATTTTTGGGCAAAAACAGATCAAACAGTTGCTCAGCAGCAATACAATAAGCAATTGTTATTTGTTTTCAATTGTATTTTAATTTGGAAAAGCACGCACACACAATAACTCTTATACTAGTTCTGTCGCTCACACTACAATTATATGGTACATACCAGGGAAGGCATTGAGAATTTAAAAATTGTACCAACAACTTTCAAAAATTGTACTTTTTTGACCTTAATGTACTAAAAGATTTTTTTTAGTTCAAATTACAAATTTTTATTTTTTTTTATTGAAATAATTAAATTTGTTCTGACTACCGAATCGTTTTCCCAAATTTGCTTGTAAGTTGGGATGTTAAAGCATATGGTTACACCTGTTTAAGTTGAAATTTAAAATATGCAAGTTAATAGCATATGCACAGCATCCGAATTTAGAAAAAAAAATGATTTGGAAAAGGACCAGTTAAATTTGTTTGATTTTCTCGCTGCGTTTTGCTTTCACACGAATGTTTTCAAGTAAGAATAATATGAGTTGCATGGTTCGAAAGTGAAACTGGGGAGATTCCTTACATGTACTTAATTAGTCATTGGTGTACTATTGTACTTTCCGAGTTTGAATAGTACCAAAAAAGGTACAATTGTACCAACTTTGCCATCGCTGGTACATACCATGGTATATTTGTTTTGGCTATACAAACGAGTATACAAATGCAACCCTATAATACGAAGCATTCGTATTCGCCAAATTCAGGCGAATACGAATATTTTTTCAAAAAACTTCAATAAATAAATGCATAAATCCTAACCTAAATTTAAACAAATGGATAAAAATATTAGTTTGTACGAATCCATTAAATTTTTTATAGAAATTTGTGCTCTGTATCATTTTAAAATATTATTTACTGACGCCAACAGGAGTATGAAGTTCTTTTTCATAACAATCTTTTAATATTTCATATTACAGGCGTAAATAGAGCCCTAATTTAATGTCTATAAATTTCACATGAAATATTCGTATTCGTATTCGCGAATATCGTTTCAAATATTTGTATTCGCATTCATATTCGTGAATATCAAAAATTGACATTCGTTACATCACTAGCTGGTATGTACTCATGAGAAGCTTTGTTGTTGTTTTTATTTGCTAAAGGGGTTAATAAATTAAAAATAACTACCAATCATGATTTGTTTTATTTTTCTATTTACATATATATATGTACATACAACTACGTATATGTATATATAAAAAAAGCTCGTATATTCATACAAGAAGCAAATGTCTTATGGCCATAGCTACTTATATAAGAAATAAGTTTCTTATATAAAATAATTGCTTATAAGAAAGAAACGCTTTTAAGAAACTTTTTTCGTCGATTTTTTAAGTTTCTCATATCCGATAAATACTGTACTAATTTTGCAAATTTCAATTGTCTATATGTACATAATTGTATGTATATTACATGGGATTCCAACATTTTTCGTTGGTCGTTTTGGAATACCCTTTACTTTTTAACTTTCAAGTATTTGTTGTTGTAGTGTACGGCCAGACGGACAGCTTAGCGAAAACAATAGGGTTCCTTTTCACCTTTGTTGCATGGAACCCTAAAAATAATTAACAATTCATTACCAACTAATTTTAATTAAATTGATTGAATTTTGAATTGATATTGCATTGATATTAATTTTTTATGTAAAAGACAGCAAGCATTACTCCAAACACCATGTTTTCTTTGATCAGACGCGCATCCACGACAAGGCTTTTCAATCTTTGTACTGAATATTTTCATTTTGATAAGAGAAATTTCCATTTTTCATTCCCCCTTGATCTGCTCTTGAATGCTCTTGAATTTGATTGATTGCAACTCATTTTTGATTCCATTCATTTGAATTGCAATTCATTATTCGAATTGATTTGAATTCAATTCAAACAAATTACAAATTAGTTGCAATTCACTTTAACAAATTCATTTGAATTGAAAACGAATCTCAACTCATTCTACAAATTCATTTGAATTAGAAGCGAAATGAAATTCATTATTGCCTAGATCATTTGAATTGATTCAAATTCCATTCAATTCTTTTTGTATTATGAAAAAAATTAATTCAAAACTTAGCTAATTCATAACGAATTAAAATCAAATTGCTTTGTTTCTTTTCAAGCAAATTTAAAATGCTTTCAGCACTTTTATGCTATAAATTAAAATAAAATATATAAATGTCCACATCTACTCAAAATTACCTTTTTTGGTGGACGATAAGATATTTAAAATTGTACGACAAAAAATGTGTGCCATATTTATATGTAAGATTTTTGTTATATATCGAGAGCCTATATTTAAAATACGTCAACTCAAAAAAGCTAACTTTTCAGTAGAGCGAAAAAACTAGTTAATTCGCTCATTATTGTAAAAATAAATGATGCGCCTTCCATAATATGGTTTAAATATGCTTACTAATTTATAGGTTTAAAAAAAATATTTTATTTTGCAATGGTTTGCATTTTTTTTATGATATTTCATATTTTAGTCGATCAAAAAACTAATATTTTTTTAGAGTTAGCATATTTTGTGGGGAACAAATATGACTTTTTTAATATATTTATTTTTTAATAAATTTATGTACTCAATACTAGATATAAGAATTAAGAGGCTACAAGAAAAAACTTAAAATACCATAAAAAAAATAACTTAAGTCTGACTGAAAGCCTCTTCCATCTCAAGGTGGCGAGCTTTAGCACTCTCTAACTCACTCTCTAGTGTAACAGGGTCACTCCAAATTATCAATTTCGAAAGCTTATGTCATTGACTATAATCGGTCCATACGTAATGTTTCTATTCGATTAACAGTTTAAAAGTTATAAGTACATTACCAATTTTTTTATCGGAACCCCTCTGTACTGATATATTAAAAGTGACCATATCACAAAAACTATCCATAGGAAATCAAAGTCCTTACCCGATTCGTGCTCAGCATGTCAAATGCATTATGATATGAAATGATGTAGATTTATAAAAAATTACTAATTTTTTAAAAATATTGCAAATTTACATGGGAGTTAGCATTTATTTTCACAAAAAAAAATATACTTTGAGATAGCAGAAAAAGAAAAAAAAGAAAACCGGGAGAAATCATTTTTTTGATTCAAATTTATACTACAGATGAATAAGAAAAAAAGCACCTTTTAAGAAAAAGTATATCTTAAGAAAAAATACCTTTAAACAAAAAATTATTTCCAAGAAAAAGTGTCTTTTAGGAAAAAGTACCTTTTATAGTAAAATGTTCCTTTTGAGAAAAAGTACTTTTTAAGAAAAATTAGCTCTTAAGAAAAAGCGCGATTTAAAAAAAAGTATCTTTTAAGAAAAAGCACTTTTGAGGAAAGTCTTTTTTTTATTTTTTCAAAAAGCAAGTGAGTGATTTTGACATAATGTTCGCTTTGTTGACGAGTCATTCGAGTTAGTGGTATGAAAATCTGTATGAAAACACTTACGTTTTCTGGCGACTTGCCGTTCGAGTCAATGTTCGTAGAGAAGTAAGATAGAGAAGTGGAAATCAGTTTTCTTTTGCTTAGAATGCGATAGAAGACCTTCTTTCGAAATATTGGAAGAGGCAGTTAATTAAAGTATATGATGTATATCTTACTTTCTTACATTTGTGATTTTTTGCTCCAAGTGGAGCATAAGGCTGGGATCACACGATTGGCACAATGTACCAATTTTCGTTGGCTCACTGAAATAAATTCAAAAGTAATCAGGTAAATTTGCATTATTTCTCAACTATTTGAAATATAATTACATAACTGCATTACACTGCATTAGTAATAAAGCCATATAAACTTATTCAAAAATTAATTAAGAAATAATTTTCTTTTGGCTTATTACTTATGACTTTATTGCGGTGAGCCGACGAAAATTGGTACATTGTGCCAATCGTGTGGTCCAGACTTAAGACGATAATTGAGTTCTTACAATTCAAATTTATTTTTTTGTTTACCCAGATAAAAAAAAAATTTGTATGGAGCATGTATGATATCCCATATATGGTTCGGATCCGAAAAAAGAGGGTATATGGATATGTATGATTATATATATTCATACATTTTCATACATGTCTGTGTAAATATTCCCTATGAAAAGTTCATATTCGTACTTTCTTGAATCAAAAAGCGCACTGCTGTGCAATAAATAAAATTTCTATCAGCCGTAAAGCAACTCTGTGTTGAGGAACATCTCGCACGTCATCGTAATTATTTTTTAAGTGCGGTCAGGCTTGTGTATGTTGTTTGGCCTTCGAGAGTTTTTCGTCTCGCTCGCACTGGTTGACTGATCTGCCACGGATAACCGTATAATCTTGCGGTTTTTTGTGGAATTTCTTTAACAACCACGTTGCTACTTCCTATGTGAAGGCATAGGTCGTGTACAGTCAGTCACAAAACCTTTTAAAATACTGTTAATACCATCTTGGGCATATGGTGTAGTTACCCGCCCAGATTTGTGCAACACCATATTATGCAAATTTACTTTATATAATATGTATAATAAATAAATAAATAAAATTTCTAAAATTAATTTTTTTTAGATTTTGAACAGGGAGGTTGTATGTAATGAAACATTTGTTTGGCCAATAATGAAAAACGAACTAAAAGTCATCATTTTAAGTCAAAATGTGAATCGATTATTTAAAAAACACAAAACAGACATTCGTACACAACATATAATTTAAGAAATCAGATTAAAAACTATTGCAATTATAAAAGACACTAGACACTAACACTAGTTTTCAATATTATTTTTGGTAGTTATATGAATTTTATTTCTTAAATATATCTGATAATTTCTTTTTTTTATAAAATTAATGGCTGCATTATCTTTTTGATTATTTGAGTTATTAAATAGGCCCACAATATATTAAATCCACAAGAATGATATTTTTATGTTACACGAGTTTTTATATTTTAAACCTTGAGGCTCTACGCATATAAACTTTGCATACGCGTATGTATTCTCTAACAGACTTCCAATTCACCAGTGATAAAAAAAAGAGGAAAAAAGATCGAATTAATAAAATTCAAGCTTTTTTGATTGCAAAAACGATGTTATGTGAGATATCATGTATGCATACATTCTTATATGGCTCCATATATTAAATCTTATTTCTATACATGGATCCACATATGAAGAGCTTCCTAATTAAATTTCATGTATTTTAATACGTTTCATATATTAGTTCATATATAATAGTTTTTCCATGTATAATCCCATACATGTCTATACATGAACTCATCATACATACTCATATATATATTTATGTATATACATTCATATATTAAAAATATGTGGACCATACATATTTTTTTAGCTGGACATATAAACTTTGCATACTGTATGTATTTTCTCATACATTTAAAATTCACCAGTGCTAAAAAAGAGTTAATAAAATGCAAGCTTTTATATACTGGTCCATATAATACATCCTATTTCTATATATGTACCCTTCATATGAAGAGCTGCATAATTATATTTCCATATATGAGCTCATATATATTATAATACATTTTAAATATTCGTCCATATATCAATTCATATGTAATACTCTTTCCAAAATATAATCCTATACATTTCCATGCATGAATTCATGTATCTATATTCATATATATTTATATACATCATATATTAAAAATATATGGACCATACATAATTTTTTTAGCTGGGAAGTTAAAAAAAGATACCTTAAATTTAAATATATGTAGTTGCGTTACTCCAACAGAAAAATATAAACAATAAATAGATCAATATAATATATCATATTGATCTATTGATCTATTTATTGTTTATATTTTTCTGTTGGAGTAACGTAACTACATATGTACCATGTACATATTATGTACATAGTAGTGATGAAACAAATGTCAATTTTTGATATTCGAGAATACGAATACGAATATCTGAAACGATATTCGCGAATACGAATACGAATATTTAATGTGAAATTTATTGGCATTAAATTAGGGTTATATATACGCCTGCAATGTAAAATATTAAAAAATTGTTATGAGAAAGAACTTCATACTCCTGTTGGCGTACTTTAAAGTTAATAAAAATTTCCCGACATTTTAATCATGGTCAGTAAATAATATTTAAACATGATACAAGGCACAAATTTCTATAAAAAATTCAATGGATTCGTACAAACTAATATTTTTATCCATTTATTTGAATTTCTTTTAGGATTTATGCATTTATTTATTGAATTTTTTTTGGAAAAATATTCGTATTCGTATTCGCTTGAATTTGACGCGAATACGAATATTAATATATTTTCCAAATATGAATATGTATTTAGTTACAATATTTCGTAAAATTGCAGTTTATGTATTAGTTTTCTTTTCTTCTTTTAAAATATTTATAAATTATATTTATTATATAGTAGTGTATAAATAATGATTGTATTTGCTTGCAACCTTTATTATTATTATTTTTTAGGATTGAAAGAAAAAAGTTTTTGAAAAAAGTTGTAAGAGTTTAAATAAAATATACCTAGTGAACCTTTAGTATTATAATAGGAAAGTAAAACGAACAATTATAAAGAGATATTATAATTGATATAAAATAAAATTATAAACCAGACAAAATAAAATAGAATATATTGGGACATTAAAGGATTTGCAAAAAATGGGAATTTCGTTGTACAAAACACACACATTTATACACACACACGCATACTGAAACACAATAAAATCATTTTAATAATAACTACAAAACAAAAACAAGAAAATTAAGACTTATTTATATTAAATAAAAATTAAATAGAATCTAAATTAAAATAATTTCTTTGTAAAGTACAAAAAATAAACAGTTTTCATGTTACAAATGCTAATATGGATTGAACCAAACATTTTTCTAAATACAAAAAGAATATTTGTTTTTAAAAATTAAATAGAATTTAAATTAAAATAATTTCTTTGTAAAGTACAAAAAATAAACAGTTTTCATGTTACAAATACTAATATGGATTGAACCAAACATTTTTGTAAATACAAAAAGAATATTTGTTTTTAAAATCTTCTTTCCCTTTTTGCTTCTATGTATATATACATACATATATATATATATTGTACACCTTTCAACTCTTAAATTTAATAGTAAAAACGGAAAGCCCAACCGTTTGGGACTCTGTTTTACATATCTTACCACAAAAACCATTTCTGTACTAGGATTATACAATTATATTTCATACAAAGTGGTAGTTGGTGATCGGTGAAGATGGTATTGGTGGTGCTGTTGCTGACTGTTTTCTAATTAAAGTTATTTACGTAACTGCAGAAAATAGTAGTTTTAATTAAAATTTAATTATCCGAAAAGTTATTACAAATCAGATCACACAT
Source organism: Tachina grossa (assembly GCA_949987645.1). Classification (NCBI taxonomy): domain Eukaryota; kingdom Metazoa; phylum Arthropoda; class Insecta; order Diptera; family Tachinidae; genus Tachina; species Tachina grossa. The sequence continues at coordinate 40,649,332 of OX465277.1, forward strand.
TGTTGACGGAAAAAATAGAGAGCAAAAAATATATATACATGAATGTCATAAGAAAATGTTGATTTATTTGTCGTTAGTTATTTTTATTTTATGTACTTATGTATATATTCTCATTCACCCAAGTTAGTTTAGTTTTAATGTCGCACCAGTCAGTCGTTAAGTTAAAACATTGAGGGCGACTTTTTGAGTAGAAGATTAGACATTAAATTAACCCTAATCTTCATTTGTGATTTTTGGGTAGTCGATTATATGGTTTTACTTACTAGTTTAAGCGGGCAATCGTGGTGGTTTAATCATGCATTAATATTGACAACATACACTTGTGAAACATATAACTTTTTGTAAAAATTACATGATAAAATAATTTAAAAACACATAAATAAATATATACATTTTATATTATTTATCTATTTCCTTTAACACGAGTAATATTCTACTTGTAAATAATAAAACATGGCAGTTTCTTCTTCTTCCCACAAAAAATCAAAGTGTGTTGATAACATGTATGACTTTTACACAGAAAATGTTGCCACTATTTTGTTCCTCAGTATGGTAATACTACACATAATAATAAGTTTCAACTAGCACTCAAAAATATCAAACTGAATTAATTTGGGATTAAGTTAATTTTCGGATTAGCTAATTGGATAAATAAACTAATCTTAATCTCGAACCCAAAAAGTCGCCCTGAATCAAATAAACATGTTTAAAATGATTATCATTTATTTATTTGCTGCTGTTTGGTGGTTTTGATGTTGTTTTTATTTGCTACTTTTCATAGGATTTTGTTGTTTCCGGCTGTGTCCGGTGATATACGTATGATTTTAATGACCATCATCATTATCATATAAAATTGTGTTACTTAAGCTGGTGTCACACGATTGGTACAATGTACCAATTTTCTTCGACTCACTGAAATAAATTCATAAGTAACAAAGTAAATTTGCCTTATTTCTCAACTAATTGAAATATAATTACATAACTGCATCACACTGCATTATTAATAAAGCCATATAAAATTATTCATGAATTAATTAAGTAATAATGTCATTTTGGCTTATTACTTATGACTCTATCGTAGTGAGCCGACGAAAATTGGTACACTGTACCAATCGTGTGAACCCAGCTTTAAGGTGTCTTTAAATGGTAATACAAAGTATTACGACGTTGTAGAATCAATATACTATGATATTCTCTCTGTGTTAAACAAAAAGAGAACACGAGTCTGTTGTAGGTACTTTTCATATTTAGACTGATACTATAAGTAAAAAGTAAACAAATATATTAAACTGTTGAGGTAAAACTGAAAATTGGATAATTGCAAAAAAAAGCAATGTGAGTCCGATCACAGGGGAGATGTGTAAACATCTAGTAATGAAAAATGTTCTTAAGTTGGAAGTACTATGCTTTTAGTAATATTTTTTAATTAATCAATTAACGTTCCTTTTCACAATGTATGATTAAGAGTTAACGTGAACTTTAACTGACAGTTCTTCATACAAAAGTTGCCGTTAAAGTCCCTGTTAGGTTTTAATTGTACATTGTGAAAAGGACCGTAAGGGCCATTATTACAACTTAAAGATAGTTAAAAGTAGGATTTTATCGGACCTATAAAAAGTTTTCCATTATTGCAAATTGGATTTTACTTACCAGGTAGGTTAAACTTCCTTGTTATTTATTGCTCACTTAAGGATAAAATAAAATTTTGCAAATGATAAAGTTTTTATACGTCCAATAAAATCATACTTATAACTATATTTAAGTTGTAATAATGGCCCTAAAAGTATCAAAACTTTCAATATTGTAAATACATAGGTATTTGCTGGTTTTTGTTTGTTTTATTTAGCTTATTTGGTTAGTAAATGGGCACACTGCTGTTTAATGAAATGTAATGCATGTAGTTATTTTACAGCAATGGTTTTCGAACTATACAGCGCTAGCACAATTATATGTTAGTGAAAATTATTAACTGCTATTGCTCACAAGATGGTGTTTATATGAAGCTGTTAAGTTTCTCTGTACTTCTTGTTGTCCGTATGAATGACAATCTCAAAGACGATGAAGACTTTTATAGCCTTTTCACACTTATCAACATCTAACATCTACCATCAGTTTGCGATGATGTTGAAAATTTGCCATAAGAAATGTACCGGGCTAAAAAACAACATCTTTCAACATCTTTGTAAAATTTTCCTAACTCATTTTGTTTCACTCAACATCTTTTGATTATATTAGTGCCATCACTGATAAATGACAAAAAATTGTAGTGGCATCAATGACATTTTTGACATTTAATGACATAAAAAAATATTCACAAAGTTATTAAAAATGAGCGAAACATCTAAGTATTTTTATTTTTAAATATTTGTACATAATTATTACTTGTATATACAAACATTTTGTTGTGTGTACATTCTTACATATGTATCTATTTTTTTGCAGTAAAAAAGTAAGCCAGTCTCCGAATTTGTTGGACGGAAGAAATAGAAGCTATGTTGCTGGATAAGATTGTACAAAACTATGTCTTCATCTTCTTCCTCCAGTAAGCTTTTTATGGATTCTACACACTGCATTAATAGTAGAGATTGCTCTTGCAAATTAACAACTAGTCCTATTATTAATTTCTCTTCATTATCCATTTTTTTTAATTTTTAATTATTTTTTACACAAAACGTGGCCTTATTTATTTTGACAGCTATATATGATGGTTGATGTTAGATGTTGTAATGTGAACGTATGTTTCACATTTTCAACATCTTCCACACATTCCACGAAAATGAGGGCAAGTGTGAAAACCCAATTAGTTGGACAAGTTTAGGTTTTTGTTTTCCTTATTTTGCTTTGTTTTAGTAAATTTCTTATTAAAAGTGCAAAAAATCTTTTTAAAAGTTATTAAAATTAAATGTTTTTTTTTATTCATTTTATTTATTTGTTTTTATTTGCCTATGATAACTTAATGTACGACAATTAGTAATAAATTCAGCAAAGTGCGACTTTGACCCGCGCACGAAGGGTTCCGTGCGGACACTTTAACCTATATAACAAATAGTTTTGGCTTTCTTTTCGTTTGTTGCGTTTTTTCGGTTTTTGGCGCTTTTTTTTTATTATTTTTACTGAAATTTTAGTGGTACTGCAGTGTTCATCTATGGTAAATACCTTTACTTTTACTTTTTAATTCCTGTTGTTCATCGTTTAATTGTTGCTGTTCTTGTTGTTGTGTACGCATTGCAATTAAAATAAATTCAGTGAAGTGCGAATTTGACTCGCGCACGAAGGGTTCCGTACATTCGGTTTTGAGCATTTTTTTATGTGGCTTTTCTCCTTTTTAAGTTTATCTTTTTTATCTTTTTGGCGGTTTTTTTTTTCTCTTTTTGGGTTCTTTAAATTTTCGAAATTTTTTTCATTTTGGCGGTTTTTTCCATTTTGGCGGCTTTTTTCTCTTTTTGGGTTTTTTTCATTTTGGCGTTTTTTTTGTTTTTGGGATTTTTTTTTTATTTAGGCGATTTTTTCATTTTGGCGATTATTTTTCTGTTTTTGGATTTTTTTTTCACTGGCGATTTTTTTCATTTTGACGATTTTTCCGGTTTTTCGCGAATTATTTCAGTCCTAGAATTTTTTTTAACTTGGTGCTTTTTTCGGTTTTGGCGATTCTTTTCGGCGATTTTTTTTTAGATTTAACGGTAAGTTTTTGAAAATTTTAAGAGTTTTGCTCTTACGGTTTCCAAGATACAGCAGGTTGTCAAAGTTACAAAATTGCATTAACTGATGGAACACCCTTTAATTTAAATTTTTTAAATTTACTGTTAATTGTTGTAGTCTGTATACAAATACACTAACTTTACAAAATTCAAGTGTATGTACATTACATGGGATTTTAACATTTTTCGTTGCTCGTTTTGGAACACCCTTTAATTTTTAACTCTCATATATTTGCTGTTGTGGCGGCCAAATATCTACACACTGTGTCCCAATTTCAGGTCGGTAGCTCTTACGGTTGTCGAGGAAATACCCTGTAACAGAGGAACGGACAGTGTAGCGAAAACACTAGGGTTCATTTTCACCTTTGGTTTTACGGAACCCTAATAAAGCAATTATTATTTTCACCTTTGGTGTACGGAACCCTAATAAAGCAAGAAACCTAAGGACCCTAACAAACAAAAACCACCAAATTCCTATGTGTTTACAATATTTTAAATAAGTTTGTATGCTTCTTTCAAACACTAATACACTCATACATAGCTCACACCGATTTGACAACGCATCTCAGCAAAGAAATCTGTGAAAAAGATTTTTACCATCTAGCGTATAGATGTTTACACATCAAAATGCGTACTAAATATTGGAGAAAACATTTTATTATTTCAATGTAATTTTACTACAAAATATATTTTTTATAGGTTTGTTTGGGTTTGTTTGCAGTTCTATAATGATTACAAAAACAACATCAAAATTTCCTTAGTTGATTTTGTAAAAATGTTAACCTCTTCCATGATACAATTATACAGGTAACCGCGAAGAGCCAGCTGTTTTGCTTGTTTCGTGATTTGATCTGCCAAATGATGTTTATGTTTTACCAACACACGCGCACAGTGCCTATTAAAACTGTACTAATACAAACATGCTTTGCAAAGCCAAGAGAAAACGCAAATACATGTAAATTGTTTTCTCTTGGTTGTCTCTCTTGTCAATCACAAAACAGCAATAAAAATCACTGTTGTTTTATTTGTTGTAGATTCTCGTCTATCTGTATTATTGTATCATGACCTCTTCAATAAATACCATCAGTGCTGATAACGTTTACTTTGAAATACACCTCTGGTGTGATGAGAATACTTAAGTTTCTAAAATGGTTTAGAAAATAGACATTTACCGACCGCTTGTCAAATTTTCTATCCGTATTCTCTCCTACTCGATACATTTTGCTTTTACATGATAAGATTTTGTATGTTCTAAATCATATTTTGAAATGTCCTAATACATTGTATTACCATTTAAAGACAGCTTTACATATACACATTATGCTTGTATTGTACTAGTTTTCTTGCTCACTTTACCCTCCGCGAATAGTTTTATTTTGTGCGTCACACCAACAACTCAAACAAGTTTTGTTTAACCTGGTCTTATTGAATGATTGGTTGGTGTTCCTTCCCTGCCAGAGAATGTTTGGTTGACTAAAAAAATTATCAACTTATAGTTAACTTTTTTTGCAGTCATCCCTAAACAAAAGCGGCAATTGCTTTTTAGCTGTCGAAAGTTCTCATGCCCATACATTTTGTATGGAGCATACCGAAATAACGCGGCGATAACGCAGCGTCAACGCTTTGCTATTGGAAAATCCGACTTTGACAACGCGTTTCACAATGAAGTTAGTTGCAAAAGAAACCAATTGTAAACAATTGCCCTCTGTTTTCATTCATCAGCGTTACCATATGTGAAGATTCATCTTATTTTCGAAGTTTTTCAGGATGTTAAAGAGACTATTAAAGATTTCTTTGTTTAAAATAAAACTTTTAAAAATATGATATTTGGTACTTTTAGTTTATTATTTAATGTCCTTTTGACTAAAGTATTGACATATTTTCTTCTTTCCTTCACCAAAAGTATGAATTATGTGCATACATATATTTATCTTATACATGTTCTATTCAGTAAATATTTTGTGTTATTTACCTTAACGTTTGTTCCCTACATGAAATGAATGATGAAACTAACTCAAACAGTTTATTTTTCATTAAAAAATTTACAGCAATTTTACTTTGAATTCAATAGTGACAGTCAATTGACTACTCATTTGATCGGAAGTGATGATGGATTTATTTATTAATTATAGGAGCTCCACTCTAGGATATATGTTAGAGTGGGACATCTAATACATATATGTATGTACATATGAAAAAACTTCTAAAACTCGAGTATTATTAAAAAAAATACAATTCTGTAAAAACTTAAATTTATAGGTGCTAAAAAAGATAAGTAAAAACAATGGTGAATAAAAGAAATTTACAAAATTCAATTTAATATATGTATATTTCTTTTACATTTTTTTAGATATTTGTAAAAAGCAAGGTGCGTTAGTGGGGAAAAGGTGTGAAGAGGGCTAGATACCGCTTAGGTTATTCTGTTTTTGCTTATTTCTATCTTTAATTTTAACGGTCTAATTCATAAAAAATATTTTAGGTTTATTACAGGTTTATTTGACAAATTTTCCATAGAAATATGTCAAATAAGCATTTAATAAACCTGAAATATTTTTTATGAATAAGGCAGTAAATATTTTGTTTACTTGTATATTTTGAATTCAGTTAAAAAAAAATAAAACTACAAATTATATTTATGGTCAGTATATTAATCATGTATTATTGCTCAATTGTGGGGAATATATTAGTCAATTATGATTAGTCAAACTTGATTAATATTTATGCTATCATTGATTAGTAAAAAGCACTGGAGTGAGAAGTTCGACTTTATTTTATATTCATTAGTTATAGAGAGATGCAACATCACACGTATACACAAAAGTTTTCATCAGATGTTTCATTTTGCTCTTAATAATGTGATAGAAAGTTTGTTCTACGCAATGATGGATATATCCTGCATGACTTCCGGTCAAATGACCGGTCAATTGACTGACACTATTCTTGTAGGGTTAGTTCATTTGAAACAAAAATTTTTCCCGAATTTGAATTCAGTAAAATCAATGCATATTAATATATTTTGAATAAAATCACTAAGAAAGATTTTTAATAATAAAAAAAAGCTTTTTTTGTTCGACTTGAAAGTTTTTGAAAAAAAAATATGTCAACGCTGCTTAGCTGGGTAGTAGCGCGTTGAAGTAATGCAGAGTGAGACAATTGACTACTGCCTAGGATATCGCAATGTTAAAATAGTTAGTTGTTTCCATTTGAAAGTAATTCATTTGTTAGTCAGAACTAGTTGCTTAACAGTTTGCTCAAGTTTAGTTTAAAGTTAACTTATACCCCTTTTTAAACACGAAAAGTTTACTTTGCAGCGTCTTAATTCAGCTGGGAGAAAGACAGAAAGAGATAGTATTCCTCCCTCTGTCTTTCACACAGCTGAATTAAGACTTAGGAAAGCAAACTGTGCGTGTCTAAAAGTGGTATTAGTTTCCGACAGGGTTCTTTAGGTGTGTGCGTACATGTGTGAATATACTTTGCGTGTTATATTTATGAAAGTGGAAGAGAAGAGTAAGTAAGAGCATTAGTTTTTTTTATAGTGTATTTGTACTGTACTTGTGTTGTGTTTTGAAATAAATACTTACCACCATACCGCATGTTAAGGTAACACCACGTCCGCAATATGTATTTGGCACTATGTCACCATAGCCAACACATAAAAATGTTATGGCTGTTAGCCACATGGCGTTTAACAAATTCGCATGCTCCTCATCATGAAACCTGTTTCATTTTTTGTTAAACAATTAGTTGGTAGATTTTGGATTTAATGCACAGAGTGAGAAAAATAACGTTTGATTTTTTTGTTTTACCAACACGCACACACGCACCAGGTTTTTCGTTTTAAGAATTTTTTGGACGATTTTTAGCAAGAGATTTTTGTTTGTTTGTTAGATGCATAATATTTGTAAATGGTTGATTGATTGGTTTCGGATTTGTTTCAGATTGTTGTAATAATAGTCGATTTTTAGTAAATTTTTTTTGCGAGTTGCAGTAGAGGTAGTAGAAGTTGGTGGGAGTAGTAGTAGAAATGGTTTTGGAAAAAATCGAAAAAACAAAAATAAATACAAATAAATAATATTAACATGATATTTGTTGTTGTAAATACTTTTTTATAATTAATAATCAATTACTTTAAATATATACATATTTACGAATTTTTTTTTTATTTTTTTATTAGTTCTACACTCTATTAATTTGTAAAGAAATGAAAAGATAAAACTAACAAGTAATTAAATTAATTAATTTTACTAATAAAATATGAGGTGAATAAAACAGAAACTTATAAGAAAACAAAAATTTACATAATTATATTGAACGAAATTAAATCTTCAATCAACTTTATTAATTATATGATAATTTAAAACCATAAATTAATAACCTTTGATTTCTTAAAATGTTTGGCTACTCTTCAGAGTTATTCTACTCCATACAGCTCCTATTTGAATGATGTGACTATTTTTCTAAAATGCGAGAACTGTATTGATTCTAAGGCCGGTTTTACAGCTTTGTGTCATGTCCCAAAGAAAGCGTAACCACTAATTAGTAATTAAAAAATGTTCGATTCAGACATGTATTTATTGATTTAAACAGTTTCCAATCATGTTGGATTCTAAAAAATTGGCTATTAGTGTCCTGCACAAGACTATTTATAAGACCTTTCAAGACATGAGAGATTTTTTCCAATGCTTTACTACAGCGAAATATTCTAAAAGAATCGCTAAGCAACACTGTTGGCAAGTCATTTTTTTCGGTTGTTTGTCTTGCCAACAGTGTTGTTTAGCGATTCTTCGCTGAAAAAATCTCTCATGTCTTGAAAGGTCTTATAAATAGTCTTGTGCAGGACACTACTGTCTATTAGGCCGGGTTTCCATATGTGTGTCATGTGCCACACAAGCGTAAAAAAAGCGTAACCACTAATTACTAATGAATAACAGTTTTATTCAGACACGTACATATTTATTAAGTTAAACAGTTTCATACAGTTTTTCATTAGTAATTAGTTGGTTACGCTTTTTTGGACAAATGACACACAAGAAATGCCAGATGTAAACTCAGCCTTAGTTATGTATGAAACTGTTTAACTTAATAAATATGTGTCTAAGTCAAACAGTTTTTCATTAGTACTTAGTGGTTACATTTTTTTTGGCACATAGCACACATGAAATGCCAGAAGTAAACTCAGCCTAAGATACTTACTTAAAAATAAAGACTTCACTAAGATAACACATTGATTATGTATATGATAAAGTGCAATACTAATATTTAAATGATGGCATTAACTACTAAGGACTGTAATCACATGAAAGAATTAAAAAAAATTTATACACACATGGAGACACGGCTAATTTTTAAGCAACTTTAGTTCTTAAATCTAGATCAAAAGTTTTTGAAAATAAAAAAATTATACGTTCTCAAATTCAAACCGAAAAAATAAAACAAAACACAAAGTTTGTAAACAAAAATGCTCCGTTGTTAAATAAAACCAAAGAATTGCAAAAATTAGCACATTTTATTCAGAATATTATTATTGTTACTAAAATTACAATAAATTTTACTTAAAATCTTAACACCAGATGATCTTGTCAAATTGAGAAAAAAATGTTTGGCTAAATTTCGGTAGTTTTCCACCAGTTTCATTCCTATGCGTATTTTTGCTCAATAAAAGATTTAAAAGGTTTCATTGCAACAAAATATCAATATGTTTCATGTCCGTAGGAAAAGTAGTTCCTAGAAAATTATCAACCTTCTATGAAAAATTAAAAACTAAAAAGCTCATATTTTTCGGATCGCTAAGTAAATATTCGTCACTTTAATTGTGTGAGTAAGAAACTGTTTCAAATAAAGAAAATATTTTTATGCATATTATGTTACAAATCCATATAGAACATTCTCTTTTTGGGTTAATTTTCAGACTGAAAAATATATAGGCAAGTTAAGTCCTCCCTAAAATGATGTTGTGCCTAAAAATACAATTGGGATATTCACGTCTAAAAAGCTTAAGATTATTTCGAGTTTAGATGAATATAGTTTTTTTTGCAGAAATTTTTGGTTTTATGCTTCAAACTTACTTGCGTTAATGTTTGCGTTAAGAAATTTTTCTTGAACTAAATTTTTGAAATGTGTAGATTTGTAAATACATATAACCACAACAAATTAAGACATTTAGCCACAACACTGGACTTGGTATATATAAAGAGAGGAGCAGAATTGTTTTCATACCAAGACTAAGCAAAGGAAAACTATGCAACCTTAAAGCATTTAGACCTACAAGCTTAACTTGATTCTTACTGAAAACAATGGAACGAATTGTAGACACAATGTTGAAGAAGATAATACTCGTACCAGAGGGTAAAATAAAATTTAAGTAGCACGCCTTTTTAATGAAGAGCCTGGTGGAGAACAAATAAAATAATCGAATGGTGGATAGTGAATGCGTTGGGTACCTGATACTTATCTGACTGGTGGTGGTATAACTGGCAATTTGTTTTAGAACCTGGTGGAGAACCAAATATAACTCAAATTTAAAGAAGATTTTGACTGGTGGAAACCATTTATACTCTAGGAGTCGACTCTAGGATTCCCTATTTCCTATGTGAAGGCGTGAGTCGAATGAGGCCTTGAAAAAACGTCCATTTGTTGGAAAACCTGGCACTTTGATCCTGGTAGCTAGCCAAATTATACCAAGCCCAAAAAAATAGCACACCTATTCTGTTGGGACAACCATACAGGAAGCTGCGTACTATATTGAAAGATCTTTCGCTCCAGTCATTTATATCCCATCTAAACTCACTGATGTAGAAGTCACTTTTATAATGTTTTGAATTGGAATCTTATCCTTAAGCATCTTTGACTTGAATCAAGAAATAATCACTTGGATAAGTCAAGGGTCTATATTAATCATAAGGGTCTATGTTATCATAAAGTCCGTATCGCTCTATTTGCCAAAATACATGTGGTATTTTTAAAGAAACAAATATTATTATACTTAATTGTAAATAGTATAAAAAACACTAGCAAAACGGAACCACATGCTGTTTTAGGTGCAAGTTTAAGTTTAAATAGAATATGTTAATTTGTTCTGATTTATCGTATTAAAATTTGCTTAAACCTTGTTTGCAATAAAAGCTCAATTTTACCATCTATTATTTACAACAATTTCGCTATTGTCATTTGTTCTTTACTTATTATGCGCACGTCAGTTAATTTCCTTAATTTTGTTCTACTTACTACAAACTTTTGAATTTGTTACTTTTTTTAAGCATATTTATTTTATTTTTACCACAAGCCAATAGCTATCAAAGTTCTTTTCAGTAAAGGATTTGTAAGAATTAGCATTTGGAAGTAAAATCGTCGGATGTTTATTTAATTGAAGAGGGTATGCGGTTAATAATGGAAAATACGCACGACTATAGTCCTTTTATGACAATTTCTAACACCAATTCTCACATTTCCGGCTGTATCTAGAATTCCATCTTTGAAGTCTTGAGTCGATTGTGGGTCAGTGGAATATAGCTTATCTTTTAAGTAGCCTCAAAGAAAAAAGTTTGAAGATGTTAAATCACAAGAACTCGGTGGCGAATAAAGCGATAATGTCGTTACATATATATGTGGCACATAGCATTATATTTTTAAAAATAAATTTCATTTATCTATCAATATCTTTCAATTTCGCTCGTATAAATATAGAAATAAATTAAAAAGACCGATGGGAAATGGCCAAACCTTGATTTTCCCCACACTATGGGCTATATACATAAATATATAACAACAAAATTCTCATTTATTACTGAGCGACGTGTGCGACTTCAATTCATTACATCACTTACTTGTTGTGAAATTTAATAATTACAATGCGTTGTTGAAGCACATGTCATCCAATTTCTATTAATGGTGTACTTTTTAGTTGATCGACCGGTTTTCTTTTCACAATACGGTTGTCGGGTTTTTCAAAATATTGATTTTTCGTCGAATAGTCCGGTGTTTTACAATTTAAAAATTTAAATTTGAGCATGATGACACTTACTGAAGCATGAAATTAAAGCAAAATTATCTTATGAGGTGATAGCAGATGTCTTATGGTGTGCAATGGATGTCAAAATACAGTTACAAAAGGTGTTTTTTAGTTTTGTTGACATTTTGCTTCATATTTTATACAGAGGTAGATATCAACCTTGTCACAAGTACCTATATACTAGGGTGATCGACTCGGGTATTCAACTGGTTTTAAAACCCGGTTTTTTTTCAAAATACGGTTGTCGGTTTTTTCAAACAGTTGATTTTTCGAATGTCGAAATTATTTTATGAGGTAGTAGCAGAGGCGAATTTAATTGGTCTTATGATATGCAATGGATATCAAAATACAGTTGCAAAAAGTGTGTTTTAGTTTTGTTGCCATTTTGCTTCATATTTTATATAGACGTAGATAATAAAGACCTGCGTAAATACGTTATGATTTTTAAATGTATTCACGTCGCATGTATTATACTAAACCAATAATAAATGCTGTCGTACTATAAGCGAAGCACGATGGATGTATTGGTGTACGTGTATATCAGTGTTAACAAGCGATGTCGCCAAGACAGCTTGTTTGTAACAAACACTCAAAAGAAGTACTTTTGATTAGTGTATGCTTGTTATTTTTCATATTGTACGTTTGAGTGTGTGTGTGTAATATGTAGATGGTAAGGTACCCTGCAAAAAGTGCGAATAGTGAAAATGTACTGAGTCGCTTTTGACTTTGTCACCAGTACTACTCTACAATTATTCCCCATACAATACTTTATGCTATAGACATTTAGCATGTGCTTGTCATTGAAAATCTACTAGTAACACTAAAACAATTGACTAGGTATTGAATTCATAGTTCTTATGGGAACATGGAGAAATACCAACCAGACATTTACTGGTACATTTCTATACCTTACGTACATACACATTTATGTATATTGACAAATTGTTGCAAAATCCAGCAGAAATACACCACATCTGTTTTTTCTATTTCTTTTATACTGACGAATAGAAGAGAAATTGTAGACAATGTAACTACTACTAGAATTTTAGTGTTGACATAGAGACACTTGGCCCCAGTCTGACTGCAGGGTATTATGTGATTAACCGCATACAACTAATGTTAATGCATGTGTGTGCCTTTGTATTTATGTGGGCAGAAAAATAAAAGGACATACACACATACATGCATGACATTTGTACACGCGCTCATGCGTAGAAAGAAGCAAGTATCACAAATTCTTCCGTCACGCAGTATTTTCTTCTTTACTCTTATACCTACAATACTAAAACAAATTTCTTGCAAACAGTGTTGTTAACGTTTGTTTTATAAGATTTCGATGTAGTAAAGCACTTGAAAAATCCCTCATGTCTTGAAAGTTCTTATAAGATATCTTGTGCAGGACACTAGTAGATATCCAGCTTGTCTTTACATTCATATGTATATACCATTAAGGAAAAAACTCTACAAGCACCCATAATTTGTGGAGTTCGAGGAAACTTAGGAAGAAATTCAAACAATTAATTATGCCAATATTTAGGATGCTAATAAATATGTTTATACAAAAAAATAAAAAATTTAAAAATTATTACAATAACAACAACATATTAAAATTGAAAATTAAAAAAATAGCATGAGATAAAATCCTTTAAAACCCAAAAATGTTTGTGTAATTTTTTTCAGCGCTCTCTACTGGTCCCGCATTAATTTAGTGCGGATATACAGCCGTGTTACAGATTAAGTTCGGAATGGTTTTGATTTCGTATTAACCATTCCGGTCGAGTTTCATTTTGGTGCTTCAGATTCCAATCGATTTCCGAAAAAAAATTTTCAAATAGTTTTTATGTTGCAAGTGTGGCAATATAATTGTGTATTATATCATAATGTGGCATATGTTTTGGCGTTTTAAATTTTTTTGTATGCATATTTTAATTCTGCCTTGCATTTTTTTGTTTTGTGTGCTGGCAATATTAAGATTTTGATAAAGTACATACAAAAATGGTGTGGAAATACCAAAGAAACCAATTCCGTACATTTTGTTCTGTTGATTTTATTTTTGTAATGACTTCAGAAATTTACATAATAAAGGTATTCATTGAAAAAAAAAAGAAAAAAATACAATTTTTATATACATATTTTATATTTTTTATTATCTGGTCGACGAAATGGATAAATCTCAAATTGCCTCTGTTAAGCAATTGAAGAAACCTCCTGATAAATCTTGGGACAATCCTAAAGCTCAACTTCAAAAAAACGTTTGTACAAAAACCATTAAGACAAATATTACTAATGTGCCTGGGTCATCTTCAAACTCTCTTCAACGTTCAATCCTTGATTCTGATGTGTCTTTTAAAACTGTGTGTGAAGATAATTTTGAAATGAATTCATACTTATGCCAAGAAGATTTTTCTTTTCAACATTCGAATGATGACGCTATCTCAAGTTTCCTGTCTCAGAATGAAAATTGTGATTTGGCAAATTCTTCAGGTGATACTGATTTTGAAATTATTAAAAATAAAAAATGTAAAAGAAATTCCCAGGGAGACTTAAAAGTCGATTTATCTAATCTAAAATCCTCAGAAATTGACGTTAGGCCTAGTTGTAGTCAAAATAGATTTGCAATTTTTGAAGATCTAAATGTTGAATCCAACACAACTAATAATGTAAAAATTAATCCGATGACGAAAAAGCAGAAACATATTAAACAATTTTGTCCACCAATTTTTCTTTATCGCGTCAATATTAAATCTCTGGTCGATCAACTAAAAGTTAAGGGTCTTGATTTAAAAATAGTAAATAAAAGCAATTCTAAAAGTAAACTTTATTTACACGATATTTCAGCTCATTCAGAGATGATGCAGATTCTTAGGGAAAAAAATATTGATTCCTATTCATTTACTCCTTTGGAATTGAGACGTCAATCTTCAATACTTCGAGGTCTTTATTTCGATTCTAATATTTTGGATATTGCTTCTGATTTAAACAAACTTGTACCTGACAGTTCAAAATGTCCCAAAATTCAAAACACCTTTTTCCAAAAAAAAATTATTTAGAAACCGGCCTTTTCTTAATTACTCTCAAAGCGGGTAAGCGTTTAAATGATTTAACTGGTATTCGTTTTGTTTTAAACCAGGTAGTTACGTGGGAAAAGCCAAAAAAAATCAACAAGTAGTACAATGTTTTCGTTGTCAAAATTGGGGTCACATGGCTAAAAAATTGCAACAGATCTTACGTTTGTGTTATATGCTCTTCAGATCATGAACCTGGCAAATGTGTTTTTACCTCTGATGCTAATAATCAGCCATTTTGCTTTAATTGTCAATCTTTTGGTCATCCAGCTAGCTGGCGTGGCTGTCCTTCCTTTAGAAAATATTTAGAAACCAAGAAAAAATATCTGATAAAATTAAAAATAAGAAAGACCAGGTATTGAGTCATGTTTCTTTGGCTTTTAAATCCAACTTTACTAATCCTAATCGTTCTTTCGCAAGTCAGTTCAGCAATCAGTCTTCAAATAAACCTAATATTGTTAATGATTTCTTGAAATTAGCGAAAGTTTTATGTGAACCTGATTCACTAGAAATCAGAATTATGAATTTTATGAAGAATTTTAAATCTTTGTCAAAATCTCAGGCAATCTCCGAATGTAAAAGTCTTCTTAAAGAAGTTATATCATCATATGGTCCGTAATGCATTCAAAATGTTAACATTTAATGTCAGATCTCTCGTGGAGACAAGTAGAAGATTAGATTTGGCAAATGTTCTTAATTCAAATAAATTTGATTTTGCTTTTATTCAAGAAACGCATCTTAAATCAAAGCATAAAGTTTATTTAGATAACTACATTTTCACATCACAAGGCGTTGGCATTGCCATTAAAAAAAATTATTACTTTTCCAGAATAGAAATCTCTGACTTACTATTTCGCCATATTTTTATTGAGGTGCGTATAACTATCAATGGCATCATTAGAAAAATCTTACTTGGTGATTTTAATTCTAAAAATATATCTTGGGGGGATAATTTGTCCAATTTAAATGGTATTTCATTTTCGAATTGGTTAAATCTTCACTCGCACTCATTTATAAGACTTTGTGACTCTTTGCCTTCCTATCCTAACGGATCCTCATTTTTAGATCATTTTCTTTTAAGTTCTAATATTGTTGATCTTATTAGTCTAAATTACAATATATCTACCCACATTCCTTCTCTGATCATTTTCCTCTAAATTTAAATTTGAAATTTCCTGAATTTGAATTTACTTTGATTCCTCCACTTTCATACTCTTCATATAAAAATACCAATTGGGATTCTTTTAGAAACGATTTGACAACACTACTTTTAGAAAATTTCCCCCCTATGATAAGGAACTTAATGAATGCTGAAATTGATTGATTGAATTGAAGGAAAATTTGTTCCTTCTGATTTTGTCAAAAAATTGTTTAGAATAAAATATAATTGGCAAAAAAAAATTGAAGAAGATCTATAACAGAACATTAAACAGACATAATGATCGTTACAAGCTTATTTCTAAGCAAATTCAGCTTTTGAACATATTGATTAAGGAACAAGTTAGCAAGGAGAATGTTAAACATTTTAATGATATTCTAGAAAAAATTAAACCGGGTCCTCAAGCACATAAACAAATTTATAATGTTTTAGGCTATAAGAAAAAAACAAATATTGGTGATATTATTTCAGTTAATGGTTTAGTTATTGAAAATGATAGCAATAAATTGAATATTTTTAGAAATCACTTTTCAGAAGTTTATAGTGGGAATTCTTTAAACAGAAATTCTGATATAGATAACTTCTTATCTACTTTAGATCAGAATAACTTATTTAATTTTAGTGATTCTTTTTCTGCGTTAAATAATCAAAATTGTATTCGATTTATAAATTTAGATAATTTACTTTCTCTTAGAATAAGAAATCAGCAGGTAGTGATAACATTTCCAATATTGTAATTAAAAAATTTTCGATTAAACTTTTGAATTTTTAGTTATAGTTTTTAATAACTGTATAAACAATGCATATTTTCCAAACAGTTGGAAAATTTCCCAAATTTTTCCAATCAAAAAGAAACCCAGTTCCATTGATATCAATAATTTGAGACCTACATATTTCTTTATTATCAAATTTGGGAAAATTATTTGAAAAAATCATTCGTAAAAAAATGCATATAAATTTAAGTGATAATTATATTCCAAATTTGCAATTTGGTTTCAAAAAAGGGCATTCTACTATTGATGCTTTATCAAAATTCCAAAATGATGTCATTTTTAATTTGAGACAGCAATGTTGTACAGTTGCATTTTGACTTGATATAGAAAACGTTATTAAACTTTTTAGAAGTTTTTTTCGATAATAGACGTTTTTGTATACAATTAAATAATTCCTTATCTGAGTTTGGCCAAGTTTCTTGTGGAGTTCCACAAGGTTCTATTCTAGCTCCTCATTTACATAATATTCTGATGTACGACTTCCCTCACAATTTTTTAAATTCAACTGGCATTCTTTATGCTGATGACTCTTTGATTTATGCTCATCATGAATCTCCTATAAAAGCCCTTCAGATCGTGTCAGGTCATTTAAATAAAGTGAAAGATTTCTATAACTTCTGTGGAATTAAAATAAATGCCTCAAAAAGTGAAGCAATTTGTTTGAGAAATGCCTCTGGAAAATGTGCCTATTTTGTTGTGCCTAAAAGTAAAAGACTAAAACTCTTTTTGAATGAAATTGAAATTCCTTTCAAAGACATATTTAAATACCTTGGTATTTATTTCAATAAACATTTTAAATTTAATAATCATGGTAAATTTATATTAAATAAAGTCTACAGAGTGAAACAATGTTTGGGAAGAATTCTGTCCCATAAGTCTCTACCTGTTAAAACAAAATTATTAGTTTATAAAACATGTTTGAGACTAGTGCTATTACACGGGTTTCCAATTTGATTTATTATTTTACCTACAACTATGAAAAAATTTGAAATATTTGAGAGAAAGATATTAGGTTCATGCATTGAGAAAAATTTTGTTTCAAGAACGAAACGATTTTCAAACTCTGTTATTTATGGGGAGTCATCAGTTACTCCTTTGAGCTGTTATGTCATGAAATCAATTAAAAATTATATCCAGTGATGGTATTTTGGTGCGTTTCGGGTATTTTCTGGTGCTTTTTGCCTCTTCATAAACGCGAAATTTTGGCTAATACCCTTTTTTAAAAAGCGGGTATTTACAGTGCTTTTGGTGCTTTTTTGTTAAATAAAAATATTTTTAATACACAATACTAAAATACTTTTAAGCGCTAATATCAGCATATTTTAACTGAGGCTTCTTGAATTGATTTTAATGACAATAACGGAAACTTTGTTAAAAACAATGTAGAAAACTTTTCATAATTGGGATTAAAATATTTAATTTTTTTGCAAAATAAAAAACGGAAGTAACTGGAAAGTACCACATAATTCTCTGCATAATAATTGATTGAAAGTAGTATGCAATAAGCATTTGTTAAAGCTTACACAAATATTTAATAATGCTATAGGGTGGTTTAATTTTGATTGCCGATTTCGGACTTTTCATAAGGCTGTTAATTTGTAAGTGCAAAGTAAATCAAAATGTTCACGTTTACAACAAAATGTAGGTAAATTTGTATTCAACGCACGAGAGTGGTTAAATTTTAAGGGCCGATTTCGATTGAAAACATGAGGTTATCAATAGCAGTTAGTTGTTTTAGACAACGGGTAGCCAACCCCCAATTTTTTCATATCGTATTGACGTGCTGTCAATGTTGACAACTGGAATAAAACTTTTAAACACAAAAACTTTTAAATTAAGAGTACTGAAGAAAAGAGTGACGCATTTGATGCATTTTTTATGTGTAAATGATTTTTCAGTAACATACATATCTTAATCTAAGCCTAAAGCTGGGGTCACACGATTCGCACAATATACCAATTTTCGTCAGCTCACTGAAATAAATTCATAAGTAACAAAGTAAATTTTCATTATTTCTCAACTAATTGAAATATAATTTCATAACTGCACCACACTGCATTAGTAATAAAGCCATATAGACTTATTCAAGAATTAATTAAGTAATAATGTCATATTTGGCTTATTATTAGTGAGCCGACGAAAATTAGTACATTGTGCCAATCGTGTGAGCCCAGCTTTAGCTTCACCTACTATTGTATGTATGTACATATGTATGTGTATATGCTACTATGTATATTATTTGACTCCTGGTTTTTTTATTATTTGTTTCTAGATACTTATTTTTATTAAATTAATCAAGATTTTGTTTTAATTAATATATTACTAAATTTTGTTATTACATCTCAAATACTTTGTTTATTTTTAAGCATAAAATTTAAATTATATTTTGAGCTTTTACATTCTAAACTCTCCTTTATAAATGGCTTAATGTATTAAAATTAAAAAAAAAGATATTTTTGTGCTTTTTTATTCTCTTTTTCGTATTTTTTTGCGTTTTTTACCTTTTTGCAACAGCTTAATGTGCTTTTGGTCTTCGTAGAGATACTAACACTGATTATATCACCAGGTTACGTTTTCACGAAAATGATATTCTTAAAATATATAATTTTGACTCAAAGGGGTTTCAGTTGGACAAATACTAACTACCTTTCTCCCCTTGGTTTGCAGAATGAATTGATTGTTTTCGCTAATTCGTCTCCGGATTTCTTTAATTAAACTTATCCGGGCTCACACAGAGGTTAATTGAAATTATATTTGGATTTTTATATGTTTGTACTTTTGTATTATTTTTTGTAGTTTTTAAATCTTAATATTAAGTTTACGAATATTTTTTAGAGGTATACACTCACGAAACTGTTAGCATCGGGAGCGAATGCGTTATATTTTTTAAAAACTATTTAAAATTTTATACATTTTCAGTTAAGTTCGGTACTGTATTTATCTTGTCAGAATTTTTAAGACGTTACATTATAATCTTAAATGTTTCAAATTTGTTATTTATATTTTATACCCTATTATTTTATTTATTTACAAAAGTCTCAATAAATTAACTATTAACTTTTAAAGGTATTCATTTAATTTTTTTTGTTGGATTTTTTCCTCTGTTTGTTGCGAAAAAATTACATTTTTCCATTTTTTCAACAAAAAAACTGAAATGAATACCTTTAATAAATAAATAAAAACTAAATAATTGTAATCCAGCTTTGAATAAATAAATGAAAAATAGTATTCTTTATTGAAAAAAAATTTTTAAAAATATTTTATTTTACTTATGCAGGAAATGTTAATTCCGTCCTTGAAAATAAAAGTGATTTCATTCCGAAAGTTTTTTTCGTTTTTCCTTTTCTAAAGCACCAAAAGACGGATCGAATTCCATTTCCGAATTGAATTGAGCTCTGTGACATGGCTGATAAAGTGCTTTTGAAAGCACTTTTGAGTGTTTCAGACTTTAATGAAACATATCAAGTGATATAATACGAATACATCCTATAGTAACTCCGGGTAGATGGGGAACGTGGCAGAATACTGTCGGATACTAAATTTCTATTAATAAAATTAAAGAAATTTTAAAGTCAAAAAACGTCCACCGATATGCAAAAAATAACGTGTGCGTTAAGTGTACGTTAAAACAAAATTTCCATACAAAACTGGTTTTAACGTGCACTTGAAGCACACGTTATTTTTTGCATATGGGTGGAAGTTTTATGACTTTAAAATTTCTTTAATATTATTAATAGAAATATAGTATCCGACAGCCTTCTGCCTAATTGATATTTGGGCGCACATAGTACTGCTTTCTTGTTCAAACTATAGGCCAATTAGAGGCTTTCCTTACTTTAACACCTCAAGTTGATCTAATTGAAGATACGGTAAAAAAAAGTGTACTCTGAAAGGCAGAATAAGTGGAGAGGTTAATGGCCTGTTTCACAATAACGAAAGAAAACTGAAACGAAACTTTCGACTTAAAATTTATATTGGAAACAACAATAAAATATGAAAATTTGTTTTTGTTTTCAATATAAATTGTGAGACGAAAATTTCGCTTCGTTATTGTGAAACAGGCCATAAAAATAAATTAGAAATAGTTAAACAAAAAAAAAATTATGGACTTAAAATATGTACATGCAACAAATTGGATCTATAGTTTATAGTTCTAAGAACGAAAATTTAGAAACTGAATATCCCACAGACGAAATAGCAGAATTTAACGTTAAATTTTATTACATAAAGTTTTTTTTCAGAAAAAATCGTCAAATATTTATCTTTGAAAATTAAAAAAAAAAACATTTATTCATTCATGTACGTAAATAAAAGTTCAACTGAACTTTATTTTTTTTTCATATGATTTGACAAAATATTTATTAAGAAGGCATTGAAGCTGAGCCTTTTATGTTTTTTACGTTTTTAATGTCGAAATGTTTGTTAAGAAAGCAATGAACGTGATTTTTTTAAGTTTTTAATGTTATTAAATGTTGAAAAAAAGTTGATAAATGCATATTTTATTAGTTTTAAATACATACTTTTATATTTATACTGCATATTTTATGTACATAAAACGTGATTCCCTAGTCATAACCTTTAAAAATCTGAAATAGAATTTTCAAATGCTGTTCGTGGTCTTCTTTATTTTTAGAATCTATTAAGACATCGTCGGTGTAGGAGAAAACAAACTCTAATTTCCCTTTACATACCTCGTCTATGTTCCTTTGAAAGGTTTGGGCTTTGTTTCTGATACCAAACGGCATTTTGAGAAGCTCAAATAGCCCAAAAGGTGTAATTATTGCGGTATTGAGTACATCAACAGGATTTACTTTTATCTGGTGATATGCCTGTGTTTCGTAAATATTTGACAGTCTTTTAAGTTACAAGTAAAATCTGTTATAAAAGGAATGGTGTCCTTATCAGGATTTTTAATGTTATTGAGAAAACAGTAGTCCCGCATGGACGCCAGTCTCCATTGGATTTTAGCACCATATGAAGAGGATTAGTCCACTCATTTTTGGATGGTTGTATAATGCCTTGATCAAGTATGAATTGAAATTCTATCTTGGCAATAGCCAAATGCTTTGAATCAAGTCTACGAATTTTTGCTGTGACTGGTCTTCCAGATGTTTCAATGTATTGAAATGATTTTTTTCATTGCTGAACTTTAGAGATGAGTTAATACTTACAATCTCAGAAAACTCTTGAAGAATTTTTTGAAAAATAGAATGATCCTTCCGAATATGAGAAGTAGATGAAATATTCCCAGAAGGGAGTTTTGCAGGAGTTGAAATTAAAGTTTTGCCATCAATGAATACACGATTCTAGAGGTCAGGTAATAAAGGATGATGCTTTAAAAATCAGATCCTAATAATGGATGAGTGACATGGGCAACGAGGAAAATACAGGAAACATTTCTACGTAAGCCAAAATTCAGCTGGAACAATTGAGTTCCGTACGTCCTTATTTCAGTTTTATTTGCAGCAAAAAGTTTTATTGGAAAGTACTCACCATTTTGAAGAGCGTTGAAATTTTTTTGTAGGTGGAATGACAGACATGTCAACTCCAGTATCGACAAGAAAATTGTAATTATTAAAAAGTAAACGGCATGTTGTTGTAATAAAAATTTCGGGTACCACTTTTTCCAAAATTGTTATTAGATTTTTGCTTGTGAGTGTTTTCAAGGAACAACATATTTCGTTGCCTTGTTATCAAATCGTTTATGGTACCAACACCAACCTGTACGTACTTTAGAATTACTTCGGCTTCTACGATTTTTATTAAAAATGTAGACTTCACAACGGCTGCGTGGACTTCATTATTTACTTAATTTTCTAGTGCTTCAATTTGTGCAGTTGATTCATTAACAACATTCTGGGAAAACGCTATATTAGAAATTTGAGGATGTGTAATTTCCATTATTTTGTCTGGTTGCAATGCTATTTCGTTACGATTTAATGTGCTAATCGCTAAGATAGATAAAATATTCAAGGGTAATTGTTCCAAAAACAGTGTTCTTAGCACATTGTCACCAATATCATTTCCAGCTGCTAAAGCTTTCATTGCCTGAAGAAAATGAGATGGCTTCTGAACTTCAATAACCAATCCTCTAAAATTTTTTTGTAATTTATGCTATGTTAAGACGGAAACATGAACCACTTGGTTCGCTCTCTGAACCACCATTGCGAATCATGCCGTTCACACGACACATTTGTGGTTCGTTTTCACAAATCTGTTTGATGCAGTGATGCCAACTTAGGCCTTAGCTAGATATAACCCAAACTAAATAACGCGCAAATCTATCACGTTTTGCAATTAGCTCCTTTTTTTGGCCACATTTTAATTTTTGTGAACTTTTTCTTTCTTCATTCTCCAATATCGACTTTTCACTCATTTTATTTTGCTAGTTTGCTTTGCCAATTTAAAAAAAAAAAGAAGATAATAGAATAATTTAATTTAATTTAATCCAATAATAATTTCAGTCAATGGATTACTCTCTCAATTCTATTGACATGGATAGCATAAAACAGTTCCATACAAAGGAGTAGTATTCTAATTTAGAACGAACAAAAGCAGTATATAATATTTTCATAGTCAAAATAATCAGATGTGAATTAAAATGTAATTCAGAATAAAGCACAATGCCAAGATCTAACAATCTTCAAATTTTCATCATCTAACTTGTATTGGAAACCCCTAGAATTACGCAAATTTGATCTACTAAATGTCATCTGGTAACATTTATTTATGTTTAAGGATCAATTATTAATAGAACACCAATTACACATTTCATTGGTGGAATTTTGTAGAATAAAAACATCACTTTCGGAAGGAATTTCTTTAAAAACTTTCAGATCATCACCATACAACAAAAAATTAGAGCCCGAAATAAAATGTCCAATATCATTGATAAAAATTAACAGATAATGTATGTTTTTGGAAGAACGAGAAATCGAAATTTTATTTAATAACGACCAATTTTATATGCATGCACTTATGTAAGGGTTGTTGTCTCGTGATTTATAAAAGTAGTAGAGCAGAGGAAAAAACACGGACATTTGTTTAAAAAAGAAGGACTCAAAAATAAAACGAAATTGATATTTTTCAATAATTTTACTATCAATCTCGCATAATTTCACATAGAATATTAGATCTTTTTACCCAACACCATCGATATTTTTACAGTAAGATGTACCTGCTTACATAAGTTTACATAAACAGTAGAGATGATCGAAACTTTTTTTAATAATGTTGCTCCTTGTGCACGTGGTAGTAGTTGTATATTGCCGGTTCTACCGCAATTAAAATTGTAAAATTTGGGTAATTAAAATTTGTGTGAAATTTGAGAAGTTGCGTTCTCGGCGCCGCTTTGATGTTTTTTGTTTACATTAGGGTTTTTTTGATTACATTAGGAGTTTTTTGTTTACATTAGGAGTTTTTTGATTGCATTAATAGTTTTTTGTTTACATTAAGTGTATGTCTGTCTGTCTGTCTGACCGTGGGAATTTCTTTGTGGAATATTTTGTGCGAATGTATTAATGGTTTTTCGTAATACCGACGGGAAAATCATGAAAATGATTTTTCCTAATGCCGAATACAAAACATGAAAATGATTTTTCCTAATGTCGACGGCAAATCATAATTTTTTCCTAATGCCGAAGGGGAAACTCAGAGTGTTGCCAGACTGTGGAAATTTGTGGATGTCCGTGATTTGGGGTGGGTGAGGGTTGAAAGGTGGTTTACTTTTCCAGCTGGGGTATGACTCAGTCGGTCCAGGGTCGAACTCAAAGTTCCACTTACTTTAAAATAAAAGATTAATTTTCTTGGGTGTTAAGAATATACAAAGCTTTCTTTATTTAACGAAACTTATGCTACAAGGATATCTTATAACTACAGGAGTTAGTGTAATTAAATTAGTGCAATTAATTAATTAAATTTCCAAAACTCAGAAATCTTTGAATCTTTGAAATAATTTGTGTAAAAGTTGAACAATTGTAAGGAACACGCGTTTTCATAAAATATGCTCTCTCCTTTACAATTTTGCAAATTTTTTTGCGACTTTTTGCTATTTTGCATAATTTACCTTTTGAGTAAATATCTTAGGCCTTTTAGAAGCACTTCTCATGTATTTTTGTATTAAAATTTGTTAAATGTTGCCTCAAAGGCAAAGAAATGTAAATAAAAGCAAATAAACCTGTCAAAAATGTTGAAAATTTTATAGGTTTTCGTTGGAAAGTTATTGCCAGCCCCGAAGGTGGTTTACTATTTTTGGACGCACGAGGAGGTACCGGCAAAACATTTATTTTAAATGTACTTCTGGCGCAAGTCCGAAAAAATAAAGGTGTTGCTGTTGCCATTGCTTCCTCAGGAATAGCTGCGACGTTACTCAGTGGTGGTCGAACGGCACATTCAGTTCTTAAACTCTCCTTAAATTTAGGTTATGAAGAAATGCCGGTTTGTAATATTACCGAAAACAGCAAGCGAGGGAACATGTTGAAACAATGTAAGTTGTTGGTTTGGGATGAATGTACGATGTCCCATAAAAGAGCATTTGAAGCTTTGAATAGGACTATGCAAGACCTTAAAAACAAACAAAGGGTTATGGGATGGATGGTTGTACTCTTGGCTGGCGATTTCAGACAGACTTTACCGGTAATTGCTAAAGGAACGCAGGCGGATGAAATAAATGCATGCTTGAAAGCGTCTTCATTATGGATGCATGTAAAAAAGTTTCGTCTGACTACGAACATGAGAGTGTAGCTACACGATGATACACAATCGGGCCAATATGCAGATGCTCTACTAAAAATCGGAGAAGATCGTATGTCAAGAGATATCTGCGGTATGATAACTTTAAGTAGTGAAATTTGCAATATTGTCAACAATATCGATGATTTGATAAACAACGTTTAACCCGATCTTAAAAATAATGTATCAAACATGCAGTGGTTGTGCGAACGAGCCATTTTGGCACCAACAAATGAAATTGCAGGGCAATTAAATGGACAATTGTTAACAGATATGTAAGGTGATGTTGTCGAATATCTATCTGCGGATAATATAATGGATACGGAGCAAGCGACGTCGTACCCTATATAGTTTCTTAATTCTTTAGAACTATCAGGGGTACCTTCGCATAACTTAGCACTGAAAGTTGGTGTCCCAGTCCTTTTAATGAGGAATCTTGATTCGCCAAGACTTTATAATGGCACACGTTTGCAAATTACCCAGTTGGGACAAAATATTGTAAAAGCAATTATTATGACTGGAATAGCAAAAGGAGAAGACGTTTTAATTCCCCTATACCAATAATTCTAACCGATTTGCCGTTCTACTTCAAAAGAGTCCAATTTCCTTTGAAAGTAGCTTTTGCCATGACAATAAATAAATCTCAAGGGCAAACGTTAAAAGTAGCAGGGGTACATTTAGAAAAACATTGCTTTTCCCACGGACAACTGTATGTGTCATGTTCCCGGGTGTCAAGTCCACAAAATCTTCATGTTTTTGCAAGAAACGGTAGAAAAAAACGTAGTGTACAAAAATGTATTAACCTAAAATATTACTTTTATTGAATTACTGAATGAATGTCTGTATTTAAAAACAAACTTATGTATGTATATTTATACATGGAATAACAATTTATAATAAACAATTGTTAGCCAATTTAATAACAAAATTACTTTCGTTAAATTTTATTTACTTGAAGTGTATTTATTTTAAGCCTAGCAGTCAATTTGAATTGTTTATCCTCCGCGGGCAAAGTCGCGGGTACAAAGCTAGTATAATATAAAAATATCTGTAGACTTTTGACAAAAGCACCATGTCAGGAGAACAAAAATACTCATAAAATACTGAACAAAGTTTTTGGGGTACACATTAGTGATGCACGAATATTCGTATTCGTATTCGAATTGTCGAATATTAGGCCATTTTCAGGCGAATACGAATATTTTTCCAAAGAAATTAAATAAATAAATGCATAAATCCTAAACGAAATTTAAATAAATGACTAAAAATTTTAGTTTGTACAAATACATTAATTTTTAATAGAAATTTGTGTTTTGTATCATTTTGAAAGATTATTTAATGACGATCATTAAAATTTTGGGTAATCTTTATTAACTTTAAAGTACGCCAACAAGAGTGTGACGTCCTTTTCCATAAAATTTTTTTAATATTTCATATTGCATATAATATTCGTATTCGTATTCGCGAATATCTTTCAAATATTCGTATTCGTATTCGCGAGTATCAAAAATGGACATTCGTTACATCACTAGCACACATTTAAGGAAAAGTAAAATTTTTTTTATCGAATTTTTGATTTATTCAAGTATTTTCTCAAGTGATTTATTATAAGAAGAAAAAATAATAATGAAATAAGTTGTTTATTCAAACGATCTTTTAGAAATAAATTCAACTCTTCTCTAATTTTTTTTAGCTTTAAAATTATACAAAAGCTTTTATTTCAGTATAAGATGTGTTGTCGCAACGAAAATCCAATGCAAAATCAACTTACTTCGATATAAATACTCCGTTTAAATAATTAAAAAAAAATGAGGAGTAGTAAGATGAAATAGGACGTTTTGTCAAAAGTTCGTTAAACTTTATTTTTCGAATTCTCATTAATTTTTCATCATTTTTACATTAAGTTGTTTTGAGACATTTTTAGATTTGTTTTGTCAAAACCAAATCTAGAGATATGTTGATTTTTCGCATATAGTATTTCTCGAACTAAGAAGCGTAGAATCGTGCCGATAAGACCAAAAGATGCGCCTTGAAAAAATAGTCGCATAATAAAAAATCCAGCAAATTTTCATAACTCGGGTTAAGTTCTTTTGTCAAAGGTCCACAGATATGTTTTTATTTGTTCAAATATATTCTACTAACTATTTCGACCATAGAAATATATGACTTACATCACTTTCATAATTAAGGGCACATATAAGTTTTATTGCAAATATTAACAAAAACCATTAAACGTTTTCACTTTTTATGCTGCACTTATTTCTATTACCAATATATATACAAAATTTTTAATATGACTTAATGAAATTGAAAAATAAAAAACATTCACCTCTCCCCACACCAAAAAAGCATGAAAAAAGAACTAACTAACATACTCGTATTACCGCACGCAAGAAAAACAAATCCAGTTCTTGCACGCGACGTATTTTCTACTGAACAGTATGTAAATAAAAAATAATGCAAAAAAATACTATGTAAATACGGGATTGCGTATATGTATGCTACCAAAAAGTTGGTAGTAGGTTTTCTCCATTCACAACAACCATTCAAAAACATAAAAACCATATTATCAAATACACAAATCTTACACCCATCTCAAACTATAATGATGCCTAAGAGTAGGCATTTCATTTCCTCCATCACATCCATAACAAAACCATATAAATCCAACTAACTCACATATTTTTTAACTTTAGAAAATATATACGTACATTTTTAAACAGCTAACCAGATAATAAAAGTTTTAAACATTCCTCCAACTCTGGCAGCACTTTTTACTTAAACCCGTAAAATAGGTAACACATTACAGCTATATTCAACCTATAGTAGAGTCCAGATAATTCGTTATCGGAGCGACTAACGTTTTTTTAATTTTTTTTTACAAATCCGAAGTTTTTAAATAGACATTTTCTCATGGCACCAGCTGTTAATTTCGAATTTCTAATATTTTGAAATTAACGCATACGAATAATCGCAGTTTGAATGTAACTATCAACCTTACAACATTACAACGATGTTATTCAACCACGGATGGAAATTCAACCAATTCAAAAATTAAAGAAATATCATTACGAAACTAACAATGCTGGCTGTAGCGTAGGCATGAGCTATATATTTATATATCACTTTGGTTATTTATTATTAATTACTATCACTAAGTTTATGTCCGACACTGGTGGGCCTAATATTTACACCTAGACTTAAGATTTGAATTATTGTTAGTTCATTTTTGAAGACACAATAAATAAATATTAGTGTGTAAAAAAAATTAACCAAAAATAAAGCAAAACGTAAGCAATTAAAAAAAACGAATTAGCACAGTTAAATTTTTAAACAAAAGTTTAATATACTCTGTTAAAACTTTTAATTGATTACACATGTTTACAAATTTGGAAAAATGTTGCCGTTCGCAGAAATTAAAGTTTTGTGTTTAGATTAAAAATTAAAATCTGCGCTATTGAGCTGAAATTTGCAACAGAGCTAGGTCTAGGCGAGCAGTAAACTAAAAAAAATCTAAAAACCCGAAAATTTTGACCAGAAGAGCGGGACTACTCCCATAAAGGTCACAATTAAAAAACCTAATCTAAGGTGCTTAATGGAAGCTATTTGATTGAAGTTTGGCAAACATACTGCGATAACGCAAGGCTATAAATTTTTTGTTGAAAAAAAGTGGGCGTTGACACGCCCATACAATTTAAACCTTTTTTTACGTACTACGGCTCAGTATATTTAGGTACACTTTTTATGTAGGTATTATTATCCGTTTTCAACGAAACTTGACATGAATAATAAGAACGGGCCGAAAAAATCTTGAGTTTGGAAAAGTGGGCAGGGTTACGCCCATATAAATTAAGAACTAAAAGTTGCGCTAAGGAGCTGAAATTTGATATACTAGGTGGGAAACCATCCAAAAAAAACCTTAAAACTCGGACATTTAAGTCAGGGGGCGGGGCTGCGCTCATAAAAATTAAAAATCAAGAGTTGCACTCATGAGCTGGAATTTGATACAAAAGTAGGTTTAGGTGAGAAACCAACTAGAAAAATCTGAAAAGCCAAAAAAAAAAAAAAAAAAATACCAGAATGTGCGGGGCAGCGCCAATATTGCTTGGAACTAAATCTTGATATACAGCTTTTAACTCAAGCCATTTTAGTGAAACCTTGCATACACGTTGCACGTATACAATACTTTAAACTATCATGTGAAAAAGTGAGCGTGATCACTCCCATAAAATTTTAATCGTGTGTTTAATCTACTTCGCTCTAGTATATTTTAGAGGAAAATCAGCATAAATTATAAGCGCTAAAAAAGTTGTAGGAAGGGTAATGCTCATAAAATTTAAAGATATAATTCGCTCTAAGGAGCTGAAATTTTATACACAAGTAAGTGTAGATGGGTAAGCCAAAGGGAAAATCCTAAAACCAAGAAGTTTTATCAGTTAAAACTCCAATTCGTACTAGAGACCTAGAATTTGATCACAAATAAATCTAGATCTGTATTTTGCATATTTCTTTCAGACTACGCTGAACATATTGCGTATACACTGGCGACCCACTGTAATGATACAATGTTGCATTTTTAAGGTCTACAATCCAACACCGATCACGCTCTAATCCATTATTTTATGTAACTATACCATTTTCAACTGGCACAGTGATCATGACTAGAAAAAAGGACAAAATTTGGGCCATTAAAAGTAGTGAGATATAAAATTTGACCAAGTTCTTGTTTGAAACAATATCTATCACTGAAATATGCTGTGCATTATTTAAATTTGTAATCGTAAGGTTGTCATGTAATTTTTAGATAATCTGCTAACTTGGCAATATTTTTACCTTTCTAAATAAATTCAGTGAAGTGCGACTTTGACCTGCGCACGAAGGCTTGCGTACGGACACTAGATATGTAAGTCAATACGAACTTCAGCCTATATAAAATATAGTTTTGGCATTTTTTTCGTTTTTGGATTTTTTTCAGTTTTGAGCATTTTTTTTTGTTTTGCCGTTTTTTGGGTTTTTTTCGGTTTTGGCGATTTTTTCAAGTTTTTGCGCTTTTTTAGTTTTGACACTTTTTTTTCTAGTTTTGGCGATTTTTTTTCGGTTTTTTGCGTTTTTTCAATATAGCGATTTTTCCACATAGGGAAATTTTTTTTGAGCCTTTTTCTCCTTTTGGCGATTTATTCGGTTTTGGCGTTTTTTTCATTTTGGCGGTTTTTTTTCAATTGGGCGAATTTTTCGAATTTGGCGATTTATATTAGTGTTAGAAATTTAATTTTCATTTTGACGATTTTTCGTTTTTGTGATTTTTTTTCTTGGCAATTTTTTTCGGTTTGGCGATTTTATAATTTCGTGCTTTTTTAGTTTTACCGTTTTTGAAATTTTCAAGACTTTGCCTCTTACGGTTTCCAAGATATAGCAAGTTGCCAAATATATATAGTCGAAATTGCATTAACTGATGGACCACCCTTTAATTTAATTTTTTTAAAGTTTTAGTGTTAATTGTTGTAGTCTGTATAAAAATACACTAATTTTACAAATTTCAAGTGTCAATATACATACATACATACATATGTGCATACAATTGTATGTATATTACATGGGATTTTAATATTTTTCGTTGCTCGTTTTGGAACTCCCTTTAATTTTTGATTCTCATGTATTTGTTGTAGCGGCCAAGGTTCTACATACTCTGTCCAAATTTCAGGACCGTTGCTAGTACGGATCCTAAGAAAATAGCGTGTGACGGACATACGGACAGACGGACAGCGTAGCGAAATCAATAGGGTTCTTTTCCACTTTTAGTGTACGGCAATGCCCCCCCCCCAGACTTGATTTTGCCCCCCCCCCCCAGGATTTATTACAAATTCTTTTTAAAACATATTCTTTTGCCTGTAATATTAAAAAATTCTATTTTTTATTTATTTTAAAATTACTCATGAAAATCACCAGAAATTTTTATACAAACTTTTCGAATAATCCCTAAATATGCATACTTTTATTAGATAACAAATACCCAAAAAACTATATGTTTACAGCACTTCAAAACATCACAAATAGTAAACTCCGTGTTTATTTATAATGCATGTGTGTAGATATGTATGTGTGTATGTAGCTTCCCAGCGGTAAAACTCAGAAGACCTTCTTGGTGCAAGCCTTATTAAAGGACTCTTTCGCATAAAATATACGATATACATTCCACACTCGTTTCTATGAGAAGTCAGAAGAGAAGGAGTAACGTGTTTTGTTTTGTTTTTTTTACCAAAGCAAAAACAAAATTTATTAGTTTAAAGACCTTCCAGAATCTCTGGCGAAAGAAGCAAGAACAGAAGGCCTGCTCCGCAATGACAACGCGTGTAAAAAAGATATGAGTATGGAATGGAGCGAGCAGGCCTTCTACATCCAAAAGAAGGCGCACAGTGGCCTTCTAGAAGGCATCCCTACTCCTTCTAGTTCCCGCTGGGTTTCAATAAATTCTTAATAAAATTGTATTAGTATACGAGTACGTAGTTAGTAGCAAGACAAGTTGTTTTAAGGTGTTCTTAAGATTTTCTACTGTCAAATTGTTTGTAACAATAGCCACCAATTTTTATTTAGAGTAAAATTAAAAAAATAGCGAAGAATTATGATCTGCAAATACCTTGTATATATACATATACTACCCTCTAGTCAACCTAGAACCATATGTCTCTATGTCAATACTCTTTCTCCAGCGACAATTGCACTAGTTAAAATGTCGACAAATTTCCTTTTTGCCCGAGTAGAGATACGTTA
The DNA here is from genome assembly GCA_949987645.1 of Tachina grossa. Classification (NCBI taxonomy): domain Eukaryota; kingdom Metazoa; phylum Arthropoda; class Insecta; order Diptera; family Tachinidae; genus Tachina; species Tachina grossa. The sequence goes on from OX465277.1 coordinate 40,681,533, forward strand.
GAGACAACCGTTGTAGTGCATATGAGGTGATATTTTCAATGAACGCGTCAATAGATTGTTTTCCTTTTTTATTATGCTATGCAATAATAATAAATAAGCATATGTAGACGAGGGTCACTAAAATCTACTAGTGAATCTTTGATTCAAATATCTCCATATGGTCGTAAAAGAACTACCTTCTCAATAGCGCTAAAGTCGACTGGTAGATTTTCAATGACAACCCTATATTATATGTCAATAATCTATTACATTGGCTGGGGTACAACTAGTCAGTAGCACTATTGACAATGTCACTAGAAAATCACTATAATTTTACTATTGACAACGAGCGTGGAAATATCGATATTGTAGACCAGAGCCCCTAAAATTTACTAGTGAATCTTTGGTGTCAATGTACCCATGTTGTCCCAAAAGAACTACTTAGTCAGTAGTGCTACAGTCTAGTGGTGGATTTTCAATGACAAGCTAATTTTAAATGTCAATAGATGATTACATTGGCTGGGGCACACCTGCTCAGTAGTACTATTGACAATGTCACAAGTAAATCACTACAATTTCACTATTCGCACTTTCTGCAGGGTATATATACTCGTACACACACATGTATGTATGTATGTATGCATATTTATGGTTCAATCCAGGGCTGCCATATAAAATGATGGAAAAATCGCCGAAATCCCGATAAAATATAAAATAATCGTCATTTCATGTCCGAAAAATCGTCTGAAAATTGAACAAATCAAAATTTCTCTTTAAACATGTATACATATGTTTTATTTTTATTAGAAAACAAAACAAAACAATTCATGTTCATATACAACTTTGTTAGACTAGTGGAAAACTTGTCAAAAATATTCCTAGGTCCAAATTTTGGTATCAGTACTTTTGATGACCGAAATTTTTGATAGGATATCAACTTACACAGGTCAATATATCGTTGGTCTCAAATGGAAAGGCCCTAACACAAATAATTGTAACTTTACAGGAGAAATGTAACTTTTTTGTACAACTGCTTGTAAAAGCGCTATTTTTATTAGTGTGAAATTTATTGAAATCACTGAAAAACTCAACTATCGATATGTATGCATGTATATACATATATACATATAAAATTTTTTTCAATTGAACACGTATTCATACATACTTGCATACATATGTTTGTACTTATTTATGTACATATGTAAGTATATACATTCATCGCAACAATATAGTATTGATTCAGAACTTCAATATTGGAAGGGTAACTAAATAATAAATGGCAATTTTCTATTTTTATTTATGCACCAACTGATAAATTTTTTTTTAAATTAAATAATAAATTATTAAGAAATGAAATCATGAATGATGAATGAAATCATTTCTTGCTTGTATCTTTTCAAAATATTGTATTCAAATATAGTATATACATAAATAATTTTTCCATATGAACATATAAACTTGTTGGAAACGAATATTAATTCTATTATTATTTAGTTTATTATTATTAGATTATTATTATTATGATTTAGTTTTTTTCTAATACATACTTTACTTTTTGTCTACATATTGTTTTTGTTTTGAATGTTTTGTTTTTTTAGTTTTAATTATAACTTAATTTTTGTTATTGAAACTGGACTGTTAATTTATGTTTTAACTTAAATAAAAAAAATGTTAAATAAAAAAAAATCTGTATAAAATTTTTTTAAACGCACTAATAATCCCAAACCAATATTTTACTTATTAATATTTTACTTATTAACTAAAATATATTTTTTTAATTTCCAATTTCAATGTATTTTTAATAAAAAATATATATTTAACTTAATAAGTAAAATATTAATTTGGGATTATTAGTGCGTTTAAAAAATTTTAAGCTTAAATTTTAACAATTCCCATAAAAAACACTAATTAAAAAAAATTGTGTTTGCCACCCCCCCCCCCCCCAGAAAAAATGTCAAGCTACGCCAATGGTACGGAACCCTAAAAAGGAGAGAATAATGTATATTTGTTCATTTATTTATATCGGTAAAAATGTTGTCAAGCTAGCAGATTATCTAAAAATTATATGAAAACCTTACGATGACAAATTTAAATAATGCACAGCACGTTTCAGTGATAGATATTGTGCCATACAAGAACTTGGTCAAATTTTATATCTCACTACTTTTAATGGCCGAAATTTTGGATAGGAACTTGGCATTTTTTCACATTTATGTTTTTTTGTATATGGAAATTTCAACTTCGATCAGTTTTGTACTGTCACTAAATTGTGAATAAAATCAAAAGTTGTACTCCAATTTCAATGGAAGGCTAAATCCTTTTAAAATATATTTTAAAAACAGAAATATAAAAATTTTCTATATTTGTTTTGTTCATTTAGAAATAATGTTTGAACGCCTTAAGCATAATTTTGGTATCAAATTTTGAATTTTTACTTAACTAAATAGAGCATGGTTTCCTCAAGTTATGATAATATATGTCCTTCAAGTACCTTCATTTTTGACATAACGGTATATCGTGAAAACTAGAACTGATTAAAAATTATAATTATTGTATATGTATTTCAAATCTGCATAACATACGAAGTCGGTGCCGGCTAAGCTTTAATGGAAGGGCGATGTACTGTAAACATTTGTTGTTTGTATTTTTTTTAATAAAAAGTGCTAATTCGAGAACCAATTTTTCTATGTGTGATAATATTTTGTGTTTGCAGTAATGTGTTAAATAAGTATAGCAAGGTGCGATATATGTATATACAGATATGTTTTACTTTTTTCAGTTTTGGTTCATTGTTATTAATGAAGAAATTATAAAGAATATGAAATTATTTTGGGATGACATCAAAAGAGATAAATATTATAAAATCTACTTCAGACAAATACAAATAAAATAAATTTGAAACAATAGATATGACTCAATTAACATATTGCTCACTAAATCACAAAACAGTCACAACCCAAAAAATTTCAGATGCTGAGTAGTTGCAAACAACTGTTCATACTGTACAAATGATGCAACTATCTAAACCCTACAGTACACGGCATGTAAAAGGCCACATGCGTATGTTGCGATGACGTCACGAAGATTTTCAGCATGCTCGTTGCATTTTTTAAAATTACCAGTAGTGGCTAGATGCCGTAAAAATTTTATAGTATTTCTGTTCCAAAATACATATTTGCCACATGTAGCCGAATCGAAGACATTTTTTGGGGCAGCTCATCTGTAAGCATGTTAATATCTACATGTACATATGTTGCTAGTACACGGCATGTAGCAAATGTAGAATCGCGATGACGTCAAAATTACGTCAGAACTACATGCGCATGTGGTTTTTTACATGCCGTGTACTGTAGGCTTAACACAAAACAAGAATAACGGTATTACCCAGCAAAAAATTACACATTACCATTAGAACTAGTTGCCATATAATAAGTGCGTTCGAGAACTCAAAAATTTGTACAAATTTTTACTATTTTGTACTGGATTGCGTTCGAGTACACAAAATCCAGTAAATGAGAGGGCGAATTGAGAGAGAAAAATGACAGTTCTTTTACTGAGTAAATGCAAGTTTTTACTGGACAAATTTTCGCCAGTAAAATCCAGTAAAATGAAACCATATGTTTTTAAATATAAACAAACAATAGCAAAGGGAAACAAAAGCTTTTGGTTTTTGATGAAATTTTAAAAATAACAAAAAACAAATGTATTAAGTTATGAACAATATTGCATTTATTTAAGTTTGATGGCAGAAAAATATAAGGGTATGTTTTATGTATTCCACGGGAAATTAAAACGTGGGGAATTTTCATAGAATTTTTGGAAATATGTATTTATAACAACAATTTCCCAACGATGTAATTTCACGTGAAATGCAGAACATAACCGATTGTTTTTAAACGTGAATAAAGTTAATAGATTTGTATAGTTAAATTTTTATTTATACATATAGTCGGACGGTTACTGGTTCCCCGCATGGAACATTCAAAAAATTTAGGTATTGATCGATTAAATATGATTAATGTGTACATTTCTTAAATTTGTTTTCAGTTTTTCGATATTTTGAATATATTAGGATATATAAAGTTCTTTTCCCATTGTATATTTCTGTTAATAAATGCACTCATTGGAACTACTTGAAGGGAAGTGAACAATATTGTTGTGATGATTAGTATAAGCGGCAACAAACATTTTTGTCTTTTTCTGTACATCCTAGTTATTCACTTCGAGGGTAAAAAGTTTAGAAACTTTAACGGCCTGATGCGCGATGTCGGCAAGTAAGCTATAGAAAGTTTCTTGTCGACATCGTGGGCCAGGCCCGTAAGTTCAAATAAAAACATATGTATCTATTACTCCCCCCAGGGGAGTCTATTATAGACTACGGGTGTGGCAACCCCGGGGCCCCAGCTGGGGTGATGTGGCTTTTTCCATTGACGTACCTTTGGTACATTACTCATAGAAATTATGTGTTACTACCCGATCTCTGAACACAAACAGAGCAAAGAATGTGCACATATTTATAACAAAAGGAAGACAGGTCCTGTTGATGTCAATTAGGTGCAGCGTCACCTAGAAGTGCCCCTGAGTTCAAAAGACGATAGAGGTGAAGCCCTGGTGGTGGAACTTCGAGGTCTAACCAGAGGCTACTTCTGGTGCCACGGGTGCCGGTGGCCCGACAGCCAAGCTGCTTAGAGTTGAGTGCATGTAGCGGTCGTCAGTTTTCTTTGCTAAAATGCCGAGTTGGTCCTACCTCACGGAGTTAAAAGGATGATTTTGGTATGTGTGGAGTAGGCACTGGTTATTTGGCGATACAGGCATGGGTTCATCTCGGATGAGTGGTTGAGCTGTGCCGGCAGTGGTTGAGGGATTCTCATGGGGACTTCGCTATGGGTGTATACACAACACCTTGGCGTGGAAGCCGGAGAATTATCGTGGTGGCTGTGGTTGCTACCAAAATCGCTGGGAGAATAGTCTTGGCTTCCCAGTGTGAAATCAATACTAGTGGTTGGTCTGACGCGGTCAGCCGGACACTATTCTAGGTGCTGTTGCTATTCAACAGAAGCTGCTATGGGCACGGACATAGCAGCAGAGATTAGATAGCTCAAATTACCTCAGCAAGGTAATTGAATGTAGTACAGGGATAACTATATTCAAAGATTGCAACCTATGTGCCTTATGGAGTGGGCCATAGGTTCATTCTAATAGGGTGCATGGGGGCGTTGGTCTGGCGTCTAACCCACACCCAGTGCTTTGGTACACGTGAGATTAGGCCGTAATAGCAGGTACTCACGTAAAGCAATCGCAATCTGTATCTATTACTTTTATTATTAAAGAAAATATACTATGGTGTATTTTTATAAAACAAATGAAAAAAACATTCTTCATCGATTTTCTCAAAACCATATAATTTTTCCATGCGGCTAGCCAGTAACTACCCAGCAAAAAAAAAAAATCTGATTTGGAAGCACTAACAACTGATGGAAGCAATGTACTGTTTACTTGATCACAAAAGCTTCGAAAACTGCTTCTGAAAAGCACTAACATAAGGCAGGCTCTCTAACAAAATAGGGGAAAAAGTAAAAAAAAAAATTTGCAAGCTAGTAACTTTTGCATCTGAGTACATAAAAACTATAGCCCAATTCACAATCTTGTGCAAATGGTATTGCACAAGATTGTATAGTATATTGATACTCACCACTTAACAATTCTTAGAAGTTAATGTTAAAGTTAGCTATTTTATGTCAGGTGGAGACCGCGAGTAAGGGAGATAATGTTAGAGAATCACTTGGTGTTGCGCATGAATAAGGAGATTTTTTTTATGCGAGATGAGCCAGCTAGAATCAATTTATTCAGCTTCCAAAAAGCCGTAATTTTTTGCCTTGCCAAAGTGCTTCACAGAAGCAATAATATATACTTATGTACTGTATGTATAGTTTTGTATATTGTTTGCAGATAATGTGACTATTCCATACATGTATGTAAATACTCTAAAGAGGAGTAGGAATACGCCAAAACTCCAAATATGTGAAAAAGGAGGTTTATGTCCTAGGGTTGGACTAAATGGTCCAAATTTGCATTACATCGGCCTAACCCCAAAACTACTCCATATTGCATTGAATGCTTGTGTGAAAACGACATGATCCATGACTGCATTACATGGACCATGATGTAACTAGTCTGTTTCATCTCAATTGGACCACGTAGTACAATATTATATTCAGGTCTTTTTGCATATACATATGTACATACTTATGTATAGTTTTTTTTAGCGCCAAATTGTCTATCAGCTGTTGTGTATATTTTACTGGATTTTACAATTTTTGCGTTCGCGTACTTTTAGCTGCAAACTTTTTTATTGAGAGTAATTTCTTTAAATTACTCAGTTACTGGATTTTACTGGAAAAGTACTCAAACGCACCTAACGACTTACTTTTCTGATTGTCAATTTTCATTACTCGCTTACAAATCACATTACCTAAAATTTAAAAAAATGACGTGCAAGTTGCTAAATGAAGAGAATGATTTTTTTAGATGAAATAGATTACGTGAAATGTTGAAAAATAAAAAAAAGTAAGTACTTCTCAAGAATCGATTATTTTAGTTCACGCCTTGTTAAAATCATTAAGTTGGTAATCCAGTAAGGAATAGCTTCCACCAAAAATGCTTAATTCCAAACTCGATTACCTTTTTTGAAATTTTTTGCTGGGTATATATTCTTCAAGAAGGCTTTATTGCAAAGAAATTATTGCGGTCGTTAGACTTTTATTCAGGTAACTGATTTTTAAAAAAAAGCAAAACGAACCACTTTGATTATTTTGAGTTGTGACTGTTTATGAATTAGTGTGCGATATATTAAATTATTCATGACATTGTTTGCATTCGTTCATTTACTGCAATAGTGTCATAACTCAAAAAATACTTCAACATTTCATATAAATAGCTCTTACAGTCACCTCCCGAGAGAAGAAAATTTTATCATCTCTTCATTGAGTTATATGTAAATTGAAACCCATAAACGCGTTTTCTACAAAATTAGTTTTTTTTTGAGTTGTTACACTATTGAAATAAAAGAGGGATTTGTAGTTATATATCATAAGAAAACTTTAAAGGGAAATATGTAAAAAAAAATATATTCACACATACAAAAGAGCATAAATACTTTAAGGTTGTTATATAATGGCAATATTATCAATATCATTATTACTTTGAAAGCATCATTATTACAATTAAAATTGTGAAATTTGGGAAATTAAAATTTGAAAATGCGGCATTTTTAGATTTAGTTGAACTGTAGTGAATTTTAATCAGAAATAATTTCTTATTCACTAATTTCAATTCTTATTGAATGAAATATTTTTATTAATCAATGTGAGTTTCTAAAGCAGGGAAGAAAAATTAAACTCGATTTTTTTAACTGGGGGAAATAAAATTTCTCATATTCCGTTTCATTAAAATTACGTTAAATATCTGATGTTAATAATAATCTCTACTCAAGTAGATAGACTAGGATGCTGATGAAGTGCGTTGCTGTACAGAAAAATATCGGTATTTCTAATAAGTCTAGTTTAATTTTTCTTCTCTTCTTTAGAAACTCACATTAATTTATAAAAATATTTCATTCAATAAGAACTGAAATTACTGAACTTAAGCCCAAATAAGAAATTATTTCTAATTAAAATAATAAATAATAAAATAACAATAAAATTCACTACAGTTCAACAAAATCTAAAAATGTCTCATATGAAGTTTTTTAACTTATTTCAAACATTTTGGATTGAAGTCAACTGAAGAGTTATTTAAGCAGGAACGAAATTTATATATGTGTGTATGAAGATGCTGCTTAACCTACAAAACAATCGAAAATTCCTAATACGTTAAAGACGGAGTGCCAAATAAATATACCTCGCTATTTCTTATATTATTAATAAATTGTATTTTAGCTGTTGTGGGTATTATGAGATTTTATATGTGTCTCAATTTTTAATACTATTAATTTTGTAATATCAATTAAAATTTTTATAATATCAATTACAATTTAATTAAATTTTCACCTATAGACAATTTGATAATATCAATTAAGTTTCACCATTCAAATTAATTAATAAAATGAAACATTTCATTGAATCCATTAAATTCTTAATTGAAAACATTAATTGGTGAATACTTTTGTCTATAAATATATATATAAGCTATTCACAAAAAAAAATATATATTACTTTGCATGGCGCAGTCGTTTGAGCGAAATTTATTATTTTATTGAAGCCTACAAATATAAAGAATAACTATATGGATTACAGAATTACAGACACTGAGTTGTTTTACAGATTTTTTCGAGAATGGTGTGATCTACATGATGCACTTTCAGCTATTTATACTATCATGTAGTTAATTTTCTAATCTATATATTTTATCGTACAACTCTTCAATTTGTTTTCAAGAAAATATTTAATTTTTAGTTTGCTTTTTTCAATTTTATAACTGTCTTCTATTTCTAATTTTATTTCACGTTGTAGTCCATCAATTTGCATTTGAATATATTCTTGAATTATATCAATGCCTTAAGCAATATATAAATTTATATATAAATTTGTCATAGTTTTTCTTTTGATGTTTTATCAATCATTAAAGAAAATAATCCGACTATTAGAGTCCATATTTGCTCATATTTGATTTGCTACAATAGTTGTTTATTATTTGTATATAAAATAATTTCTACATACAAACATAAGTATATGTATTTATATATACATTTAAAATTTAGACAAATATTCTCTATTTCAAGTGCTACAGTAAACTTATTGGTACGCTTTTGTAGAAAATTAAACACTTTATAAAAAAATTTAAAATTAAACTAAATCTGAAATAAAAATATTTTTAATTTCCATTCTATAGCACTTATTACAGCTATGGCTAAAATAAATTGAAAAACTTATGAAATTGTTTTATATTTCTCTATTATAACGAAAAACACTTCTTTGGCACTTTTTAAAAGGCCTGTTTGTATTTTGTATGGAACTTGGTAAAATTTTATGGAATAACATATTTCTGTTGTTTTCTTGAAAAATCGTATAAATTTAGGGTAAATTTTATTTGGACTGTAAATAACTTTTGATCCAGCTAACTTATCAAAAAATTTATCAAAAGTCGTACCAAGAAATTTACTGTAGGACATTCCATTCTTTACTTATGACAATCAGAATGAATAAAATCAATTTATACCATGTAAATCGTATGGGAAATTGAAAAGTGCGATGCGCACCATCTCACCATTAATATTATGAGCTGATATTTTAACAGGCCTATTTTTACCTAAACTAAAGGTTGAAACCTGGTTCTGAGAAAAACCAAGGAATTTTTTTTTATAACACCCTAATGTGCATCCATACGTAGTAAATAGTTTTTGTTAATTCATTGACACATACCTACATATTTATACGCATGTACATATACATAAATACATACAAATTCTTTCGATTTGTATGTTAATTACACGCATAATTCATTTTATTTCGAATCTAATTACAATTACTGGAGTTGCAGTAACATATTGATGGACTCGATATCGACCAAAATCCTACATTTCCACATAAATTTTAATCAAGTGCTTTGATATTTCGTCTATACGGAATGATTTAATTTAGGCAGTAAAATAAAAGAGTACAAATAAAATTTTAATTGAAATCTTTATCCTGTAAATAAAATTACTTTGTTTCTGAAGTTAAGTTTTATGGATTATATAAGCTTACGAAATCTACTTTATTTTTCCACAATTATTATATCAAATATCCCATTACTTAATTGTTTAATTTGCTTTTGTCTTGAACTTAAATTATTTTCCTACTCATATTCTACTTATAACTGAACAAAATCGAAATATGGCTTTATTGCATTTAGTGCTTTTTTGAAGGCAGAGTGCTTTTTGCTCTGAAAAAGTTGGTATCACTGTTCGTGTGGCATCTTTTTATTTATATTCACACATTAATATATATCATACGCATTCATATACATACCCAGTGGGAAAAGGTAATGAGTAGTAAATTATAAGGTAATGCACATCATGTATAATTTTTCATTTCTGAATTGATTACTGTTAACACATAACATGTCCTAGGAAAGTAATGAATTATTTTAATTGTGTTTCATCAAATTACCCTATCGTTTCTAATGGATGCATTGTTTTGCTTTGGAAAATAATACTGTATGTAATTATTGCCTACTTTTCCAGCTGGGTAAATACGTATCATATGCACGTATATACATATATACATACACATAAGCATACATACTTATATACATTCGACTCATTCGAAATTTTGTTTTTGAAGTCATCCCTATATTTTCTTCTTATTTTTCCTATTTTTACTATTCGTAACTTCATTAAATTTATTTATGTATGTATATTAAACTCACATCTATGTTTTTGTGGTTTGTTGTTAATTGTTCAAATCCATACATACATACACATATATGTACATATTTTGTTTTGATAGCTGGTTCAGCTAAACTGCCGATAAACTGCGATAAAAGTTAGAGAAGATACCAATTTTACGTGCTTTGCAAGTAGATTCATATTGAATACTTGTTTCACTCTCATAATTTTGTATGGCGAAGCAAGTTGATTCGGTCATGATTGGGGTGTGAAGCATGAATAGAGAGCGAAGCACGTATCGTGTAAACATACTATTAAACATTTCAGAAATATATGTATACACGATACGCTGAACTTTAATAAAATGTGAAAAAAAACATCTAGAACATCAAATGCAAGCCATAGGTGATCACCCTTCATAAAATAAACATATCTAGGCGCACGGCAGTGCGCCAGGCCAAGTTCCAGCCAATGCACGCAGTGTGTATATTTACAGGAAGAAATTCGAGCTGTTTTACCCCCCCCCCCCTTTTAAAAAGGGGGCGTTGACACGCGCATACAATTTCAACCTCATTTTCGTGTACTACGGCTCAGCACATTGAGATATACTATTTCTGTATGTATTATTATCCGTTTGCAACGAAACTTGACACAAATAATCAACACTGGCCGAAAAAATCATAAGTTTGGGCATGGTTACGCCCATAAATATTAAAAATTAAAAGTTGCGTTTATGAGCTGAAATTTGATACACAAGTAGGTCTAGGTGAGAAACCAACTAGAAAATTCTTAAAAACCAAAAAAATTCACCAGAATGGGCGGGGCCACGCTACTATTGTTTGAACCTGAAAACTTACAGCCTTATTTATAAAACTTATTAAGGCTTTTTAAGAAAAATTTCTTATCAAAATTTGTCTTAAACCCCCTTTATAATGCCTTAAAAAGTTCTATAAATAAGTCTGTTAATATACAGCTTTTAACTTAGGTCATTTTAGTGAAACCTTGCATATACGTTACACGTATACAATACTTTAAACTATCACCTAAAAAAGTCGGCGTGATCACTCCCATAAAATTTAAGCCTTGTGCTTAATCTACTTCGGTCTATCATATTTTAAAAGAAAATTAGCATGAATTATGAGCGCTTCTCACAGCAATAAAATAGTGGCAGGGGTAATGCTCATAAAATTATAAGGTATAATTCACGCTGCAGAGCTAAAATTTTATACACAAGTAAAAGTAGATGAGTAAGCCAATGGGAAAATCTTAAAACCAAGAAGTTTCATCCGTCAAAACTCCAACTCGTACTAGAGAGCAGAAATTTGGTACACAAATTAATCTAGATCAGAGATCACTAAGAAAAATCTAAAAAACCAGAAGTTTCAATCAGGGGTTGGGAACAAGCACTGTAAACTCAAAATTAAGTTCAATTTTATTGAAACTTTTCAAACAGATTGCACTTATCCAAAGTAAAAATTTCCTGTTTTGAAAATTGGCCGTGACTTCACCCATAAATCTTAGCTTTTTCTTTCATGTACTTCGGCTTAGCAGTTTTTAGTCCATTACTCATGTATTTGCCATTAGCTTTTTCATACAGAACTTCACATGAACCATAAGCACTAACAGATATAAAAGTCGGTGGCGCCAGGCCCATATAAATTTTACGTAATATTATACTGTAGAAAGCTGACATTTTGTAGACAAATAGTCCTAATTGATTTACTCAATCGGAAAGTTCAAAAATTAAAGCACCACCTAACCTATTGAAACTTTGAATGCACATTGGGCATATCCTTTTGATTTATGTACTTCGGCTAAGCAGGTGTGTTGTTAATTATTCGCCTTTTTTATTTGTTCGAATAAAATTTCATGATTTTTTTCTTGTTCGAAGAGACGAATAATTTTGTAATTTTGTTCGAATATTCGAACGAACAAAGAATAAAAAAATATATTCGAATAATCTTAAAAAAGTTTGCAAAAAACGACACGTATGTGTATTAGTTTAATTTTTTTTATTAACAAACGAAAAATTATTCATTACACACGAAAAACATATGATTTTAATAACAGATTTAGAAATATTAATAACAAAACTTTAAAATTTTAAGAACCTTTGCCGCAGTTGACGCTGTAGTATAAGTTAAAAACTCTATGCTCCACTAATACTATTGAAATAGCAGAATCGCAAAAAAGAAGAGAGTAAATTAATATATAGAAAATTTAAGATAACTTCCAATCGACTAGACCGATTTTCTCCAAGTATAAATTAGCAGATATACGATTATGTCACCTTTCAAACAAAAACAAAGCAAATCAAAATCGGTCAAGCTGTTCGGGTGCTACGGCGTCAAAGGCACACAGATCTAACAGAATATATCTAAAAACGATGTGATACCTTCTAAGCGGCTGGACCGATTTTCTTTAAACATAGCTAAGAACACTTTCGATCAAGTCACCTTTCAAACAGAAAAAATTAAATCAAAATCGGTCCTGCAATTTGGTCTGTACATGGACTCGTAAAAACAAACAGATACACAGACACACACTACAAAATTATAATTTTTTTTCTGTTTTTGTGACGTATTTTAAAAAGTTGGTATTTAATGCTTTTTTTACGTCGTTCAATAATTCGATTTTTAAAGAATTAAATTATAAGAAGCATTACCTTTTCCCAAAAAGAAAAAAGATGAGTTTAGCGAACATATCGCTCATTTGCTTCAATAGTGGCATAACTCAAAAAATGAGTTTTTTGAGTTAATAACGCAGAAAGATGCGGCATTTCGTATTTTATCTTGTGTAAAAATTTCATATAAATAGCTTGTACCATCACCTCCTGGGAGAAGAATTTTTTTTCATTTCTCCCTTGAGTTGTATGCAAAATAAAAACTTAAAACGCGTTTTCTGCAAAACTGGTTTTTTTGAGTTGTGCCACTATTGAAGTATAGGGTGTTTTTTTGAGGAGTATAGAACTTCGAATTGAAATAAAACACAAGAAAATCGTTTTAATGTCCATCAATTTGGCTTTATTGGAAGGATAATATTATGCCATTAATGTTTAAATATGATTTTGGGCATGTGGCCGCCGCGGCTGGCTCGAATAAAGCTAATTCTACAGGTCCAATTTTCAACCACTTTTTCGAGCATATGGGGCCGTATGTTGGCAATAACGCCACGAATGTTGGCTTCCAAGTCCCCTAACGTTTCTGGTTTGTTGGCGTAGACGAGCGACTTCACATATCCCCAAAGAAAATAATCCAATGGTGTCAAATCACACGATCTTGGTGGCCAATTGACAGGTCCATTCCGCGAAATTATGCGCTCATCGAATGTTTCCTTCAATAAATCGATTGTGACGTGCGCTGTGTGGCATGTAGCGCCGTCTTGTTGGAACCACAACTCATCCACATTCATGCCATCCAATTCGGGAACAAAATAGTCGGTTAGTCGGCTCCAATTGCTGTGCACGGTGGCGAATCGATTCATTCGGGTCCTCTTCAACACTTTGCTCTACAGCGGCAATTGTTTCTTCGGTGCGCACTGTTCGACGTCTCTGCGGATGCGTATTATCACATAGAGTAAACGTAGTGCGAAAACGATCCATGGTTAACCGAATTAATTGCTCTGATGGACGATTATGTCGACCATAAAATGGACGGAGCTTGCGGTAAACTTCGCGAACTGAACCATTATTTTCGAAATAAATTTGCACGATTTGCAAACGTTGTTCTTTTGTCTACATGTTCATGATAAAATGCCAAACCAAACTAAATATTAATCACTTGACAGCTGACAAAATGGCCGCCAGTTAAAAAAGTGATGCCAACTTAAAGTTCTATACCTCAATAAAAAACACCCTTTAAATGAGCGATATGTATGTATGTATGTATACATACATACATATGTACATACAAACAAAGCGTACACAGGTATTTATATTTTGGAGTAATTTGATTACTTAATATCATAATGTTAACAAATTAAAAAGTAATGCAATGTAAAATACTTTTTATATAAAGTAATTAAGGAAATTGTTCGAATATTCGAATATTCGACAAAAATGATTCGAATCATTTTTTATTCTAAATTGAATATTTTTGTTCGTTCGAACAAAAATGATAAAAAGTTGTTCGAATATTCGAACAATTTTTGTTCGAATGACAACACTACTAAGCAGACTTTAATACGTAAATAATTATATTGAGAAAATAGGCGGGATCACTCCCACTAAAATTGACGCTGTATTTCACATGTTTCTTTCCAGACGACTCTTAACAAATTACGTACACACTGGCGACCCGTTGTAATAACACAACACAGAAAAAAATAGACAAGGATTATTTTCAATAAAACCATGTTATTGAATAAAATTTTAGTTTCAATAATATTTGCCATTAACTTGAATATTGTATTTATCAATTCCGCACATTTTAAAATATCATTTAATGTCATTTATTTGTGTTGGTGTTTTCCTTGCTGGTTGATTGACTAAACCTGCTAATGTGATGATGTTGTTGTTTATTTTGATTGTTGTTGTTGTATTCGTGTGCATTCGGACAAGAAGCCCAAAAACGTCGTGTTTTTTTTTACTCAACAAAGTTATTTTTAGATTAGAAGAAACAATGGAAATCATGTTTTGCGTGTATTCATTATTTGCGTATCCAAAAACGATTTGCTCTTTATCTGAGTGGTAAAGCTATGTACAGACGGTTGTCAGATCTTACAATATTGCCAGTAAAATGTTCTAAAAATTTCTTACAACCGTGTGAACTGGCAATTTTTGTCAGATGACGTTGCCAGAAAAAGCATTGTCAGTCCATTGCAAGACTAGCAACTGACAACATATTGTCAGACATCTTACAATCGTGTGAACACATTGTAAAATTATTGCCAGATATTTGTCAGACATTTTAATATTGTCAGATGTGCGAAGTTCATGCATCTGGCAATGGCGTCATTGTAAGATAATTCTTTCTTTGGGCAACACTAGTAGATTAGTAATGGGGACGATAGTCCTGTTTTGGGAATTCAAAACCGGGAAAAAATTAAAACGATGGCAACCCTGTTACAAATGGGGGGATTTTGGGGATTTTCATGCTGAGAGTTTCTTGGCTATGTGTGTGTGTGTGTGAGTTTGATTCTTTGTTTATGTGTATGTATACTTGTGTGCCCAGCTTTTGTTGTTATTGTAGAGAAACGTTGTGCTTATAGTGCATGGATGTATGTATATGTGGGTGTTGTATGTGTGTATGTGTGTGAGTTTGATTCTTTCTGTGTATGGGAATGTATGTACACTTCTGTGTACAGGTTTTGTTGTTATTGTAGAGAAACGTTGTCCTTACAGTGGATGTATACATACAGTGTATGTATGTGTGGGATGTTTGTGTGTGTGTATGTATGTGTGCGTGTATATGTGTGCGTTTTTGTATTTAATTGTATGTTTGTCGGTCTCAGATACTTTTGTCGTAGTGGCAGACAATCATTATACCCAGTAGGAAATGTCGATGGTGAAAATGTACTGAGTCGCTTTTGACTTTGTCACCAGTACTACTATATAATTATATCCCATTCAATAATTTTCACTATAGACATTTAGCATATGCTTGTCATTTAAAAGATACTAGTAACACTAAAACAATTGAATAGGTATGACTACGTGGTTCTTATTGGAACGTAGAGACATACCAACCAGACAGTTAGTTACTGGTATATTTCTATAATTTATGTACATACAAAAAGGTATGTATATTGACAAGTTGTTGCAAAATCTTTCCTTTTTACTGACAGATAGAATAAAACGTATTATACTATAATGGTCACTAGAATTTTAGTGTTGACACAAAGACACTTGATCCCTGTCTGACTGCAGGGTAGTGACAACGAATTCGTGTGTATGTAGAATCATTATTTTTGTTGTTGTGAGTTGTCGTTGCTATGCATATGTATGGTTATTGTGCTCGTATGTATGCATGCATTTTTTTATTTCTGGGGAAATATTCTAGTAGCTGCATATAGTGGCAACCCTGATATCTGGTGAAAATGGAAGTGGAGAGGGAATGTATTTGATAATGTATGTACATATATGTTTTTGGAGTAATGTACGTGATCGTATGGTGGGGGACGAAGGTGATGTTATGAAATCTTCGTTTATTTATTTAAGAAATATTGTTTCGTATTTCATGACAGAGGAGTTTGAATTTCATAATATTATAAAATTTTATTATGTATGTATGTTTGTGTATTACGTGATCACTTCTTTGTGTATGTGTGTGTGCCAGTATGTAAATGATTT
This sequence comes from Tachina grossa, assembly GCA_949987645.1. Classification (NCBI taxonomy): domain Eukaryota; kingdom Metazoa; phylum Arthropoda; class Insecta; order Diptera; family Tachinidae; genus Tachina; species Tachina grossa. The sequence goes on from OX465277.1 coordinate 40,698,167, forward strand.
TCTCGCGCTGGTATTTATATGTAGATACAAATAAATTGTTTTCAGTATCGACATTTGGTACTATAAAATACTATCATATGTCTGGACTTCCCTAATCTTATTATGTTTTTATACTTACGCTTGTTTTATATTTTCTCATACTTAAATTTGTCTCGCGTTAAAGTCTGCCTGTGTGATATTTGTTTATATTACAGATTTTGTTTATTTCAATCTTTGAATACATTTTTTTTTGTCATTGATGTCTTTTGTTCTTCTTGTTGTTGGTGTTGTTGTTGTAAATATTCGTCTGTGTATAGATGCGATATATTCAGTTTTTTTATTTGAAAATAAAAACGTTTTAATTTTTATCTGCGTTTACTTAAAAGTTTGTGAGGATTTTCTGTTTTTAAGTAAAACTGAATTCCTGAAGATACATACTCTATAGTAATAGCAACTATAATAGAAATATTTCTTATACTTAATTTAAATTTTTTTTAAATTTGATGCAACGTTAGTAAGTTAACGTTAGAAATTTTTGGGGTGCATAATTTTTTCTAACTATAGACTTTTTTCTTCACTTTCTACATTTGTTTTTGAAATCTTGCTTTGCTTTATGAAAATGTATAAACATTTTTAAATGAAACTGATCCGGCACTCCAGCTTATATACTGAGAGTTTTTTTTTTCTTTGGTAGTCAACTTACTTCTTTTTTTATTTTTATTGATAAACATTTAAAATCAAAAGGGAGCTTTATATTGAAATTATTATTTTCATAATTGTTGAAAACAATCACTAGTTTTTTTTTTTTTTTTTTTTTTTTTTTGTGATGAAATCATTTGAAGTTGAAGCTGATATCTTTGCTTACTGTTTTAAATTAAAATTTTATTCAATAGAATAAAAGGAGCTTTTTCTTAAATTCTGATGCAGTTAAGATCGGATATCAGACTGAATTTAAATGTACTTTTAAATTAGTCGCAATGAACAAACTTATTTTCTTGTTGAAAAGCGATCATCAGAAAACGAAGTGGTTTTCAGAGACTTTAGGTATACCCTTTCGACGGTTCCTCTAGGATACAAGATGACTTTGTGTGACGAAATTTCTGTTGCTTTATACTGATAATATGTTTACATTAATAAGGTACATATATGTTTGTTTTATGAAGGGTGAGCACCTATCACTTTTATTTGTTGTCCTATATGATTTTTTTTTTTTGAATTTTATTAAAGTTCAGCGTATTGTGTATATATTTCTGAAATGTTTAGGTGTGCTTTGCGTACCCATCGGACAGAGTGTACGTTTTAGTTGGTCAGTCACTCTCTTTTTTTATTTATTTTTTTCTTCTAATGTGCCACTCCTTTTTTCAGATTTTACTACTTGAAATAGAGAATTTTAGTCTAATTTTTTTTCTGGGTATATACGTACATTAGTTAAATATGTGTATGAATTTTTAAGAAAAAATTTTAAATAAAATATTGGAAAAAGAATTAATTATGTGAATGGTTTTTATTTCTTTATTAGCTTTACTTCGATAGATCAAAAAAATTTTTGTTTTTGCTTATTTGCAAATTCTTGTTTTCATGTCGCTTAAACATGTACAGTCATGTTTTCATGACGCTTAAACATGCACAGTCTTGTTTTAATATCGTTTAAGCATGCACAGTCTTGTTTTCATGTCGCTTAAACATGCACAGTCTTGTTTTCTTTGAGAGGTTATGCACAAGACAAATTGAATTTCACAACATTATGAAATTCCATTAAATTTCATATTTTCATAAAGAGAAACAATTTAGAGAATCGGATAAGTCCTTATATTTTTCACTACAAACAAGTTTCTGTTATTTTATATTCGAATAGATGAATCCTAAATTTCCTTTAAAAAATAATACAAAACAAGGAATAATTTAATTTAATTTAATTTTATTTATATTAATAATACATTTTAATTTTATTTTATTTATTTTAATTATAATGATGGAAACATTTCATAGTATCTAATTATTAAATTTTCTAATATACTTTTGCGCAAAAAATATATTGTACATCTGCAAGTATCAGGTCCTTCCTCACACTCAGAATCATACCAAGGACAGCTTTTGAAGTGTCCTTCTGTGTTGTCTTCATCTTCCATGATACCATATTCTTCGTTCTCATCCAGCATATTTTGAAAAAATTTGATCATCTCCCAATGATCAAAAAGCCTGAAGCTTTCAAAATCTCTTATAAATTGGTTTAGAGTACGTCTAATTTGGCTCATTATATTTGCCGATAAATTAATGAATGATGATTGTTTGAAGGTTTCTTTAAGACTAATTTGCTCTTTAAATTTTTAAAGTACTATCTTTTGATATTTAAAATATCTATACCATCATCTATATTCCATACTTCTTTTTTAGCACTCTATCTCTCTCTATCCCTTTTCTCTCTATAACTATCTCTTTCTGTCTATCACTACCCCTCCACTTATTCACTATTTCACCATATTTTCGATTAGCCTTCTTGAAGTCGTCATCGCTACTTTTAAGATCATTTTCAGTTAAACATTCAAAGTGCGGAGAAGTAAATAAAAAAAAAATAAATAAATAAAACAAAAATGGAGTCTACAACAAATCTAACATCAAAATTTAATTCACTAAAAAATAAAACCTTAATCCACATAAAGGAGCTTGAGACATCAACTAAATACACCATTCGAAAAGTGTCAAGAGTAACAACAAAATATGGGCCAACACTAAAAGTTGAAATGGAAAACCACATAATGTTCCTCCCAAAGTGATATAATGCTTTAACCGATGCTGAAATTAAAGAACTCTCGAGCGGATCATATTGCTTAAGTAGAGAAGGTGAACAAAGCTTAATTGTTGAAAGCGAGCTGAGTGAATTTCTAATTCAAAATTCCCAATTTCCAATTTGGCAATAATATATAATAATTTTGTATTTTAAATTATAAATAAAAATACATGAAAGAGTTTTGTAAAATATAAATGTTTGTGCTTTTTTATTTAATATTTTCAGTTATTTCATAAAGAAATTTAAGACATAAATGACCACAGGTAAATGTATTGAAATTCTGATGTTGATTATAGTTGTATTTTATATTTCTACCAAGATATTTGACTACTTCCGAAGGAGGTTGTAAGTTTCCAAAGCTGTCGAAATATTCTTTTTCATTGTTGTTTTTATAATATGCTACCCAATGTGTACCAGGTCCTGTTGATACGTCTAAATTGATTATTCCACATTCTATTTTCTTTGTTCGTTTTGGTAGAGTATTCAACATGAAAACTCCTCTAAAATATGGAATATTTATAGAGAAACGGTTTATGTCCACATCAGATAGTGGTCTATTCATAGCATCTCTAAGAGTTTTTTGATTCCTTTTTGTAAACTAAACCATAACCCTTTTTATATGGTTTTAAGTAAAGTCCCTTTCCAACTGCTATAGATTCCATCGCTATATTATGTCTAATTGCTTCATCAAGTTGATTTTTTGCATTCTTTGTTGCATTAACAGCTTTAGCTATAGCAGCACCTCCAGTTGTTAGACTACCAATTGCACCCAGAGCAGTTAAAATCGGTATTAGAGGCAAAAACCCACCAATTTTTGGTACACGTATTACATGTGGTACTATAATTTGAGATTTTCTTCCTTTTAATGATTTGTTGATAGTTTTTCGGGCAATTTTAATTGCTGAGTTAATATCTAATGGTTTTTCCTTCTTTAGTATTTTTGTTGCAGCTCTAATTGATGTTCTAAACAGTTTTTTATCATTTATCTTGTTCTTTTTAACATTTTTCTTTTTCTCCACACCCATATCAAATTTTGTTTTGGCTTTCATTGCGTTAGTAACCATATAGGCAAATGATTTTTCAGCAATACTACTATCTTTTGATAAAACTCGATCCCAAGCTGAATTTTCAAGTATTTTATCAGCTTTATGTCTAATGCTTAAATCCTTATTTTTTTGAATAAGCTATATCGTGATCTTTACAAGCAGAGTCCAATAAATTAATTCCTTTGTCACCTCAATTTAAACGTTTTTGTAGTTTTGTTTCTGGTCCACAATACTAATATCCCAGGAAGATAAAGTTCACCAGTTATAGAGTTTATTTTTTTATCTACTATACCTCCTCCAACGAAGGTGTTCTTATGACTAAACGTTTTCTGATATTGTATAACTATATCATCTAATTTTGTCGATAATAACAGGTAACATTTATAAAATCTATTTAGTTCGTAATATTGTTCCTTCTACTATTTTTTTTTTTTGTTTACTTGCCTCTATCTTGCCTGATGGTTTCTCAGCCTTTAAACTTGTATATTCTCGACTTCTGTCTTGATGTTACTTTCTTCTTTCATGCGAATTCTTGTTTTTTCTTCTCATATTGCTTAAACATGCACAGTCTTGTTATCTTTGAAAGGTTCTGCACAAAACAAATCGAATTTCACAATATTATGAAATTCCATTATATTTCATTAGGTATTTTCTTATCGACACCAACTGCTTCAACACCATCTCATTTACGTTTGCTAACAGCAAATAGTACAATAGGTGTCAGCTATTAGATCAGCTTATCAGCTATTAGATCAGCTTATTAGCACCTGGTCTGTTTTTCAGATCAGCTTTTCAGGAGCTGGTCTGGTTTTCAGATCAGCTTTTCAGGACCTGGTCTGGTTTTCAGATCAGCTTATCAGGACCTGGTCTGGTTTTCAGATCAGCTTTTCAGGACCTGGTCTGGTTTTCAGATCAGCTTTTCAGGACCTGGTCTGGTTTTCAGATCAGCTTATCAGGACCTGGTCTGGTTTTCAGATCAGCTTTTCAGGACCTGGTCTGGTTTTCAGATCAGCTTTTCAGGACCTGGTCTGGTTTTCAGATCAGCTTATCAGGACCTGGTCTGGTTTTCAGATCAGCTTTTCAGGACCTGGTCTGGTTTTCAGATCAGCTTTTCAGGACCTGGTCTGGTTTTCAGATCAGCTTATCAGGACCTGGTCTGGTTTTCAGATCAGGCTATCAGGACCTGGTCTGGTTTTCAGATCAGCTTATCAGGAGCTGGTCTGATTTTCAGGTCAGCTTATTAGGAGCTGGTCTGATTTTCAAGTCAGCTTATTAGGAGCTGGTCTGGTTTTCAGGTCAGATGAAATAACTAAAGTCTATCTTTTATTAGCAGTATTTTTTTTTCTATAACGAAAATCGTTTAATTCAATATATTTGCTTATAATCAAAAATCCATATTTATCCTTCCAACACTCTACAAATTTTTTAAAACTTGTCAAAATTCATATTACTGCCAACATGAACCTTGTAAACATGCTTCATATTTTTCTCATCTTACTTAAACATTATAATTACATTTGCATTGTCTCTTATTAAATGCTTATAGCCATATTCATAAAAATTTTAAACAGCATTTCAAATGTTGTTTGAGCAAAATTCGTTAAAATTGTATTCATAATAGAATATTAGCTTAAAAACGTTTTTTAACTTGCGTAAATCAACAAATCTTATAAATTAAATGCACCCATACTTAAAATAATTTTGAGCTGACGTCGTTCTAGTTATGCTTCTTGTTTATTTATATTTTTAACTTTGTCTGTATGTATGTATGTATACATGTATTAAGAATTATGCTTATGTTTGGCACAAGTAGAATGAGTCATCATTCTTCTGTCGCCCCATACAAAAATATACACGTACACGTACATATGTATGTATATTATTCTGCTTTCCACATGCAACATCAGCAAATATCATAATTGAAATGTATTAAGCTTCATTACCAGAAAAAAATAAATGTATAATAACCCATTCTTTTAATTATGAAATTATGTAATTTCTTTAACTATTCATATTTGTAGTAGTATATAGATAATTTTAGTATAAATATATATTTTTAAACCTCAGATAGTAGTAGGGAACTCCCACTCCTGGGACAATTAAAATTGTTAAATTGTTGCTGAAATTGTTAAATTTGGGTAATTAAAATTTGAAAATTTTAAAATTCTTGAAATTTGATACCTACGAGGGTGGTTCAATAAGTCCTTTAAATATTTTGCGAGGGTGGTTCAATAAGTCCGTCTTTTATTTTTTGTTTATATTACGAGTTTTTGTTTACATTAAGTCTATGTCTGTCTGTCTGCCTGACCGTGGAAATTTGAGTCTGTCAGTGATTTGGGTTGTGTAATAATTTCTGGGTGTCCTTTGTCGGAGTTAAGGGTAATGAAACTTTAAAATTTTAATCTACACCGAAATGTCCAGTTCCCTACTACTATCTGAGGTTTAAAAACATATATTTATACTAAAATTATCTATATAATACTACAAATATGAATAGTTAAAGAAATTACATAATTTCACCAATTAAAGGAATGGGATATTATACATTCACCGATAATGAATCAGTTATTCCACCTGACGAAGCTAAAACTAATTCAATTATGATATTTGATGATGTTGCATGTGAAAAGCAGAATAATATACGTACATATTTTTGTATGGGGCGACAGAATAATGATGACTCATTCTACTTGTGCCAAACATAAGCATAATTCTTAATACATGCATACATACATACATACAGACAAAGTTAAAAATATAAATAAGCAAGAAGCAAAACTACAACGACGTCAATTCAAAATTATTTTAAATATGGGTGCATTTAATTTTTAAGATTTGGTGATTTACGCAAGTTAAAAAACGTTTTTACGCTAATATTCTATTATGAATACAATTTTAGCGAATTTTGCTCAAACAACATTTGAAATGCTGTTTAAAATTTTTATGAATATGGCTATAAGCATTTAATAAGAGACAATGCAAATGTAATTATAATGTTTAAGTAAGATGAGAAAAATATGAAGCATGTTTACAAGGTTCATGTTGGCAGTAATATGAATTTTGACAAGTTTTAAAAAATTTGTAGAGTGTTGGAAGGATAAATATGGATTTTTGATTATAAGCAAATATATTGAATTAAACGATTTTCGTTATAGAAAAAAAAATACTGCTAATAAAAGATAGACTTTAGTTATTTCATCTGACCTGAAAACCAGACCAGCTCCTAATAAGCTGACTTGAAAATCAGACCAGCTCCTAATAAGCTGACCTGAAAATCAGACCAGCTCCTGATAAGCTGATCTGAAAACCAGACCAGGTCCTGATAGCCTGATCTGAAAACCAGACCAGGTCCTGATAAGCTGATCTGAAAACCAGACCAGGTCCTGAAAAGCTGATCTGAAAACCAGACCAGGTCCTGAAAAGCTGATCTGAAAACCAGACCAGGTCCTGATAAGCTGATCTGAAAACCAGACCAGGTCCTGAAAAGCTGATCTGAAAACCAGACCAGGTCCTGAAAAGCTGATCTGAAAACCAGACCAGGTCCTGATAAGCTGATCTGAAAACCAGACCAGGTCCTGAAAAGCTGATCTGAAAACCAGACCAGGTCCTGAAAAGCTGATCTGAAAACCAGACCAGGTCCTGATAAGCTGATCTGAAAACCAGACCAGGTCCTGAAAAGCTGATCTGAAAACCAGACCAGCTCCTGAAAAGCTGATCTGAAAAACAGACCAGGTGCTAATAAGCTGATCTAATAGCTGATAAGCTGATCTAATAGCTGACACCTATTGTACTATTTGCTGTTAGCAAACGTAAATGAGATGGTGTTGAAGCAGTTGGTGTCGATAAGAAAATACCTAATGAAATATAATGGAATTTCATAATATTGTGAAATTCGATTTGTTTTGTGCAGAACCTTTCAAAGATAACAAGACTGTGCATGTTTAAGCGATATGAGAAGAAAAAACAAGAATTCGCATGAAAGAAGAAAGTAACATCAAGACAGAAGTCGAGAATATACAAGTTTAAAGGCTGAGAAACCATCAGGCAAGATAGAGGCAAGTAAACAAAAAAAAAAAAATAGTAGAAGGAACAATATTACGAACTAAATAGATTTTATAAATGTTACCTGTTATTATCGACAAAATTAGATGATATAGTTATACAATATCAGAAAACGTTTAGTCATAAGAACACCTTCGTTGGAGGAGGTATAGTAGATAAAAAAATAAACTCTATAACTGGTGAACTTTATCTTCCTGGGATATTAGTATTGTGGACCAGAAACAAAACTACAAAAACGTTTAAATTGAGGTGACAAAGGAATTAATTTATTGGACTCTGCTTGTAAAGATCACGATATAGCTTATTCAAAAAATAAGGATTTAAGCATTAGACATAAAGCTGATAAAATACTTGAAAATTCAGCTTGGGATCGAGTTTTATCAAAAGATAGTAGTATTGCTGAAAAATCATTTGCCTATATGGTTACTAACGCAATGAAAGCCAAAACAAAATTTGATATGGGTGTGGAGAAAAAGAAAAATGTTAAAAAGAACAAGATAAATGATAAAAAACTGTTTAGAACATCAATTAGAGCTGCAACAAAAATACTAAAGAAGGAAAAACCATTAGATATTAACTCAGCAACTAAAATTGCCCGAAAAACTATCAACAAATCATTAAAAGGAAGAAAATCTCAAATTATAGTACCACATGTAATACGTGTACCAAAAATTGGTGGGTTTTTGCCTCTAATACCGATTTTAACTGCTCTGGGTGCAATTGGTAGTCTAACAACTGGAGGTGCTGCTATAGCTAAAGCTGTTAATGCAACAAAGAATGCAAAAAATCAACTTGATGAAGCAATTAGACATAATATAGCGATGGAATCTATAGCAGTTGGAAAGGGACTTTACTTAAAACCATATAAAAAGGGTTATGGTTTAGTTTACAAAAAGGAATCAAAAAACTCTTAGAGATGCTATGAATAGACCACTATCTGATGTGGACATAAACCGTTTCTCTATAAATATTCCACATTTTAGAGGAGTTTTCATGTTGAATACTCTACCAAAACGAACAAAGAAAATAGAATGTGGAATAATCAATTTAGACGTATCAACAGGACCTGGTACACATTGGGTAGCATATTATAAAAACAACAATGAAAAAGAATATTTCGACAGCTTTGGAAACTTACAACCTCCTTCGGAAGTAGTCAAATATCTTGGTAGAAATATAAAATACAACTATAATCAACATCAGAATTTCAATACATTTACCTGTGGTCATTTATGTCTTAAATTTCTTTATGAAATAACTGAAAATATTAAATAAAAAAGCACAAACATTTATATTTTACAAAACTCTTTCATGTATTTTTATTTATAATTTAAAATACAAAATTATTATATATTATTGCCAAATTGGAAATTGGGAATTTTGAATTAGAAATTCACTCAGCTCGCTTTCAACAATTAAGCTTTGTTCACCTTCTCTACTTAAGCAATATGATCCGCTCGAGAGTTCTTTAATTTCAGCATCGGTTAAAGCATTATATCACTTTGGGAGGAACATTATGTGGTTTTCCATTTCAACTTTTAGTGTTGGCCCATATTTTGTTGTTACTCTTGACACTTTTCGAATGGTGTATTTAGTTGATGTCTCAAGCTCCTTTATGTGGATTAAGGTTTTATTTTTTAGTGAATTAAATTTTGATGTTAGATTTGTTGTAGACTCCATTTTTTTTTTATTTTTTTTTTTTTTATTTACTTCTCCGCACTTTGAATGTTTAACTGAAAATGATCTTAAAAGTAGCGATGACGACTTCAAGAAGGCTAATCGAAAATATGGTGAAATAGTGAATAAGTGGAGGGGTAGTGATAGACAGAAAGAGATAGTTATAGAGAGAAAAGGGATAGAGAGAGATAGAGTGCTAAAAAAGAAGTATGGAATATAGATGATGGTATAGATATTTTAAATATCAAAAGATAGTACTTTAAAAATTTAAAGAGCAAATTAGTCTTAAAGAAACCTTCAAACAATCATCATTCATTAATTTATCGGCAAATATAATGAGCCAAATTAGACGTACTCTAAACCAATTTATAAGAGATTTTGAAAGCTTCAGGCTTTTTGATCATTGGGAGATGATCAAATTTTTTCAAAATATGCTGGATGAGAACGAAGAATATGGTATCATGGAAGATGAAGACAACACAGAAGGACACTTCAAAAGCTGTCCTTGGTATGATTCTGAGTGTGAGGAAGGACCTGATACTTGCAGATGTACAATATATTTTTTGCGCAAAAGTATATTAGAAAATTTAATAATTAGATACTATGAAATGTTTCCATCATTATAATTAAAATAAATAAAATAAAATTAAAATGTATTATTAATATAAATAAAATTAAATTAAATTAAATTATTCCTTGTTTTGTATTATTTTTTAAAGGAAATTTAGGATTCATCTATTCGAATATAAAATAACAGAAACTTGTTTGTAGTGAAAAATATAAGGACTTATCCGATTCTCTAAATTGTTTCTCTTTATGAAAATATGAAATTTAATGGAATTTCATAATGTTGTGAAATTCAATTTGTCTTGTGCATAACCTCTCAAAGAAAACAAGACTGTGCATGTTTAAGCGACATGAAAACAAGACTGTGCATGCTTAAACGATATTAAAACAAGACTTTGCATGTTTAAGCGTCATGAAAACATGACTGTACATGTTTAAGCGACATGAAAACAAGAATTTGCAAATAAGCAAAAACAAAAATTTTTTTGATCTAGCGAAGTAAAGCTAATAAAGAAATAAAAACCATTCACATAATTAATTCTTTTTCCAATATTTTATTTAAAATTTTTTCTTAAAAATTCATACACATATTTAACTAATGTACGTATATACCCAGAAAAAAAATTAGACTAAAATTCTCTATTTCAAGTAGTAAAATCTGAAAAAAGGAGTGGCACATTAGAAGAAAAAAATAAATAAAAAAAGAGAGTGACTGACCAACTAAAACGTACACTCTGTCCGATGGGTACGCAAAGCACACCTAAACATTTCAGAAATATATACACAATACGCTGAACTTTAATAAAATTAAAAAAAAAAAATCATATAGGACAACAAATAAAAGTGATAGGTGCTCACCCTTCATAAAACAAACATATATGTACCTTATTAATGTAAACATATTATCAGTATAAAGCAACAGAAATTTCGTCACACAAAGTCATCTTGTATCCTAGAGGAACCGTCGAAAGGGTATACCTAAAGTCTCTGAAAACCACTTCGTTTTCTGATGATCGCTTTTCAACAAGAAAATAAGTTTGTTCATTGCGACTAATTTAAAAGTACATTTAAATTCAGTCTGATATCCGATCTTAACTGCATCAGAATTTAAGAAAAAGCTCCTTTTATTCTATTGAATAAAATTTTAATTTAAAACAGTAAGCAAAGATATCAGCTTCAACTTCAAATGATTTCATCACAAAAAAAAAAAAAAAAAAAAAACTAGTGATTGTTTTCAACAATTATGAAAATAATAATTTCAATATAAAGCTCCCTTTTGATTTTAAATGTTTATCAATAAAAATAAAAAAAGAAGTAAGTTGACTACCAAAGAAAAAAAAACTCTCAGTATATAAGCTGGAGTGCCGGATCAGTTTCATTTAAAAATGTTTATACATTTTCATAAAGCAAAGCAAGATTTCAAAAACAAATGTAGAAAGTGAAGAAAAAAGTCTATAGTTAGAAAAAATTATGCACCCCAAAAATTTCTAACGTTAACTTACTAACGTTGCATCAACTTTGAAAAAATTTAAATTAAGTATAAGAAATATTTCTATTATAGTTACTATTACTATAGAGTATGTATCTTCAGGAATTCAGTTTTACTTAAAAACAGATAATCCTCACAAACTTTTAAGTAAACGCAGATAAAAATTAAAACGTTTTTATTTTCAAATAAAAAAAACTGAATATATCGCATCTATACACAGACGAATATTTACAACAACAACACCAACAACAAGAAGAACAAAAGACATCAATGACAAAAAAAAATGTATTCAAAGATTGAAATAAACAAAATCTGTAATATAAACAAATATCACACAGGCAGACTTTAACGCGAGACAAATTTAAGTATGAGAAAATATAAAACAAGCGTAAGTATAAAAACATAATAAGATTAGGGAAGTCCAGACATATGATAGTATTTTATAGTACCAAATGTCGATACTGAAAACAATTTATTTGTATCTACATATAAATACCAGCGCGAGAAAATCATTTACATACTGGCACACACACATACACAAAGAAGTAATCACGTAATACACAAACATACATACATAATAAAATTTTATAATATTATGAAATTCAAACTCCTCTGTCATGAAATACGAAACAATATTTCTTAAATAAATAAACGAAGATTTCATAACATCACCTTCGTCCCCCACCATACGATCACGTACATTACTCCAAAAACATATATGTACATACATTATCAAATACATTCCCTCTCCACTTCCATTTTCAGCAGATATCAGGGTTGCCACTATATGCAGCTACTAGAATATTTCCCCAGAAATAAAAAAATGCATGCATACATACGAGCACAATAACCATACATATGCATAGCAACGACAACTCACAACAACAAAAATAATGATTCTACATACACACGAATTCGTTGTCACTACCCTGCAGTCAGACAGGGATCAAGTGTCTTTGTGTCAACACTAAAATTCTAGTGACCATTATAGTATAATACGTTTTATTCTATCTGTCAGTAAAAAGGAAAGATTTTGCAACAACTTGTCAATATACATACCTTTTTGTATGTACATAAATTATAGAAATATACCAGTAACTAACTGTCTGGTTGGTATGTCTCTACGTTCCAATAAGAACCACGTAGTCATACCTATTCAATTGTTTTAGTGTTACTAGTATCTTTTAAATGACAAGCATATGCTAAATGTCTATAGTGAAAATTATTGAATGGGATATAATTATATAGTAGTACTGGTGACAAAGTCAAAAGCGACTCAGTACATTTTCACCATCGACATTTCCTACTGGGTATAATGATTGTCTGCCACTACGACAAAAGTATCTGAGACCGACAAACATACAATTAAATACAAAAACGCACACATATACACGCACACATACATACACACACACAAACATCCCACACATACATACACTGTATGTATACATCCACTGTAAGGACAACGTTTCTCTACAATAACAACAAAACCTGTACACAGAAGTGTACATACATTCCCATACACAGAAAGAATTAGACTCACACACACACACATACACATCCCACACGTACATACAACCATGCACTGTACGCACAACGTTTCTCTACAATAACAACAAAAGCTGGGCACACAAGTATACATACACATAAACAAAGAATCAAACTCACACACACACACACATAGCCAAGAAACTCTCAGCATGAAAATCCCCAAAATCCCCCATTTGTAACAGGGTTGCCATCGTTTTAATTTTTTCCCGGTTTTGAATTCCCAAAACAGGACTATCGTCCCCATTACTAATCTACTAACACTGCACACGCTTGATTTTGAAGAAAAAGTTATAATAAAAGATATGCAGACAAAATCATTGCAATTGCTTCTTTATGGTCTATAATTTTTTATACTTTCACTTTTTACATTTAACACAAACACAAACGATAAATATTTAACAATGGCCAACAAATGGGTTAAGTCTGGCAACGCATAACAACAGATCGAACAATTTGTGCATATGACAACCGTGTGAACTGACAATTTTTCTACTGAAGATTTTGTCAGATGAATTTATTGTCATACAACCGTCTAGCAATAAATTGTAAGATTTTCTGACATCCGTGTGAACTGACAAGAAATATTGTGCTGGCAATTTTCGATTGCCAGTACATTGTCAGCACATTGCCAGATCTGACAATATTGTAAGATCTGACAATCGTCTGTACATTAGACTTGGGTCGAACTCGTTCACTTGCTCATTTTTGCCACAAACCACTGATCAAACCCATTTAAATTACATGGGTTTGATCATTGGTTTGTGGCAAAAATTAACTAGTGAACGAGTTCGACCCAAGTCTACTGTACATAGCTTAAGTACGTTAGTTTATTAGTCAAGATATTGCCGGTTCGACTCATCCCAAACACATTTAGTTTTAGTAGCAGCCAAACAAAAGCAAAAAAAAAGGGGTTGAAAAATGTGACATTCATCCACACATACTACACAATAACAATTATCACTGAAAATAAAATTTCAGTCAACAACTTTTTTCTTTGATTCATTAAATTTCTTTATTGGCTGAAAAAAATATATTCAATAAACGTGCATACAATTTTATTTATCAATAATGCAAAAATCGTCATCACAGAAAATTCGAAAGATTTTTTTATTGAATCAACGATTTTCGTATTCAAATATCAAAATCATTTTTTTCTGTGAATAATTAATTTTTAAGGTCTACAATTCAACACCCATCACCCATTTTTTTATGTAACTATGAAATATTTAACTGGCACAGTGATCATGAATAGCAATAAAACTCTCTAGAAATTTTAAGTTTAAAAAGTGTTGTCATAGAAAGTTTTTCAAAAGTAGTCAGATCCGCACAAAAACATAAATGTGAAAAGAGGCCAAGTTCCTATCTAAAGTTTCGGCCATTAAAAGTAGTGAGATATAAATTTTGACCAAGTTCTTGTTTGGCCCAATATCTATCACTGAAATATGCTGTGAATTATTTAAATTTGTCATCGTAAGGGTGTTATATAATTCCTAGATAATCTGCTAACTTGGCAATATTTTTAACTTTCTACAAAAAGAGAGAATAATGTATATTTGTTCATTTCTTTATATCGGTAAAAATGTTGTCATGTTAGCAGATTATTTAAAAATTATACACAGAAAAAAATATCATCGAAATGCAACCAACAAAACAAATTGTTAAAATTTAATTTAAAAATTAACAATCATCGTTGTTGATATAACAATTTAAAATTTTTGTAGTCAATTAAATTACTCAACAAAATTATTTGTTAAATTATATCATAACGAAATGCGCACATCTAGAAAAAACAAGAAATCATGTTTTGTGTGTATTCATTATTTGCTTATCTAATAAAGTGTTGCTCTTTAGCTGAGAGGTAAGCGAGTTAGTTTATTAGTCCTGAGGTTGCCGGTTCAACTCTGCCCAAAGACGTTTAGTGTTTTTCGCAGACAAGCAAAAATCGTTTGAAGGATTGTGATTTTGTATAAAAAGCTTGTAAATATAACAAATATGATACGGAAATTCAACAATTCACATTGTTAATATAACAATAAATTTAATTGAAATAACTTTGAAATCTAACGAAAATAAATGTTGAAAAAATAAATAAAATTCAACAAATTATTTGTTGATATATTTAATTGAAAATATTTTTAAGATTTTCCTTTAACTTACAATTTCGAAAAATTCATCAGAGATTCATTCTACTTAATTTTTGATATTCAATTCTCTTTTATAGCTCTGCAATTAGCAAATAGAAAAAGTTTCGTGCAACAAAAATCATAAAATTTCATGAAAAAATGCTTAATGTAAATCAGGTAATAGTTATAAATAATAACTACATAAGTAGTGATAATCAAAAAGGAAAAATAAATATATTTTCAAGCAGTCCCATCTGGAGTGTTAAGTATAAGAGCCATTGTGTCCGTCTTTTTAAGGCAGATGTGTCCAGTAAAGTTCAAAATATTACGAGCCAGCGGATTAGGATGTAACTCGAGTTTTGTTAAATATTTGCCTGCGTATTTTGCAATTTCTTCAGTCACTAGTGGCATATTTAATCACGATGTATATTTGAATTTTTTATGTACCATGGAGCCGATGTTATTAACCGTAAAATTTTGTTTTGCTTTCGTTGGATTTTCTCGATATTGGAAGATGAAGCAGTGCCCTATAGTTGAATTCCGTAACACCATATTTGTTTCAAAATCGACTTGTATATTTAAAGTTTACAATCTAGACTGAGTGTTGAATATCTACCAATCAGCCAATGTATCTGAGTTATTTTAAGTTTCATTTGTGTTAGCTTTGAGTCAATATGGTGTTTCCATGTAAGCCGACGATCAAGGTGTATACCAAGGTATTTCACATGTGAATGTTGAGGAACAACTTGACTGTTGATTCTAATGGGGGGACAAGTATCTTTTCGTAGGGTAAAGGTTATATGTACGCACTTCTATTCGTTTACTTTTATTCTCCATAAGCTTAACCATGTTATATGTTCCTGAAGATATCGGGATGCCTTATGAGGGTTTTCGAGCATACTAAGGCAGGCTGTATCATCGGCAAATGTAGAAGTATGGATATTACTGTTCACAGGCATATCACAAGTATAAATCAAATACAAAACTGGTTCCAATATACTCCCTTGAGGTACACCGGCCGGATGAGATAGGTTCGGCCGCACTCATAAATTCTCCTTCCATAACAGAGAACTTCCGGCCTAAAATATAACTTTCCAAAAGTTTTAGAATGTTATTTGGTAGATATGTATTCAATTTTAAAGTTAAGCCATCATGCCAAACTTTATCAAATGCTTGAGAAATATCAATAAATAGGGCAGAACAATACTTCTTTTCTTCGAATGTTTTCCTTATAAATTGAACCAATCTATGCGTTTGTTCAATGGTGCTATGCTGACTTCTAAAACCAAATTGATGGTCCGGTATGCACATATTATCTGTTAGACAAGGGGACAATTTTGTCACGAGCAGCTTTTCTAAGAGTTTTGACATAGTTGACAGCAAATTTATTGGCCTATATGACTCTGCTTTGGTAAGATCTTTGCCCGGCCTTGGAATCATTTTAACCTTGGTATGCTTCCAGTGTTGTGGAAAATACTCCAGTCGTGATATGGCATTAAAAATAAACAGCAGGATTCTTATTGCAATATGCGGCAAGTTCATCAGCATCTTGTTACTAATTCCACCAATACCTGGAGCTTTCTTTGGTTTGAGTTCAGCAATTACTTTTTGTACATCACGCATCTTAAACTTTAAGGGTCGATGAGGTAGAGCAACTATACTCGGCAAATCAGAAACACCAGTACATGTGTTTGGCGTAAATACGGATTTTAAGTGCTCAGCAAATATTTTACATTTTTCCGTATCGCTTCTTGCCCAATTTCCGGTAGATGTGCGCAGAGGTGGCTTAAACTCAACGGGTGTTTTAAGCTTTCTAGCAGCGCGCCACAAAGAGTAATTTGATGCTTGTGTGACATCTGATTTTATTTTGGGGGTGATCTGTGCTGTTGCCATTCCCTTCTATCTTTTCTTTTTTCATACACGAGACGTTCAATATCCCTACAATAAATTTTATTAAACCCAGTTTGCGGATGGGAGGTAGTGGCATGCTCAGTAGCCTGTTTAATATTTTAATTAATATAGGCAAAGCTAGATTCAATATCATTGGGTGTTCTTAGCGAAATATTGTCCGTGCAATGACTACTAAGATATTTTTTGAATCCCAGCCAATTAACACGATTTATCATCTTCATACATGGATGAGGTAAGTAACTTCTTAGTGGGTTACAGATTGTCACGATAGTGGGAGATTGATCGGACGAGAGATCTAGAGAAGCTTCAACTTGAACTAAATCCCTAGAGATATTTTTCATGACGCCAAAATCTATGACATCCGGTATTTTTAGTACGTCAGTAGGCCAGTAAGTGGGCTCCCCACTCGAAATAACATCCAATCCCATTTTGGAAATTGTATTAAACAAAGCTCGACCTCTAGGTGTTACAAGGCGCGATCCCCAGTACGTA
Source organism: Tachina grossa (assembly GCA_949987645.1). Classification (NCBI taxonomy): domain Eukaryota; kingdom Metazoa; phylum Arthropoda; class Insecta; order Diptera; family Tachinidae; genus Tachina; species Tachina grossa. The sequence continues at coordinate 40,715,852 of OX465277.1, forward strand.
TGTTTTGCATTGTAGTCACCAGCTGCCACGAAACAAGATCCAAGCGATTTGTAGAACTTTTCATAATGATCTTCGGTAACTGAAAATCTGGTAGGTGAATAAATTGATGATATCACGAAATTCGAACAAAAATTTTCTACAAAAATATTCGTAGCTTGCATACATTCTTCACTAACGTTGTCAAGGACATAGTGCTTGAGTCTTGACTTAATTAGAATTGCAGATCCACCGCATTCTTTCCCTCAAGAGTCCTTTGTGTCATATGTATTGTAGCCATTAATTTTGAAAAAGCTTCACGAAGTCAAATGAGTCTCAGAGACCAACATTATGTCAATATTTTTTTCCGTAAGGAAGTGCTCAAGTTAATTTTTATGTTGGCGAATACCGTTTGCGTTCCAGAAACATATTGTTCACGTGTTCATGGCTTATTAATTAGTGCTTGAAGCATAGTATTCTGCATTCGCAGCATTTCTTGCATCATGGTAGTCATATTTGTTGTAGAATTGTTGATAGTTTGCACAAGATTTTCAATAGTGGCTTCAAGGCGATTAAAATTAAAGTTTGAGTTTGTATTTGTTGAATTACTTTGCGGTGAAACATTTTGTGTCGGAATAGAACTAATCTTAGCAGCATCGGCATACGATACACGTGAAGTAACTGGTTGGCTCATTTGAGCAAGATTGGCGGAGTAAGCGTTTACTGATTGGACTGGAGCTAATTTTGGTTTTTGTCCCATACTTTGTTTAACGAAAGAATATACAGGACATACTCTGTAGTTAGCGGTGTGATTACCTCCACAGTTACTACATTTTTTATCACTTTGATTTTTTGGCTTATTGCAACTAGCAGTGCCGTGTAATTCGCCGCACACAATACAAACAGAGGGTACATTGTAGTATGTTTTTGTATGGCCATATTGTTGGCAATTATGGCACTGTACAGGACCTGAACGCTTATGTGGCTCTTCAACTGTGATTTTTCGGTACAAGAGGTATTTTAAATTATAAATTGGATGCGTCTCATTTTTTTTCAATTTTATATCATTAGGCTCAAGTTCAACACGAAATAGGGGTTGGGGAATCTTCTCTCTATTTATTATATTGGACACATTTTTTACCTTAAACCCCTGGAGGACGAGTGCATCTTTTATTTCTTCGGGAACAACATAAGAATCTATGCCCTTCACTAAGATCTGCATGCCTTTAGCGCTCTTAAGCTGGTATGTGTAGAAGCTTGTTTTATTTTTTTTCAAATTCAGCAACCATTTTGCGGAAATCTTTTTCGTCATAAATTTGGATTTTAGTTTCATCGATGTTGCCACGTTTTATTGGAACAATGTGAAATTTATTCTCACCAATGACCGAAATTAATTTTTAATAAGGGCATTTGAATTTTTTTCTCTCAAATAGATTGGTGGCGGCTTGGATGTTTTATTCGAGGACACCTCGGGTTTGTCGTTGTCACCTTGCAGAATTTTAAAGCGGTTTTGGCGATTAGTTGAGGCTGCGCTGTTATCCCTAGACATTTTTGGAGCAGATGAAATTTTTGAACAATTCGGGCTTCGCCGACGCTTTACCACCGTTATATATCTGTCCATTCCGACTTGTACCTTTAGTTTCGAGCCGCTGTTATCTGTAGTGATAACTTTGTTAAGTGATGAACACGAGCCTGAAGGGGATGATATTACTGGCTTATATGAAGAAGTACTAGGCAACTGTAATGTTAATGAATCACTACTATTTAATTGATGTAACAAAAAAATTAATTGTATTTACAAATCATTTTTTTCTGTGTATGATACCCTGACGATTACAAATTTATATAATTCATAGCATATTTCAGTGTTAGGTATTGTGCCAAACAAGAACTTGGTCAAAATTTATATCTCACTTTTAACTTGGCCTTTTTTCACATTTATGTTTTTGTGAGGATACCTTATTAATGTAAACATATTATCAATATAAAGCAATACAATTTTGAGAATTAAAATTTTAAAATTTAATTACTCATAACGCTGACAGACAGAAATTTCGTCATACAAAGTCATCTTGTATCCTACAGGAACCGTCGAGAGGGTATACCTAAATTCTAAGAAATCAACTTCGTTTTCTGTTGATTGCTATTCAAGAAGATAATAAGTTTGTTCATTATGATTTAACTAATTTAAAAGTACATTTAAATTCAGTCTCATATCCATACTTCTTTACATAAAAATTAAAAATAAATATTATCCAATTCTATTCTATTGTATCTAAAATTCCAACAAAGCTGTTATATGAAAGAATCTCCAGTGCTTCTAACTGCATCAAAGTTTAAGAAAAATCTCCTTCTATTCAAAAGCGGACCAATTGAATAAAATTTTAATTTGAAACAGTAAGCAAAGACATCAGCTTACTGCATTCTTATTCATGATCGTATAAAAGAATATATACCCATCAAAGGACAAATTCTAACCCCCATATTCATAAAAAATAAAATGAATTTGAAATTCATTTTAGGAAAATTTTGTATGGAAAATTTTAAATAAAATACATTTCAAATTCGTTTCAAATTTTATGAATATGGGGGTAAAAGTCTTATAAATTAAGCAATATAGAAAATAACATAATTTGTATAAACCCGTAAGGTTTCAGAAGTAATTCAAATGATTTCATCGCAAAAGAAGTATCGATTGTTTTCAACAATTAAGAGTATAATAATTTCAATATAAAACTCCCTTATGATTTTAAATGTTTATCAATAAAAAATAAAAAAAAGTAAGCTGGCTAACAAAAAACTATCAGTACCTAAGCTGGAGTGCCGGATCAGTTTCATTTAAAAATGTTTATACATTATTAAAAGGCAATGCAAGATTTCAAAAATAAATGTAGAAGGTGAAGAAAAAAGACGATGGCTAGAAAAAATTGTGTACCCCAAAAATGTCTAATGTTGACTTACTAACATTGCATCAACTTTAAACAAATGTAAATTAAATATGAGAAAATATTTCTATTATAGTTACTATTACTATAGAGTATGTATGTATCTTCAGGAATTCAGTTTTACTTAAAACAGAAAATCCTAACAACCTTTTAAATAAACGCAGATAAAAAAATTAAAACAACGTTTTTTAATTTCATATATTTCACATCTCTACACAAAAGAACAGACGAATATTTACAACAACAACAAAAGACCTCACATGACAAAAAAATTTATTCAAACAGGGTGCCAAATACTTATGTGTATGTATATACATACATAAAATCAATTTGTAGATATGTATGTACACATATTATCAAATATCTTATCAATGCTCAAGTATTTATTAGATCTTAATAATAACACTTACATATATATCTACATCATGAAAATATAGGAAGCGTCGACCGAAACCCTTGACGTTTCAAAAGCCGTTTAGTCGAAGCACATGCCAAAGATAAACAAACTTATATGGACAGAGAAACTCCCATTATCGTATGAAAAGACGTTCAGTCTAATAAGGCGGATGTAGTACACACACTTACCAGAATTCATCTAAGAATAATCCAAGAAAATCTTAACAACACCCTACCCCACACAAATCACGGCCAGCCTTAAATTCGCCCAGATATACACACACAAATTCTCAAATTCCAACAAAACAAATCACGATCAGCCTTAAACTCCTACAGATATACATACACACAGATTCCCATGGATACATATTGCAACAACACACTCACTTACCCCAAATCACGGTCAGCCGTTAACTTCAACAAAAACAAACAAACATACAAATCCCAAGATTACATATTACAAGAACACCTCGCCCCTCATAAGTTACATTCAGTGTTAAATTCTCACAGATATACATACATACACATATATATAAACGCAGTCGATCTACCTCAACTACACTCCGTCCCCTGCCAATCACAGCCTCACTTAAATTCCCACAGACAGACAGACACACGCACAAATTCCCATGGCTACATATTACGTCAACACCCCACAAACCCAAATCATGGTCAGCCTTAAATTTCCACAATCTAGCAACACCTATATTAGCATTAGAAAAATAACTCACGTTTCGCCGTCGGCATTAGGAAAAATCATTTTCCCGGCAACATTTGAAAAAAAATCATATTTTGCAGTCGGCATTAGGAGAAATTTTGATTTTCTTCGTCGGCATATACAGACATAAAAACCTCCAAAATTTGAACACCCTTAATCCATTCGCGCAAAATATTCCACGCACAAATTCCCACGGTCAGACAAATAGACATACACGTAATGTCAATAAAAAAAAAACTCCTAATGTAAATAAAAAAAAACACAATTCTCAAATTTCACACAAATTTTAAAGAATTTTAGAAATTTCAGCCAAAATTTACAAGAATTTTCCCCCAAACTTTAAAACTTTAAAATTTTAATTACCCAAATTTCACAATTTTAATTGCGGTGGGACTGGGAATCCACTACTACTGAAAGAAACCGTGATATGCACTAAATCATTATTTTAATTAGTAAACACTTTCTTGCATTTTGAATACCCAGCTAAAAAAAATATGTCTGGAACATATATGATATCCTATATATGGTTCGGATTCGAAAAATGAGGGTATATGGCCATATATGATAATATATATTCATACATTTGCATACATGAATGTGTATTCCCTATATAGTATGCAAAGTTGTTATTTATACTCCCTTGACTAAAAAAAGCGCACTACTGTGAAATAAATTCAATTATTTAAATTATTTTTTTAAGATTTTAAATATTTAATGAAACATTTAATTGAACAAATAATTAAAAGCGAATTAAAGGACATCTCATAAGTTATTTTAAGAGCAAATGTGAATCAATTATTTAAAAAACACAAAACTCATATTCGTACATAAAATTTAATTTAAGAAATTCAGATTAAAAACTAATGCAATTAATTATAAACGAAAAAATAATCCGTCTAAAAATAGTTTTCAATATAATTTTTTGCAGTAATATGAACTTTGTTTCTTATCTAGAGAATTCTGTCATTTTCTATCAAATTAATGACTGGATTATCCTTTTGATTATTTGATATATTAAATGGGGCCACAATGTGTAAAATCATACAAGAATGGTTTTTTTTTGTAACAAAAGTTTTTTTTTTAAACGTTGGGGGTACGCATATAAACTTTGCATACCGCACGTATTTTCAAATAGATTTCCAATTGACCAGTGATAAAATCCCAGCTTTTTTGATTGCAAAAACGATCTTATGTGAGATATCATGTATGCATAGATTCTTATATGGCTCCATATATTAAATCTTAATTCTATATATGGATCGACATATTAAGAGCTTCATAATGAAATTTCCAAATATGACCTGATATATTACAATACATTTCATATATTAGTCCATATATTAGTTTATATATAATAGTTTTGCAATGTATAATCCCATATATTTCCATACATGAAATTATACATATGTATTCATATATAGTTATAACTATATACATTCATATATTAAAAATAAATGGATCATATATAATTTTATGTAGCTGCGTACGCATAATTTTGCAGATAAACGTTTTTTTCCAGTTTCACAATATTTACTATTCACTATTTACATAAAAATACATACAACGAGTAGAGGAGGAAAACTATCGATGACACTGTTGATACTATCGATAGTTAATTTTTTTCTGACTATCGATGTTTTAATTCTGAAATCGATTAATACATGAAAACAATCGATGTTTTTTAGTCACTATAGATAATAAATGGTACACCACTAAAGCGAAAAAATTTAAACATGTTGCTTTTCATTAACAAAAATATCTGAATGACGAACAAATTTCTTCCGCTGATCTCACTCATTTTTGATACAAATATTTTAGTTTTGTTATTTATTGAACTGAAAATTAAATTCTATTTCATTTTGTTTTGCTTTGTTTAAAAATATTTTGTTTTTAATTTTTAATGTAAATAAATATGTACATTATACGAGAACGATACAACTTCGAAACTGTCACGATAGTATCGTCGATATATCGATAGTTCTTCTAACTTTCGATAGACTTGGATCGATACATCGATAAAGTTTTTCGAACTATCGAAAACTTTCGATATTGACACTATCGATAGTTTCCCACCTCTAACTACGAGTATTGTTATTTACATATGTATATGTATGTATATAAACTGCTTTAAACATTAGCTGCCTTATTCATAAAAAATATTTCAGGATTATTAAGGGCTTATATAACATATTTTTATAGGAAATTTGTCAAATAAATCTAAAATATTTTTTAAGAATTAGACCGTAGAAATTTAATTTCAGTTAACTTAATGCAACTAGTACGCTTTTGTACTTCTACTTTTTTTGCTAAGCATTTTCTGCTGTTTTACGCATATATGCTTAGTTTTCAACATTTTGGCGTTACTTAGACATACCTGACTGTATTTTAAGCACACTTTGCTTAAAAATAAACACTTTTAACAGTAGATTTAAATTTTTGTGCAGAAGAAGACTTTTTTTTATACAAATAACAACAAAATTGATATAAATTTAGACATTAAGAATATTTCAACAAAAAATTAGACCATATGTGATCCTAAATTTGGGTTAATGTTTTACATAATATTTACATAATATTTTTCATATATGCATACATTTTGATATAAATGGAGAGCTTCACCATTAAATTTTCATATACATATGAGCTGATGTATGAACTAATATATGAAATGTTTTATAACATACATACATACATATCATATATTAGTCCATATATCAATTCATGTATTTATAATATTTTTCGCATGTACAAACCTATACATTTCCATACATGAGGTCATACTTACATATATATGCATATGTAGTTATGTATATTCAATGTTAACAAATGTGTATTATACATTCATATATTGTGGACCACACATATTGAGGGCTATCGTGAATGAAATTCCACGTGAAATTTTTCCGTGGAATTATTTCCAACTAATAGCAATTAATAGGGAATAGAAAAAATTCTAATTGGAAAAGGGAAAAATTTCACGTGGAATTTTATCCATGATAGCCCTGATTGTTTTTAGCTGGGTAACTAAAATTATGATTTGAAAAGAAAAGGTGAATACATTCCCAGCTAAAAAAAATTTATGGAACATACATACCTATACAAATATAATGTCCCATATATGGTTCGGATCCCAAAAGGAGGGGCTTATGGCATATGATAATACATATGCGTATACGTAGTTCTTCCATATACAGTATACAAAGTCAACATTCATAACCGCTTGATTCAAAAAAGCGCACTACCGTACAATAAATTAATTATTAAAATGACTTTTTTTAAGACTTAGTACAGGGAGGTTTGATTTAATAAATATTTGTGGCGGTCTTTGTAATCAGCATTTTGTTCTATTATCCTAGTATTTATTATAATAATTTACAATTGTCTGTAGTGTTCGAACCAAACAATAAAAAACTAACTAAAAGACATTGGGCCATAACCATAGTCATAGAATAAAGTCGGTTCGTTTTAGAAACAACTTAAAATTAATAACCTGTTCTTAAATGTTTTGCTACTATAGTCAAAAACAAAGCGTGTGTTAAGTTGAACCGACTTTAAGTGGGTGCCACAGTAAATATTGGAAATTTTTCATATGATAGAAAACAAAATATAAGGAAGTGGCATCTCTGTCTCTCAACTCTCTCATCTCTCTCATTGGACATTGTGTTCAGCGTTGCCACGACCAAAAAAATTTTGTAACCACAATACAAAAAAAAGTAACCAAATGCAGAAAAAAGTAACCGAATTTTTATGTATTTAAAATACTGTTTTATTTGTACTTCAGTTGACAAATATACATACAAATATTAATATATGAAATGGAATAATATAAATGGACTATTACATTTAAATTTGTACTTCACGTATGTATGTATGTATGTATGTCTGTATGTATATATAGTTTATTAACTTAATGTAGTTAATAACACATGTGATATTTTTTGCTTGAATTATTGAATTTGCTAAATATTGTAAAATAGATTGCAAATAAAAGTGGAACAAAAAAAACAAGTTTTAAAAGTATATCTTATTATAATTAACAATCAGTAAAATCAATTTTGTAAAAAAATACTTCAGGTAAATTATTATAAATTTCAAAAATTGGCTTGTTTTTATGGTTAAGCAATTGTCTATATGCATTTTGTTCCCGCTTGTAGAACTCGTCAGTAGACTTCAACCCAGAAAAAATTTTGAATTTAGTTAACAAACTCCGTATGTTTATAGTAAGACTCTTAATACTATATTGAGAATCACAATATACAAACATAATAAGTTTAAAAACCTCAAACAAAAATCTTTACAAAACAAGCATCTTTATTCAACTGTGCATCTATTTTATTTATTAGAAATTCCAAACCAAAATATTTTTAGTAACAACAAAGAATATGTAATTTAATTACATTCGTTATAAAAACACAAGACTGTATAGATGAAGTATTAAGCAGCAGCTAAAATGTGTGGCAGTGACATTAAATTTTACATTAAATTAATTAAATCATAAAAACATTTTTCGTTCAATCCATTTGTATGTTTTGAAACCGCGTCCCAAAATTCAACTATGTCCATATCATCACTTACTTCTAATTTAGAAACTTTGCCAGCGGCGGGTGTTAGCCGACACAAAGATCGGTCGGCTTCGTTCCCTGCTTGTTACGCTCTCAAATAAAAAAATTCGCTTTTAACTTTTTACATAGTGTTTGACGTTTAAAGATTATGCAACCATGAATGCATCTGATTTTTTAAACCAGGCTTGTTATTTTCAGAGACAGACATGTATTTTTTTAAAAGCTATGTTGATTATCCAGTGTTGTCTTTACAACGTAGTAAAAACGCTTAAATTGTGATCTTTTATCAAGATAATTAGTTATGTGCAAATTTAACATACCACATATGGACATATATGCATAAAAATGGTTATTTTTGTGTTGAGAAAAGTAACCAAAATGGCCGGCATAAGAAATCCTTCTACCAAACCCTCCTCGTGGGTGCCGGCTGGTAACGTGTGCTAAGTGATACACGGCTAAGGTCAGGGTTTTGAACATAGTGTCACAATGTATTGCCTATTGTGTACATTATTGGAATGAGCTCTGATCATAGGTGGGAGGTAATCGTTATTCCAATTCAGTCTGTGAGTCCTTCTCTTGTAATGTAATGAATGGACCATGGCTTGGATTGGGATGGCGATTAAAATCCAGGCGCGTCTGCTCCATATTGGACGGCGTCCTGGTCCGCGTCTGTTACCCAGAGGGTCGGCGGTTCTTGTACATGGCGGAATGTATAAAACGCAAATTTAAAAAAAAAAAAAAAGAAATGAGTCAGGAAGAAATAAAAAAGCGGGTGGTAATATACGCCCAAACGTCGGTGGCTGAATTGACTGCGTCCACCGGCGGGCACGGAGGAAGTCATGATCCTCTGCGTGTCGCCAGCGGTCAAACCTCTACTGTGATGGAAACAGGTCACAGCAGTTGTAGTGCTACTGAAAAGGCAAGAAGTAATGCATCTAAGAACGCGGAACACTCAAGTGCCTCGATCGATTCAGAATCGGACCTTAAAAACGTTACCTGCGTCAATATGCAATCAGAGATCGAGCTCTTGAAGTCGCCGAGTTCTTCCACCTCAACTCCAATTAAAAGAGAGAGAGCCCCGAAGAACAAGGAGGCTATTAAGGCTCTGTCAGAGTACAAAGCGGCGGTACGGATTGTACACCTCCTTGGCTCACAGAAAGATCTGTCTTCTGTACAGTTAGACAGACTTAAGTGGGCTGAGGTAGCAGTGAACAAAGGCCGTGAACACTTCGCTGATAAAAAACGCTTTGAGACCACTGATCCCCGATATGCAAATAGCATAGAGGAGGGCGTGCTCAAAAGACTGGCATCGAGCAGCGATAAGCCCGGTAAGAGGCAGAAGAGTGACAAAAGGAATAGATCAGTTGATGGCTCACAGTCGACTGCGAAGAGGTCCAAACACAGCTTTGAAGATAGACCATCCACTTCCCAAGCTGCTTCCAAAGCACAATCCGCGGTCACTAACGTCAGTGAGGTAGCGAAGCGACACTTGATCGTGGGACTCCTTGACAAAAGTGCACCTTTTGGAGAAGTGACAATGGAGCAGTGGAAGGTTGCGGAAACGGCTATCTTCAACGCCATTGTTGCACTGATGGAGACGGAACCGGAGAAACCACTACCTTCTTTTGAAGGAGCTAGCTGGTTCAATGGTACGAAACTCATCAGATGCAGGGACACAATGTCGATGGATTGGTTAAAGGAAGTTGTTCCGACACTCAAAAACCTGTGGCCTGGTGCCCAACTTCGGATTGTGAGCAAGGATGACATCCCCATCATACCGAAGGCGAAGGTCATAATTCCGCGTGTAGTGAAGCCGGATATCACTCTTCGTCTTCTACAAAACCAAAACCCGGAGATTCCGACGAAGGATTGGAGGGTACTGCATGTGGCAAAACCGAAGTCAGAGGGCCAGAGTTACATTCTGCAGATTAATAAGAATGCTGAGGACATTCTTTATAAGCGGAATGGCAAGATGGCATGGGGTGTAGGTAGTGTCTACCTACGTCTGAAGAAGAGACACCCCAATGACAAAAACGATAACACTATAGAAGCCGAGGAATTGGAGAGCGAACTGGCAGCTGCTACAGCCGGCTTAAAGTTGGAGGAGCCGAGACGAGAGATCCCATACCCTGATATGGACTCTAGAAAGGTGAGCTTTGATGATGGAGTTAAAGATCCTTCAGGTGAACCTCCAACATTGTAAATTAGCGTCTACTGAGCTTCTCCTTACCTTAGAGGAGAGCAACTATGACGTGGCGTTAGTCCAGGAGCCGTGAATCTCATCGGGAAACAGGGTTTCTGGGCTAAAGTTACGTAATTACCATACATACTTCTCAAAGACGGTAAGCAGGATACGATCAGCTATCCTAATTAAGAAGAACTTTAATTCATATATTTTGTATAATTACAGCACTGACGATTTAGTTGTTGTAGCGGTAGATGGTGACAAGGATGAGCCAATACTCCTTGCATCATGCTACATGCCACACATAATTGAGGCACCTCTACCGGAGCTCCAAAGGCTCGTTAAAGAAGCCTGCGAGAAGAAACAAAAACTGGTGATAGGCACAGACGCTAACGCACATCATACTGTATGGGGAAGTAAGGACATCAATGAAAGAGGTGAGTCACTTATTCAATTCATACTGCAAACTGACCTTGTGATTGTGAATAGAGGGAAGGAACCTACTTATATAGGTCCTACATCATCGAATGTATTGGACTTAACACTTGTTAACAATGAAGATATTGTACTTAAGGATTGGATGGTGCTTAGACAGCCATCCTTCTCTGACCATTGCTACATAGCTTTTAGAATTTTATCTGAACTTTCAAAGCTTAGGAAATTATATAGGAACCCACGCAATACTAGGTGGGATTATTACAGGAACAACATTGAAAATAATCTTTATAATGCCAAATCGATTAAGAGTGAGGCTGATATTGAAAAGTCTGTTAATTGCTTAACGAAAGCCATAACAAAATCGTATGAATCAGAATGTCTAGACCACCATGGTGGAGTAGTGATCTAGACGCACAAAGACGTGACCTGCGTGAGTTCTTCAGATTGGCTAGATACATAGACCAATTTGAATGCTGGAGGGACTATAAAAAAGCATTGAGATCTTTTAAAAAAGAGGTGAGAAAGGCCAAGAAAAATTCATGGAAGAAATTTTGTGGCAATATAGAAAAAACTAGGGACACGGCCAGAATGAGGAAGCTGCTTGCAAGCAATCCATCAGTGCCTAGCACAATATGTAAAATTAACGGCGATTGGACTAACTGCAGCCGAGAAACGCTGGAAGTTCTCCTGGACACACATTTCCCAGGTTGCACGGAGATCTCCCCTCGCTCAGAAATGACAAATGAATTAAATACTGAGAATTGTGACGTCATTTCCCTTAGTAAGGTGGAATGGGCAATCGATTCCTTTAAACCATATAAATCACCAGGACCAGATGGTATTTTTCCGGCATTACTACAGTATGGTAAACAGAGGATAATTCCCTGGCTAGTAGGAATATTTAGAGGATGTCTCAGACTGAATTATGTGCCAAAATCATGGAGGATTGCCAAGGTTGTATTCATACCAAAGGCAGGTAGGAGCAACCATATGTATCCAAAAGACTTTAGGCCTATCAGTTTGACGTCCTTTCTACTGAAAACGTTAGAGAGAATTCTGGATATACACATCAAAGAATTTGTATATCCAAATATCCTGTCTTCCAACCAACATGCATACACAAAGGGCAAATCGGTTGAAACAGCACTTCATAATGTTGTTGAACAAATCGAAACATCGTTACACTATAAGGACTTTGCTATAGGGGTCTTTTTGGACATCGAAGGCGCTTTCAATAATGTCTCTACGGACGCAATTATGGAAAGTGTTAATCGTTCCGGGGCTAACTTGCAAGTCAAAAACTGGATAGGCAACCTATTGAAATGTAGAATAGTATCTGCGGAATTAGGCAATGCCAAGGTAAACAAAGAAGCTAAGAGAGGAACTCCCCAAGGTGGTGTTCTATCGCCACTTCTTTGGACGCTGGTTGTAAATGAAATTCTCATGGAATTCGAGGGTAAAGCAGCTAAGATTACAGCATATGCGGACGACATAGCTATCATTATAACTGGTAAGTTCCTCGATACAATTAGCTCCCTAATGGAATCCTCGTTGAGGGATATTCATAGATGGGCAACAAGGGTAGGTTTGAACTTAAACCCAGGAAAAACTGACCTTGTGCTTTTTACTAATAGGAAAGTAAAGGAATGGAGAACACCAAAATTAGACGGTATATCGCTCTCGCCCAAAACACATACAAAGTACCTGGGGGTTATTTTGGATAGTAAGCTGACGTGGAGGTACAATATAGAAGATAGAGTTAAAAAGGCCACCATTGCTCTATATGCATGTAAAAAAATGCTGGGCAAGACATGGGGCCTTTCACCTACTCTTACGTATTGGACATACACAGCGGTAGCTAGACCAATTTTACTCTACGGAATACTTGTATGGTGGAGGGCGACTGAGACAAAATCATACCTGAAAAAGCTGGAAAGTATCCAGAGGCTAGCAGAGCTCTGCATCACTGGAGCTTTAAAGAGTACACCTACTGCAGCCTTAGACGTTATATTGGACCTTAAACCAATAAAGCTAATTGCAGTGAACGTGGCATGCAAATCAGCTATCCGACTAAGGACAACAGGTCAGATGTCGTACAGATCATTTGGTCACAGCAAATTACTAGAAAACATGGAGTGTAGCTCGGACTACATCATTCCAGTGACGAACTTTTTTACCAAACCACAGATCACTATAAGTGAAGAAGGCTATTTGGAAAGTCTTAATCATAGTGGTTCTGGTTTTAACTTTTTCACTGATGGTTCAAAGATGGATAGAGGGGTAGGAGCTGCGGTTTACTGTCGGGAGCTCGGTATAGAGGAATCTTATAAACTTCCTGATCATTGTAGCATCTTCCAGGCGGAAATCTATGCTGTCAAAATGGCAGCAGAGTTAGCCTTCACCTCTCTAACTATGGATGCGCGTGTAAATCTGTATATAGACAGTCAAGCAGCTATTAAAGCAATTTCAGCTGACTGCAATTACTCCTCCGTTGTGCTCCTGTGTAGAAAGGCCCTGGATATGTTATGTACTGGTAGACAAGTATCGGGTGTTTTTTATTGAGGTATAGAACTTTAAGTTGGCATCACTTTTTTAACTGGCGGCCATTTTGTCAGCTGTCAAGTGATTAATATTTAGTTTGATTTGCCATTTCATCATGCACAGGTTGACAAAAGAACAACGCTTGCAAATCGTGCAAATTTATTTCGAAAATAATGGTTCAGTTCGCGAAGTTTACCGCAAGCTCCGTCCATTTTATGGTCGACATAATCATCCATCAGAGCAATTAATTCGGTTAACCATGGATCGTTTTCGCACGTTTACTCTATGTGATAATACGCATCCGCAGAGACGTCGAACAGTGCGCACCGAAGAAACAATTGCCGCTGTAGAGTAAAGTGTTGAAGAGGACCCGAATGAATCGATTCGCCACCGTGCACAGCAATTGGAGCCGACTAACCGACTATTTTGTTCCCGAATTGGATGGCATGAATGTGGATGAGTTGTGGTTCCAACAAGACGGCGCTACATGCCACACAGCGCACGTCACAATCGATTTATTGAAGGAAACATTCGATGAGCGCATAATTTCGCGGAATGGACCTGTCAATTGGCCACCAAGATCGTGTGATTTGACACCATTGGATTATTTTCTTAGGGGATATGTGAAGTCGCTCGTCTACGCGAACAAACCAGAAACGTTAGGGGACTTGGAAGCCAACATTCGTGGCGTTATTGCCAACATACGGCCCCATATGCTCGAAAAAGTGGTTGAAAATTGGACCTGTAGAATTGGCTTTATTCGAGCCAGCCGCGGCGGCCACATGCTGGAAATCATATTTAAACATTAATGGCATAAAATTATCCTTCCAATAAAGCCAAACTGATGGACATTAAAACGATTTTCTTGTGTTTTATTTCAATTCGAAGTTCCATACCTCTAAAAAAACACCCGTTACATATATTCTGGATCCGGGGACACATGGGGATTGAGGGAAATGAAATGGCCGATACACTGGCCAAAAGGGGAATTCTATTACCGGCTGAGGTAACGGTAAATATCCGAAAACCAATTCAATACCTTAAAGAGATCATACATTCTAATATGAGGGAAGAAGCGGAGAAATGTTGGCGCGCGACGAAAACTTGCAAAACTTCTAAAATCATGTGGAGCTCCTATGATCCCAAATTGACTAAGTTCCTTTTATCATTAACTAGAAGCAACTGTAAGCTTCTAGTGGGAGTATTAACTGGGCACTGCTGGACAGCTTCGTACGCTGTCAAAATAGGATGAATAACCGACGGTACCTGCAGGAAATGTAAGGAACCCGGAGAAATGGAAACAATGGAACATCTACTGTGTCACTGCCCGGCTTTAAGCCGTACTAGATATAACTATCTTGGTGCTTACACTTTTCGTAGTCTTGAGATTGTATCGAGAGTAGAAATGTGTAGGTTGCTAAAATTTGTTAAATCTGTGTGGGAGTCATTCGATACAGGCACCACGAACTAGGCTGCCATACTAACAGGTTCTCATTTCATTTGCTGGTATCGCTAAGGATCCATGCCGGTCTATGCGAGGTCTTGGACCAACCAGATAAACCTAACCTAACCTAACCTAACCAAAATGGAAAGAAAGTACACCAGTACACATTGGAAAAAAAGTAACCAATTTTGGTTACAAGTAACCAAAACGGCAACGCTGATTGTGTTATGAAAAAGGGTTGAGTTTAAGAACAAGATAAAATAAAACAACCGAAGATAAAAATAAGTTAACAAATAATTAATATAGAGAAATTTAAAAAGGTGTTTGTATTTTGTATTATTTTAATACAATAAACTGTCCAATGATTGGATTATAAATTGTTTATAGGAACAAAACAAACCAAGAGATAGAAAGTCATACAGACATACATACATACATATGTGTTCTCTTTTATTTGAATGTGTTTTGTGTTGAACTAAAGAGCCAGAGTCGATGCTAATCTAGTTAAAAACAACTTCAGCATGTTTTAACTTTAGAACAGACTTTTTCCTTTAAAGTGCAGTTTTTCTCGTCTATGGTAGGTAAAAAGCACATGTTTTAAAAAAGTTCATTCTAAAACCAAAAAAGTAAACTTTTTTGTTAAATATGGTTATGGCCTATTACATTCATCATTTTATTTAATAACAAAAATTAAAAATTTTAAAAACCCCAAAAAAAAGATGTTATATCTTCTAAACGGCTGCACCGATTTTCTTTAAACATAGCTAAGAACCCTCTCGATCAAGTCATCTTTCAAACATAAAAAACTAAATGAAAATCGGTGCAGCCGTTTGGCCTGTACGTGGACAGGGACAGACACACAGATACACAGAAACACAGACACACACTACAAACATATAACACCCCTTTTTAACCCCCGACTAAAAAAAGGGGTGTTATAAGTTTGTAGTGTGTGTCTGTGTATCTGTGTATCTGCCGTTTGGAAGATATAACATCTTTTCTGAAAAAAGTCGGGGGTTTTAAAATTTTTAATTTTTGTTATTTTAGTCGAGGGTTAAAAATAAATTATAACATATTCGTACACAAAATTTTCATAAGTATGTATTTTCATAAGTACGTATTTCCAGAGTTAAGATATTTTTATTTTATTTGTGTATGTTATATACTTTAAGGCCGGGGAACAATGAATCCGGCATAAACATGGTACTCTGTTCACAATTTCGTGCGAAATGCTGTCAAACTACATATAAAAGTATTTCGTATGAAATATTTGCGAAATAAATTCGCAAAAGTAGTACTCTGTTCTTGTTGTAAAGAACACGTAAAATCATGTCTTTCCATGCAAAATTAGTCTGGCATCATTTTAGTTTAGCTGCGAAACAACATGAGCAGGGCTTTTTTCGCACGGAATTTTGACAATGTTGCATACTTTCAAGCAATAAAAACGAGAAATTTATAAAAAACGCGAGTTGGGCTACATTTAGCATATGTAAAATTTTTCACGCGAAATAATCAATGGTGCTGAAAATTTTTCTCAACTTTGAACAGAGTACCAGCCTATACGTTAAACTTCGTCTTTTTCCAACTGACAGCTAAGTTTAAATACATGGTTTGTTATGACTTCTGTTACATTCAGCACGTGTCCGTCACATTGTTGGCATTTTAGCATTTTCACTGCCAGATCTGGCATTTTCATTAGTTAAAAAGCATTTAACTTTCAAAAAATTCTGCTAAATGCTTTCGGGCAGAATTTGTTTCCAATAAAAAATTTTAATTTGGTAAAAATATTCTTCTGTATATAGGATTTTTCTCATAAATATATATGCATTTTAGGGTAAAAGTTCCTTGATGATCTGCACTAGCAACAGTTAAATGCGCATAGGATCCAGAGAACCCCTCACTAATCAATTTCAATATATTTTTAATAAAAAGATATTTTACTGAATAAGTAAAATTATATTTTGAGATTATTAATGCGTTAAAAAAACTTTAAACGTAATTGTAACATATTCAAAAATGACCAATTATGAACTACATACTTTACATTTGTATGTGCTATAAAAATACCTGTAAATACTAATAAGTTTATATGGCCGGGTTTCCACCTTTGTGCCATGTGCCACACAAGCGTAACCACTAATTACTAATGAAAAACTTTTAGATTCAGACATGTATTTATTAAGTTTAATAGTTTCATACATAACTAATAAACAATTTTATAGAATCCAGCATGATTTCGAACTGTTTAAATCAATAAATACATGTCTGAATAAAACACTTTTTCATTGGTAATTAGTTGGTTACGCTTTTTTTGGGCAAATGACACACAAGAAATGCCAGATGTAAACTCAGCCTATGAACATGAAATTCAAAGCTATTTAAATAATTTTCTTCATTTAAATCTGGCATTATGGGTTCTGTTGAACATTTTAGCAGAATTTTTTGACCGATTTAGCATTATCTCATCATCATTTCCTGGCAACACTTGTCCGTCAACACAAAGTACAAAATTTGGTAAAATGTTAACTTTTTGCGTACGTTGAGTAGTTTGACAGATATAGGTAGGTTTTTTTTTTGATATGTTCTGATTTAGATTTTTGTATTTTGTGGCAGCAAAAATAAAATTAAACAAAATAAAGAAAATTTATTATTTGACATATTGTTAGAAGTGTACATAAAATAATTGAAATTTGATCATACATATTTTATAAATAATGCCGGTTACGAGAAGCCAAGAGAATTTACTTAATATTGAGGAGCCGGTTAACTGTAGTTTCACAGTAAATGTTGACGAACCAAGTACAAGGCAGACACAGAACCATACAAATAGTAAACCTACCAGGTATAATAAGAAAAAAAACTCCAGCTCGCGATAACAGTGAAACTCGTTTAAGAAATATTGTTGCTGAATCTATGACAGCAATGCGATCCAAAATGACTGATTTGATTTTTAATGAGATTAGATCCATGTTTCAAAATTTGAACATAGATAATAATATTATAGGGAGGTAACAACATCTTAACCTTTATGTTCCATCATATATTTGTTTACTATTTTTTTGTTTGTTGTCGATTTGGGAATTAGCTACCTAATTTTTTTATGTTTATGTGTCGAATCTAAATGGTATTATATAGAAGAAGAATCCATCACAAATTTTCCCTGAGCACGGTCGGAGTTACAGGTAGCACAACTTCTAAATAATACGAGCCTTAATAGGTCGGTTCGGTAAAATAAATTTAAATCTGATGATTTGGTTCAAGCGCCAATGAAATACCTATGTATATAGACATGCTAAACTACCAGCAAATAAATTTCAATTATTTTATGTACACTTCTGACAATATGTCAAATAATAAGTTTTCTTTAAAGTTCAATTAATGTTTTATTTTTCATTTAGCCTTGTAAATACTTTTATTATTATCCAATGGATTTCTAATTGTATAAGGATGTAGAAAAATCAAATGAGTTCACCTGGATATAAATTATTTGCTGGGTTTTGTATTAGTTTCAAAGCCTACTAAGCTTATGTTTTCTTTTGTGATTTTCAAAAGTATTATTATTTTATGAATTCTCATACAGTTTTTGAAAGTCTATGCATAAAGTAAGAGGTTTGTGACTGTTTAAAATTTGTGGTTAAAGTCTACTGATGATTTGGTTCAAGCGCCAATGAAATACTTACGTATATAGACATGCTAAGCTACCAGCAAATAAATTTCAATTATTTTATTAAACAAAATAAATAAACGAAATAAATGAAGAAGTTGAATTTAATAAATAAAATGTAGAAGCAACCAATTGAACCTGTTCAAATACTTCCGTCAATAAGGTTCTCATTGTGCCTACCTTCTCCGGTGTTGCGTTAATGTCAATTGAAAAAGGCGAAGTTTAACGTATGACGGATTTATTGTGCCCCTGTCTTTACAAACTTAAAGGCGATGTGTAAGTTTTATAAAGTTGTTTATTAATGTGGCAGTTGTTTGTATATGTCCTCATATAATACACTTATTTATATATTAAATTGTTTGTCAGTAGTGATGTTTATGTTCAAAATATGTATTATTATTCGTTGTGTGTCTGTCTGTATGCAAGCATTATTTTATTATCTGTTACATTTCCGTAACTATCTTGACATCTGTTGTCAATTTTTGTTGACATGACTAATGCCTAGTACACTTTATGGCATTTTGTACCATAGCGTTATTGTGTAGTAGTGGCAACGTTTGTCATTTTACATATTTTTCGATGTGTTGCATATAAAATATAAAATATTTAATGTGAACGGCGTTGCACACATTTTGAAAATGACATCACAAAATGACAACACAAGAAATACCAGATGTGTACTCAGCATAAAAAATAATCTTTTATATGTATTAGATTATATGCAATGTTTTTTTTTCTTTGTTTTATTTATCACTTTTGTTTAGATATTATTGCTATCATTTCTAGTATATTAGAGCTGTCTGTAAAAAATATATGATAAGCGTTTTATATAGATTAAACATGCGAGTTCATATTTTTTATAGTTAATAAAGCCTATACGTTGTTGTTAGAAAGAAGACAGAAAAAGGCCAAAACGCAAAAAAAAACTTTTGAAAGAATTTTAGGTGGTAGAATGTGTGCAAATTTGAGGTTAAGAAGTAAATAAATAAATTAGAAAAACATTTGAAGAAAATAATTTTTATTCTTTATTGATGTTTGTCAGGCATTTGATAAAGTGTAGCATGAAGGCCGAATTTTAAAATTGAAGAACATATCTACCAAGAAATATTCTAAAGCTTTTGGAAATAAATATGTATTATGCCTGTAAGTTTTATTTTGTGGAAGAAGACTTCATGAGTGAGTCCATATGTATATTTTCCGGTGTACAACAGCGAAGTATACTGGTGCCACCTTTGTATTTAATATAGTATACTTATGATATGCCTTTGAGCAGTAATATCCACACATCTAGATTTGCCTATAATACAGCCTGCCTTAGTATGCACAAAAACAAGGCATCCCATCCCTATATATTCAGGAACATATTACTCAGCTAAAACAACCCAGAAGCCACTGAAATTCGGCTCTGCGTTGACGAGAAGCTTTGTTGCAAAGTATGGTTCAAAATTTTGTGACATTATATTCCATTATTAATTCCCATATAAAAATGAATTTGGCAAAAAAAAGGTGTGTTTTAAGCCAATTTACTTCATAACTTTAAATTTAACCACCCTTTATTTAACTTAAATATAAAGTCTTTGCACTGAAAGTAGAACTTAAGAACAAAACATACATATTTTAGGTAATTTTTTTCGGAATTATTAGGCTTAAGTTTAAGATTTTTATCGCAATATTTTTCCAAAATATTATTTTTTAAAATACACTCCTCAAATCGCAGTTGCCAGTTTGGGAAGATTTATCGAGATTTTGCCTTTTTTGGGCATCTTTGGCACTTTCTCGACTTTTCTATAAATGTTGAAATTTTAAGCTAGAAATAGCAGGAAGTTGAAGAAATATATAAAACAAATGACTAAGACTTTGTTTTTTACTGGCATTGTAAACAAAACATGAGATTGATGCTGCTAAATCGATTTTAAACAACTGAAGCTTCACTAAATAAAATGTAACGTCTTTAAAAATCAAAGGTAATGTGGAATTATTTTGAGATAAATTTTTTACAGACTGGAAAATTTCCTTTGACAGATTAAAAAGTAAAAGAAACTTCTTATACTGAGCCGAAATTTGTTGGAAATTTTTTTTAAGTTTTTACCAATTGATTCTTTAGTTATAAATAGTAAAGCATCCCATACACGATTCAATTAAATTTTAAATTGAGTCAGTTGTTGTCCAAATCAAAGCGTGTATGGTTCTGTCAATTGATTAGTTTGGCAGTTGTTGAGTTGGTTAAAGAAAAATCAAAAGATTTTGATTTTTTAAGTTGACTAATATATCTTTCAATTTAATTGTGCTGTGTCTGTTCGAGTCTCTTGATCAGCTGTCAAAATTTATGTCTGCAGCTTTATTTTGTATAGAAACAGTCATGATACAATAATATAAAGGTAAAACCGTTCTCTCTTTTCGTCGCCATATTAACCTTCTGACGTTTGTCCCGATTATTTTTTACTCTCAAAATTAATGCTACCTTATTAGTTTATGAAATCCGAGTTTTTGATTAATTGTTTGACTTTGTTGTTTATTTACGCTGCAGCCACACGTTCAATAAATGACTTTCAATTTCATTACACATATTGTGTGTCAAAATTCCTTGAAATTGATAGCTGTGACACAAATTGATAATCAATTTCATTTTTTAAATGCCACCGACAAAGAAAAAACTCAAATTTGCAGCTTCAATCAATGTGTGCTGTGACCAGCCGTTCAAATTAAAAACTAAATTGCCATTTAAATGGATAGGTGAATTTGAAATCAATCTAGTTTTCAATTTAAAAAGTTTGATTGTGTTTGTGAAAAAAGAGTGAGTGTATTGAAAATTGAATTAAATTGAAAGTCAAAAATTGATCGTGCGGCCCCCAAGTTAATTAAAAAATTGAAAAATATTTAAATTTTTTCATTATAAAAACAGCAATAAAAAATACAGAGCAGAAGAGATCACATCAGCCAATAAGATCTTGACGACAGCAATGCTTACTCTTATTTTGTAAAGAAACAAGAAAAAATTCAAGATCTTTCAAAGCTTTTGTATGTTTGGACGAAGCTGCTGTAAGCACAACTGGAACCAACGACGAATATTCTTCGTAAAATATAAAAACACTTTTGTGCAGCGATGCCAACTTGGTGCTTTTGGCACTATTTTTAGTGCTTTTTGAAGATTCGAAACACCAAATTTTTAACGTTAGTGCCAAACTAAGGAAAAGCACCAAGTAGTGCTTTTAAGAAATTTGTGAATTTCTTAAAATTATTTTAATAAAAACTTGGCGTATTTATTTTTTCAGTGTAAAGCATACCTTTTTTGTCTGATATATTTCAATAATTAGAGAATAGCTTAGAAAATTTTAAACATTACTAAGCTTCACATTAATTCACGTTATGGATCTTCACTCGATTTTCACGTATGTAAGTGCTTTTTACGCTTTTTAGATATCAAAATTACGCTTTTTAGTGCTTTTTTTAAAATTTGATGTGCTTTTAGAGCCAAAAAAGTTGGCATCACTGCTTTTGTGTATATGAAAATACACACAATCAGTACGTTGGACGAAAGTTTATTTGTGTAACTAACTGGCGATAGTTTATATCTTACGTCGTCGAAAAATGACTAAATGTTTTAATGTTTATGTCCATTGTAGTTTCATTTCGAAATGAAAATTATACAAAAACTTTTACCAGACATTGCAATTTCTGCGATGTTAGGAATTGTTTTGTGATTTATCCGATTTTCTGGGAGTTTGTTATTCTTTGCAGTGCAAGTTATATCTTCAATGCATTTAGAAATTTTTCGCGAACTTGCGATTTTTCGCGTTATTTCCGAGTTAATTTTCTATTTAACAGATTAAGCGATTTCTAATAAATTTTAAGGCTTTTTTCCGATTTTGCAACTTCTCGAGTATTTTTGCAATGTTCGCCATGTAAGCGAGTTTTTTCAAGTATTCTGCTTTCTAACAGTTTTCAGTAATTTTAAATTTTGCTGTTATGCTGCTTTAACAAAACCATCGATGTTTTTAAGACTGATGTTGCATGCCTAGCCATGAGACTTTTTATTATGTGGTGAAATAAATAACAAATCAAACATTTGCCAACTTTTGAAGATCATATTACATACAGATTTCGTTATCATCATGTCCAATAAATACAGCATTTAAAAAATGTGTGGATTAAACTATAATTTTTTAACTCAAATTACACATTTCAAAAAGCATTCCCAAATGAACGTTGCCATTATATGTGAGTGGCAACGTTCTCCTCTCTGTTTACAAAAAAACAGTAATCAAATAATCGGGGAAAAAGTCATAATTAATTTCGTACGTCAAATGTGGTTGTACATTTATATTTTTGTATTATGGAAACAGTTATGTATTTTTAAAATTGTATTTAATTTCATTGAATTTTAAATGAAAAAATATAAAAATTAATGAATGAATGCAATAGAAGTTTTAAATTTTTAGATTTGTAATTGTGAAAAAAATATATATTTGACAGTTGAATGAAAATCTTTCAATGTAACTTTTATGGGGTGCTTAAAGAATACGATAAAAGAGCTTAACAATATTATTTATGTAAAAAAGAGACAAGATGTCCAATAAGAATTGAGACAATTGAAATTATGGTGGATAAAGAAAGTTTTTCCTAAAAACTTCTTATTATTTCCTCTATTCTGTAAGTTGTGAAGAGTAGAGATGTGCACGTGAGCGTTTTTTGAGTCACGACACGCACGCTCACTCACGTAGAAAAATATTTTACTCACGCACGAATGAGTAGTAGTAGGCCAAAGTTGACCACCTGGTTCTCAAAAACATTTCTGGGGCTTGTAACTTTTATAAAATTTATCGGATTTTCGCGGGACAAAGCATTTTAAGTTAAGCTTAAAATTCATAAGAAAAAGTTTCCGTATCTCTCATAACTTAAAAATATTTTACTTAAGACAAAAAAATTTTTTTTCATGACTTTTTTTTAGTATTTTGGTTATAGCTTTTTAGTTTGTTGCTGGATTTTAAAATAAAAGTCAGCATTACATTTCTGATAAAATTCTGAATAAAAGTAGGAAAACAATTGTCAATATCTGCATTCGTGAAATCGGGAAAATTTCTTGAAAAAGGCATGTTTTTTAAAGTATCTTCATTATTTTACATTTTGTAAAAAAAAACTCCGTTTAACACATCCACTTTTTAACTACGTAGTGCTAAAGAAAATGCATTAAACGTTTGCTTAGAGCCAATTAGTTTGTGTTTTGTACATGTACGCTACATTCAGCAATGTCCGAAAATAGTCAATCTTAAAAATATCTTTTGTTTTTAAGCGCTTATAAAAAGTTGTGACGGTAAATTTTTAAAATTTCAGCTATCACATTTTATTACGTAGATAGTTTTAAAAATTTTTAACTAAAAGTTAACAGCCAGTTTATAGAAGCCATGTAAAAATTCTCGTCTGTCTATTTATAATGAAAACAAAAACAAACTTTGAGTGCTTTTCCTTTTATTCACACATTAGCTGTTTAGAAATGTTGTGATTTCTAAAGTTCTATTTAAATAGAAAAACAAAACTAAATTTGGAATATTATGCAATAAGTATGTTTACTCCTTTCGCAATAAAAAATATTTCTCGCAATTATACGATATGTTATCCATGTAAGTGTAGTTAATGCTAATAGTAGGTAGCATTTAATGTATAACAACACACATTTTTAATGGATCTAAAAAAGGTTTAAGTGCATTACTTCACAGCGTCATCGGAAGGTGCTACCTGATTATGCTACTGCTGGGTTTTGTATAAGTTTCTAAGCCTACTACGCTTATTTTGCTTTTGTGATTTTCAAAATCTTATTATTTGAGAATTCTCAAATATTTTTTAAAAGTCTGTGCTAAAGATAATAGGTTTGTGATTGTTCAAAATATATCGTTGAAGTCTGCTGACGATTTTTTAAAGCAACAACCAAATGCATATAGATAATGCTTAACCAACAGCAAACAAATTTCAAATTAAAACACCCACCTAAAAAAATTATATATGGTCCATATATATTATATATTATCATATATTTTTAATACATGAATGTATATAACTATATATAAATATGTATGAATTCATGTATGGAAATGTATGGGATTATACATGGCAAAAATATTATATATGAATTGATATATGGACTAATATATGAAACGTATTATAATACATGCCATATATGGAAATTTAATTATGAGGCTCTTCGTATGTTGATCTATACATAGAAATAAGATGTAATCTACGGAGCCATATAAAAATGTATGCATACATGATATCTCACATAACATCGTTTTTGCAATCAAAAAAGCTTGGTATTTTATCACTGGTGAATTGGAAATCCATTAGAAAATACATATGGTATGCAAAGTTTATATGCGTACCCTCAACGTTTAAAAAAGAAAATCTTTTGTTACAAAAAAAAAACCATTCTTGTATGATTTTATACGTTGTGGCCCCATTTAATATATCAAATAATCAAAAGGATAATTCAGTCATTAATTTAATAGAAAATAACAAAATTATCTAGATAAGAAACAAAGTTCATATTACTGCAAAAAATTATATTGAAAACTATTGTTAGACGGATTATTTTTTCTTTTATAATTAATTGCATTAGTTTTTAATCTGATTTCTTAAATTAAATTTTATGTACGAATATGAGTTTTGTGTTTTTTAAATAATTGATTCACTTTTTGACTTAAAATGATTAATGAAATGACAAAGTAACAAAGGAAAATTATTATGTATAAAGAAACTTACAACAGGGGAATGCAGAAACTACTAGAAGACCGGAATACCTATAAGGTAATGAGATTGATGAGAGATCCTACCCAAAAAGAGAAAATAACAGAATAATACTGGATCTTTACAAACAAAATTTTATAACAAAGTATGAAAAAATTAGATTGACGTCAAATTCTGCCACATCACCTCGATTGTATGGTTTACCAAAAATCCACAAACTAGATATACAATTGAGACCAATTTCAGCATCAATTGAAGTACCATGCTACAACCTCTTAAAATATATTGGCAACATTTTGAAACATCTGATAAAAGAAAAATATAATATTAAAAACTCACTGGAATTAAAAAAGAATCTTCAGGACATAATAGTTGAGGATGATGAAATTTAATATCATTGGACGTCGTATCACTCTTCACTAATATCCCAATCCATCTGGCTATCAATAATATTTATAATAAAACAATGGACTTTATTAGAAAAACTTACAAAAATTCCGAAAAAACAATTTTTAACAATATTACAATTCTGCCTTCATGAAAATAACTATTTATTTTATTTATGATGGGAAAGTTTACAACCAAACATATGGTATGCCCATGGGGAACCCACTCTCCCCCACTATAGCTGATATAGTTTTAGATAAACTACTAGAGACAACAATAGAAGAACTAAAAGAAAAGAACATCAACATAAAATACATAACAAAATACCTAGATGATTTATTTGCGGTAATAACGAAAAGCGACGAAGAAATTATTCTAAACACTTTCAATAGTTATACCAACCTAAAATTCACAATCGAAAAACAAGAAAATAACTGCATACCATATTTAGATTTGAAAATATATAAAAAAGACAACAGAATTATAACTGATTGGTACACAAAAGATATTGCATCCGGACGCCTTATAAACTTTCATTCAACACAACCTATGCAAAAAAAAATACTACCTTGAATTTAATTAAGAAAGTATTAGAAATCAGTGATGAACAATTTAAAAATAAAAATATACAAAAAATAAGACAAATACTTTTAAATAACAGCTACCCGGTATATTTAATAAACAACTTAATAGAAAATGCAAAATATGGGGATAAAAATTAGGAAAAGGCAAATTCATCTGCCAACACCAAATTTTATAGCCTTCCATACATTCATAAGCTTACAGAAAATAAACAAATGAGAACACTAATAAACAACAAAGAAGTTACACTGGAATATAGAGCAAACAAAACGATAAATAATTTATTCACAAAAACAAAAGTTGACAAAAAAGATCAAAGCAATGTTGTGTACCAAATTAAATGTTTAGGAAATTCATCAGACAACTGTGGTAAAGTATATATAGGAACAACAAAGAGGAGCTTAAGCATAAGAACAAGTGAACATGAAACAGATATTAAAAAACTAAAACATTCAACCGCACCAGTGATGCCAACTTTTTTGGCTCTAAAAGCACATAAGAATTTAAAAAAAGCACTAAAAACGTAATTTTGAGATCTAAAAAGCGTAACGTGAAAAACGAGTGCAATTTAACTATGTTTTCTAAGCTATTCTCTATTTCGGCAATATTATCAACATCTTTAATGAAATATATCAGACGAAAAAGGTATGATTTACACAGAAAAAATAAATATACCAAGGTTTTTATTAAAGTAATTTTAAAAATACACAAATTTCTTAAAAGCACTACTCAGTGCTTTTTGTTAGTTTGGCACTAATGCTCAAAAATTGGCGTTTTTAGCCTTCAAAAAGCACTAAAAATGGTGCCAAAAGCACCAAGTTGGCATCGCTGAACCGCACTATCACAACACTGTACGGAGAACAATCATAGAGCTGACTTGACGAATGTAAAAATACTGGACAAAGAGAGACGAGAGATTAAACGATATACACTTGAGAGCCTCAGGATCAGGGATGATAAATGAGAAAACTAATTTCGTACCAATTAGCTTTTAAAATTGTACTTTTTCGACCCCAATAGTACTAAACTCAATTTTTAGTTTTAAGTTTTTTTATTATATTTTAGAACATATCGCTCATTTACTCAAATAACGACATAACTCAAAAAACTAGTTTTCCAGAAAACAAGTTTAAACTTTTTAATTTACACACAACAAAATTTTGTGTTTGTTTAAAAAAAATAAAATATAAGGACGATATGAGGATTAATTTGCATCATTAACTCAAAAATTAAAATTTATTAGAATTCAAGATCCTAGTCTTCTTTCGCAAGGTTTTTCTTTCGACATATTGGAAGAGGCAGTAAATACATATCGATGGTCTGAAGTAAAAAGTCCCTAACTCAAATAATTATTATTTTACAGGAGAAGGTAAAAACTCAATAGAAACTGTAATATTCTTTTTGTAATATTTTTGTACAACTGATTGTAAAGCATTATTTTTTACAATATTGCAATAAACTTTTGTGACGAGGTGTATTTGTGTGTATTGGAATCACTGAACAACAAAATTTCGTAAAAAACGAGTTAGGGCCTTTCAATAATTTTTTTACTTGTATTAGACTTTCGAGTTTTTGTTTTGATTATGAAAAGATTCTTTCCACATTCACCGATGAGTGTGGAATTGACAATATTCTCCTGATAACTTTTTAAAGCTACGGAAACATTAGCTCATGTAATTAATTTTTCATTGTTCGAAATTCGTTATTAATAATAATAATTTCCATTTCCTTTTGGGAATATATTTTTATAAGAGAGGTACTATACTACATATTAACAATTTCAGCAGTGAATTTTGTTTGCCAATTTAAAATTTCGTCATTTAAAGTAACTTAATTTAATTTCGCAAAAGGTTATATAGAACTGTTTAACATTTCTTTCAAAATCCGGAACTATAAAACTTAAATATTTTATATATACAATTTTTCATTTCAAAGTAAATTTTAGTTGTTTCATATGTATGTAATTACTTACGTATATAGCACACCTATGTAGCTTCTTTTAATTTCATAACTTAAACGATTGATATGTTATTAAAACCCCGTCCAGACTATTATACAAGTATTAATACTTTCATCACATTTTACGATACAGAAATCTAAATACATTCGTTGCGACTGTCAAAAAATCTAACGTAAAATCACATATTGTGTTCAGAACATCACACTTCAAATAAAATGTGCAAAACAAGCAGAAAACAAAACAGCTGTTCAATGAAAATGTCTGTGCTATTCATTGACTAGCGGCGGCAAGGCGGTTTCATGTAGGCGGGGTCGTGCCGGCGCTTGAAAAAATTCAGCAGTTAAAAATATTCTATGTAAATAAAAAAAATTAAGAAAAGATATTACAAAAACGTTAAAAAAATTACGTCAACGAAATATACTTCCATACGATTCACTTATTCCAAATTTTGAGCCGATATACATATGACAAAACATTACATCAATGACGACACGCTATCGGCGGCGAAACAGCCGACTTGGAAATTTGGTTTGTGTGAAAATGCAACCCTGATCTAATGAAAAGTATTATAGTTTAGAAAATTTTCTAAAAACGAAAAAGTCTTATGGGATGTCAAAATTTTTATCGTATTATTTGCCACTCTGATGAAATTTTGCGTTCAGGCTATCACACTTGAACGTATTATTTGAATTTTTGACAAGTATAAATACAAAGTATAGTAGTCTGAACGCGGCTTAATATAGCAAGTTTTTTATTTCTTAGACATTTTAAGCTAATACAAAAAATAAAATAAATGAACCCCCGGTTTGTGTAAAACGTTTGAGTTAAAAATCTTGGCGTTTTTGTAATAGACTAAAGGAAACTTGTACAACTTTTCTTTAATCTATTACAGAAACGCCAAGATTTCTAACTCAAACGTGTTACACAAACAGGGGGAAGACACGCTATTATATTGAAAACGAAACACCGGTGAAGTTAGATGTAGTTCGTTATAAAAAATTAAACAAGAGTAATGCATATCTAACAAGGTAGTCGTCGCTCTCAACAATAAATCTATTTCGCCACTTTTCGGTATATAATTCAAATTATTGATATTTATTTATGAAAAAAAACAAGAGATAGTCTCTCGAAAATTTTTCAAATAGTACCAAATGAGTCACGGGGGTACCAACGTACTTTCAAGGTTTGAATTGTACCAAAAAAAAAAGTACAATTGTACCAACTTTATCATCCCTGCTCAGGATACAACAAAAAGGGAACAGTGCAATTAATAAAGCCCCGTTCAGACTATTATACAAGTATTAATACTTTCATCACATTTTACGATACAGAAATCTAAATACATTATTTGCGACTGTCAAAAAAAATCTAACGCAAAATCACATACTGTGTTCAGACCATCACACTTCAAATCAAATGTGTAATACAAGTAGAAAACAAAACAGCTGTTCAATGAAAATGTCTGCGCTATTCACTTACTAGCGGCGGCAAAACGGTTTCATGCAGGCGGGGACGTGCCGACACTTGAAAAAATTCAGCAGTTAAAAATATTCTATGTAAATAACACAAAAAATTTAAGAAAATATATTACATAAACGTTAAAAAATTACGTCAACGAAATATACTTCCATACGATTCACTTATTCAAAATTTTGAGCCGATATACATATGACAAAACATTACATCAATGACGACACGCTATCGGCGGCGAAACAGCCGACTTGGAAGTTTGGTTTGTGTGAAAATGCAACCCTGATCTAATGAAAAGTATTATCGTTTAGAAAATTTTCTAAAAACGAAAAAGTCTTATGGGAGCTCAAAATGTGTATCGTATTATTTGCCACTTTGATGACATTTTGCGTTCAGACTATAACACTTGCACGTATTATTTGAATTTTTGACAAGTATAAATACAAAGTATAATAGTCTGAACGCGGCTTAAGAAGGAAGACAAAGACAACACAAATGCCAGCCACTCTATTGTTTTATTTTAGTTTTACTGTGATATTAATATTAAGAACAGTGTTGGTTTCATGTTATATGTTTTGTATATGACGTTTGTTTTCGAGCTTTTGTGCTTTATGTAGTGCTGACTATGTAAAATACAAACTATGAAAAACAATTATAATTTTCAAAATATTATCATATGTAAGTAACGATTGTTCTTAATCATAATTATGATTACAATGTATGTTGTATGCATGATACAATAATATAAAGGTAAAACCGTTCTCTCTTTTCGTCGCCATATTAACCTTCTGACGTTTGTCCCGATTATTTTTTACTCTCAAAATTAATGCTACCTTATTAATTTATGAAATCCGAGTTTTTTTGACGTTCTTGTTTATTAAATTAAAAATAATGGAAAATATTTTAATTATTTCATAAATTTATAAAAAATAAACAGAAACAATTTATAACAAATAAAAAGCACCAACAACGGCAGCAAGCATGATACAACAGGAAGGAAATTGCCAACTGAATGAAGGTGGAAGGAACTTTGTCTTTATACACTCTGGTGTATTGCCTTACATCAACTGCGTCCAAGCTATACGCACTATGTGCAAAGTTTTACAAAAGACGTTTTATGTTTTCACAATGACGATGGCACAACATCCAAGCAGGGGGCAAATCGCGGCAATCGTTATCGAACGTAATTACTAAATATTTTAATAGAATTTATATGAAAATATTTCGTAATTCGATAACGAGTGCCGCGATCTGCCTCCAGATTTCGGCGACATCTTTGGTCTTTGCAAAGAAACAATAACAAAGCTGTTTATCTGAAATACATATATTAGAGTATGTGTGTTTGGACGTAGCTGCCTTACACTAATCGGATGAAATTATTAACGGGTTGTAGCATTCTTAAGGACACTGTTAGACCACGTGGTCCATTTTAAGAAGAAATGTGATAATTATATACATGTTCCTAGTCCAATCATAGGCCATGTCCTTAACAAACAAAAAAGAAGAACAGTGTTTGTTGTATACATATATCAACAAAGCATTAACTCTTATTCAGCTACATCCAAGCCATATGCACCATGTGCAAACTTTTATAAAGAACTTTTTGTACTTTCACACCGACGAGAGCACAACAGCCAACCAGGGGGCAAATTACGGCATTCGATACGGTTCGAAATTTTAAAATTGTTTCCATATAAATCTATAGAAATATTTCGTAATTTCGTTCGATAACGAGTGCCGTAATTTGCCCCCAGATCTCGGCGACAACAATGCTTGCTGTTACTTTGCAAAGAAACAAAAACAAATTTAAGAGCTTTGAAAGGTGTTTACCTCAAATACAAATGTCGCAGTATGTGTGTTGTGCTTGATGTAAACCAGCAATAAATTTGCACACGAAGTATATGCGAATGTGTATTATATGTATGAAACAACCGTGAATACCGCTAATGAAACATCGATGTACCGCTTCTATTTAGGGCGTTTCTTTATATCGATGTTTTTAAGAATGAAGTTTCATCCCAAGCCGTGAGGCTTTTTTTTGTTATCTACTGAATTAAATAATTAATCAAATATTTGCTTTTGTAGGTCTTATTACACACAGATTTCGTTATTCTCATGTTCAATTAACATTAAAAAAATATGTGTTTAACTACAATTTCTAAACTCAAATTCCACATTTCAAAAAGCATTCCTAATATAAAAGTTGTCATTATATGTGTGTGGCAACGCTTTCCTCTCTGTTTACAAAAAAACAGTAATCAAATAATTGGGACAAAAGTCAGAATTAATTTTATACGTCAAATGCGGTTGTATCTTTATATTATTGTATCATGGTTGTATGTATCATAAAACAAAAACAATTGTGTAATGATAAGTTTCTAAAATTGTTGTTTTTATATTTTTTCTGTTACAACAAGGTTACCAGATTAACAAATAAAAACATCCCTGATGAAGATGGAATTTTCCAACGAAACGTCGGATGAAATAATTAATGAAATAAATAATCGCTTATTTTAATTCGCTGACCTTAAAAGCCCATTTAAAAAAGCACTTAAACTAGAAATGACTTTTAGTTCGTTTTGAATTATTTGTCCAAACAAATATTTCATTAAATACAACCTCTCTGTTCAAAGTCTAAAAAAAATGTAATTTTAGTAATTTAATTTATTGCACTTTTGTGCGCTTTTGTGAATCAAGAGTATATGAATATGAACTTTGCATACTGTAGAGGGAATATTTACACATACATGTTTGAAAATGTATGAATATATATAATCATATATGCCCATATACTCTCATTTTTCGGATCCGAACCATATATGGGATATCATATATGCTCCATACATATTTTTTTAGCTGGGAAAATTCATATAACTGCCAAAAAATAATATTAAAAACTAGTGTTAGTATCAAAATGGATTCATTTTTCTTTTATAATGGCATTAGTTTTTAATTTGATTTCTTAAATTATATGTCGTGTACAAATGTGTGTTTTGTGTTTTTTAATAATCGATTCACATTTTTTCTTAAAATGTCGAATGAAATGTCTTTTAGTTCGTTTTGAATTATTTTGTTCGAACAAATGTTTCATTAAACACAACCTTTCTGTAACAAATCTTACAAAAAAATTATTTTAATAATTTAATTTATTGCACAGCAGTGCGCTTTTTGAATCAATATGAACTTTGCATACTATATAGGGTAGACTTGGGTCGAACTCGTTCATTAGTTCATTTTTGCCACAAACCAATGATCAAACCCATGTAATTTAAATGGGTTTGATCAGTGGTTTGTGGCAAAAATGAACTAGTGAACGAGTTCGACCCAAGTCTAATATAGGGAATACACATTCATGTATGAAAATGTATGAATATACATATATTATCATATATGTCCATATACCCTCATTTTTCGGATTCGAACCATATATGGGATATCATATATGCTCCACACATATTTTTTTTAGCTGGGCGTACATAATTATTATTAGCGGTTTTCACTCTTCGTAGTTTTTTCAAAACCGTTTTTAATTTAAAAGGGTTTTTTGTGGTAAAGCGTGAACGACTTTTTTGTCGATGTAAATAATTTATAAAAATAAAACAATTTATTCAAAAATATAAACACAAATCCCTTTATTTCTCTATATTTTTATTGCGAATTTTACGATTTATAGGTTTAGTAATTTTTTCAATAAGTTTTAGCAATTTTTCTCTAACTTGCGATTTTTCGCGTTTTTTCCAAACTTTTTAATTTTAGAGCTTGCTTCCGATTTTGCAAATTTTCGCGATTTTTTGCAAGTTTCGCAATAAAATCGAACTTTTGCATTTTTTTTGTCGATTTTTAAGTATTTAATAGCCCAGCTAAAAATATATGTACATATGGTTCGGATCCGAAAATGAGGGTATATGGGCATATATGATTATATATATTCATACATTTTCATACATGTATGTGTAAATATTCCCTCTACAGTGTAGAGTCGATTACAGTATGCAAAGTTCATATTCATACTCTCTTGATTTATAAAAACGCACTGCTGTGTAATAAATTAAATTACTAAAATTACTTTTTTTTAGATTTTGAACAGGGAGGTTGTATTTAATGAAACTTTTCTTTGGACAAATAATTCAACACGAACTAAAAGTCATTCATCATTTTAAGTCAAAAGTCAATTATTTAAAAAACACAAAAAAAACAAAACAGATTAAAAACTAATGCAATTAATTATAAAAGAAAATATAATCCGTCTAGCAATAGTTTTCAATATAATTTTTACCAGTAATATGAGTAAAGAATTCTGTTATTATTATAAAATTAATGACTGGATTATCCTTTTGATTATTTGATATATTGAATGGGGCCAAAATATATAAAATCATACAAGAATGGTTTTTGTTTGTAACAAAAGTTTTTCCTTTTTAAACGTTTTTTTTTTAAACTTTGCATACCGTATGTATTTTCTAATGTATTTCTAAATCACCAGTAATAAAATACAAAGCTTTTTTGATTGCAAAAACGATCTTATGTGAGATGACATCATGTATGCATACATTCTTATATGGCTCCATATATTAAATCTGATTTCTCTAAATGGATCTACATATCGTCGCTGTTTTAAGTGACCGACCTTACTGACATTTTTTTGAAAATTTAGTTAATTCCTCTACTAGACTAGACTAGTCATAATACACATTGTCTACAATTTTCATAACTGTAAGCATTACTTTTATGCCTATATATGTATGTAAGTAAAAAGATTTCTGACGCAGCCATAAAAATGAATGCATAAAACAACCATAAAAGCAGCTCTCCTGTTAAATTTTTAAAATGTTAGTTAGGCCAGTTAGTTAAAACAGCCACGATATGAAGAGCTTCATAATCAAATTTACATATATGTGCTCATATGTTATAATACATTTCATATATTACTCCATATATTAGTTCATATAGATACAATAGTTTTGGCATGTATAATTCCATATATTTCCATACATGAATTCATACATACTCATATATAGTTATATATACATTCATATATTAAAAATATATGGACCATATATAATTTCTTTATAATTTTTTTAGCTGGGAGACTTGTTATCATCCCGCTGTTAATAAGTTTTTGCAAATTTCCGCCGTTTTTGCGACTTTTAGCGAATTTTTTGCATTCCTTATATATAGTTTTGGTAATTTTTGATCAATAGTATGGTTTGTTTAAAATTTTGCAACTTCTTGAAATTTTTTTCAAACTTCGCAATAAATGCGACTTTTTGCATGCCTTCAGCCTCCAAACAGTTTTGCCGATTTTTAAACAATATTAGACTTTGTTATCATCCCGCTGTTAACAAGTTTTTGCAAATTTTGGCTTTTTGCGTGTCTTTTAGCTTCTTAACAGTTTTGAAGATTTTAAGACATTATTAAATTTTGTCATCATCCCGCTGTTAGAAAATGTTTGCCAATTTTCTCGAATTTTTGACATTCCATACAGTTTTATCGATTTCAAATTGAAATATACTTACGACAATATGTTGAATAATAAAATTCTTAAATTTTTAATCAGTATTATGGCTTTTTTAAAATTTTACAATTGACTTGTAAAATTACAACATTAATATGGTACTGCTTTTGGTCTTGCTTTTTTTTAAAGTATAGTAAATAATGTTTAAATGTATTTTGTTGTTCTGGTCTTGTAATGTAGTATCTTTAAAAGGGCTATTAATTTTACAAGGGTACTTTAATACGAAGCGTGAAAGCCCTTATTATAAAATAATTTATTTCAAAAGATTCAATACAGATACATATGTACCTATGCAAGAATGATATGTCGTGAGATCGTGAGAATTCGTACGTGATTCTTAAAAATAGCTCACACACGACTAATTTTTTTAAGTCACGCTAACGCACTCACGCGTGATTTACGCGTGACAAGATGGAATCACGTCATTTGCACATATCTAGTGAAAAGTTCTCTCATAGAGAAAAAGTAAGTCATTATATTGGTTGTCCTATTTAAAACAGGGATATTCATATAAAAAAAAGAAGCAATGTGAGTTCGATCGCAAAGGAGATGTGTAAACATCTAGTATTGAAAAATTTTTTTTAAGATGGAAGTACTTATGCTTTTAGTATATATATTTTTAGGGTTCCGTACACCTAAGGTGAAAAGGAACCCTATTGTTTTCGCTACGCTGTGCGTCTGTTCGTCTGTCCGTCACACGGTATTTTCTCAGGAACCGTAAGAGCTACGGAAATTTGGACACAGTATGTAGAGCCTTGGCCGCTACAACAACAAATACATGAGAATTAAAAATTAAAGGGTATTCCAAAACGAGCAATGAAATATGTTAAAATCCCATGTAATATACATACAATTGTATGAACATATGTATATTGAAACTTGAAATTTGTAAAATTAGTGTATTTTTATACAGACTACAACAATTAACACTAAAATTTAAAAAATTTAAATTAAAGGGTGGTCCATCAGTTAATGCAATTTTGACTATGTAATTTTGACAATTTGCTATATCTTGGAAACGGTAAGAGGCAAACACTTGAAATTTTCAAAAACGGTAAAACTAAAAAAACCGAAAATTATAAAATCGCCAAACCAAAAAAAAAAATTGCCAAAAATTAAAAAAAATCGCCAAAACGAAAAAAATCGTCAAAATTAAAAAAAAAATTCTAACGCTAAAATAAATCGCCAAATTCGAAAAAATCGCCAAAATGAAAAAAAACGCCAAAATGAAAAAAAATTGCAAAAAATTTAAAAAAATCGCCAAAACGCGAAAATGTCGCCAAAACTAAAAAAAAATTAAATAAACAAAAAATCGCAAAAATTAAAAAAAATCGCAAAAAATAAAACAAAACGCCAAAATGAAAAAACGCCAAAAAACCGAAAAAATCGCCAAAACAAGAAAATAAAGTATATAAACTAAAAAAAAGAGCCAAAACTTAAAAAAATCGCCAAAACCGAAAAAACGCAAAAAACGACAAAACAAAATAACCGAAAAGACCCCAGAAACGAAAAAAATGCCAAAACTATATATTATATAGGATGAAGTTTGTATTAAATTACATATCTAGTGTTCGTACGTAACCCTATGTGCGCGAGTCATGGTCGCACTTTACTGAATTTATTTTAAATTAATTAATTAAAAGTATCAAAACTTTTAATATTGTAAATACATAGGAATTTGTTGGTTTTTGTTTTATTAAACTTATTTAGTTAGTAAATGGGCACATTGTAGTATATGTATATGTACTGCATTAAAAATTGCAGTAAGCAGTATATTTACTGATTACTAAAAAAAAATTCAGTAAATTTTTACTGCTAATGAAATTTAATTTGCATTACCAGTAAAATCGTAGGGCCGTAATCATAATAAAATTGTAGCAAGTGGCAAAGTTTTTTCATTCTAATTTTGAAACTTTTGCATGAAAAACATTTAGCCACTTGGTAGAATTTCATTATGAATACGGGCATTACTGATTACTGAAAATTCAATGCACCTCATCATATGAGAAATCATTTAGGCAATTTATAAAAATTGTGGAAAAAATTTTTAGTAATCAGCAAAAATTTACTTGTTAAATTTTTTTTATTATTTTTACTGAAACTTTAGTGGTACTGCAGTGCTCATCTATGGTAAATGCCTTTACTTTTACTTTTTAATTCCTGTTGTTTATCGTTTAGTTGTTGTTGTTCTTGTTGTTGTGTACGCATTGCAATTAAAATAAATTCAGTAAAGTGCGACTTTGACTCGCGCACATTCGGTTTTAGTGCTGCAAAGGTATTGAGTACTGAGTACTCAATACCGAGGGTTTTTCCCGGTACTCAATACACAAAAGTAACTACTCAATACTTTCAGGATTTCATTTTGTAGTATTTAAGCGAAAGTATTCCTTTAAAATACATCAGAATTATACAACTCTGTGAGGTTGATACCAACAAATATGACTCTGCACCTCATGGAGTTAGTGTAACAAATACCAATTTAGAAAGCAATGTTCTGTTAAGTGCCCAGGAGACGTACAAAAAACGCCATCAATCGGTAAGAATGTGTTAGTGTCGTTTAATTGTCGATTTTTCGGAGACGTACAAATAAAATCGTCAATCAGCATTTTAATTTTGAGTTCGTTGTATGCGATGGCATATATGTCTTCATCGGATGATGATTTTTTGTTATTAGCGGCATTAAAACTTAATGAAATCTTTGTATAAAAAAGCACATTAAACAAATATACAGAGTTAAATAATAATTTTTCTATCTTCCACTCTACTTTTTCATCTATTATTATTATTATTATTTATAATAATAATAATTCAAGTTCTTCAGACTATTCTAAAAAAACATACATATTTTTCTTTAAAAAATTTCGAAACATACCAACGATTTTTAATATAAAAACAAGACATTGGGTAGTGCGAATAAAAAATAATATGTATGTACATACTCGTATGTATTTGCTTTTTAGTTAAAAATTTGTTTTAAACAAAAAATTCACATACATAAAATACACATGTATTTGGGGTTTAAAAAACAATTTTCAACGGGCTGGCTCACGATGTCGACAAGAAACTATCTATCGCTTACTTATATTGAAAACAAAAACAAATTTTCTTATTTTGTTTTTGTTTTCAGTATAACTAAGCGTCAGATAATTTCTTGTCGACATCGTGGGCCAGGCCGTAAGTAATTTTTTTATTCACACTGCCCATTAAGATTAGAAAAATTAGAGAATATAATATAGTATTTATAATAATCATACAACTGTTTGTAGACTTTTGATTGTTTGGTTTTTTACAAAAATCAATGGTACATTTTCATAAAGTGCAAATTAATTTTTTTCATCCGCACACTTCTCCATGTCGTCACAGAACAAATAACACAAAGCAAATGACGTTTTTTTCGTCAATCAGCCCTCAAATAAAAATATCAAAATATTTTCATTCTCATCAATCAGTGCCGACAACATGTACGTGTAGCCGAAAAGAAACGACTGCATGCACACAACTATGTGATTGATGGGTTTTTTTGTACGTCTCCTGGACACTTTAGGAATT
The DNA here is from genome assembly GCA_949987645.1 of Tachina grossa. Classification (NCBI taxonomy): domain Eukaryota; kingdom Metazoa; phylum Arthropoda; class Insecta; order Diptera; family Tachinidae; genus Tachina; species Tachina grossa. The sequence continues at coordinate 40,754,922 of OX465277.1, forward strand.
ATTTTGATACGAAAACAGCCACTAAAAAGAAGTACTACAAAATGCATCATTGAACTACTTCAGTCATTAACAAATACTATTGGGCAGAAAAAGTGACCTTTAAAGTAGTGGAAGAAAGGCACTTGATACAATATAACCAGTAAGTCCGGTCGTCACAAATATGAAAAATCTTTTAAATTCTTTTAATGTCGGTAAAATTTAATTTCTACATTTAAACAATGACTAAGTAATAACATCAATTATGAAAAAATATGTATATTACAAAATATTTAAAAGATAATTTAAGAGAGTAATGCACTAGAAGTGTTAAGAGTACGTTAAAAAAATTTTATGTACAAAAACTTATCTTCAAACTTATTAGTTTTCATTTGTTATAAATTAATTTAATTTGTTTTTTCCATATTGCATTATACATAAAATAATATAAATAATAGTTTTTAACTTCCCATATACATACATACATATATAAAGTATTGAGTAGTATCGCGTACCCAATAGAAAAAGTATCAAGTAGTACCAGGTATTCAAAAGTAGCCGATTTTTACAACACTATTCGGTTTTAAGTATTTTTTTGATTTAGCTTTCTTTTTTTTAGAGTTTTCAGTTTAAACGACTTTTTCGGTTTTTTTCTCTTTTTGGGTTTTTTAATTTTCGCAATTTTTTTCATTTTGGCGATTTTTTTGCTTGAGGGTTTTTTCATTTTGGCGATTTTTCCGATTTTTCGCGATTTATTTTAGTCCTAGAATTTTTTTTTAATTTGGTGCTCTTTTTCGTTTTGGCGATTTGTTTTTTGTTTTTGGCAATTTTATTAGATTTGGCGATTTTATATTTTTTTGATTTTTTAGTTTTACCGTTTTTGAAAATTTCAAGAGTTTTGCTCTTACGGTTTCCAAGATACAGCAAGTTGTCAAAATTACAAAGTCAAAATTGCATTAACTGATGGAACACCCATTGATTTATGGCACGATTATGGATGGCAACCTAACTTTGGTTGCGTTGCTAGTTGCCGAAATGGTATTACGGATGGCAACTGGCAACTAACAGCTGGTAATTTCAGTTGCCATATTGGCAACCACAAATTTGTAGTTGCTGCATAGTTTAAAAGAAAAAAAAAAATGGAAAAATTAAACAGTAATTGCTATATTATTTTTATTTTTGAAATTCTTTTATGCATATTAAAAAAATATGCTCTACAGATAAAAAGGAGTACGTTCACACTTATTTTGGGCAACAACATTTACTCACAGTAGAGGCGGTAATTCTAAAGAGTCGCGCAATAGATTCAACTTTTGTACTTCCATCTCTTCACCAATAATTAATTCCACTTAACTAATAATTTTTATGATCAGTAATGTTTTTAAAAACTTTTACTCACTAATTTTCTTTTTAGCACTTGTATTTCTTATATTTTAAATATTTGTTTATATTATTTTCAGTTGCCAATCTGTCATAATCGTATTTTCGATAACTTTTTGGCAACTGGAGGAAGTTGCCATACATAATACAAATTTTAAATTCAGTTGCGTTGCTAGTTAACTCGGCAACTGAAGTCCGGTTGCCATCCATAATCGAGCCATTAAATTTTTTAAATTTAGTGCTAATTGTTGTAGTCTGTATAAAAATATACTAACTTTTAAAACTTCACGTGTATATATGTATACTTGTATGTATATTACATGGGATTTTAACATTTTTAATTGCTCGTTTTAGAACATCCTTTGATTTTTAACTCTCATGTATTTGTTGTTGTAGTGGCCAAATGTCTACACACTGTGTCCAAATTTCAAGTCCGTAGCTCTTACGGTTCATTTTCACCTTTGGTGTACGAAACCCTAATAAAACAATTATCAAGTTAAATAAAACAAACAAAAACTAGCAAAGTCCTATGTATTTACAATATTTTAAATAAGTTGGTATTGCTTCTTTCAAACACTAATACACTCCTATATAGCTCACACCTATTTGACAACGCGGTTTGCATCTCACTCAAAATTTGTGATTGTATTGTGAAAAAGATTTTTACCCCCTAGCGTATAGATGTTTACACATCAAAAACCCCAACGTCTTCTCATGTATGCTGGCATTAAAAAAAATTTGACAACGGCTCTGCCGACGTTTTGTTAGTTGTTATGATAAATTTTTATCAGGTATAGACGCTATATATGAATCAAGGCACATTTACTATAGGTACATGCATTAGAGAAAACACTGTGGCAACTCTGTGCTTCTCACATAGTTTGATATGCCTTGGTATGAATGACAATCTCAAAGACGAAGAAGACTTTTAATATAGTGTAAAGAATTATAAAATATAATTTGAAAACGCCGCGTGGCCCAATTTTTCTAGTTTCTGAACTACATATGAAGCCGATAAAATAAAAAATGATAATCAAATAATAACAGAAAGGCAATTCATTCCTGTTTGTCTAAAGATATAATTCAGTTGGGATCTTCGGAACTAAAAGGAAGAAAAACAAGTACACTGTGTTGTTTTTTCATCCAGTTGTTCAAATCAATTTTCAAGTTATATAAAACAAACAAAAACCAGCAAATTCTTATGTACTTACAATATTTTAAATAAGTTTTTATTGCTCATGGTTTATTTATATAAATATTTTTAATAAATAGTTTTGTGACCGGCGGCGGCGCGCCGAGAGAATTTTCGACGGCGCAAATACGCATATGAAAATTTAAAGAGAAAATAAAAATTTAAACTGAAAATTGATTTTAAAAATTTTTTCTCGAAAATTTGTCTTTGAGCAGATAAAATTTTGGCTGATTTTGAGCCGATGCGAGCCGATATAATCGGCGGCGGCTTGATATACAGAAAAATAAAAGCAGCGGCGCACCGTCGGCTTCGAGTCGGTCGACTTCTTTCTCTGCTTGGTATTGCTTCTTTCAAACACAAATACACTCATACATATGTAGCTCATACCGATTTGACAACGCGGTGTGAATCTCAGCGAAATTTGTGATTGTATTGTGAAAAAGAATTTTACCCCCTAGCGTATAGATGTTTACACATCAAAAATTAAATAAATTTGAGTAAGAACAAAAATAGCAAATTATCAAACATGTGCATAATTAGTAAATTGTAATACGATGAATCAAACAATTCACATATTCCATTTGCAATAAAACTTGGTTATATAAAGGAGAAATCAACATCAACTGACACCACACACAGTGGATTAAAATTAGCTAACATATCATCAAATATCGTTTATTTCTTACTCAGAATGGCAACAGCACAGATCACCTCAACACAAAATCAGATTTAAAGAGTGCACTAAACGACTACAAGAGTTGCTTGCATCTGAAAAAACTGCATCTTTTAAAAATTATCTGGAAGGTCTTGATGTCACACCAGCATCTAATTACTCTTTGTGGAGCGCTGAGTTTAAGCCACCTCTGCGCACATCTACCGGAGGTTGGGCAAGAAGCGATACTGAAAAAGGTAACATATTTGCTGAGCATTTAAAATCCGTATTTACCCCAAAAACATGTACCGGTGTTGCTGATTTGCCGAGTGTAGTTGCTCTACCACCTCGACCCTTAAAGTTTAAGATGTGTGATGTACAAAAACTAATTGCCGAAGTCAACCCGAAAAAAGCTCCCGGTATTGATGGAATTAGTAACCAGGTGCTGATTAAGTTGCCTCGTATTGCAATTATAATCCTGTTATTAATTCTTAATGCCATTTTACGATTGGATTATTATCCACACAGCTGAAAGCTTGTCAAGGTTAAAATGATTCCAAGGCCAGGTAAAGATCTTACCAAGGCTGAGTCATATAGGCCAATAAGTTTACTGTCAACAATGTCAAAGATCTTTGAAAAAATACTCATGACAAAATTGTCTTAAATTTTAACTGATAATGGGTGCATCCCGGACCATCAATTTGGTTTTAGAAGCCAACATAGCACCATTGAGCAAACGCATAGATTGGTTCAATTTATAAGAAAAACATTTGAAGAAAAGAAGTATTTTTCTGCCCTGTTTATTGATGTTTCTCAGGTATTTGATAAAGTGTGGCATGAAGGCCTAATTTTAAAATTGAAGACATACTTGCCAATAAACATTCTAAATCTTTTGGAAAGTTACATTCTTGCCCGAAAACTTACAGTTGTGGAAGGAGAATTTATAAATATGCCTGAAACTATCTCATCCGTCGTTCTACAGGGGAGTATACTGGGACCAGTTTTGTATTTGATTTATACTTGTGATATGCCTGTGTGCAGTAGTATCCATACTTCTACATTTGCCGACGATACAGCCTGCCTTAGTATGCATGAAAACCCTTACGAGGCGTCTCGATATCTTCAGGAACACATTGCCCAGCTGGAGCTATGGTTAAATATATGGAGAATTAAGGTAAATGAACAAAACTGTGTTCAAGTAACATTTACCTTACGAAGAGATACTTGTTCCCCCCTTCGGATTAACAGTCAAGTTGTTCCTCAACATTCACATGGTATATACCTTGAACGACGGCTTACATGGAAACATTACATTGACTCTAAATTAACACAAATGAAACTTAAATTAACTCAGGTACATTGGCTGATTGGTAGAAATTCAACTCTCAGTCTAGATTGCAAACTTTTGATATACAAGTCACTTTTGAAACCTATATGGTGCTACGGAATTCAACTATGGGGCACTGCTTCAGCTTCTAATGTCGAGAGAACGAAAACAAACAAAATCTTACGTATGGTGGTTCATCAAAAATTCAAATATACATCGTGATTTGAATATGCCACTAGTCATTGAAGAAATTGCAAAATACGCTGGCAAATATTTTACAAAACTCGAATCACATCTTAATCCGCTTGCTCGTAATATTTTGAACTTTACTGGACACATCCGCCTAAAAAAGAGGGACACAAAGACCCTTATACTCTACACTCCAGATGGGACTACTTGAAAATACTTTTTTCCCCTTTTGATTACCACTACTTATGTATTATTTATAACTATCAATATGAATTTCATCACTCCTAAATGGCACAAAGCATCTTTCACATGTTGAAATCGATGGAACATACTCAGTATAAAGTTAGTTGGGCAATTGATATGGTTAAGTTGCACTTTTTTGGAATTGAATAAATTAAGAAGAACTTCCCGCAAATCATGATTTGCATATTGCTTGCACTATTTCGTTCAATGACTAAAGGTACTGTCACATTCGGCAAACATTTTCTCTCAAATTATAAATATTTGCTTCCAGCAAAGTACCACAAACTATTTTTGAGTAGCAAACAAAAAACAAAACTGACACCACACACAGTGGACCAAACACAGAAGAACGTTGATGATGAAGGTTTAGTGGCCTTCGAAAACGGCTAGCTGTTTCCTTCAACTATGTGTTGTCAGAATATTTACAACTAACTTTGATGTCATTTGTTCATTAATTATCATCACATGTAATTTGGCTTACAAAGCGATACGAACTTTAGCCTGTTGAAATCATAATAGAAACATATGAGGTTCGAAAAATTATAATTAAATTAACTAAAAAAACAAAACAGTTGATTTCACACAAAGAATTTGCCTAATGTGAACATAGTGTGACGACGCAACGATAAATATTTTCCATAAATAAATGCTTTTCAAACATAGTTTTTATGAGACCAAACAGTGATAAATAACAGCTGTGAGAAAAGTTTTGTGTAATACATGCTTAGTAGGGATGCCAATCGGGATCGATTTTAGGAAATCCCGGGATTTTCGAGATTTCGGGATCTAAATATTTTTCGTAAAATAAATTATTTTTTTTAATAAATATTACTTTAATAACACTTTAATGCATTTTAAAAGGTTTTATGTTCATAATTTATCATTGCACGATTGTCTTTAAAGTGAACAATTTTCTAATACGAGTATGAAATAAAAATCAAAAGAATTTTTCTCATCTATTTTTAAGTTGATTAATCACATTTGATGTTAGAAAATTTATAGTGAAAACAATAACTAAATATGAAAATTTGTTTCTCTATTATCTAAACCAAAACGAATATACATATCGGTGGACTTTTAGCACTACCGCTTAAGATGACTTACGAAAATTTTTAGACTCACTTTCATACAAATAAGTTGCAAAAACAATATTTTTTGTTAAAAATATATCTACTACCGTTTTTTTAATTGCGATTGATCAACAACAAGTATGACGGTTGTTACATATGTATGTATGTATACCAAGCATTATCTAATTTTTTTTTAGCGATTTCGTTACGACTAATAAGGCTGAACATGTCGAAAAATTAAAAGAAATGTATACACTATTCTAATCAAATTCGATTAATTACGTCTAAAGATCACATTTTTATAGGCAGATACATTAAAAGTTTGCCTGAACACTTGAAAAGTATTTTTGATCTACTGAAAAATTTTAAATTCATACATAAGCTTTTTTCTACAAGTTCCACAGATGCATATGTCTATATTCATACGTTCGCTAAGAGGAGTATGGTTTATTAGTGTCCAGGCCTTCTACTCTGCAACTCGAATACAACTATAATAGAGTCGAACTCATTCAGTCGGTCGTTTTCGACTAAAACTATTTATCAAATCCATGTAATTTAAATGGGTTTGATCTTAGGTTTGTATCAAAAACTACCTAAACGGGCTAAATAAAAAACAAAATAATTTTGAACTGCAATATAAAAAATATACATACACACTCGAGCAGTTTTTTAGACAAAATACTCCACATTATTCTGTAAATATTTCTCGCTTTTACGTCAACCCGACAGCAAAAAGTTTTCAGTTGCCTTGTATTGTATTCTACTCCAATTGTAAGGAGGTGTCAATAGTACTAAATTGTTACCGACAAGTAGATAAGTGCTAATTTTTTTAGCGTTGAGAAGTCGACATACAGATAGTTATACACTGCAGTTGTGAATAAATTTCCGCAAGAAATTTCTCCCTTTTCTAATTAGATTTTTTTGTTTCTCTATTATTTGCTACTGTTTGAAATTATTCCCGGGGAAAAATTTCTCGTGGAATTTGAATTATAATTGCCCTCATAATATAGAATAAGACGGAATAAATTTGTCAAACTTATGAATGTTTTATAATGTTATTTCCCTTCCAAAGGTAATATGTTTCTTTTGTTTTCAAAATAATTCTAAAATGTACATATATTGTAGCACCTTTGATGAAAATAACCGTAAGAAAGTTTTTAGTTTATTTATTTTGCTCTTGTTGTTAATTTATAAGAAATATGTCACGAATAGTCATTAAATTGCAAAAACTGTACGTATAAAATTGTATGGGACTTTTAAATATTGCAAAAAATACCATAATCACAGTAAATTTTTTATTTATAAAGTTTTTATATAAGAATTGCTAAGAAATCCCGAAAATGAAATCCCGGGATTGAATTTTACGAATCCCGGGATTCGGGATTTGCCAAATCCCGAAAATCCCGGGATTTCCGGGTTCGGGATTTCCCGTTTGGCATCCCTAGTTGTCCGTGAGTATGTCTTAAAATATGCACTTTTTGCACCTCTAAATCTCCCGAACTTTGCCCGAACCTTTCATTGTAAAACTTTCAAACTTCCCATATGAGGTTACATATGGTTATGGTTTAAATTTTATAATTTTAAGATTGCGGTGAACAAAGTTATGAGGGGGGTAAAAACAGCTCGAATGGCTTCGTGTAAATATACACACTGCGTGCATTGGCCAGAACTTGGCCTGGCTCACTACCGTGCGCCTAGATGAGACTAGCTACACGTGGTGTGCTTCGCTACCCCCATTGTCTTTTAAATTTCATTTATATTGATTTGAAAGTGTTGCGCATTCGTGGTGCAAAATGAAAATTGGATTTTGCCACGCCCCTCCGCCCACAGACCGAAAATCAATAATCAGACTTCACAGTGTCACCCGCTTAAATATTCTGAAGATTCCCTGAAAATTTCATCAAAATCGGCCCAGCCGCTTTGGAGTCTATACGTTACATACATACATACATACATACATACACACATCCTCTCTTATATATGTGACAGCGCATAGAGAAAGGGACTTAAGTGTAAAAAAAATAAATTTTCACTTTTTTTTTGATGGAGACAACATCTGAGCATCGAATGAGACCGATCCCATGCCCCAAAAGTGTTCCCTCCCAGAGATATGCGCGTTTTATTCAGTGATGGTACACCAAAGATACACGTATTTAAATCTTTAAAATGGCGCTCCTGAACAAACCCTTAAGTCCCTTTCTATTTTGCGCGTCACATATATAGATACAACAGATATTTATTTTAAAACAAAAAGCATGCATTTATTATACATTGCAAAACATTTAAATCTTCTAATGATAACAAAATAAAACATCGAAGTATCGTTTCTATTTACGGCGTTTCTTTATATCGATGTTTTTAAGAACGATGTTGCATCCCTAGCCGTGAGGCTTTTATTTTTTATTATCTAATGAATTAAATAATTAATCAAATATTTACTTTTGTAGGTCTTATTACACACAGTATTCGTTATTCTCATGTTCAATTAACATTAAAAAATATTGGTCCTATCTCTAAGAAAAAACTAGCAAGAAGTTAGCATAAGTGGCAAAATTGAATATGATCTTAACGAGTTTTGCCATACAATTTTAAATTAAAAGTCACGCTAGGATTTGATAGTGGTTCAAAACTACATCTCGGCGACAACAATGCTTGTTGTTATGCTAGGAACACAATTGGGACGAACGACGAATTTCGTCCACGTCGACGAATTCGTCGATAAGACTTCGCTGCGCAAATTCGTCGTGTGAAACACAACAACGACGAATTTACTCAGCGAATTCCTCTCTAATATTTTATAAAGTTGGTTATTGTCAGTGTGACCATAGTAGTTAACTTTGGGCTAAATTTAGCTTATTTCTTCTGGATTTAGCTTTAAAAGTTTTATTAGGCTCTTAGCTTCTTTTTTTTAGCTTTTTTAAAAACGGATTTAGCTTTTTTTAGCCTTTTTTAATCCAAATTGCGTAATCTCTAAAAATATATTAAAGACATACGTGATTTAGCTTCATTTTATTTTAAAATCTGGTCACACTGTTTATTGTGTATGTAAAGAGAGTGAGAGAAAATTGGTTTTTTCGTCGTTCGTCGGCGTACAAAATAGAAATAAATCTATAGGTAGAATTAGTAAAATCGTATCGTGATGTTGCGTGTCAGCTGACAAAAACCGTACCATATACAATGCATGTTACTAGTTATAAAATATGTGGTGGTAGCACTGCTGACGTAGGAATCTGCAGAAAACAGATTTTTCTGTAGCGAATGTCAAAAACGCCGCATTTAATGCCAGACAAAAAAATGTGCTGTGCAAACTGTTACATTTTCTATAACTTGTGCACAAATTTGAACGATACGGCAAGCTGTAAAGTAGAATGATACGATTTTACTAATTCTACCTTATCTCATAGTTCGTCACGCACGACGAATCTCGTTCTACGGCGGTGTTGTGTTCATTTTATATGAACAAATGTGTTTTATTTTTTATGACGAAAGTTCGCACCGAAAAATTCGTCGTTCGTCCCAATTGTGTTCCTAGCATTACTTTGCAAAGAAACAAGAACAAATTAAAGAGCTTTCAAAGCTGTTTACCTGAAATACAAATGTCGCAGTATGTGTGTTTGTGCTTGTTGTAAACCAGCAAATAATTTGCACACGAAGTATAGGCGAATGTGTATTATATGTATGAAACATACGCTCATTTATTATCTGTTGTACTAACAATTATCTTAAAATATATCCTCACAAACACATAAATGTGAAAAAAGGCCAAGTTCCTATCAAAAATTTCGGCCATTAGAAGTAGTGAGATATAAATTCTGACCAAGTTCTTGTTTGGAATAATACCTAATACAGAAATATGCTATGCGTTATATAAACTTGTAATTGTAAGGGTGTCATATAATTTCTAGATAGTCTGCTTGGGTGAAGTCACGGCTACTTTTGAAAATAGGAAATTTTTTTGAATAAGTGCAATGTGTTTGAAAAGCTTCAATAAAATTTATGTTAATTTTGAATTAAAAGTTCCTGTTCCAGGCACCTAATTGAAACTTCTGGTTTTTTAGATTTTTCTTTGTGATCTTTGATCCAGATTTGATCTCTGATCAAATTTCAGGTCTCTATCGCGAAAGGCGTATCCCCGCTTACCGAAAAGAAACACTTGCTTTTAAGATTTTCCCATTGGCTTACTCTACACTTACTTGTGCGCTTATAATTCATGCTAATTTTCTTCTAAGATATGCTAGATCAAAGTAGATTAAACACAAGGCTGATATTTTATAGGAGTGATAACGCCCACTTATTAAGGTGATAGTTTAAAGCATTGTATACGTGCAACGCGTAAATTAGTTTGAGTTAAAAGCTGTATATTAAGGTTTTAGTACCAAACAATATTAGCGTGGCCCCGCCCATTTTGATAACCTTTTTTTGGGTTTTCAGATTTTTCTAGTTGGTTTCTCATCTAGACCTGTTTGTGTATCAAATTTCAGCTCATAAGAGCAACTTTTAATTTTAATGGGCGTAGCCCTGCCCATTTTTCCAAACTTAAGATTTTTTCGGCCAGTGCTTATTATTCGTGTCAAGTTTCGTTGCAAACGGATAATAATACCCACATAAATAATATATATAAATATGCTGAGCCGTAGTACACGAAAATGAGGTTTAAATTATATGGGCATGTCAAGGCCCACTTTTTAAACGAAAATTGTATAGCCTTGCATTATAGCAGTATACATATTTGCCAAATTTCAATAAAACAGCTTCAATTAAGCGCCTTATATTAGCTTTTTTAATTCTGACTTTTACGGGCGTAGCCCCGCCCTGCTGACCAAAACGTCCGAATTTTTAGAATTTTTTATTTTAGTGCTCACCTAGACCTAGGTTTGTAATCCCGATCCTGAAAATCCCGGGATTTTCGAGATCGCGGGATTTTCGGGATTTTTCGGGATCACAGGATTTTCGAGATTTCTGGATCTAAATATTTTTCGTAAAATAAATTATTTTTTTAAATAAATATTACTTTAATAACAATTTAATGCATTTTAAAAGGTTTTATGTTCATAATTTATCATTGCACAATTGTCTTTAAAGTGAAGAATTTGCTAATACGAGTATGAAATAAAAATCAAAAGAATTTATCTCATCTAGTTTTAAGTTGATTAATCACATTTGATGTTAGAGAATTTATAGTGAAAACAATAACTAAATATGAAAACTTGTTTTTGTTTTAAATAAATGTAGATGTTTTTCTATTATCAAACCAAAACGAATATACGTTGACTTACGAAAATTTTTAGACTCACTTTCATACAAATAAGTTGCAAAAACAATATTTTTTGTTAAAAATATATCTACTACCGTTTTTTTAATTGCGATTGATCAACAACAAGTATGACGGTTGTTACATATGTATGTATGTATACCAAGCATTATCTAATTTTTTTAGCGATTTCGTTACGACTAATAAGGCTTAACATGTCGAAAAATTAAAAGAAATGTATACACTATTCTAATCAAATTCGATTAATTACGTCTAAAGATCACATTTTTATAGGCACATACATTAAAAGTTTACCTGAGCACTTGAACAGTATTTTTGCTCTTCTGAAAAATTTTAAATTCATACATAAGTTTTTTTCTAATGGGTGTTTTTTTAGAGGTATAGAACTTCGAATTGAAATAAAACACAAGAAAATCGTTTGAATGTCCATCAATTTGGCTTTATTGGAAGGATAATTTTATGCCATTAATGTTTAAATATGATTTCGGGCATGTGGCCGCCGCGGATGGCTCGAATAAAGCCAATTCTACAGGTCCAATTATCAACCACTTTTTCGAGCATATGGGGCCGTATGTTGGCAATAACGCCACGAATGTTGGCTTCCAAGTCCCCTAACGTTTCTGGTTTGTTGGCGTAGACGAGCGACTTCACATATCCCCAAAGAAAGTAATCCAATGGTGTCAAATCACACGATCTTGGTGGCCAATTGACAGGTCCATTCCGCGAAATTATGCGCTCATCGAATGTTTCCTTCAATAAATCGATTGTGACGTGCGCTGTGTGGCATGTAGCGCCGTCTTGTTGGAACCACAACTCATCCACATTCATGCCATCCAATTCGGGAACAAAATAGTCGGTTATCATGGCTCTATACCGGTCTCCATTAACGGTAACTGACTCTCCAGCATTATTTCGGAAGAAGTATGGCCCAATGACTCCACCAGCCCATAGAGCACACCAAACAGTCAGTTTTTATGGATGTAATGGCGTCTCAAGGGTCTCATGTGGATTCTCTTCACTCCAAATGCGGCAATTTTGCTTGTTGACGTAGCCATTCAATCAAAAATGAGCCTCATCACTGAACAAAATTTTGCGATGAAAATCAGCATCGAGATCAATCTCATTTTCGGCCCATGCACCAAAATCACAACGCATTGCATGGTCTCGCGGCTTTAATTCTTGCACAACCTGGATCTTGTAAGGTCGCAAGCCAAGATCTTTGCGCAAAATCTTCCATAAAGTTGATGGACAAAGCTCCAATTGCTGTGCACGGTGGCGAATCGATTCATTCGGGTCCTCTTCAACACTTTGCTCTACAGCGGCAATTGTTTCTTCGGTGCGCACTGTTCGACGTCTCTGCGGATGCGTATTATCACATAAAGTAAACGTAGTGCGAAAACGATCCATGGTTAACCGAATTAATTGCTCTGATGGACGATTATGTCGACCATAAAATGGACGGAGCTTGCGGTAAACTTCGCGAACTGAACCATTATTTTCGAAATAAATTTGCACGATTTGCAAGCGTTGTTCTTTTGTCAACCTGTTCATGATGAAATGGCAAACCAAACTAAATATTAATCACTTGACAGCTGACAAAATGGCCGCCAGTTAAAAAAGTGATGCCAACTTAAAGTTCTATACCTCAATAAAAAACACCCTTTACAAGTTCAGCAGATACATATGTATGAATTCATACGTTCGCTAAGAGGAGTATGGTTTATTAGTGTCCTGGCCTTCTACTCTGCAACTCGAATACAACTATAATTGAGTCGAACTCATTCAGTCGGTCGTTTTTGACTAAAACTATTTGTCAAATCCATGTAATGTAAATGGGCTTGATCTTAGGTTTGTATCAAAAACGACCTAAACGGTCTAAATAAAAAACAAAATAATTTTGAACTCCAACGTAAAATACTCCGCATTATTCTGTAAATATTTCTCGCTTTTACTTCAACCCGATAACAAAAAGTTTTCACTTGCCTTGTATTGTATTCTAATCCAATTGTAAGGAGGTGTGAATAGTACTCAATTGTTACCGACAAGTAGATAAGTGCTAATTTTTTTTATCGTTGAGGAGTCGACATACGGATAGTTATACACTGCAATTATGAATAAATTTCCGCAAGAAATTTCTCCCTTTTCCAATTAGATTTTTTTGTTTTCCCTATTATTTGCTACTGTTTGAAATTATTCCCCGGCAAAAATTTCTCGTGGAATTTGAGTTATAATTGCCCTCATAATATAGAATAAGACGGAATGAATTTGACAAACTTATGAATTTTTCCAATGTTATTTCCCTTCCAAAGGTAATATGTTTCTTTTGTTTTCAAAATAATTCCAAAATGTACATATATTGTAGCACCTTTGATGAAAATAACTTTAAGAAAGTAGTTTATTTATTTTGCTCTTGTTGTTAATTTATAAGAAATATGTCACGAATAGTCATTAAATTGTTGAAACTGTACGTATAAAATTGTATGAGACTTTTAAATATTATAAGAAATACCTTAAAATCAACGAAAATTTTAATTTATAAAGTTTTTATATAAAAATTGCTAAGAAATCCCGAAAATGAAATCCCGGGATTGAATTTTACGAATCCCGGGATTCGGGATTTGCCAAATCCCGAAAATCCTGGGATTTCCGGATTCGGTATTTCCCGTTTGGCTTCCCTAATGCTTAGTGCTGTTTCACTGAAAAAAAAATTGCTCTTGTAAATGTTTAATTGGGTATATGAAAAACATTTTTATGGGTTAAGTTTACATGAATGGACGTTTGTATTTAGTGGTGCTCAAGACTGAATGTAGTAGTTTTTTTCAATTTCGTGACACATACTAGACACTCAGCATCTGCAAAAGTATTTAAGCCAAATAAAAGCTTAGTTTTCAACTTTATATTCCACACATTTTTTCTCTTTTTTATAGCAATAAAAAGTGCTGTTATGAAAAGATTTAAATAAGATAATTTATTTATATAAATAATACAGAAAAAGTAAATTAAATCATTTTGGTAGTGTTTGAATACTCTCGGTGTATTTTTTTTCATAAAAAATGCGACAGAAATTTGCTCTTTTTGTGTGTGTGTAATGCTCTTCCCTGAAGGAAATGTCGATGGTGAAAATGTACTGAGTCGCTTTTGACTTTGTCGCCAGTACTACTCTACAATTATTCCCCATACAATACTTTGTGCTATAGACATTTAGCATGTGCTTGTCATTGAAAATCTACTAGTAACACTAAAACAATTGACTAGGTAGTGAATTCATAGTTCCTGTGGGAACATGGAGACATACCAACCAGACATTTACTGGTACATTTCTATACCTTACGTACATACAAATTTATGTATATTGACAAGTTGTTGCAAAATCCACCAGAAATACACCACATCTGTTTTCTCTCTCTCTCTCTCTGTTATACTGACGAATAGAAGAGAAATTGTAGACAATGTAACTACTACTATAATTTTAGTGTTGACATAGAGACACTTGGCCCCAGCCTGACTGCAGGGTTGCTTTAAATTTCTGTTAGTAGTTGTTCTGTGTACGTATGCAAAGCAGAATTCTAGCAGAGCCCTTAAGGCAATGGGATGGTGGACTCCATGATACAATTATACAGGTAACCGCGAAGCACCAGCTGTTTTGCTTGTTTTGTGATTTGATCTGCCAAATTGTGCTTATGTTTTACCAACACACGCGCACAGTGCCTATTAAAACTGTAGAAAAAAAATGCTTTGCAAAGCCAAGAGAAAACGCAAGTACATGATTATTGTTTTCCTCTCTTGTCAATCACAAAACAGCAATAAAAATCACTGTTGTTTTATTTGTTGTAGATTCGCGGCTACCTGTATTATTGTATCATGGTGGACTCTGTACACTGTATTCATTATTTGCGTATCTAATAAAGTGTTGTTCTTAAGCTGAGAGGTAAGTTAGTTAGTTTATTAGTCCTGAGGTTATCGGTTCAACTCCGCCCAAAGACATTTACGGCCCTATGTATAATCAAAAAAATTTAGCAAAAAATTTACAAAATTGAACTACGTGTTGACAAGTTCCTCTACACAATTTGACATAAAAAATCACTGCGTAATGTACACTGTTTACAATACAAAATTATTCTTAAATTTACACGAGTTTCGTGAATTTTACAAAAAAAAAAATTGAAATATAAGAATAAAAACTGTTGTTTTGTTTTATTTTTTAATATTTCCCTATTTATTTTCCTTTCATTGTATATATTGTATAAAAAAATTATTAAATAAATTTAAATTAAAAAAAATTGCAAAAAAAAATTTAAAAAATTGGCCTAATTAAAAAAAAATTGCCCCAAAAATATTGATACAAAAAATTCGAAAAAAAAAATTTCCAAAAAGTTTTCTCAGGAACAAGTTCATCAATCATCATCGTCTTTTTAGGCGATATATATCGACATAAAGGTTAATAAATGGTAGAAAACTAGGACAAATTGTGATTTTTAGGTGCTTTTAACCGTACGATTCATAAGCAGCAAAACTCCTTTAATTTCATAACCAGGTACCCGGGTACCCGAAGTAGGTTGTTTTGCCTTTATTGAAATAAAATAATATTTTCCTGTAAATATTTTTGTTGTTGATTATATTTTGCGTTCTCAACTGTACAAATTTGATATTTGGAAAAAAAACTGGTTTCTGTTCGTATATAAGTACCTAAAGCGACACAAGTAGGCAGAAACTGGTTTTATGTAAGGGTTGTTTATTTGCTTATTTTGCTTATTTTCGGTACCTACTTGCTTAATTGCTTTTGAATTAGATAGCAGATGTTCATTTGTGTCGTAAAATTGAAATATTTCATTTGCTTCGCCAGTCTGTGTTGAATATTTGAACAGTGAAGTTGGTGAAAAATGAGCCGCAACGACCGATATTTGTCTACAAGGGAATACTGGAATTTGAGTGATGAAGCAAGAAGGACATATATTCAACGTTTATTTGAGGAAGCGACTCAAGATGAGGACCTTGAAGTGGACCCTGTGGAAGACCAAAATGAAGGAAATGTGTCCTATACTGGCGAAGTTTCGGAATCAGAGAATGAAGATTTGAATGTTGACAACGCAAACGAAATTGCAGCTGCTATTGACGCACCAGAGGAAATTTTCTTTGATGATGAAAGTGAAGATGATGATATGCAAGAAGATGCACCAACAACAAACCCAGCAGACTACATGACTGCACGTGACGGCACACAATGGCAGCGAACACCACGTAGTTGCCAACAAGTGAGAAGCCACAATATATACAGAGACCGCTGTGGTCCAGCGCGGATTACTGAAAATATGACGCCTTTGCAGTGTTTCAAATCATACCTCACAGTGGAAATGGTGGATATAATAGTGCGCCACACAAATAGAAAAGCGCATGCCACATATAATGCGTACAATGAAGCGAATCCCAATAGACGTCAGTTGAAGTGGAAAGACACGACAATCAACGAAATTTATGCGTTCATTGGAATGATTTTGATGGCTGGCACAAATCATTCTAATGACGAAAACGCAAGAGATTTGTGGACGTCACAGGCTCACCCAATATTCCGCGCCACCATGAGAATAAACAGGTTTTTCGATTTGCTGCGTTTTATGCGGTTTGACGACCCCAGAACACGGGTAGAGCGGCAGCGTCAAGACAAAGCGGCGCCAATTCGCGATATTTGGATAATGCTCAATGCAAATCTTGCCAGATATTATGTGCCATCAGAATATTTGACCATTGATGAACAATTATATCCATACCGTGGTAGAACCAAATTCACCCAATATATACCCTCGAAGCCAGCAAAATATGGCATAAAAGTATGGTGGATTTGCGATGCCAAAAACTCATATCAAGTTGGTGTTGGCGAAAGAGTGGTGAGAGATTTAGTTGGGCCATACTACGGTAGCGGACGAAATATAACAATGGATAATTTTTTTACGACGCTGCCGTTGGCTAGGCAACTAAAAGTAGAAAAGCTCAGCATTGTGGGTACACTCCGCCGCAACAAAGCTTACATCCCTGCGGAGATGAAAGAAGACAAAAAAAAGACGTTGGTTCAAGTTTATTTGGCTTCTACGACAACCTAACACTGCTCTCATATAAGCAGCGGAAGTCCAACTCGGTCATCCTTCTTTCTAGTATGCATGATGATGCACAAATTGACGAGAATGGGAAACCAGAAATTATAAATTTTTATAACCAAACAAAAGGTGGGGTGGACGTAATGGACCAAACGCTCCAAGAATACACGACCCAGCGACAAACAAGAAGATGGCCGATGGCATTTTTCTATAACATCATTGATGTGAGCGCATTTGCATCACACATCATATATTATGGAAATAATCCAACTGCACGATACACCACGACGCGCAGGAAGAATTTCCTGCGTCAACTGGCAGAAAACCTGTGCATTCCTGTTATAGAAAATAGAATTTCAAATTTGCAAAGCGTGTGCCAATTTTCAACAAAAAATGCAATTGAAAGCATCATCGGAAGGCCGTTGGAGAGTGTGCTTTGTGCTGCAGGTCCGTCAACATCTCCGTCAGCACGACAAAGGGGCAGAAAAGTACATACAGGCGTGTGCTACATGTGCAACCTTCTTCCAAATAAGCGCAGAAGAAAAACTAGAAAAAATTGCAGCATATGTAGCACGCCGATATGCGATGAGCACGCCATAACAATTACTAAATGCTACAATTGCCACAATAACAATGATAGTGATTCGGATGAATTATAATATAATATATATAAAATATGATAAAATAAATAAAAAAGACATTTATTTCCAATAAAAACAACACAAAAAAAACGTTTTTTCATTTACATGTCAGGCATTTACATAGGAATTGCATTAGGGTACCCGCGGACCCGGTTGTGTGTTTATGGGGGTAAAACATTTAAAATCATTTTTTAAAGAAAATATTGAAAATATTTTGAATTTTTTCGTATTTAAATCTTAGTTTAGCCAAAATCTCTCATGATTCGGAGTTTTATGTCCATATCTCAAAAATTATAGGCACAGCAGCACTTTTAAGTCAAAAAAGGTACACGGGTACCCGGTTATGAATCGTAGGGTTAACCAAGTTTTCAATCTTAATTACTTTTTAAACAAGAGCTAAGCTAACAAAATGGTTACCACCATTGGATTCAACGTACTCGAATTAGGTAAACCCACTGGTCCCCGACTTGTTACAAGTCGAAAGTTTGGAATTCGAGCCCAGTGTAACTGGATAATTGGTTAAAACGAGAAAAAAATTTTTTTCGTCGTTCATCGGCTCACAGCGGCCTGAAATAAAAAACTGGTAAAAAGTCCACAACTTTTGCACTAGTGAACCGATTTTGATTAAACTAACTGTCGGAAATAAGAAGTGTTGAACTTTTCAAAAAGTATATTTAGGTACCTGTTGTAAACAGAGTTTATGATTGCCCTCATAATATAATTTTATTGCATTGTTATTTGACACATGAAATTTGTTTGATATAGCTAAGCAGCATAGTTATAAACGGGTTATTTTATTTTGTTTTCAAATTCAACTATTATATCTAAATTCGTCAATTCTTAATTGATGTAAGACACATATGTGTAAATTTGTATTTGTTTTTTAAAAAAAAATTAACTTGTTTTAATAAATTTACAGCCTTATTTATGAAAATTATTAAGGTTTTTAAAACAATTTTCCATAATAAATTTTGCTTGATCAGCCTTTATTTATAAAAATTATTAAGGCTTTAAAAAAGGCTTTTAAAGCATATTTCTGTAATAAATTTTGATTATTAAGCATTTATAAAGCCTTAATAATTTTTATAAATAACGCCTATATACTTTAGAGTACAAATATTTCAGTATCTTTTTTTTTGTACCGCGAAACTTGTGAAAATTCCCTGGTTTTATAACTTTTTGGGTTCCGTACACCAAAGGTGTACGCTACGCTGTCCGTCTGTCCGTCACACGGTATTTTCTCAGGAACCGTAAGAGCTACGGACCTGAAATTTGGACACAGTATGTAGAACCTTGGCCGCTATAACAACAAATACATGAGAACTAAAAATTAAAGGGTGTTCCAAAACGAGCAATGAAATATGTTAAAATCCCATGTAATATACATACAATTGTATGAACATATGTATATTGAAACTTGAAATTTGTAAAATTAGTGTATTTTTATACAAACGGTAAAACTAAAAAAACCGAAAATTATAAAATAGCCAAACCAAAAAAAAAAAATCGCCAAAAATTAAAAAAAAATCGCCAAAACGAAAAAAATCGCCAAAATTAAAAAAAAATTCTAACACTAAAATAAATCGCCAAATTCGAAATAAATCGCCAAAATGAAAAAAAACGCAAAAAATTTAAAAAAATCGCCAAAACGCGAAAATGTCGCCAAAACTAAAAAAAAAAATTTAAATAAACAAAAAATCGCAAAAATTAAAAAAAAATCGCCAAAAATAAAAAAAACGCCAAAATGAAAAAACGCCAAAATACCGAAAAAATCGCCAAAACAAGAAAATAAAGTGTCTAAACTAAAAAAGAGTCAAAACTTAAAAAAATCGCCAAAACCGAAAAAAAACGCAAAAAACGACAAAACAAAAAAACCGAAAAGACCCCAAAAACGAAAAAAATGCCAAAACTATATATTATATAGGATGAAGTTTGTATTAAATTACATATCTAGCGTTCGTACGTAACCCTATGTGCGCGAGTCATGGTCGCACTTTACTGAATTTATTCTTAATTTGTTCCGCTTTTTCGATAAATAAAACTGCCAACTAGGGTTTGGGATTTCCCGGACTTTTGTACTTCCCGGGAATGAAAAAATAGCGTTTTCCCGGGAAAAACTAATTTTCTTAATTAAGTACATTTATGAAACGAAAGTTGGCGAAATTTCGATAGTTTTATTAATGTAAGCATTCTTCTTAAATACAAGTTAATACAAAAAGAATTCTAATAGCCTTTTCACACTTACTCACATCTTTCATCTTTCATCAATTTGGCAAGATGATAACATTTTCCCATAAGAATTATACAGGGCTGAATGTTCAACATCTTTCAACATCTTTAAAAGATGTTCCTATCTCACTTTGTTCCGTTCAACATCTTTCGATTATTTTAGTGTCATCACTAGAAAAAATGTATGCAACTATATACATACATGCATACATACTATAAAAATATATACATATGCATGTATGTTTGTATGTATATTTCCATATGCATGGACATACTTACATACATTCAAGGCTACATTTTGGAATATCCTTCCCAAAAAAAGATTTGTAATTACTCTAAGATTTTATTATATACATAGATATGTATGTATATGTATGCATATAATAAAATCTGTTATATATTTTCCAAATCGAAATAAATTACATAAAAGTAGTTGCAAATGTCTACGCGAAAACTTTTGCGGATAAAGTTTGTAATATTTTTTCATTATCATTGTCCGCTGGCATAATTTCAACTAATTCTGCACATTGTAGCATTATTAGTTTCTGCTCCTCAGGAGCCAGCAATTAAATCAATTTCTACTGAATTTTTAAATTGCATTTTATTATTTAATTTTTAGTAGCTCACATTCGTAAAAATAGTATTATAATACATGACAGATGAAAGATGTTGTAATGTGAACAGGTTTTTTCAATTTTCAACATATTTCACGCATTCCTCAAAGATGTGAGTGACTGTGAAAAGGGTATAAGGCGAATTCTTAAGTGACTTCAAGCAAATAAAATTCAGCTTATAGCCTTTTCACACTTACTCACATCTTTCATCTTTCATCAATTTGGCAAGATGATAACATCTTCCTATAAGAATTATACAGGACTGAATGTTTAACATCTTTCAACATCTTCAAAAGATGTTCCTATCTCACTTTGTTCCATTCACCATATTTCGATTATTTTAGTGTCATCACTAGAAAAAATGTATACAAATATATACATACATGCATACATACTATAAAAATGTATACATATGTATGTATGTATGTATGCATGTATGTATATCTACATATGCATGTACATATGTACATACATTCAAAGCTACATTTTCGAATATCTTTCCCAAAAAAAGATCCGTAATTACTCTAAGATTTTATTATATACATATGTATGTATGTATGTATATGTATGCATATAATAAAATCTGTTATATATTTTTGCAAATCGAAATAAATTACATAAAAATAGTTGCAAATGTCTACGCAAAATCTTTTCGGATAAAATTTTTAATATTTCTTCATCATCATTGTCCGCTGGCATAATTTCTACATAACTTCTAGCATTATTTGTTTCTGCTCCTCAGGAGCCAGCAATTAAATCAATTTCTGCTGAATTTTTAAATTGCATTTTATTATTTAATTATTAGTTGCTCACACTCGTAAAAATAGTATTATAATACATGACAGATGAAAGATGAAAGATGTTGTAATGTGAACAGGTTTTTTCAATTTTCAACATATTCAACGCATTCCTCAAAGATGTGAGTAAGTGTGAAAAGGGTATTATTCTTAGTAATTAGTAAGAGATCATACAAATACTAATTGGCGACTGTTACCGCAATCAGTGCCACCAGATTAGGGGACTTGTCCCCAAAATGGGGATTTCGCTTCTCATTTGGGAACAGAATTTCGTGGGGAGGGATTTGGGGACTTTTCATTTAGAGCTCTAACATCACTTTTTCTTGTAATAGTATTTTATCTGAATGCAATATTTATGTTTTATGGGGTTTCTTCTAATTTTGCAGATTATTAAAATAGTATTATTACTATCATTATATTTTTATAAAGCGAAAAAAATGGAAATTCGCGAAAAGTTACAAAAAAGCCATAATATTGATTAAGAATCGCTAAAATTGTAAGGTGTGCCAAAAATGTACGAAAATTCGCAAAAATTTACTAACAGCGGGATGATAATAAAGTTTAATATTATTTAAAAAAAAAGCAAAAAAGTTTGCCAAAATTTGCAAGAAATTGGTTAAAAATCGCCAAAGCCGTTTAAAAATAAAAAAATTTTGGTAAAAACGCGAAAAAAAAGTTTACTAAATGTATTAAAGAAATTACTAAGCCTGTAAATAGTAACATTCGCAAAAAATATAAAAGAAAATTATTTCTTTTTATACTTTTGAATGAACACTTTTATTTTTATATACATATGTGAAATATTGAAAGCGACACCAATGAAATATATATTTATGCTTCAATATCAGGATCTTATGGTGTTACTGCCGTTTTTAAAATAATTAAGTAGCTGACTACCAGGCAACACTTTTTGCCAGTGGCACTTGTAGTTGTGTAGCCTGCTGTGGTCTATGTGTTTAATGCATAAGTTCTAATGACTTAACTTATACTTTGTTAAAAAATTAAAATAATTTCATCAAAATGGTTAAATGTGTTTGCTATTCACTGAACTTTTGCAGCTCACAATTGGCAAAATCAATTCCCACTTCTGTATAATTTTTTGTTATTTCTCGCACTCTCCGTTGCGAACGCTTAAGTACAAATAAATACAGTCAAATCCCGATAATTCGTACCCCGATAATTTGTAACAAACTGTCGGTCCCTTGAAAAAATTTCGTTAATTCGTAAAATTTCCAGACATTTTGGTCCCCTCGCTAATAATTCGTAATTTTTGATGTGTCGACATCTATACGCTAGGGGGTAAAAATCTTTTTCACAATACAATCACAAATTTTGAGTAAGATGCACTCCGCGTTATCAAATCGGTGGGAGCTATATATGAGTGTATTACTGTTTGAAAGAAGCGATACAAACTTATTTAAAATATTGTAAATACATAGGAATTTGCTGGTTTTTGTTTGTTTTATTTAACTGCGGACCTGAAATTTGGACACAGTGTGTAGACATTTGGCCGCTACAACAACAAATACATGAGAGTAAAACATTAAAGGGTGTTTCAAAACGAGCAACGTAAAATCTTAAAATCCCATGTAATATACATACAATTGCATGTACACTTGAAATTCGTAAAGTTAGTGTATTTTTATACAGACTACAACAATTAATACTAAATTTAAAAAATTTAAATTAAAGGGTGTTCCATCAGGTAATGCAATTTTGACTTTGTAATTTTGACAACTTGCTGTATCTTGGAAACCGTAAGAGCAAAACTCTTGAAATTTTCAAAAACGGTAAAACTAAAAAATCAAAAAATTATAAAATCGCCAAACCTAAAAAAATTGCCAAAAACAAAAAAGCACCAAATAAAAAAATTTCTAGGACTAAAATAAATCGCGAAAAACCGGAAAAATCACCAAAATGAAAAATCGCCAAAATAAGAAAAATTGCGAAAATGAAAAAAACCCCAAAAAGAGAAAAAAAAGCCAAAACGAGAAAAAAGCGACAAAACTAAAAAAATCGTTTAAACTGAAAAAACTTAAAAAAGGAAAAAAGCCACATTAAAAAAAATGCTCAAACCCGAATGTACGGGGAACAATTCGTGCGCGAGTCAAAGTCGCACTTTACTGAATTTATTTTAATTGCAATGCGTGCACAACAACAAGAACAGCAACAACTAAACGATGAACAGGAATTAAAAATTAAAAGTAAAAGTAAAGGCATTTACAATAGATGAGCACTGCAGTACAACTAAAATTTCAGTAAAAATATTAAAAAATTTTAACCAGTAAATATTTACTGAATACTAAAATTTTTTTCTACAATTTTTATAAAGTGCCTAAATGATTTATTATATGATGAGGTGCATTGAATTTTCAGTAATCAGTAATGCCCGTATTCATAATTAAATTCTACCAAGTGGCTAAATGTTTTTCATACAAAAGTTTCAAAATTTGAATGAAAAAAACTTTGCCACTTGCTACAATTTTATTATGAATACGGCCCGACTGGTAATGCAAATTAAATTTCATCAGCAGTAAAAATTTACTGAGTTTGTTCAGTATCAGTAAATTTACTGCTTACTGCAATTTCTAATGCAGTACTGCAGTGTGCCCATTTACTAACCAAATAAGTTTAATAAAACAAACAAAAACCAACAAATTCCTATGTATTTACAATATCGAAAGTTTTGATACTTTTAATTAATTAATTAAAAAAATATACTAAAAGCATAAGTACTTCCAACTTAAAAAAATTTTTTCATTACTAGATGTTTACACATCTCCTCTGTGATCGGACTCAAATTGCTTTTTTTTCAAATAAAATCCTTTACCTCCTATAATTCATAAGAAATGGTCGGTCCCTTGCGATTACGAATTATCGGGATTTGACTGTATTCGATTTAATCAATTTAGGTGTGGACTCAAATAAATTTCACAAACTTGTACTATTATCAAACAGTAGATGGTTATCATAAGAAAAGCTGTGCAAAGAGTTTTGAAGCAATGGATTGAGTTACAGCATCATTTTAAAATAAACAACAATATTAACAAAATATTTTTGGGGACAAAAGTTAGGATTTTTTTTTTTTTGAAATGGGGATTTTTTGGGGACATGATGATTTACATTGGGGACAAGAGGCAAAGTTTTTCTGGCAGCACTGACCGCAATTAGTAAATAATTTTATAAATATACTGAGAAGTCATTCTATTAAGAATTTGCATTGCTTGTTTCTCACTCTTTTTGAAAAATTTCCCGGAGGATTCCTATCGTTAAGTACACGCAAGTTACATTGGCGCAGCTGAGTAGCGCCAAATTTACACAGCCTGAGCCACAGTGTAGAGCTGCAAAACTATCGATGGTACTATCGATAGTATCGATAGTTTTATTTTAAGTGACTATCGATATATTTTTTTCGATAGCGATACTATCGACAAAAACACTTTACTAAAAGAGAAAAAATCAAAGTCAATAAAAACGGAATGATGGCGACTGTGTAATAAAAAATGAAACATTCAAATTTCTGTTTCTAGATGCAAATTGCATAAAAATACAATTATTATGTACCAACGGCTTTGATACTTGAAGAAACTTGACGGCGGCTCAATTTGACGACTACTGGACTGTCTACGCTCTTTACTTTTAAATAAAAGGTGACGCTAAATAGTTTGCTTCTCCTTCTTTTAAATGAATACTTTTTAGCTAACTGCAATAGTTTAAGTAATAATGAAAGATTTTTTTTATTTTATTCCTTTTTAATTTATTTTTTATTGATCCATCTATCTATCTGTTTGCTTTTTCGCTTATTTTTTTTATAGAACTGTGTATATATGTTTGTTGAATATGTGTATTAAAAACATTGGAACTAAAAGTTTTAAAAAAATCAACTTTCTTTTTAATTTATGGAAAGATTAAAAAATTCAAGATTTTATAATAGAATAACAAATATTAAAAATTTTAAAAACCCCCGACTTTTCTCAGAAAAGATGTTGTATCTTTTAAACGGCTGGACGGATTTTCTTCAAACATAGTTAAGAACCCTCTCGATCAAGTCATCTTTCAAACAGAAAAACTAAATGAAAATCGGTCCGGCCGTTTGGCCTGTACGTGGACACGGACAGACACACAGATACACAGACACACACTACAAACTTATAACAGCCCTTTTTTTAGTCGGGGTTAAAAATACACAATTTATAAGTTTTAGCCCTTATAGACACGGAAACTTTACTTTGCAAAGCCTTAATTCAGCAGGGAGAAAGACAGAATTCTTTCTTTCACACAGCTGAATTAAGACTTTGCAAAGTAAACTTTCCGTGTGTAAAAGGGGTGTTTCTAAGAATCAAAAACTATCGATGGCATCAAAAAATACTATCGAAACTATGGAATGGAGCCACTATCGATAGTTTTGCAGCTCTACTACAGTGTGTATAAATGTCTTTCATTCATCACTTCAAGTTCGCTTAACATCAAATTATTTACTTTAGGAAACAATTAAATCATTGCAATCATTGATATTTATACAATAGGGGAGTTCCATGTTTGATGCAAATTGTCTTGCGTAAGTGCAAATGCAAAATATCGTAAGTTTTCTTTAAAATCCAACTACAAAATACACGATAGCTACCATATTTTACATTTGCACTTACGCAAGACAATTTGCATCAAACATCGAACTAAGCTAATGTGTTCCACTTTCTTTTGTTGTAGTGATTAAATGAAAGTCATTAAGGCCGTTTCAGAATATAATACAACTATTAACACTTTTGACTAAAATGCCTCGTTTATCTACCCTACAAGAAATGAATGACTGAAACTAACACAAACAACATTTTTTTACTAACACATTTGCAACAATTTTATATTCAATTCAACAGTTTTTTACTGAAAATAATTTATAGTTCGTTCGGTTTGTAAAATTAAATTTATAAATTATAAAAGTGTTAAAAAGAATTATGGTGTTTGTGAAAAAGTAAGATAAAAACAATAATGAACAAAAAAATTGTATACAGTTTAATTAAAAATATACATATGTACATATGTATGTATTCGTTTCTTTTTCAATTTTTAGATATTTGGAAAGATCAAGATGCACTGTGGGTTGAGGAAGGCGGTAGTACAAAATTCATTCTGTCTGTGAAAAGGTTATAAAAGTGTTAAAAAGATAAGTAAAATAGTGAATAAAAGAAATTCACAGTTTAATTTAATATGTACATATATATTTATTTTCAAAATTTTAGATATTTTTCTTCACAAAGGTGTGAAGAGGGCTAGATACCGCTGAAGTTATTTGGTGTTTTTATTTGTATTTGTTGTTTTAAATATGTTATATACTTGTGTAATTTAAAATTATTTTTTATAATAAAAAGCAAATAAAATAAAAATTATATTTACTGTCAATATATCAATCATAAATGAATACTCAATTGTGGGGGATATATTATTCAATTATGAACAAACTTGAGTAATATTTATGCTATCATTGAATAGTAAAAAGCACTGGAGTGAGCAGTTCAACTATATGTTATATTCATTGGATAGAGAGATGCAACATCACACGTACACAAAAGTTTCCATCACATTTTTCATTTTGCATTTAACAATGTGATAGAAACTTTGTTCTACGGATTGATGAATATATCCTGCATGACTTCCGATCAAATGAGCAGTCAATTGACTGGTAGTGTTCTTGTAGGGTAATTTCAGTTTCAAAATTTCAAAAAACAATAACAACTCTGCATGTCAGAGTTTAATTTTTCATAAAAGTATTAAAACTTGTAATATACGAGTAGTTTGAATCGGCCTTTAAGAAATGCATCGTGCATGTCTTCGAGTCATGCTATAATTTTTCTAGTGTGACTTCAATTTACCGAATGTTTAGAAAATTTCCGTATAGATTTGAACAGCTCATATTTTAATTTTATATTAAAAAAACAAATTTATGGACATTTTACTACCTGTTTATGGGTGTCCATGGAAATCTTTCTTTCCTACAGTTAAATTTAAAACAAAAACAAAGTTTTAGAATTTTTTCTTGTTTTAAATAAAATTGTTAAAATGAAATATTTCCTTTGAACGGGGTATTGGTATTGAAACAGACGATGAAAAACGTATCAAATTTAAAAGAGAACTTGAACAATTTCATCGTATGAATCTAGTCATACCATCATTCAAACGACATCTTAAAATATATATAAAAAAAAATAAAAATGTTGATATTAAAGTAAAACAGTACCTGGATTCAGTAACTTTTATTACGATAATCGTATCTTTACAATAAATATAACGAAACTTTATCGACTTTGCTATTCAGTAACATATTTTAACGATATTCGCTGTCGGTTGGAGAAAAAAAATTTAGTCACAAAATCAAATTAGTTGAGTTTTTCTTTATTATTCTTTGTGCTTTTCGCTTATTTTCACATTTTCTATACAGAACTACCACATAATATTGAATTAAATTGTGAATTAGATAAAGCGGGAGACTATCGTAAAAAAATTACAGAATCACATTATCGTTACCGCAAGCGAATAAATATGTCGATAAATATTACGATTTTCGGTTCGCAAAAAGTTACTGAATCCAGGTACAAAATTATATAGGGTGTTTTTTTAAGAGGTATAGAACTTTGAATTGAAATAAAACACAAGAAAATCGTTTTAATGACCATCAATTTGGCTTTACTGGAAGGATAATTTTAACGTTTAAATATGATTTCGGGCATGTGGCCGCCGCGGCTGGCTCGAATAAAGCCAATTCTACAGGTCCAATTTTCAACCACTTTTTCGAGCATATGGGGCCGTATGTTGGCAATAACGCCACGAATGTTGGCTTCCAAGTCCCCTAACGTTTCTGGTTTGTTGGCGTAGACGAGCGACTTCACATATCCCCAAAGAAAATAATCCAATGGTTCAAATCACACGATCTTGGTGGCCAATTGACAGGTCCATTCCGCGAAATTATGCGCTCATCGAATGTTTCCTTCAATAAATCGATTGTGACGTGCGCTGTGTGGCATGTAGCGCCGTCTTGTTGGAACCACAACTCATCCACATTCATGCCATCCAATTCGGGAACAAAATAGTCGGTTAGTCGGCTCCAATTGCTGTGCACGGTGGCGAATCGATTCATTCGGGTCCTCTTCAACACTTTGCTCTACAGCGGCAATTGTTTCTTCGGTGCGCACTGTTCGACGTCTCTGCGGATGCGTATCATCACATAGAGTAAACGTAGTGCGAAAACGATCCATGGTTAACCGAATTAATTGCTCTGATGGACGATTATGTCGACCATAAAATGGACGGAGCTTGCGGTAAACTTCGCGAACTGAACCATTATTTTCGAAATAAATTTGCACGATTTGCAAGCGTTGTTCTTTTGTCAACCTGTTCATGATGAAATGGCAAACCAAACTAAATATTAATCACTTGACAGCTGACAAAATGGCCGCCAGTTAAAAAAGTGATGCCAACTTAAAGTTCTATACCTCAATAAAAAACACCCTTTAATACAAATTTCTTATTTAAATGAAAATATGGTGTTATTTGTTCATTAATAATTATCACATGTAATTTGGCTTAAAAAGCGATACGAACTTTAGCCCATTCAAATCACAAATATAGAAACAAATGGAGTTCGAATAATAATTAAAAATTAACTAAAAATTAATAGCCATGGGCCTGTGGCAAAAATTAAATAAAAATATACTTAATAGTAACAAACCAAAAAAGTTTGTCTTAAGTAGAACAAAAAATAAGCAAATTAAGTAACATGTGTATAATTAGTAAAAAGAACAAAACGACAATGGTAAGACTGTTGTAAATATAGTGATGGTAAAATTGAGCTTACAATACAAAAAAGCTTTCAGCAAATTGAAATACGATGAATCAAAACAATTCACATATTCCATTTGCAATAAAATGCTAAGTATATAAAGCAGAAATCTACATCAACTGACACCACACACAGTGGACCAAACACAAAAGAACGCTGATGATGAAGGTTTAGTGGCCTTCGAAAACGGCTGGCTGTTCCGTTCAACTATGTGTTGTTAGTCAGAATATTTACAACAGACTTTGGTGTTATTTGTTCATTAATAATTATCACATGTAATTTGGCTTAAAAAGCGATACGAACTTTAGCCCGTTCAAATCACAAATATAGAAAATAAATGTCACTGTCACTTACGCCATTTTATAAATATGTGTGCCAAAAAAAGTATTTTTAAGTACTTTTAATTTCCCATTTTCCCGGGAAAATGTCAAAAATTTCCAGGGAATATTAGGTAGACATTTCCCGGGATTTTCTGCCGGGGAATTCCCGTTTCTGAAACGCTACTGGCAACCCTAGTTGGTTTTGTTGTTTTTGAAAGAAAACTTCATTACGATTCATATGAAAACAAAAA
Organism: Tachina grossa; assembly: GCA_949987645.1. Lineage (NCBI taxonomy): Eukaryota > Metazoa > Arthropoda > Insecta > Diptera > Tachinidae > Tachina > Tachina grossa. Next base: position 40,784,995 of record OX465277.1, read on the forward strand.
GTTTTTTTGATGTCTCAAAAAAAGGACAAATTTTGCTATTTGGATTTTTGAAAATAATATTATTATTATTAGTATATTAAATTATTATATTAAATTATAACGAAATTTTTTATATTTTGTGAAAAAAGTATTCTTAATTTTCTTGGAATATTTTAAAAAATTATTTTGTAATTGACAAAAACTTTGATTGTTTCAGAGAGAAGAGGTATCAAAAAACAATTTGAACTAAATTTGTGAGATTTTTGATGGTGCACCCTACATCCAGCAGTGGTCGAAAATTAACATTTTTTTTGCAAAAGATCTAATTTTTGGATGTCGCAAAAAAGTTGAACGCTCTCTTTTTGTAAATTCTTTTTGTTCTTTTGTTATAGCTAAACATGTTAGTAACTTGTAAGAAACTCTTGATATCCTACATATAAATGTAGGCAGGAGAGGAGATTTTCTAAAAATGGTAAAATTTTTCTTACACAATTTTTCCCAATAAAAAAAGTTGCATAAAATTATATATTGGGAAACATTTTAATATAGTTTAATATTATACATCTATTTTCGCAAAGCAGAAAAAATTATTCTCATACCTTCAATACTTTTCGAAATATTTAAAATCGAATTTTGATTATAAAACTAAATTTTCTACATTTTTTCTTTTTGCCAAATTGTTGATCTGATTATCCTTACTTCAAATGTTTTATAATTTTTTCTATATAATCACAATAGAAGACGAAATTATCTATTGAACGGTATATAATTTCTATACCTTTGCCATTATATCAGTCTTGAAATGTATACACAAATATAACAACTCGATAGTACTATCGATAGTATCGATAGTTTTGTTGTAAATGAAATATCGATAGTTTTTTCCACTATCGATACTATCGGCAAAAAAAACAAGTAATTAAAAGAGTAAAAATAATCGAAGTCAGTAAACAGTAGCCGGCAGTTTTGAAGCAAATTATCCGTAGTTGATTTAAGCTTTTTTACAGCGATGGAAAAGTTGGTACAATTGTATAATTTTAGCGCTATTTGAATGCCAAAAGTACCGTAGCACCGCAATGACCCATTTAGCAATACTGGAATCTCTTTATATTATATTACATGCCAAAATTGCATTAAAATATATTAACCCCCTTATGCAAAAAATAATGCGTGCTTGAAGTGTACATTAAAAAAAATTCCATAGAAAAACCGGTTTTAACGTTCACTTATTTTTTTGCACAAGGTGGTTAATCTTTAGCTCAAAGGTATTAGAAAATTAAGTAAATCAAACGATGTTTTCCGGTACTTAAAGAATTGCTGGAGGAATGTTATTTATTCCAAATTCATCTGCAAATGTGGAAATTTTATTTTCGTACCAAGGAGAGAAGCCGACTATTTGCATCGACTGTGAACAATCGAATAAAAAAAGGTTATAAACGTAGTATATCGTAAATGTTACTTTTATATTCAGATCCCAGCAACTAATATTCTTTGTGCACCTTCTGGCGTTTTGTTAATTGATTCTTAGTTAATTAAAAAGTACAATTATTAAAAAAATATTAATAAAGAATTAGGTACAATCGTAATGAAAAAATTAAAATTTTTTTTTAAAAGTTAGTACAATTTGTAAATATGACATCGCATCCCTGCTTCTGTATACATAAGTACTTAAATACATATGTATGTATATGATATATTTATAAATCCAAGTGTTATTCGACAAATAGTAGTCACAAGTATCTTAATAAATTCAACATCGTCGACACAAAGATAAATTTTGGTGGTACTGATATCGCGACGGCCGCCAATCGTCTCTTATGATAAAACTTTACAGTTAGTGTCTTAAAAGTTATCAACAATTTTTGCATGGGTAGGCCCATAAAATTTTAAGTTCAATAAAAAAGTATATTTTCGATAATATGCCCCGCTTACGATAAAATCGAAAAAAAGGCTTGATATATTTTTATATACTAATGAAAATGTTGAGGACTCAGGATTTTTTTTCGAGTCAAATGTAGTTTATGTGGCAACTTTTATAAAACTATTCGATACTATCGATAGTATCGATAGTTTTACATAAAACTATCGAAACTATCGAGTGGAGCGACTATCGATAGTTTTGCAGCTCTACTAGTAAATATGATTTATCAGCAAACATCGATTGAAATTGAAAATTTGTTAAATGAAAAAAAAAGGATAAAATAAATTTCTAAATAACATAATAGAAATAAGGATTGGTTATATGTACATATGTATGTATATAGAAAGAAGTTTTATCAGCCAAGTAAGGATTACGATAACGTTCGATGCAGGTACAAAAGGATTAAAAAAGAAGCCTTGATAAATACGTATTCAGGAAATGAATTCAAAGATTCATTCAAATTGATTTTTAGCGAAGACTCAGCCAAAAGAAGATGCCAAAATTGTAGATATTCTGCCAATTGCATCTCCGAAAAGATTAACACGTGTGGAGGAAAGCGTTCTAACGCCAAAGTATATTAAACATTTTACGGCGGACGCCGCGCTAGTACTCATTTTTAATCTGGGCCTATTTTATAAAGGTTTTAAAGACAAAAGTATATAACACAAAATATTTTCCTGGATCACGAATTTATTTTGTAATGTAATCATGATTTTTTGTACATTTACGAAAAAAAAAATTTGTAAAATTGCAAAATTGTTATTTACAGACAAAAGTTTTTCGCAAAATAAACAAATATAATTTCTACTATTTACGAAGTATTTCGTACTGTAAAAACAAGGAATATTTTCGTAAAGTTAACCATATTTTTCGTTTATTTTACCTATGAATTATTTTGAGTGTAGTTTTAACATACGATCACATCTTAGCATGTTTTTTAATGTAAAATTGTGTGGCAAGACGTTGAATTTTTTGCATTTATTAAAAACTCACGTACTGAATTAGATGAGATAAACAATGACTTAAATTGCCTTACAAAAAAAGTTTTAAACTATAAACAATTATTGGAAAAACCGCCTCGTTCTCCTAAAAGAAAAAGTCGACTGCTGTAGTAAATTCACAATTATCTTTAAATAATTGTAACACTGCTGATAATACTGATCATAACGATTTTAATAATTTGCATTATATTACTCCTTCAACATCTACTCTACCTAATTCACATATTGTACAATCTGGATTAGATAAAACCCCGCTTTACACTATTTCACCCCATCTTTCGTCTTATGCATCTACTTCAAAGGTTTCCGAATGTAAAGTTATGGGAGTTACAAGTAATCTGATTGAGCAACAACTACAACATACTTCAAACGAAACAATTCAGCAAGCAACATTTCATAATATTATACCCTCTGCTACATATTCTAATCATCAAGATAATTCAGTTCTTTTAAATGTCATTCCACCAAGGAAATCTATATTTATTTCTCGTTTTGCTTCCGATACTACCGAACAAAGAGATTGATGCATATATTTATTAAATCTAAAAAGTTCTCGTATTCCCAACCTCGAGATATCACTTCTTTTAAAAATTGCAGTACCAGCTGATGTGTTTGATCGAATAAATAATACAGATTTTTGGCCCAAAAATGCTTTAGTTCGTGAATACTTATTAAGGTAAATGCTCGGCGTATCAATGTTGCCCAATTACCATCCAGTCCTGAAAATGATCTAAAAAACTAATTTCATCAACTGTTAAACCATTCATCATTGGCTATCAGAACGTGCGAGGATTAAACACCAAATTATCAAATATATTTGTGGACAGCATTGGTTTTGATCATCATGTAATTGTTTTCACTGAGACATGGCTAAAAAACAACATTCTTGACTCTGAAATATTCTGCAACAAATATCGAATTTACAGACGTGATAGAGGATGTAACCATTATGGTGGTGGCGTATTGATAGCTGTATCTAACCTTTATCTTTCTGAACTTGTGCTTATTGCAGAAAGTATTGAATTTATATGAGTTCAATTGAAATTACATAGACGAAGAGTATTCATAAAATGTTCTTATTCTTGTTTATATTCTTGTCACCTTCGCAGTATAGAAAATGTTGTACTTCAAGTTATGCGACAGATTTATTAGTCGTTCTTGGTGATTTCAACTTACCATCTGTTATATGGAATCAACAATCAGATATTAATCATTTAATCCCAGAGAAAACTAATATTTGGACTGATGAATTTTTGAATAAATTTTCCGATATTTGTCTTTTCCAAATAAATAGTGTTTATAATGAATTCGATAAATTACTGGATTCTATTATTGTAATTGATCCGTTGGAATGCACCATAAATAGATCAACTCCTTTGAGTAAACCTGAAGACTGTTGTCATCCAACTTTAAAAATAAATAGTTTTAATATAACCTGCAATGAATCAATTAAATTCATGCAAAGAAATAACGTATATTGCTATAAAAAAGCCAATTATAACACGTTAAATAGTATCTTAATTAATACGAATTGGTCGACTTTACTATCCAGTTCTGTCATAAATTCAGTTGTAATTGATTCAATGGTTGATGAATTTTATTATACCTTAAAATAAATATACACAAAAAGTAATATCTGGACCTCCATGGAGTACAACACAGTTATCAAAACTGCAGAACAAAAAGAACAAACTCTTTAACAAATATAAGAAAACCTCGTCACTTATTGATTATGGAAGTTATTCCATCTGCCGTGCTGAATATAATAAACTCAACTTATTTTTATATAATGTTTACTTGAATAAGATGAAACGCAATTTTAAACTTAACCCTACATAAATGACGAAATAAAAAAGTCCCTTTAAAATTAAATGTTTCGATAATTTACTATTACAAGGACATAAGATAAAAATAAAAATACATTTTTCTTATATTATCAGTTAAACTATTTAATATGAATTAAGTTTTATCATTGCATTATGACTGAAAATTATATCCCAGTAAAAAAAGATACTCCAAAGAAGTCATGCAAATGTAGAGTTTGCAGTCTGGAAGTAGTTCAAATTTCGATCCGATCTAATGATTTTTACATAGGGTTGTCATTGCAAGAAGTTCTCTTTTTCGATGCCTAGTCACCGAATTAGAAGCGATTTTAAGAAAAATTTCCTTTTTTTTGTTTTATGGTAATATTTTCATCTAGGAAAAACTTTAAAAAGTTACATATTTTAACAATTCGTTTCTTTTTATACGGATTTAAACGCGAAACAGTATTTTCATGTAAATTTAAGCAAATAACTTCTAAATTTTAGGCCAAAATTAGTTCATAAATTTCTTTCAAAAAATCAATTTTTTGAAAATTTTGGTGAGTATTTACTAAAACTATGGAAAAACTACAAGGTTTTTGTGTGATTAAAATAAACTTTTACTTGGTTTTCTGCTAACTATCGGCAAATTAAAAATATCGATTTTTTGGAAGCAATGAAAATGTGGTTCCTTCAGAATGACTTCCATTTTTTTTACTGGGATAATGTGAAGAAATATTCCAAGCGCTCCCACTGTTCAAAGACTCTATCTGCAACAATCTTAAAAGTCAACCAACGGTTTGGAGAATACTTAAGAATTTCATTTTAATAGATCGTTAATGTCTCTGGGCAAACCGTTACTTTTAACTAGAGATGTGCACGTGAGTGTTTTCCGACTCACGACACGCACGCTCACGCAGAAAAATATTTTACTCACGCACTTTCACGCACGAATGATTTTGAACATTTTCACGATCACGCACGCTCACGAATAAAATATTTTTAATCACGCACGAGTGGTTTACAACTTATCGCGATCACGAACGCTCACGAAAAAGTATATTTATAATATAATTTGCATGTTTTTTGAGTTGAAAAATAGGTTCTTACATATACATAAGTACATATCTATGTATATATGTATGCTCGTGTTTTTGTAAAATTTACAATGTAAATTAAAATAAACCAAAGTTAATTTAATATCGTTTTAAATATTCATATTCGCGGATATCATTTTAAATACTCGAATTCGAATTCTCGTATATCAAAAATTGACATTCCGCACATGTATGTATGTATAAATACATAATATAAATGTGAAGGTAAGACGTATGATCAATTAAATAAATGATAATCAAATAAATGAGAAAAGCATATTATATGAGAAAACATACAAATTTCTAAAATTTTTCTGTTACGTAACATTTTCAAAGACTCCCCCCACCCCCACCATAACAAATCATAACAAAACTCGAACCCCACCCCTCCCCCTACAGCGTTACGTAGTATATGGACGTCCCCTAAAGCAAAAAACATTTTCTGCGGTACATTTCGTCAGTAGTATTGTTGACAAAGGCTCTGTTGAATCAGTAGTGTTTCTCAATTGATACTTCCTACAGGGTATCTAAAAAACATACATACTTACAAATCTGTATGTACCCATCAAACAAAATGCTCCGATATGTCGGTACGAATTCATTACGAGAAGTCGGTACGAATTCGTAACGACATGTAGGTACGATTTTTTTGCTTTTATAGCAGAGTACCACCGCTTCACTGTTATGTTGCTGCTATTGTCGAAATAATTTGCACATACTCACGTTTTTTAATATTTGTTACAATCCTTTTTTTTATCAACATATACATATGTACATATTTATTTAAAAAAAATGTTCACAAACTTTTACTAATGTACTCAAAAATCAAAGTTTTACCCCCATATTCACAAAATTTGAAACGAATTTGAAATGTATTTTATTTCAAATTTTCCATACAAAATTTTCCTAAAATGAATTTCAAATTCATTTTATTTTTTTATAAATATGGGGGTTAATGTTCAAAACAATTGTTCAGAGAAACTACCGAAATGTCTTAACGAATTCGGTACGACAAGTCTGACTTCAGAAAAATTCGAAACATTTTGTTTGGGGGGTATTCATTATGTTTGTAAGCTCATACTACCATACATATTACTATACATATATGCATTTATTGTAATAAAATAATAATAAATGCAGGAATGTTATCTTGTGATAGCGTGAGAATTCGTGCGTGATTATTAAAAAAGCACTCACGCTTGATTAGTTATAATATTTGATCACGAATCAAACAATCAAATCACGACATTTGCACATCTCTACTTTTAACTATCAGAACTCAACAGTTGTCAGCCTATAATCCTACTAAGTTTTCATTACTTAAAAACGTAAAAAGTACAAGAAGAATACTTATTATTGCAATAAGAAAAGTTTGCATATTTAATAGACAAAAAGTGCCAGAAAAGGAGCAAGAGCGCCACAGTGCCAGGCAACGTCCAATAGTGCCAAAAATGGCACAATTGTACCACATTTCCCATCACTGATTTGAATAGTTTTTCTCTGCAGTTTTGTTAGTGCTTGTGTTCTCAAAACAAGTAGAACATCAAAACAAAAAGCGAGAATGAAACAATGCGCTCGTGTTCTAGTGCACTCGATGTTTCTGCTATGATTTACTGTTGTATTGTTTCATTCTCGCTTTTTGTTTTGGTGTTCTACTTGTTTTGAGAACACAAGCACTAACAAAACTGCAGAGAAAAACTATTCAAATCAGTGATGGGAAATGTGGTACAATTGTGCCATTTTTGGCACTATTGGACGTTGCCTGGCACTGTGGCGCTCTTGCTCCTTTTCTGGCACTTTTTGTCTATTAAATATGCAAACTTTTCTTATTGCAATAATAAGTATTCTTCTTGTACTTTTTACGTTTTTAAGTAATGAAAACTTAGTAGGATTATAGGCTGACAACTGTTGAGTTCTGATAGTTAAAAGTAGAGATGTGCAAATGTCGTGATTTGATTGTTTGATTCGTGATCAAATATTATAACTAATCAAGCGTGAGTGCTTTTTTAATAATCACGCACGAATTCTCACGCTATCACAAGATAACATTCCTGCATTTATTATTATTTTATTACAATAAATGCATATATGTATAGTAATATGTATGGTAGTATGAGCTTACAAACATAATGAATACCCCCCAAACAAAATGTTTCGAATTTTTCTGAAGTCAGACTTGTCGTACCGAATTCGTTAAGACATTTCGGTAGTTTCTCTGAACAATTGTTTTGAACATTAACCCCCATATTTATAAAAAAATAAAATGAATTTGAAATTCATTTTAGGAAAATTTTGTATGGAAAATTTGAAATAAAATACATTTCAAATTCGTTTCAAATTTTGTGAATATGGGGGTAAAACTTTGATTTTTGAGTACATTAGTAAAAGTTTGTGAACATTTTTTTTAAATAAATATGTACATATGTATATGTTGATAAAAAAAGGATTGTAACAAATATTAAAAAACGTGAGTATGTGCAAATTATTTCGACAATAGCAGCAACATAACAGTGAAGCGGTGGTACTCTGCTATAAAAGCAAAAAAATCCTACCTAAATGTCGTTACGAATTCGTACCGACTTCTCGTAATGAATTCGTACCGATGGGATGGGACGTCCATATACTACGTAACGCTGTAGGGGGAGGGGTGGGGTTCGAGTTTTGTTATGATTTGTTATGGTGGGGGTGGGGGGAGTCTTTGAAAATGTTACGTAACAGAAAAATTTTAGAAATTTGTATGTTTTCTCATATAATATGCTTTTCTCATTTATTTGATTATCATTTATTTAATTGATCATACGTCTTACCTTCACATTTATATTATGTATGTATACATACATACATGTGCGGAATGTCAATTTTTGATATACGAGAATTCGAATTTGAGTATTTAAAATGATATCCGCGAATATGAATATTTAAAACGATATTAAATTAACTTTGCTTTATTTTAATTTACATTGTAAATTTTACAAAAACACGAGCATACATATATACATAGATATGTACTTATGTATATGTAAGAACCTATTTTTCAACTCAAAAAACATGCAAATTATATTATAAATATACTTTTTCGTGAGCGTTCGTGATCGCGATAAGTTGTAAACCACTCGTGCGTGATTAAAAATATTTTATTCGTGAGCGTGCGTGATCGTGAAAATGTTCAAAATCATTCGTGCGTGAAAGTGCGTGAGTAAAATATTTTTCTGCGTGAGCGTGCGTGTCGTGAGTCGGAAAACACTCACGTGCACATCTCTAGTTAAAAGTAACGGTTTGCCCAGAGACATTAACGATCTATTAAAATGAAATTCTTAAGTATTCTCCAAACCGTTGGTTGACTTTTAAGATTGTTGCAGATAGAGTCTTTGAACAGTGGGAGCGCTTGGAATATTTCTTCACATTATCCCAGTAGAAAAAATGGAAGTCATTCTGAAGGAACCACATTTTCATTGCTTCCAAAAAATCGATATTTTTAATTTGCCGATAGTTAGCAGAAAACCAAGTAAAAGTTTATTTTAATCACACAAAAACCTTGTAGTTTTTCCATAGTTTTAGTAAATACTCACCAAAATTTTCAAAAAATTGATTTTTTGAAAGAAATTTATGAACTAATTTTGGCCTAAAATTTAGAAGTTATTTGCTTAAATTTACATGAAAATACTGTTTCGCGTTTAAATCCGTATAAAAAGAAACGAATTGTTAAAATATGTAACTTTTTAAAGTTTTTCCTAGATGAAAATATTACCATAAAACAAAAAAAAGGAAATTTTTCTTAAAATCGCTTCTAATTCGGTGACTAGGCATCGAAAAAGAGAACTTCTTGCAATGACAACCCTATGTAAAAATCATTAGATCGGATCGAAATTTGAACTACTTCCAGACTGCAAACTCTACATTTGCATGACTTCTTTGGAGTATCTTTTTTTACTGGGATATAATTTTCAGTCATAATGCAATGATAAAACTTAATTCATATTAAATAGTTTAACTGATAATATAAGAAAAATGTACTTTTATTTTTATCTTATGTCCTTGTAATAGTAAATTATCGAAACGCAATCTAAAAATGTGAGACTACATTTAATTTTAAAGGGACTTTTTTATTTCGTCATTTATGTCGAAATTTTTTGAACAAAAAATATATTGCTCTTCATGTTGACAAAATAGATCGAAATTGGTGAGAATTTCGACCCAACGGAAGAAAGTTATTGTGGCACTGAAATTGAACTATTAATAATCAAAAACTAAGTCCCTATCCAGACTTGCAAATTTTTTTTGCAGCAATTCTTGGGTTTATCGGTGAGAGGGGTGAGAAGATTTGGGAGGTGTACACAGTTGCATGTGCTCTGCAATTCTCTTTTGATTTGAAATTTTTAATTGTTAATTTCAAGTTGTTAGTTGTATTTGACGTTTTTTATAATTTTATTTCTTCAGTTGTATGAAAAAAAATATATTAAAAAGTAAATAGAATTGTTAATTTTTCAGAGAAATTTGTGGTATAATAGAATTTTTTAACGTGTAATAGCAAAGTTAGAATTTAATAATTTGAACACTTAAGCAATTTCAAAGCAGAATTTTAATAAGTTGCAGCAACAAAAATTGCAAGTCTGGACGAGGACTAATTTTCCGAGCATAAAGTTGTAGATTTCCAAAATAGAATTAAAGTCTTTTTATATATCTTTTGTGTTGTAACGCGACGTTACAAGTACATTTACTTTTTTTTACTCTTATTCAATAAAAAGTGCAAATACACGTACCTTTTACCGTATACCATAGTGAAATTACACGTACTTTTTACCGTATACCTGTACAAAGCACGACATACAGCCAGACACCAGAAGTTAATTCGTATTCGTTGTAGTTAGCTGCACAGTAGCCGAATATAAAGTATCCCAAATTTACTTTATATTTCGTATTAATATTATTTCGTAAATTAGCCGAACGCGAAGTCTCCCGAATTTACTTCGTGCTCGTTGTAGTTAGCTGCACGGTAGCCGAATATAAAATCTTCCGAATTTACTTTATATTTCGTAGTAATATTATTTCGTAGATTTTTATGAATCCTAACATATCGCTAGATGTTTATGAAACACAGTGGATAAAATTACCGTATGTTGATTGGAAAGATTATTTTAATGGTGATATTCCATCTAACTTAAAACAGTTTTTGGCCAAAAGTACATGATTATAAGGATACGGCAGGTATGTACCATTTTAAAGAATTTGCTTTGGCTGTACTTTATATGCTGTTAATTCCAACTATTTAGTAATGCCTACGTTGAAAGGGTATTTTCAATAATAAACTCAACTAAAGCGCGCTTCCGAAATAGCATGCAATATGAACTTCTTGGCGCGTTATTACGAATTATAAATTATATGAATGTGAATAGCACATGTTGCACTTCTTTTATACCTTTGCAAGTAATGTTGAAAAAGTTCAATTCCCATACGATGTATTCAAAAGAAGAAGACAATGTGGAATGTCTTGACGATGAAGTATATAGAGTTTTAAATATGTAGTAGAACTGCGACTATATACAAATGTACATACATATATCCAATATTTGATTAATACTAACCGCAAAATCTTCTTTATATAAAAAATTGTACCTTTTTATGTTCATAATAATTTTTACATTGTTCTTGTAGCATATAACAAATAAAATTTATCTTTGAGATTCGGAATGCAAACGCACGAAGTCTAAACAAACATTTGCATGCATATCAACCGGCCTTATTGCTCGTCAGTGGAGTGGTTCTTTGTTTGTTGCTTCTCGCTAACGGTGCTACAATAAAAAAATTTATATATTTGCACGCAACAAAAAGATTTTTTTTTTAGGAATAGAAGGAAAAGAAAGAACTACTGAATTTTGGATTTGAGATGTGTTATCCAACGTTTTGCCCACCCTACCATGATTACTACAGGAAGAAAAGTACCTATACCCAAATTCTTTAGTAATCCCAAATTATTCTTTGCATTAATATTTATAATAGGTTAATTAGTTCAGATTTATAGAAACTCAAAATTGAATAATTTTACGAGTGAATATATTAAACTTTTAAGTTAGGATGATGAGGTTATTTACGAATATACTTAAATTGAATAAATTTTTTTTGAAATTTGATTTAGTAAATTTTCTTTACATATTTCATTTTTGGATTGAACTGTAAAAACAATTTATTACAAAACCTTTGATATGGTCACCTTAAAAACAAATGAGATTAATAAATGTTAAACAGAAAAAAAATACAACAGAGATAAATAAATTATAAAAAAAAAATTACATTGAGTGATTGTAATAATTTTCATGCTCCCACGACGAAAGATCTTTCGCAGAGTGCAGCTTACAAAGGAGAATAACAGAGTTGGTGATATGTTGTTGTTTTTTTTTCGTTTTTTTTTTCATTTGCTTTTTATTTTTAGATATTTAATTTTGTGAGAGAACTATTTTATAATTATAATTTGTTTTTTTTTTTTATATTACAAATAGATTGAATCTTACAATATTTTAAATTTCCATTTCTAATATTGAAAAATTAACTCGTCATCCATCAGTGCCTAGCACAGTATGTAAAATTAACGGCGATTGGACTAACTGCAGCCGAGAAACGCTGCAGTTCTCCTGGACACACATTTCCCAGGTTGCACGGAGATATCCCCTCGCTCAGAAATGACAAATGAATTGAATACTGAGAATTGTGACGTCATTTCCCTTAGTAAGGTGGAATGGGCAATCGATTCATTTAAACCATATAAATCACCAGGACCAGATGGTATTTTTCCGGCTTTACTACAGTATGGTAAACAGAGGATAATTCCCTGGCTAGTAGGAATATTTAGAGGATGTCTCAGACTGAATTATGTGCCAAAATCATGGAGGATTGCCGAGGTTGTATTCATACCAAAGGCAGGTAGGAGCAACCATATGTATCCAAAAGACTTTAGTCCTATCAGTTTGACGTCCTTTCTACTGAAAACGTTAGAGAGAATTCTGGATATACACATCAAAGAATTTGTATATCCAAATATCCTGTCTTCCAACCAACATGCATACACAAAGGGCAAATCGGTTGAAACAGCACTTCATAATGTTGTTGAACAAATCGAAAAATCGTTACACTATAAGGACTTTGCTATAGGGGTCTTTTTGGACATCGAAGGCGCTTTCAATAATGTCTCTACGGACGCAATTATGGAAAGTGTTAATCGTTCCGGGGCTAACTTGCAAGTCAAAAACTGGATAGGCAACCTATTGAAATGTAGAATAGTATCTGCGGAATTAGGCAATGCCAAGGTAAACAAAGAAGCTAAGAGAGGAACTCCCCAAGGTGGTGTTCTATCGCCACTTCTTTGGACGCTGGTTGTAAATGAAATTCTCATGGAATTCGAGGGTAAAGCAGCTAAGATTACAGCATATGCGGACGACATAGCTATCATTATAACTGGTAAGTTCCTCGATACAATTAGCTCCCTAATGGAATCCTCGTTGAGGGATATTCATAGATGGGCAACAAGGGTAGGTTTGAACTTAAACCCAGGAAAAACTGACCTTGTGCGTTTTACTAATAGGAAAGTAAAGGAATGGAGAACACCAAAATTAGACGGTATATCGCTCTCGCCCAAAACACATACAAAGTACCTGGGGGTTATTTTGGATAGTAAGCTGACGTGGAGGTACAATATAGAAGATAGAGTTAAAAAGGCCACCATTGCTCTATATGCATGTAAAAAAATGCTGGGCAAGACATGGGGCCTTTCACCTACTCTTACGTATTGGACATATACAGCGGTGGCTAGACCAATTTTACTCTACGGAATACTTGTACGGTGGAGGGCGACTGAGACAAAATCATACCTGAAAAAGCTGGAAAGTATCCAGAGGCTAGCAGAGCTCTGCATCACTGGAGCTTTAAAGAGTACACCTGCTGCAGCCTTAGAGTTATATTGGACCTTAAACCAATAAAGCTAATTGCAGTGAACGTGGCATGCAAATCAGCTATCCGACTAAGGACAACAGGTCAGATGTCGTACAGATCATTTGGTCACAGCAAATTACTAGAAAACATGGAGTGTAGCTCGGACTACATCATTCCAGTGACGAACTTTTTTACCAAACCACAGATCACTATAAGTGAATAATATATAATAATAATTAATCATAGTGGTTCTGGTTTTAACTTTTTCACTGATGGTTCAAAGATGGATAGAGGGGTAGGAGCTACGGTTTACTGTCAGGAGCTCGGTATAGAGAAAGCTTATAAACTTTCTGATCATTGTAGCATCTTCCAGGCGGAAATCTATGCTGTCAAAATGGCAGCAGAGTTAGCCTTCACCTCTCTAACTATGGATGCGCGTGTAAATCTGTATATAGACAGTCAAGCAGCTATTAAAGCAATTTCAGCTGACTGCAATTACTCCTCGGTTGTGCTCCTGTGTAGAAAGGCCCTGGATATGTTATGTACTGGTAGACAAGTATCGGGTGTTTTTTATTGAGGTATAGAACTTTAAGTTGGCATCACTTTTTTAACTGGCGGCCATTTTGTCAGCTGTCAAGTGATTAATATTTAGTTTGGTTTGCCATTTCATCATGAACAGGTTGACAAAAGAACAACGCTTGCAAATCGTGCAAATTTATTTCGAAAATAATGGTTCAGTTCGCGAAGTTTACCGCAAGCTCCGTCCATTTTATGGTCGACATAATCGTCCATCAGAGCAATTAATTCGGTTAACCATGGATCGTTTTCGCACTACGTTTACTCTATGTGATAATACGCATCCGCAGAGACGTCGAACAGTGCGCACCGAAGAAACAATTGCCGCTGTAGAGCAAAGTGTTGAAGAGGACCCGAATGAATCGATTCGCCACCGTGCACAGCAATTGGAGCCGACTAACCGACTATTTTGTTCCCGAATTGGATGGCAAGAATGTGGATGAGTTGTGGTTCCAACAAGACGGCGCTACATGCCACACAGCGCACGTCACAATCGATTTATTGAAGGAAACATTCGATGAGCGCATAATTTCGCGGAATGGACCTGTCAATTGGCCACCAAGATCGTGTGATTTGACACCATTGGATTATTTTCTTTGGGGATATGTGAAGTCGCTCGTCTACGCGAACAAACCAGAAACGTTAGGGGACTTGGAAGCCAACATTCGTGGCGTTATTGCCAACATACGGCCCCATATGGTCGAAAAAGTGGTTGAAAATTGGACCTGTAGAATTGGCTTTATTCGAGCCAGCCGCGGCGGCCACATGCCGGAAATCATATTTAAACATTAATGGCATAAAATTATCCTTCCAATAAAGCCAAACTGATGGACATTAAAACGATTTTCTTGTGTTTTATTTCAATTCGAAGTTCCATACCTCTAAAAAAAACACCCGTTACATATATTCTGGATCCGGGGACACATGGGGATTGAGGGAAATGAAATGGCCGATACACTGGCCAAAAGGGGAATTCTATTACCGGCTGAGGTAACGGTAAATATCCGAAAACCAATTCAATACCTTAAAGAGATCATACATTCTAATATGAGGGAAGAAGCGGAGAAATGTT
This sequence comes from Tachina grossa, assembly GCA_949987645.1. Lineage (NCBI taxonomy): Eukaryota > Metazoa > Arthropoda > Insecta > Diptera > Tachinidae > Tachina > Tachina grossa. Next base: position 40,800,363 of record OX465277.1, read on the forward strand.
GGCGCGCGACGAAAACTTGCAAAACTTCTAAAATCATGTGGAGCTCCTATGATCCCAAATTGACTAAGTTCCTTTTATCATTAACTAGAAGCAACTGTAAGCTTCTAGTGGGAGTATTAACTGGGCACTGCTGGACAGCTTCGTACGCTGTCAAAATAGGATGAATAACCGACGGTACCTGCAGGAAATGTAAGGAACCCGGAGAAATGGAAACAATGGAACATCTACTGTGTCACTGCCCGGCTTTAAGCCGTACTAAATATAACTATCTTGGTGCTTACACTTTTCGTAGTCTTGAGATTGTATCGAGAGTAGAAATGTGTAGGTTGCTAAAATTTGTTAAATCTGTGTGGGAGTCATTCGATACAGGCACCACGAACTAGGCTGCCATACTAACAGGTTCTCATTTCATTTGCTGGTATCGCTAAGGATCAATGCCGGTCTATACGAGGTCTTAGACCAACCAGATAAACCTAACCTAACCTAACCTAACTCGTCATTATTCATATACCCTTTTTATATTTCAGTTTTTTCCCCCCTTTGTTTTTAATTTTTTTCCTTTGGTTTTTTTTTGCACAATTGGGATAATATGAGTATTTATTCACTGGATTTGCATGTTTGTCTTTTTTTCAGAATTTTTTGTTTGGGACTTTACGTTTTAATTAAGGTATAAGTATGCCAAAAAAAATTCTTTTAATTATTGTAATTTTAATTATGTTAATTTCCCTCAACAAGTTAGATTATTGTTAGCACTTCAAATTATAATATTTCTCTTTTCTTTAATTACTAAATTCTTTCTTGCACAACCATACAACTTGAACCACGAGCCTGACTGATGTAAAAATGTATGGTTTGGAGACAAATTGTATTCGTCTTTGTGAAGTGCCGCAGCTCTGATTAAGTTGTTAGGCACTCAATTTGTGTAACACAAGGAGCATCAAAAATATAAATTTTCTTATGTGTTTCTGTGTACGATGGAGACAATTATTTCTAAGCTCACTAAAAATAATCCGAAGAGAATTGATCTAAACTTTGGGGAAAAAAATGCAATTAGGTACTTGAATAAAAAAATTTGGGTAGGAAAATAAAATTTACCTTTCAAATTCCAGTGCTAATTTTTCTTTCTTTTATAAACAAATCACGCTGTAGGCAAATAGTAAAGCTGCTGTTTTGCTGGACCATGATATATTTATACACAATAGGATAAAAATATTCACTTTATTAACATGAAAGAAGGCAAACACAATTTGTTTTAAAGATTTTCTCTTCAAACATTTTTCTTTCTTATTACTTACAATTTAGATTATTTTTAGCACAAAAATGAATATTTGAGGAAGAAAACGTTGGTTAAAACTTTTTAATTAAATTATTGTCTCTTCCTTAGTGCACTTACTAGCAGAGTACTTTGACTTTCAAATGTTGCAAAAATTTTTCGATACGGCTTTAAATATAACTCGACTGACTGACGTGGCCTAGCGGTTTTGGGGAAAAATAACACTTTTATTCCCAACCTAATGTAAAATGTGAGTAAACAAACAAGGGTTTAAACTTCAATTTGATAATAGTAGAGAACTACATTTACTTTTGTGATTACAAATAGATGACGTTGTAAGCTAATGCAAGGAAAATGTAAAAGAATACTTATGCACAACAGGAAACTTAAACGCAAAAAAAAATCAATCATAGCAAGCGCTGCTACATTTCCCCCTGTCAGTCTTTGCGGTTTGAGAAAATCTAAACTCAAAGCTGATCACGCTTGCTTAAACGAGATATAGTATCATTGTCTGGTGTCCTTAGCATGGTATTTTCCGATTAGATTTCCGCGAAGGTCCTCTTGTTCATAGTAGTAATTACCTATCTTTCTTCGTACGCGGGCCTTGACAAATGTCGGAGCAAATTTTGCACTATATCCCTGTTCAACATTACTTAGTTTGAAATTCCGGCGGAAAACCTCCTAACCTTCAGCATAGGATACCTCTTTGGATCTTATGTTATAGGATCTTTCATTGCGCTCGAATTGTTTATGGATTAGTTCCGATGCTCTCTTCGCCATAATCTGCAAAGAATCGTGCTGTCCGATCATCTAACATTTCAAGTTGACGTAATAACTGATATTTTGCACCATTGGTGACCATGTGCTGACCAAAAGTTAGGTAGTGAGGTGAAGTCCCGATGGCAGAATGTGCAGCTGACCTCAACGCACAGCTTATATTGCTAAGAAGCTCATCCCAGTTTTCTTGATCTGATTTTATGTAAGATTCAATAGCGGAAAGTACCGACCTATTAACGTGATTTATACCATATTTTCCTACCAAATCGCTAAACTGTTTCGATTTAAATTGTGATCCGTTATCAGAAACGATCATTTCTGGTACGCCAAACGTGTGGAACAACTCTTTCTCTAAATACTGTATGACCAAATCAGACGTTAATTTCTTTACTGCTTTCAAAAAAGGGAATTTCGAAAAATGGTATAAGACGATAAAAATTCCAACTTCCTGCTCGTGATCTGGGGTAAAAAAAAATACTTTTCTGGAAAAACCGCTGTGTGTCACCAGTTTTCCCCATTGGCGGTCGGAGAGCTTGATTTGGATGTTTCGTGGTTTTGCATATTTCACAACTGTTTATGTAATTCTTAGCGTCGACAACTAAATTCGGCCAAAAATAGAATCTCCTGATTCTATCGAGCGTCTTATTTATTCCACAATGTGCCAATGACGTGCTATTATGGGCGTTACTTAATAGCTCGGGAATCATAATTTTTGGAATCCATAGTTTCCAAACCAGATCATCATGTATCCTTTCCTCAGTTGCATGCTCAGTACGTCTGTAGATGTAACCGTCTATTATCTTCAAGTCTGGTGTCTGGTCTATATTACGCCCGATTTTGTCCATTAGTTGTTTGTACTCGTCTGATTTAAAATGTGCAGAACCAAGGTCCACAAATAGCCCACTATCACTGTCTAAGTCGGTAACGCAGTCAATCCCTAATGCGGACAAGTCGTCAGTATTGGCCCTACATAAAGTATCAGGAACCACATTTAGACTACCCCGTCTATGCTGAATGTTAAATTTATAACCCTGCAGTTTTAAGGCCCACCGAGCAAGGCGCGTACTCCGATCTGTCTGGGACATGAGCCACTTTAAAGACACATGGTCGGTAATAACAGTAAACTCATGACCCTCAACATAAGGTCTGAACTTTTTCATACTTAACAGAGCTGCCAGGCACTTCTGTTCGGTTACTGAATAGTTTCGTTGGGCTTGGTTGAGTTTCTTGGACATAAATGCCACAGGAATCTCTTCACCCTCCGCATTCTTCTGAACCAACACACTTCCTATGCCAGTTTTACTAGCATCACAATGTATGAAAAACGGTTTTGTGAAATCAGGGCTATGTAAAACTGGAGCAGTGCTCAGGTGGGTCTTTAAAACTTCAAAAGCTTTTTGGGCTTCATCGGTCCATACAAATTTACGCTTTCCTTTTAACAATTGAAGCGTGGTTCCTTATAAATTTCCGGTACCATCCTGTCATTCCGAGAAATCTTCGGACTTGCCTTACGGATCGGGGAACTGTAAAATTAGTTACGGCGGACACTTTCTCCGGGTCCGTTTGAATAACTCCATTACCCACTATATGTCCTAAATATTTTACCTCTGGGACACAAAACTTGCTCTTTTCTATGTTTATAGTCAGTCTGCAGTCCCGAATTTTTCTTGCAATAACTCCTAGAACCTCAAGATGCTTTTCAAACGTATCCGAAATGATCAGAAGATCATCAAGAAAAACAAACACTTCTGTCCTGAGAGACGGCGGTATAACCTTGTCCATTAGACGTGACATGTGCGGGGCATTACATAGCCCGAAGGGCATTACCGTGTAGTGGTACAGCGGTATCCCAGGAACAGTAAATGCTGTTTTCTTTCTAGATCTCAAATCTAACGGGATCTGCCAAATAGCATCCTTGAGGTCCAGGATAGTTATAAATTTGGCCTTGGGAAGTCTACTGATAATGCCATCGATCTGGGGAAGAGGATATGCATCAGCTATGGTAACTGTATTAAGTTTTCGGCTGTCCAGGCATAGCCTATTTTTCCCTGGCTTCCTATGCAGAACCACCGGCGATGACCAGGCGCTACCTGAATCTTCAATAACTCCTAGAGCTAGCATCCGGGCTAGTTCTTCATATATTAGCTTTTCTATAGCTGGGGATACAGGAAAATACCTTTGTTTAATGGGCCTGGCATCTCCAGTGTCAATTACATGGCTTAAAATATTCGTTTTCCCCAGCCCTTCTTTTGCAAACAATGGGAACAAATTTATTACCTGTCGAAGACGTTACTGTTGTAATGATGAAAGAGAAACCTGATTATCTAACTCACTAATAGATGAAGATGAATTGAATTGGTATAATCCACAGGGAAGCAAATCGTACAACTGCCAAAAATCAATTCCTAAAAACAAGTTTTATTTCAGGCTGGGTATAATAAATATTGTAATCATTTTTTTATTCCCTTAAATTCGATATTAGTCTCTAAAAACCCTACCACACTTTGATTTCTACCATCAGCAGTCTTAATAGTTGATTTTATTTTTTTGTACGGAGCTTGCGAAGACAAAAAGTCTATTGCCGCTTCAGAGCCTATGCACTACAGAGAAAAAACTGCCTCATAGAATCAATAAGATTTTCTCCATGAAACGTTTTTAGACTAAAGGGTATCCCAGCAGAAAGAAGCGAAGATTTTTTCATAGAGATTCCTTATTCTTTTTATGTGGTAAATTTTATTAATTTTATCAAGAAGAAAACCACATAAAATCAAGAAGAAATCTTATTGTTCCCAACTTTTTTTTACTCAATTTCCGTTATTTTTGGCACGAAAAAAACAATCCATAGAGAAAAACTTCTTGATTCTATTAGGTTTTCTTATAAATTGTAAACTATATTGATTTCTTATTGATTTTATTAGGTTGCCTTATTGATTTTTTTAAAAAGGGTTTCTGTTGATTTTATAAGGTTCCTATATGATTATGTGTAAAACATCTTATTGATTTTTTTAATAAGGAAATCTTCTTGATTTTATGAGGTGTCTTGTTATTTCATATCTATAAATAGACACAGACAATCTTTTTTCATTATCTTTTTCGTTTTTGTATAAGCATGTTTGCAAAATTATTTCAATGGTTATTCAGACTGCTTGTTAGCATATTGGTTAGAGTGTTTGTCTATCAGTCAGAAGTTTGCTGGTTCACTACTTGTCTCCTTTCAAAGTATATGGTATAGAATGTAAATGAAAATATATAAGCAAAGCACAAAGAATAAAGAAAGACATAATTTTATTTTATTTCATGAGGTCGCTCATAAAATCAAGAAGAAAACCTTATTAAAAAAATCAATAAGATAACCTCATAAAAACTACAAGATTTCTTGTTGATTTTTTCAAAAAGGTTTTCTCTATGAAATTAATAAGATTTCCTTATTGAAAAAAACCATAGAGATTTCTTATTAATTTTGTTTTATTTTATGAGGTAATTATTAGGCACTGTTTTCTCTGTGAACTTATCGACGCTCCAGTATCCAACAAACCTAAGATAGTTTTTCCAAAGAGAATTGCCTCAGCATATGGTCTGATAGCATGTGGCTTATGCCATACGGATGTTTAAAATTTGTGCTTTAGCTGCTTGACATTTTGCCAAAACGTACGCATGCGTAATGAGGACCTAGTGAGTTTCGGATTGTTTTTAAAAATTCAGTCTCGAACCTGATTATACTCTGATAATCTGATATGAAAAGGTTTAATAATGTGTGGTGTATCTAAAGATCTAGTATCAACGTCATAGCTGTGAGTGTACAATGAAGTTGTCTTTAACTCAGGGATATCTTTCGATATATTCATACTATTTTTAATTGGTTTATGGAGAATTTTAATAGAAGTTGGATGAACTAAATCTACATTTCTGCTTCCGGTGGTGATTTCTTGTGTGCACTTGTCCGTGCACAGGTCTTCAAGTTTTTTGATTTACAAATATTACAATTTGGTTTGTAAGTATCTACCTTCCCACACCCATAACAAAATACAGTGATGAAAAGCAGTCTTGATATCTGTGCCCTGGCTTCTGACAAATCCAGCAGACAAGATTCACTTCTGCCACTTCCGCAATATCATGCTCTATACTATCATTCGCATTGGAATCTAAACAATTTTCTAACACAGAAACGCGCTTATGGGCCGGAAAGGACCTAGACCGGAAAGAATCTGCCATAAAAAATTCACGCCACCGACAAACATCACGGAGATGCTGCACGTTATAAATTTGTGTATTCAAAATTTCGTGTTGTATCCCGGGTAGTAAATTACGCCTCAGAATCTCAGTTAAGGTATTATCGTCGACAGGCTCCTTCAAACGTTCAACCAGCTCATTAACAGCTTCATAAAAGGACTCAAACGACTCATTAGGCTTTTGCTTTCTGTCTCGTATCTGCTCCTCTCTAAGTGCTTTACACAACCTAGGCCACGTAATTTGAGGATCCCTTTGGTGAAATCGCCAAAACCAATCATTAGCTTTTCCCTCGAACAATGCACCAGCATTATTGCATAACTGATTAAAATCACCATATAAAGTTTGTCCTGTCAACGTTTCCACACGGTAAATAAAGCAAACTATTAACCGACCCTGAATACTTAGTCTTCCAGTTAGAAATAATTTGTAGAACTTTATCAGGCCGAGTATACAAATCGGACAACATAGTAGATCTTGGTGGAAGGTTACTAGACCTGTGGACAGGTATATCCCTTTCATGGCGGGGGTTGGAAGGAGAATCGGATGCGGAAGTTTCTGCACGTATTCCGAGCATTTCCCTAAATGTTTGGTGTTCAACATCCGGTAAGGTGTGAATACGAGAAGTCTGAACAGCCGAAGGCGGTGGTTGTTGTGCTCGTTGAGGACCGCTAATAATGTTACTACTAATTGTCGCCATACTGGCCTGTACGTTTGTCTCTATTAATGTGGCTATTTGACCACTCAATAGTGAAAATAGCTGAGCCTGCTGTGTGGAGACTATCGATGTTATCATCTCTTTTAGCGCATCATTTTGTACGATGGCAGCAGCAGGATTAGTGGGCATGCAACTAAAGTCAGAAGGGTTGAAATTCAAAGGTGAAAGGGCAGGTTGAACTATAGCCGATCATTCCTCCGTTGGAGAAACATTAGGTACTGTTCCAGATGAGTTTGGTGTATCCAGGACTAGCAGTTTAGTACTCTCAAAAGCTTGTGAACGAGTAGTCATGGCAGAGGTCCCAGCTGAGGACTGCTCAATTACAACTCGGGTATATCAGTAAGGTCTAACCTTTAAAGTCTTGCTCAAGCAGTTTCTATGGAAAATATGACCGCAGCATATCTGAATTTGAGCTGGTTTGGAAGATATGATATTTTTGCATAACTCGCAATTAGAGTTGCTATCTGCAGAAGACGCTTCATCCTTATTCATTTTGGAATATTAATACCACTTAAAGGTCAGTTAAGGAAACAAATAAAATGATGTCTTGAAAAGCCCTTTGCTAAACCAAAATAAAAGTAAAATCGGCAAAACCAGAAAAGGAAATAAAAAAAATAGTTAATGCAACAAATAGTATGTGATTATATTATAAAGAAGAAAAATGCTGAGTATGATAATAACGAGTGATTAGTTGTAGCAGACGAAACGATGCAAAAAAAAAAAACATTGAAAAATAAAAAAAAAATAAAAATAAGGTATGTATCACGTAATTCACACGTTGATTTTTCAATGATTTTTTGAAACTCGATTTTTGGAGTTTGTAGGCGAACGGTATAGAAAAGCAAAAGAGGAAGAAAAAAAACACATTTTCCATTCTACGATTTTTTTTTCAAATTTTCTTCACACATATTTTAATTTTTTTTATGTTGCTTTATTTTATTTTTTCATTGAATACGACAACAGCTTTTTTAATACAAAACAGTTTTACCTGTAGGTATTTTTGTCACTAATAAATGCCCAGCAAAAAATTTCAAAAAAGGTAATCGAGTTTGGAATTAAGCATTTTTGGTGGAAGCAATTCCCTACTGGATTACCAACTTAATGATTTTAACAAGGCGTGAGATTAAAATAATCGATTCTTGAGAAGTAGTTATGTTGTTTATTGTAGGAACTAGTTATTTTTTTCCTTTTGGGAAATACTTATTTTTTTCTTGATGGAACTACTTTTTTTGTCGAAAAATAAATTTTTTTAAATATTCTGTTATTTGAGTAAATGGGAGATCTTGATTAAAATCTCAGTTTGATTATGTAAATAATAACTTTTTAAGAATAATATAAATAAATTAAAAAAACGATTGTTTGCTTTTGTAAAATTTCTTTTATAAACTCAATTGAAATGGGTTATATTTTATTCATATCCGTGCCTGTATTGTTACTTATAAATACTATATTTAGAAAAATTTCTATTGTTTTGATTGATGAACTTTTATTAAAACCGAAAAAGAAAAAAAAATTATTTGGAACTACTTATATTTAAATAATAATTTTCCAAAATGTAAGTACTTATTTTTTAGTTTAAAATAAATAAGTAGACAATTTAGAAATAAATATAATTTATTTAAAATAACTACTTATTTTGGCAATATTTTCACGTCATCTTTTAAAACCCAAAGAATATGTTCAACTTCTGATTCCAATTTTTAAAATTTACGTAATGTGTTTTGTAAGCGAGTTCTTCAATTTCGCAATCAAGAAAGTAAGTCATAATATGGCAAGTAGTTCAGATGGTAATGTCTAATTTTTTGCTGGGTGAGTATAGGGAATATCGGAAAAATATTTTATTTTGAACAAAATGTAGGTATTATTTATTCTCGTATTGCATTTTTTGTGCATAAATGTAAAAATAACTATACCAAAAATATATTTTTGCTCATAAACCGTTTCAAAATTTGTTTTTGCTCTAAATTACATAGACTTTTATCCAATTATTTTGGTGTCGCAGTGCCTGTCTTTGGTAACATTGCTGAGAGAATATTTATTTATATGTGAGAGGACAAGAAAAAAAGCTGTCAAAATAAAATAGATATCTCGACTGCTTTCTGGCGCTACTATTTTGTGTCAATTTGTATGGAAAATGTTTTTATACCGTAATTCTGTTTGATCATTAAGGCCTTAAATGTTTTTAATTTCTCTTTCTTTACATTAAATTACTAAAATTTTTAGATTTTCGTATTGGGGGAATTTTTTAACATGTAGGGAAATGAAAAAACGAGGTTTTTTGAAGCTACTGGCAACACTGATACAATTTTTGAAAGAAAAAAAAGTAAAAACTAGAAACATGGAAAAAATCATCGTATGAATGTAAAATGTTTTTGGAAGCAACTTTTAAAAGAGAACCAAATTAAAATAAGATTTTTAAATCGGGCCTATGTATATGTACTCGTTTATTATGAAACATCGGCATGCAAAATCCCATAAATAAATAAAAAGATTTAAATGTACGGTTAACTAATAATAGACTTGGGTCGAACTCGTTCACTAGCTCATTTTTGCCACAAACCAATGATCAAACCCATTTAAATTACATAGGTTTGATCATTGGTTTGTGGCAAAAATGACCTAGTGAACGAGTTCGACCCAAGTCTAACTAATAATAGGTTTTCATATACATACTTTTTGATCTTGTCCACAAATGGTATATAGATATTGTGTGCATAATTTAACTATATTTTCCCAAGAAAAACAAAAAGTTGAAATTGAGAGAGAATATATAATACTTTTGGGGATATGATGTAGAAGAACATAACATATTTCCGCCATTAGCTTGTTAGAGTAAATTAATTAGCCTCAGTATAACTATGGTAAGTACCAGCTCTATTGTCCAGAACCAAATTTCGAATAGCAATAAAGAGATCTAATTTAAAATACCAGACAAAAAAAGAAAAATGTAGCAATTCAAAATGAGTGGTCATTATAAAGTGCTTAAAGGTTACTACAGATAATAAAATCCAAAAGATTTTAAATTACTAAAGCGTTAAAAGAAACAAAGAACAAGTAATTTAAATGTGAAAAAAGAAAAGAAAGGAAAATCGGAGCCGAACAGTTTATACATGACATAATCAATATTATATCATAAAGATGTTATTATCTAAGTAGAGATGTGCACGTGAGTATTTTCTGACACACGACACGCACGCTCACGCAGAAAAATATTTTACTCACGCACTTTCACGAACGAATGATTTTGAAAATGTTCACGATCACGCACGCTCACGAATAAAATATTTTTAATCACGCACGAGTGGTTTGCAACTTATCACGATCACGCCCGCTCACGAAAAAGTATATGTATAATATAATTTTCATGTTTTTTAGGTTGAAAAATAGGTTCTTACATATACATACATATATACATTTCTATGTATATATGTATGCTCGTGTTTTTGTAAAATTTAAAATGTAAATTAAAATAAATCAAAGTTAATTTAATATCGTTTTAAATATTCGTATTCGCGGATATCATTTTAAATATTCGAATTCAAATTCTCGTATATCAAAAATTGACATTCCGCACATGTATGTATGTATACATACATAATATAAATGTGAAGGTAAGACGTATGATCAATTAAATAAATGATAATCAAATGAATGAGAAAAGCATATTAAATGAAGAAAACATACAAATTACTAAAACTTGTTCTGTTACGTAACATTTTCAAAGACTCCCCCACCCCCACCATAACAAATCATAACAAAACTCGAACCCCACCCCTCCCCCCTACAGCGTTACATAATATATGGACTGCCCCTAAAGCAAAAAACATTTTCTGCGGTACAATTCGTCAGCAGTATTGTTGACAAAGGCACTGTTGAATCATCAGTAGTGTTTCTCAATTCATACTTCCTACAGGGTACCTAAGAAACATACATACTTACAAAGGTGTATGTACCCATCAAACAAAATGCTCCGAATTCGTAAAGAATTCGTAACGATTGGTCGACAAAATCTTCCGATTTCGGCACCGAAATATTACCAAATTCGTAACAATTTTTGTGTGAAATGGTTGACACGACTTCGTAACGATATGTCGGTACGAATTCGTTACGATAAGTCGGTACGAATTAGTAACGACATGTAGGTACGATTTCTTTTTGCTTTTATAGCAGAGTACCGCTTCACCGTTATGTTGCTGCTATTGTCGAAATATTTTGCACATACTCACGTTTTTTAATATTTGTTACAATCCTTTTTTTTTATCAACATATACATATTTATTTTAAAAAAATGTTCACAAACTTTTACTTATGTACTCAAAAATCAAAGTTTAAATGTTTAAAACAACTTGTTCAGAGAAACTACCGAAATGTCTTAACGAATTCGGTACGACAAGTCTGACTTCATTATGTTTGTAAGCTCATACTACCATACATATTACTATACATATATGCATTTATTATTATAAAATAATTTATTTCAAATGATTGAATACAGTTACATTTGTACAGGGTGGGCCAAATGAAACCAAGGGGTGTAAAAGTTTAATAACTTTTTTGTTTATTAACTTTTTTTTATTTTTTCTTTCAGATTATATAATATACAAAATGGAAATTTTTTTACACTAAGTATGAAAAATGATGTCTCTTAAATGACCACCGTTTTCAGCTTCGCACTGATGGGCTCTTTTTACAGCATTTTCCATAACATCTTTCAAAACTTGTGGCTGTAGCGTTCGAATTTCTGCAACAATGTTTGCCTTGAGTTCAAGGATTGTCTCTGGCTTGTTCACATACACTCGCTCTTTCAAAAAACCCCAAAGAAAATAGTCGGGTGCTGTCCAATCTGGCGATTGCGCTGGCCAAATAATTTCCGAATTTCGAGAAATTATTCGCTCTCCAAAAATTTGACTTAAAAGTGCCATTGTGTCTCGGGCAGTATGAGCAGTGGCTCCGTCCTGCTGAAACCACATACCAGGTCTGTTTTTAAGAGCAGGACGTAAGAAATTTTCTATCATAAACCGATACCGCTTTCCATTTACGGTTACAGCACTTCCATCTTCATTCTCGAAGAAGTAGGGCCCAATGACATTTTCAGATGTGATCCCACACCATACTGTTCACCTGATGGGGTGCAATTGGCGTTGATGAATGGCTCTTGGATTTTGAGAACCCCAGAACCTACAGTTCTGCTTATTAACAAGGCCATTCAAATGAAAATGAGCTTCATCACTCATAATCAAATTTTAATCTCTGGTTTAAATACTAAAATTCTATTGTTCTGGTTCTCTGTTCAGTTGTGAACCTCTCCATTATAAATTCTCCAAGTGTTGTCTATATAATCTGAAAGAAAAAATAAAAAAAATTAATAAACAAAAAAGTTATTAAACTTTTACACCCCTTGGTTTCTTTTGGCCCACCCTGTACCTATGCATTATTAGAAAAACTCACGAACGATCACGCACGAGTAAATTTTTTTCAGTCACGCTTACGCACTTACGCGTGATTAGTTATAATATTTGATCAGGAATCCGTGACTCACGTGTGACACGATAAAATCACGACATTTGCACATCTCTATATCTAAGTAATACTATTGCTATTCGGGCCCCACGTTGGGCGCCAAAAATGTTATATTGTAGCATACATATAACGAATAGAATTTATCTTTGAGATTCGGAATGCAAACGCGCGAAGTCTAAACAAATATTTACATGCAGATCAACCGGCCGTATTGCTCGTCAGTGGGGTGCTTCTTTGTTTGTTGCTTCTCGCTAACGGTGCTACAATAAAAAAATTTATATGTTTGCATGCAATAAAAAGATTTTTTTTTTAGGAATAGAAGGAAAAGAAAGAACTACTGAATTTCTTGAGATTATACTTGGATTTGAGATGTGTTATCCAACGTTTTGCCCACCCTACCTGATTACTACAGGAAGAAAAATACCTATACCCAAATTCTTTAGTAATCCCATAATTACTGACAACACACCAGTTACCAAAAGTTTCAAAGATCAAACAGTTATTTAAAAATTTCACTCACAAATCATAATGATTTATTTTTAAAATGAAAATTCATATAAATTTGCTTTTCATATCGAAATATATGTAGATTAGGTTAAATTATTCTTTGCATTAATATAGGAATAAGTTATTTATAATAGGTTAATTAGTTCAGATTTATAGAAACTCAAAATTGAATAATTTTACGAGTGAATATATTAAACTTTTAAGTTAGGATGATGAGGTTATTTACGAATATACTTAAATTGAATAATTTTTTTTTAAATTTGATTTAGTAAATTTTCTTTACATATTTCATTTTTGGATTGAACTGTAAAAACAATTTATTACAAAACCTTTGATATGGTCACCTTAAAAACAAATGAGATTAATAAAAAAGATATTTATGCTTTTAAATGTTAAACAGGAAAAAAAATACAACAGAGATAAATAAATTATAAAAAAAACTTACATTGAGTGATTGTAATAATTTTCATGCTCCCACGACGAAAGATCTTTCGCAGAGTGCAGCTTACAAAGGAGAATAACAGAGTTGGTGACATGTTGTTGTTTTTTTTTCGTTTTTCTTCATTTGCTTTATAATTTTTAGCTGCCTTATTCATAAAAAATATTTTAGGTTTATTGCAGGTTTATTTGACAAATTTCCCATAGAAATACGTCAAATAAGAGCTTAATAAACCTGAAATATTTTTTATGAATAAGGCAGTAGGTATTTAATTTTGTGAGAGAACTATTTTATAATTATAATTTGTTTTTTTTATATTACAAATAGATTGAATCTTACAATATTTTAAATTTTCATTTCTAATATCGAAAAATTAACTCGTCATTATTCATATACCCTTTTTATATTTCAGTTTTTTTCTTTTTTTTCCCCTTTGTTTTTAATTTTTTTTTCTTTGGTTTTTTTCACAATTGGGATAATATGAGTATTTATTCACTGGATTTGCATGTTTGTCTTTTTTTCAGAACTTTTTGTTTAGGACTTTATGTTTTAATTAAGGTATAAGTATGTCAAAAAAAATTTCTTTTAATGATTGTAGTTTTAATTATGTTAATTTCTTTAGGTTTAAGGTTTTTCCCCCTCCCTCTCAAAGTGAGATTATTGTTAGCACTTCAAATTATAATATTTCTCTTTTCTTTAATTACTAAATTCTTTCTTGCACAACCATACAACTTGAACCACGAGCCTGACTGATGTAAAAATGTATGGTTTGGAGACAAATTGTATTCGTCTTTGTGAAGTGCCGCAGCTCTGAGTAAAGGCCCAACTATAATATGAATAAGCTAGCTTAAGCAACTGTGCGGTTACATATAAAAGGCATGTGGCAAACTAACAAACTTTTCGTCAAGTTTCGTCAAATGTCATTTGCTTAAGTAAAGTGCCAAACTGAACGCACATTCCGTAAGGAAGCAACTGTTTGTACATTTTTTAAACTCAAACAATCAGCAGCAGAAAATATTCATTGATTTTAAATATTTTTTTATTGTTTCTTATTTTAAACTCGGAAAATAAAGCAAAACTTTTATTTTCAATGTTTGTTTTACAATACACATATACACACATACACATGTATTTACTTATGTAATTATATTCACTGTTGTACTTTTTAGTAGGCAAAACAAATAAAACAAGTAATAAGGTGATGGATATATTTATATGTGAATTTGTAATAGATTAGGACATTCTTTCAAGTTATTTTGATTGAATTGCATTGATTTATGAGTTATGAGAAGAAACAAAATTACTACAAAATTATTGACAATACCTAGATGTGCAGCTGTGGCTAAAGAATACTTAAGTGCATGTAAGTACATTGTGGCCACCTAAAAGTCACATCTGAATTGTTTACGCATTTGACAGACTAATCGTTCAATTCTGACATTAGCTTAAGCCAGCTTAAGGCCCAACTATAATATGAATAAGCTGGCTTAAGTTAAGTTTCTTCTCATAACTCCTAAATGAATATCCATCACCTTATTATTTGTTTTATTTGTTTTGCCTACTAAAAAGTACAACAGTGAATATACATAAGTAAATACATGTGTATGTGTGTATATATGTATTGTAAAACATACAATGAAAATAAAAGTTTTGCTTTATTTTCCGAGTTTAAAATAAGAAACAATAAAAAAATATTTAAAATCAATGAATATTTTCTGCTGCTGCTTGCTTGAGTTTAAAAGATGCACAAAAAGTTGTTTCCTTACGGAATGTGCGTTCAGTTTGGCACTTCACTTAAGCAAATGACATTTGACGAAACTTGACGAAAAGTTTGTTAAGTACATTATAGTTTGCCACATGCGTTTTATATGTAACCGCACAGTTGCTTAAGCTAGCTTATTCATATTATAGTTGGGCCTTTATTCATATTATAGTTGGGCCTTAAGTTGTTAGGCACTCAATTTGTGTAACACAAGGAGTATCAAAAATATAAATTTTCTTATGTGTTTCTGTGTACGATGGAGACAATTATTTCTAAGCTCACTAAAAATAATCCGAAGAGAATTGATCTAAACTTTGGGGAAAAAAATGCAATTAGGTACTTGAATAAAAAAATTTGGGTAGGAAAATAAAATTTACCTTTCAAATTCCAGTGCTAATTTTTCTTTCTTTTATAAACAAATCACGCTGTAGGCAAATAGTAAAGCTGCTGTTTTGCTGGACCATGATATATTTATACACAATAGGATAAAAATATTCACTTTATTAACATGAAAGAAGGCAAACACAATTTGTTTTAAAGATTTTCTCTTCAAACATTTTTCTTTCTTATTACTTACAATTTAGATTATTTTTAGCACAAAAATGAATATTTGAGGAAGAAAACGTTGGTTAAAACTTTTTAATTAAATTATTGTCTCTTCCTTAGTGCACTTACTAGCAGAGTACTTTGACTTTCAAATGTTGCAAAAATTTTTCGATACGGCTTTAAATATAACTCGACTGACTGACGTGGCCTAGCGGTTTTGGGGAAAAATAACACTTTTATTCCCAACCTAATGTAAAATGTGAGTAAACAAACAAGGGTTTAAACTTCAATTTGATAATAGTAGAGAACTACATTTACTTTTGTGATTACAAATAGATGACGTTGTAAGCTAATGCAAGGAAAATGTAAAAGAATACTTATGCACAACAGGAAACTTAAACGCAAAAAAAAATCAATCATAGCAAGCGCTGCTACATTCTAAACAAAAATAAACAAAATATATATAATGGCGATATTTTCCCCATGTTTGGCGAATTTTAGCGATTCGGAACAAATTAATTTTTTATAATTTATAAAATAAATTTTTAAAAATTTATAAAATACATATTTCATTGTCAAAAACTAAAAAAGGGACTTTATTTTAGATTTAGATTTTAGATTTTTAACATTGGATTTGGCAAAAATGGTGAAAATAAATCTGACAACCCTGATCCATATTACATTTTGAAGATGTAAAAATTCAAGGGCTTAAGTGTGAGTGAGTTTTTGAAAGACATGAAGACGTAAACAATAGTTTCAATGAACAATTTGTAAGTAATATTTATCGAACCGTTTAAGGTATATTTTTATTCTCTACTCTTCATCAAGCGTGGAAAGTATATTTTTAGTTCGAAATTTTATCAAAAGTAAAATGGTAAATGGACTGCAATTATGAACTTTAGCATATTTAATACATGGCAAAGATTTTTGAAGTCTAACAATATATCCTGTATATAATCGTAATACATATAAAATGATGAATCAAAAAAGCAATACAAATTCTACTATACAGACAGAATCTTTGTTTGGTTAAAATAAATAGCTAGCAATTATTATTATTTTTAACGTGGACGAATTTGTACAACTCGACAGTATATAAACCATAAAAAAGCACAAACTGTAATTATATAATTGTCACTAAGTACGAGTATATACATCTAATAAGAAAAAGTTGTTTTATTATTTAAATTAGTTTAGGGTTATTATAGTCTTTAAGTATGTCCTTTAGAATCATTACTGTAACGTAAAAAATGTTTTTATATTTGTATATCTTGTAAATAAGTACAAATTATTAATATATGATACATACATATCGAGCATTACTTCCGATTTAGGCGAAAGCTTTCTTATAACATTCAAATATGTTTTACGACTACATACGTAAATTGTAGCTTACAATAAATTTTACAGCCTGTATTTTAAAAGTTATAGATAATTCTGCAATTTTTCGATTAAATCGAAAATAGGGCTCGAAATGTATTAATGTGTATATACAACTAATTTTAGACCGTGTGTTTTGTGATATTCGTAAAGTTTTGTAGTTTTAAGGACAATAAATTATCATTCAAAAACCATAGTTTAAATGAACATCAAGTGCAAACATTAAAATTATACAAAAAGTGTTTTGGCACTATTCAAGTGATTTTGGAACTATTTAAAAGCAGATTTGGCACGAAATCAAGATTTCCAATTCCCATCACTGATTCGAATGATGCTTGATTGATTTTAGTGAGATTCATGTTTTGTTAGTTTTGTTTTTTTATTCATGTTTGCACTAAAACAGACTGCTTGGCAGCAGGGTGACCGATGACATTTTTTATCAAAAAAAAAAAAGGGACAAAATTAAAAAAAAAACGAGAAAACTGCACTAAACTTTTTATTTTTAATGTATTTTCTTATAACTCACCCTAAATAAAGGGGGTCAAAAAGTGACAACGCAGTCGAAAAAGGGGAAACGCAGTCGAAAAAGTGGCGAATTGCCACTTTAGTCGGTCAAACGGTCACGCTGCTTGGCAGTAGTGTGAAATAGAATACAAAACTTTTAGAAGGATTTACGCAGCCCTTTATTTAATACACAGATTTTTTTTCCTATCAAGAAACTACAAATTATTTGCATAAATAATTTCACTTCAGCATAATAGCAATAACACTTCGAATATTTTGGGATATATATATATTTATATAATAGTGTCCTTACCGTTTCTATAAAATCAGGATTTTGTGTAATTATTCTGCAAAATATATTTTTTATATGACATTTGCATTTAATTTTTATTTTTTGTTTCTTGTATTCAAAATTGTTCCACAAATTTTTTTTTTTTAATGCATGTTTTTTTTATTTATTGTATCTTCAAATATGAACTAACAATAAGTATTCAAATCTTAAATCTATAAAAAAATTATTAGGCCCGACCAATGTCGGACATAAGCTTAGTGATAGTTATTAATAATACATAAGTAGTGATAAGCAACAAAAAGAAAAAAGTGTTTTCAAGCAGCTTCATCATCTAGAGTGTTGAATATTAGAGCCCGTGTATCTCTCTTTTTTAAGCGGATGTGCCCAGTAAAGTTCAAAATATTACGAGCAAGCGGATTAGGATGTGACTCGAGTTTTGTTAGATATTTGCCTGCGTATTTTACAATTTCTTCAGTCACTAGTGGCATATTCAAATCGCGATGTATATTTGAATTTTTGATGTACCATGGAGCCGATGTTATCATGCGTAAAATTTTATTTTGCCTTCGTTGAATTTTCTCTACATTTGAAGCTGAAGCAGTGCCCCATAGTTGAATTCCGTAACACCATATTGGCTTTAAAAGCGACTTGTATATTAAAAGTTTGCAGTCTAGGCTAAGTGTTGAATTTCTACCAATCAGCCAATGTACCTGAGTTAATTTAAGTTTCATTTGAGTTAACTTAGAGTCAATGTGATGTTTCCATGTAAGTCGTCGATCAAGGTGTAAACCAAGATATTTCACATGTGAATGTTGAGGAACAACTTGATTGTTAATCCGAATGGGGGAGCAAGTATCTCTTCTTAGGGTGAACGTTATATGGACACAATTTTGTTCATTGACTTTAATTCTCCATAAGTTTAACCAAAGCTCCATCTGGCTAATGTGTTCCTGGAGTTTGCGGGATGCCTCATCAGGGTTTTCGTGCATACTAAGGCAGGCTGTATCGTCGGCAAATGCGGAAGTATGGATACTACTGCTCACAGGCATATCGCAAGTATAAATCAAGTATAAAACTGGTCCCAGTATGCTCCCCTGTGGCACACCGGATGAAATAGTTTCAGGCCTACTCGCAAAGTCTCCTTCCACAACAGTGAACTTACGGGAAATAATGTCACTTTCCAAAATATTTAAAATGTTTATTGGTAAGTAAGTCTTCAATTTTAAAATTAGGCCTTCATGCCACACTTTATCAAATGCCTGGGAAACGTCAATAAAGAGCGCAGAGCAATACTTTTTTTCCTCAAAAGTTCTTCTTATAAATTGAACCAATCTGTGAGTTTGTTCAATGGTGCTATGCTGACTTCTAAAACCAAATTGATGGTCTGGTATGCACCCACTACTAATTAGAATTGGGGACAATTTTGGTTTGAGCAGTTTTTCGAAAAGCTTTGACATAGTTGATAGTAGACTTATTGGCCTATATGACTCAGCCTTAGTTAGATCTTTGCCCGGCTTTGGAATCATTATAACCTTGGCAAGCTTCCAGCTGTGTGGATGATACTCCAGTCGTAAAATGGCATTAAATATGAATAATAGGATTCTCATTGCAATACGAGACAAGTTCATCAGCATCTGGTTACTAATTCCATCAATACCCGGAGCTTTCTTCGGGTTGAGTTCGGCAATTAATTTTTGTAAATCACGCGTCTTAAACTTAATGTGTTGAGGGGGTAGAGCGACTACATTCGGCAAATCAGCAACACCAGTATATATGTTTGGCGTAAAAACGGATTTTAAGTGCTCAGCAAATATTTTACCTTTTTCAGTATCGCTTCTTGCCCAACTTCCGGTAGATGTGCGTAGAGGTGGCTTATACTCAACGGGTGTTTTAAGCTTTCTAGCAGCGCGCCACAAAGAGTAATTAGACGCTGGTGTGACATCAAGACCTTCCAGATAATTTTTAAGAGATGCAGTTTTTTCAGATGCAAGCAACTCTTGGAGTCGTTTAGTGCACTCTTTAAATCTGATTTTATTTTGTGGTGATCTGTGCTGTTGCCATTCCCTTCTAGCTCTTCTTTTTTCATGTACGAGACGTTCAATGTCTGTAGAATAAATTTTATTAAACCCAGTCTGCGGATGTGAGATAGTGGCATGTTCAGCAGCCCGTTTAATATTCTCGCTGAGATTGGCAATGTTAGATTCAATATCATCGGATGTTCTAAGCGTAATGTTTTCCGTACAATGACTACTGAGATATTTTTTGAACCCCAGCCAATTAACACGATTGATCATCTTCACATATGGGTCAGGTAAGTTACTTCTTAATGGACTACAAATTGTAATGATCGTCGGAGAGTGATCGGACGAGAGATCAAGAGAAGCTTGAACTTGAATTAAATCCCTAGAGATATTTTTTATGACGCCAAAATCTATAAAATCCGGAATTTTTTGTATGTCAGTAGGCCAATAAGTGGGCTCCCCACTCGAAATGACATCCAAGCCCATTTTTGAAATAGTGTTGAACAATGCTCGACCTCTGGGGGTAATAAGACGCGAACCCCAGAACGTATGCTTAGCATTGTAGTCGCCAGCTGCTACAAAACAAGGTCCAAGAGATTTGTAGAAATCCTCATATTGATTCTCAGTGATTGAAAATCTGGGAGGGGAGTAAATTGATGATATAACAAAATTTGTACAAAAACTTTCAATGCCAATATTTGTTGCTTGTAGGTGTTCTTCACAAATGTTATCAAGAACATAGTGCTTGAGTCTTGACTTTATTAGAATTGCTGATCCACCGCAAGCCCTTCCTCTAGGGTCCTTTGTATCATTTATAGTGTAGCCATAAATTTTAAAAAGACTTCTCGAAGTCAAATGAGTCTCAGATACTAACATTACATCAATATTTTTTTCCGTGAGGAAGTGCTCAAGTTCATTTTTATGTTGGCGAATGCCGTTTGCGTTCCAGAAACATATTGTTAACGTGTTCATGGCTTATTAATTAATGCTTGAAGCAGAGTATTCTGCATTCGCAGCATTTCTTGCATCATGCTAGTCATATTTGTTGTAAAATTGTTTATAGTTTGCACCAGATTTTCAATAGTAGCTTCAAGGCGATTAAAATTAAAGCTTGTGTCAGTATTTTTTGAATTATTTGGCGGGGAAACATTTTGTGTGGGAATTGAATTTGTCTTAGCAGCATCTGCATACGATACACGGGAAGTAACTGGTGGGCTCATTTGCGCAAAAGTGGCAGAGTAAGCGTTTGCTGATTGAGCTGGAGCTAATTTAGGTTTTTACACCATAGTCTTCTTTACGAAAGAGTACACAAGACAACCTCTGTAGTTAGCGGTGTGATTACCTCCACAATTACTTCATTTTTTATCACTTTGATCTTTTGGCTTATTGCAACTAGCAGTGCCGTGTAATTCGCCGCACACAACACAAACAGAGGGTAAATTGCAGTATGTTTTTGTATGGCCATATTCTTGGCAATTATGGCACTGTACAGGACCTGAACGCTTATGTGGCTCTTCAACTGTGATTTTTCGGTACAAGAGGTATTTCAAATTATAAATTGGATGCGTCTCATTTTTTTTCAATTTTATATCATTAGGCTCAAGTTCAACACGAAATAGGGGTTGGGGAATCTTCTCTCTGTTTATTATATTGGACACATTTTTTACCTTAAACCCCTGGAGGACGAGTGCATCTTTTATTTCTTCGGGAACAACATAAGAATCTATGCCCTTCAATACGATCTGCATGCCTTTAGCGCTCTTAAGCTGGTATGTGTAGAAGCTTGTTTTATTTTTTTCAAATTCAGCAACCATTTTGCGGAAATCTTTTTCGTCATAAATTTGGACCTTAGTTTCATCTATGTTTCCACGTTTTATTGGAACAATGTGAAAGTTATTCTCACCAATGACCGAAATTAATTTTTTAATAAGTGCATTTGAATTTTTTTGTCTCAAATAGATTGGTGGCGGCTTGGATATTTTATTCGAGGATACCTCGGGTTTGTCGTTGTCATCTTGCAAAATTTCGAAGCGGTTTTGGCGATTAGTTGAGGCTGCGCTGTTATCCCTAGACATTTTTCCACAAATGAAGAATAAGCAAACGATTATATTTTTCCTTTTGTATTCAGCATGATATAAATATAGAAGGTACTTCCATTCTCTCTTTGTTTTTAAAAATAAGTATTTTTGAAGTCTGTTTTTTGAGAAAAATAAAGAAAAATGTTCCCATATAATATATAATTTAATGGCCAAACCCACGATATCGACAACGTTCGACTTGTCGCACACACTTACATACAAAACAAAAACAAATTTTAACATTTTGTTGTTTTTTCAAATGTAAGTGTGCGACAAGTCGAACGTTGTCGATATCGTGGGTCAGGCCTTAAGTCTTCCACTAGAAATTTTGTACAAAAATGTGTAATTATCTTAACAAAAATTTGGGAATAAATAAAATTATATACATAACTACATAGCTGTGAAGTTTAAAAAATGAATATCTAATAACTTATCTCATACTTTTAAGTTTTCTGCTTAATACAAATCTTTTTTTATATTTTCATCTAAATTTGGCATTGAGAAGCCAAATTGATTGCTGATTTGGATTATTTGACAACGAATTCTATTTAACTTAACAAATATTAATTGATATTGCATTCTGTTTAATCTACATAATAGCGTGAAATGTGCAAAATGGTATATTGCATTGATACTTACCACTAAGAATTGTTAAGTGGTTATTATCAATATACTATACTATTTTGCACATGCTACGATGCAAGACCATTTGCACAAGATTGCGAATTGGGCTAATATGTTTCTTGTTGATTTTAACATTCTTTTCTAAAAAATTGGTTTAATAACCGGTCAGATCTTTTGGCAAGTCTATTTCACAGATCTTATAGGCTCTTAGCCACTGTTGGCGAACACCAGTAAATGAAGGGAATTTAAAAAATTCTGCACCCTTATTTCTTTACTTATGCCCTAATTTAGTAAGAAGATTTAGGACGTTTTTTTGTTTGAAAATAATTTTCTTGTTTTTGAATTCTCTAAATTATTTTCTTCAAAAATGGTTGTTGTCTTTCATAATCAAAAATTAAAATATTATTATCATGTTTTTAAAACATAAAAATAAATTTAAATTATTATACAAAATTTTGAAAAGTATATGAAAAAATAAGTGTTGGATATAATGTTTGGAACGAAATCTAAAGCAAATACACGAACCTTCTAGCATAGACAGTAAATAATGTTTTAAAGAATCATAACTGAAGCTTTTTTTCGTCCATAGACAAGACGATACAATCTTCGAACAGAATTTGGGCATTATTGTTTAATTTATACATTCTGTATTTTATAAAAACAATTTTTTAATAATTTTTGAATAAAATTTTCAAACAAACAGGAAACAGAGGGGGAAATATTAAATTAATACGGTAGCACGATTTTACCGGAAACTTCAAAATACTTATACTTGTCAGATGGTGAATGTCAAGAAAAAATGAATATAAGTATATTTACATCATGGTATTCAGAATAAAAAATTGTTTGATTTAATTCTTTATTCGGTTAGGAATATCAATAAAGTATTTTATTTTCTTTTCGTTTATTGTATATAATTTCAGTACAGCGGCAAATTATTAATTAGTTCCAATAACCGAGTTTATTTTTTCAAATTAAATATTGTATACAAGAATAGTTTTTTAATTTCAAAAGCCAATATTCAGTCACATTACTTCCTAACATATATTTAATTCAGTTGTGTCTACCAATACTCTTGAATGGTTATTGGAAATGAACGGAATCAATTTTTATTACTAATAAAACATTGTAAGAATTCTATTTCCATTGTAATTATGGTTTTATGTTTATAAATATGAAAAAATCGTACATTCGATTGATAATTGGTAGCAAATATGGAACATTGGAATACGAGTACATAATTAAATATTTGTTGCTCCAACGGATTTGTAACCAACCTATTCTCTATGTGCAGATAAAATTGGTTAAAGGCCTAGGCACAATGAATCCGTCATACGTTAAACTTCGGCTTTTTCAACTGACAGCTAAGTTGAAATACATGGTTTCTTATGAGGGCTGTTACATTCAGTACGTGTCCGTCAACGCAAAGTACAAAAACTGGTAAACTTTTTAACTTTTTGCATACGTTGATTAGTTTGACAGATATTGGTTGGTGTTTTTGGTATGTTCTGAATTAGGTTTTTGTGTTTTGTGGCAGCAAAATTAAAATTAAACAAAAAAATAAACGAAATAAATAAAAAAAATTGAATTTAATAAATAAAATGGAGAATCGACCTATTGAAGCTGTTCAAATGCTTCCGTAAATAAAGTACTCACTGTGCCAACCTTCTCCGTCGCTGCGATAATGTCAGTTGAAAAAGGCGAAATATAACGTATGACGGATTCTTTGTGCCCCGGCCTTAACAGAGAAAAAAAAATGGTTGAGAATCCCGAACTAGTTGCCAATCGAATTAATAGAATTCTGGTATAATGACTGCAATTTTCTTGTGGTACAACTAGTTATATTTTTAATTTAATTTCTTCATTTACGTTAACTTCATTCCAGTTTTTCGTTGTACATAATGCTGATAGTATTTTGTTTTTTTCTTATTTAAAAAAAAATATTTAACAATAATAGACAATTGTTAATACGAACCAATTAATCGGTTGGGAATATCATTTAAACCTTAATATTTAATTTTAATTTGCTGCTATAAACTATGATGGTTACATTAACCTCTAGTTAGTTGCAACAACTGATAGAAAGTCTTTATTTTAACGTAAATGTAGACGGACATTTTTTTTAGTTGCCAACACCGAAAATTGATACTGAAATCAAATTCCTAATATTTTATTGGGTTGTCATAATCAATCAGTTAATTAGTCATGACAAAAGCATACATGCAAATGATATTTTATTGGAGTAACCGATTTCCAACCAATCTTTTTTCTGGGTGTACGTTTAGCGCTAAATAAAGTAAAAGTTTTCGAGTAACCGCGAAAAGGGGATATTATTAAAATGTTTCTTTTGTAAATCAAAACATCAAAAACATCAGTAATTTATTAGAAAATCAAGAGATCAACACATACATAGCTTGAGATATTACATTACCTTATAAAATAGAACAAAGTTAA
Organism: Tachina grossa; assembly: GCA_949987645.1. Lineage (NCBI taxonomy): Eukaryota > Metazoa > Arthropoda > Insecta > Diptera > Tachinidae > Tachina > Tachina grossa. The sequence goes on from OX465277.1 coordinate 40,825,485, forward strand.
TAAGAAATCTCTATGGTTTTTTCAATACGGAAATCTTATTAATTTCATAGAGAAAACCTTTTTGAAAAAATCAAGAAGAAATCTTGTAGTTTTTATGAGGTTATGTTATTGATTTTTTTTAATAAGGGTTTCTTCTTGATTTTATGAGGCAACCTCATAAAAAGAAAAACATTATGTCTTTATTCTTTGTAATTTGCTTATGTATTTAAGAAATTTATTATTTGACATATTGTCGAATTAAATTATTTGCTGGGTTTTTGTATTAGTTTCTAAGCCTACTACGCTTTTTCAAAAATACTATTATTTGTGAATTCTCAAATAGTTATTGAAAGTCTGTGTATAAGATAAGAGGTGTGTGACTATTCAAAATGTGTGGTTGACAGTGTGACCATATTAGCTTATTTTGCGCTAAATTAAGCTTATTTTTTTGGGATTTAGCTGCAAAATTTCCATTTAGCTCTTAGCTTATTTTTTAGCTTTTTTTAAAAACTCATTTAGCTTTTTTAGCCGTTTTTTAATCTAAATAGCATGTTCTCAAAACATATGTTAAAGACATAAAAAAGTTATAACGACAAGAATTAAAAATTTTAAGAACCCCCAAGCGTACTGACTAAATGTCTGAACCGATTTTCTTCAATTTTAGGCGAGATCAAGTCACTTTTCAAACTACAAAAACAAAATTAAAATCGGTCTAGCCGTTTGGGAGATACGGCATAAAGACATACAGATTCAACTAAATATATCTAGAAAAGATGTGATATCTTCTGAACATCTGGACAAATTTTCTTCAAACAAGGCTAAGAACACTCTCGGTCAAGTCACCTTGCGAACAAAAAATAAACTAATTCAAAATCGATGTAGCGCTTTGTTCTGTACGTGGACTTGTACAGATCCACAAATGTACAGACACACACTACAAACTTAAAACACCCACTTTTGAACGAAGGAAGGCTAAAAATTACAGTTTGTTAACATTCAAATATATAAAAGTTTTTCATTGAAAAATAATTTAAAAATACAAAATGTAAATTGCGCATTTATAAGAGAAATGACAAATTTAAAAATAGGTGACATTGATTGCAATTTTGGAGTTACAATGGCAAAAGTTAAATTAATATTGCCTATAAGACTTTTAAAGACTTTCTTTGAGTTGAGTTGAACTTGTATTAGGAAAGAGGTTTTCTGTTAAAAAGACTAATTAATTTAAAAAAAGGTTTCGTATTTTAGTATAAGTGTTTTTAAATTTTTGGAAAGTTTTTGTGTTATTTTTCTTTAAAACTCAAATATAATAATGAATAAATAATTTAATTAAAAATTATTCAATATTTTTATTTCAAATAATAGAAAAATATGTTTTTGTATGTATATATTTAACGTTATTTTAGCAATAAGAAACTATTGCAACGTGAAAGAAGCTGAAAAAAGTTTAGCTTTATTTTATAGCTTAAAATTTTAATTTTTAGCTTATTTTAGCTCTTTTTGAAACGTGATTTAGCTTAACTTTATTTTAAAATCTGGTCACACTGGTGGTTGAAGTCTACTGATGATTTGTTACAGCAACAATGGAATATATAGACAACATGAAAAATGAAATTTGAACGGAATGGTTAATACGGAATCAAAACCATTCCGAACGGAATCTGTGACACGGCTGATAGATATGAAATAACAATACACCTAATAAAATCAAGAAGAAAACCTTATTGAAAAAATCAATAAGGCAACCTCATAAAATCAATAAGAAATTTCTATAGTTTACAATTTATAAGAAAACCTCATAGAATCAAGAAGATTTTCTCTATGGATTGTTTTTTTTTTGGTGCTAAATATAACGGAAATTGAGTAAAAAAAAGTTGTGAATAATAAGATTTCTTCTTGATTTTATGTGGTTTTCTTCTTGATAAAATTAATAAGATTTGCCCATAAAAACAATAAGGAATCTCTATGAAAAAATCTTCTCTTCTTTCTGCTGGGATACGCTTTAGCCTAAAAACGTTTCATAGAGAACATCTTCTTGATTCTATGAGGCAGTTATTTCTCTGTGTATGTATGTATCTGCGTTTTTGTAAGTACATACATATAAAATTGGTTGTTTTAAAATAAAATTTCGATTTCTCGCTCTTCCTAAAATATAAATCATCTGTTTTAGGCTATACTGAATATCTTTCAAAGCACAAAAAATTTTGAAGAAATAAAAGATTATTCTATTGTCTTCTTCTTTTTTAAATTAATAAAGCAAACTAGCAAAATTAACGGCCTGTCCCACGATGTCACCAGAAATCGTTCGATCGAGTACTTATATTGAAAACAACAATAAATTTACTAATGTTATTGTTGTTTGCAATGCAAGTTGTCTATCGAACGATTGCTGGTGACATCGAGGGACAGGCCATAAATGAGTAAAAAGTCGATATTATTAGATTAAAGGAAGAAAAAGTTCACAAAGATTATAACTTATATACATATTGGACAAAAAGTAAAAAAAGTTCTGAGACATAATTATAAAAAGTGCTAATTTGCGCGTTTTTCGGAACCAAACATTTTTTTCGCGTTTTGAGTGACTGAAATCGGGTTAAATCTAGACCAATGGTCACCAAGAAGAGAAAATTCTTAAAAGCAGAATAGAACTAATACATGTTTAGTGCTGTTCCACTGAAAAAAAATTGCTTTTGTAAATGTTTAATTGGGTATATGAAAAATATTTTTATGGGTTAATTTTATATGAATGAACGTTTGTATGTAGTGGTGCCTAAGATTGTACCCTGCAGGAGAATAGGCGATAATTGTCTAAAAGCTACTAGTATAATTACTAGAATATCAAGAACTAGTGCAAAATGGGTTAAAGTTGTTATGTAAAATTACTAGTGCTGATGAGTACACCCAGAAAAAAGATTGGTTGAAAAACGGTTAGTCCAATCAAATATCATTTGCATTAACTATATTTCAGTTCACGCTATCAATTTTCTGTTAATCCAAAAAACAATCCATGTCCATTGCCATAAGGGCATAATTGTAACAAATATATGATTGTGACAATACTTAACTTGATTGCATCAACCGAGCGTATGCTTTTGTCATGACTAATTAACTGATTGGTTAACCCAACCGAATAAAATATTATGAATTGGATTTTACTACCACCTTTTGGCATTAGCAACTAAAAAATTGTCGTTCTATATTAGAATTAAAATAAAAATTTTCAATCAGTTGCTGCAACTAACTAGAGGTTGAGTTTACTATCATAACTTATAGCAGCAAATTAAAAAATTAACTTTTGTGACTTTCAAAGATATTATGATTTGTGAATTCTCAAATGGTTTCTGAAAGTCTGTGCATAAGATAACAGGTTTGTGGCTTTTCAAAATGTGTGGTTGAAGAAATGTATATAGACATGCTTCACCATTAGGAAATAAATTTCAATTAAAATAAACTTATGACAATATGTCAAATAATAAATTTCTTAAATTGTGTATTTTTATTTGCGTTTATTGTTTATTTTTATTTCAGCAAGGAAGCCCAATTTTTCTTTTACAGGTACCAATTATGATATTGTTTTAATTATATTAACCAAATTTTCGGTAGCAAGAATAACACTTATTTCAAATTCCATACTGTCAACCAATTTTTTCTGTTGCTGCAACTATTGGGTTTAGGGTTATAATTAAAATATAGTGGTACCACAAGAAAATTTCAGTCGCTATAGCAGAATTCTATGATAGTTGCTGCAACCGCCAAAATTCAATTGGCAACAAATTCGGTTGTCAAAACGAATCTGTTTTCTCTGTGTACTAGTATATGAAGTAGTTCCAAGGCACCACATTGCAAAATAAATTTTAACTGTCTAACAGAGCTCTTGCACTGTATGAAAATTGGTATCATGTGATTACTAAAATTTGAGCTGATCTAAAAATAATTGTAATTAAATAATTATAATTACCCTTTTGTATTTCTGAATTTTGATAAATAATTGGAAATTTTAACTAGCGTTGTCACTGGGTAACAAAGGAATGAAACCACCAATTTTATAGAATTTTTCTTTACAACAGCACTAGTAAGAAACTAGTCCTAAACTAGTACCAATGGTACTAGTAGTTTTCTAAACACACTCAATGCTAATTTGAGCATTAAGATGGTATAGGAAAGTTTACAGTTGGGAACTAGTGGTGGTGATTTCTGTACTACTAAAGTACTAGTTGGACACTAGTTCGTTCTCCTGCAGGGTATGTACTAGTTTTTTTCAATTTCTGGATACATACTTGACATTCAGCATCAACAAAAATATTTGAGCCAAATAAAAACTTATTTTTTTAACTCTACATTCCACATATTTTGTATATTTTTTATAGCAATAAAAAGTGCTGTTATATAAAGATTTAAATTAGATAATTTATTTACATAAATAATATAGGAAAAAGAAATTAAATCATTTTTGTGGTATTTGAATATTCTCGGTGTATTTTTTTTTCATAATAAATGCGACAGAAATCTGGCTTCAAATCGTTACATACGTGATCGTATTGGCAATCGTACGAAAACAAATTAAATGATACGTCAATGGTATAAACTGAATGGGATTTCAATACGTTCACGTATGTGATAATCCGAAAATTGTGTTTTTACGTGACGAGTTGTACGTTCACGGATGTAACGATTTGACCCCTGCTCTTTTTGTGTGTTTTATGCTCTTGCTTTAGATTTTTGTTAGTAGTTGTGCTGTGTACGTATGCAAAGCAGAATGCTACCAGAGCCCTCAGGGCAATGGGATGGTGGACTACGATCTAGACCGAAAAGTGCTAATGCCCATTTTTTGAGTTGGTAACCAAATTATAATTACTTTTAAGTTCTACTTAAATACGAAATTGTGTTTTTGAGGGCATATTTAAATAATAATTAAATGCCTAACCTTGTGTAATATAATACTACTTAAGTTTTATGAGCGTACCATATGTTTTTATGCGTGTGTGTGTTTATTGAAAACATACACATTGACATCATGTGGTCGTGTTGAAAACATCATGTAGTCATATTAAAAAGAATTTCGTTCAAATTTCATAAATATATAGGACAATACATAGTTTCATATCATGGAATAAATATATAGGAAAATGCATTATGATTACGGTGACCATATTTTTCAACAAAAAATAAAGGACATTTAGAAATGTAATAAAAATTAAGGCAACCCAGCTAAAAAAATTGTATATGGTCCATATATTTTTAATATATGAATGTATATAACTATATATATCATGTATGGAAAATATGGGATTATACATGGCAAAACTATTATATATGAACTAATATATGGACTAATATATGAAATGTATTATAATACACGAACTCATATATGGAAATTTCATAATGAAGCTCTTCATGTGTGAATCCATTTATAGAAATAAGATGTAATATATGGCGCCATATAAAAATGCATGCATACATAATATCTCACATAAAATCGCATTTGCAATCAGAAAAGCTTGAATTTGATTAATTCGATCTTTTTTATCACTGGTTAATTGGAAGTCTGTTAGAAAATACATACGCATATGCAAAGTTTATATGCGTAGAGCCTCAAGGTTTAAAATATAAAAACTCGTGGAACAAAAAAATCTTTTTTGTGGATTTTATATATTGTGGGTCTATTTAATAAATCAAATAATCTAAAAGATAATGCAGTTATTAAACAAAATTCATATAACTGCCAAAAAAAATATTGAAAACTAGTGTTAGTATAAAAACGGTTTATTTTTTCTTTTATAATTGCATTAGTTTTTAATCTGATTTCTTAAATTATATGTTGTGTACGATTGTGTGTCTTATGTGTTTTTAATAATCGATTCACATTTTCTCTTAAAATGTCGAATGAAATGTCTTTTAGTCCGTTTTGAATTATTTTGTTCAAACAATTGTTTCATTAAACACAACCTTTCTCTACAAAATCTTACAAAAATATTATTATAATTTAATTTATTGCACAGCAGTGCGCTTTGAATCAATATGAACTTTGCATTCTATACAGGGAATACACATTCATGTATGAAAATGTATGAATATATATTATCATATATGTCCATATACCCTCATTTTTCGGATCCGAACCATATATGGGATATCATATATGCTCCATACATATTTTTTAGCTGGGAAAACAAAATTTTGCGGTTAATAACATCGGCTCCATGGTACATAAAAAATTAAAATTTACATCGTGATTTAAATATGCCAGAAGTGAGTGAGGAAATTGCAAAATACGCAGGGAAATATCTAACAAAACTCGAGTCACATCATAATCCGCTTGCTCGTAATATTTTGAGCTTTAGGATGCATCCGCTTGAAAAAGAGTGATAAAGGGGCTCTAATACTCAACACTCCAGATAAAACTGCTTTAAAATACTTTTTTTCATGACTACACAAAACTACACAAAGTTGAAGCGAAATATAGGTAAAAAATAAATAAAATTGTAAATTAATTACAAAGCTTATTATGACTGCTTTTATGTTACATACTTGCGTAATTTCTACAATATAAACTGTTTTTTCCACTCCTCAACATCTAGGATTTTTTTAATTGTAAGTATTTATGATTTAGTGTGCGATATCTACTTTTTTCATTGTTGCAAGATAATTCCACTTTTGAATGATTATAATTAATTTCTATTGTATTGATGTTGACATTTACGGGGTTTGATAAAATAAAACTTACAATTTTAGAGTTTTAAGAAAAAAAAAATAAGTAATCAAAATTAAAGGACAATTGATTGTCCTTTGATTGATTAAAAAAAGGACACTTTATTTAAAATAAAATTAAAAAAAAGGACTGTCCTCTTAAAAGAGGGACGAATGGTTACCGGAATTATGATGTTCGTTTGGTTTCATAAAAAGTGTTTTATGCAATTTTAATTTTCTACATGTTTTGTGTATGTTCTTTGGAAAGCTTTCCATAATATTTAGAAATTTTTAGTGCTGCCGTACTTTGAACGTAATTTAATAAGAAATTTAATTAACCACTGAAAAAATTAAATCCTATCTAAAAACAATTTAATTTTAAGTAAAAATTAGCTATTTAATGCAATTGTACAATTGTAACAAAAGACTTATGTTTCTGACAATTGTTTAATTGTAAAGGGTCCGCCAGATAACTTTTTTTTTGAAAATGCTGTAAAAAAAACTACTGGAGCTTCGGCTGTCCTGTTGAAACCAAATGTTGCCAATATCCTCCTCCAATTATTGTGAACAAAAATTCGTTCAACATGGCCCGATAACGATCGCCATTGACTGTAACGGCCAATCCTTGCTAATTTTCGAAAAAAAAATGGCCCAATTATGCCTCTGGACCAAAATCCGCACCAAACAGTGACTCGTTTTGGGTGCGTCGGCGGGTTTTCTGTGCCCCAAATGCGACAATTTTGTTTGTTTACATACCCGCCAAGATCAAAATGAACTTCATCTGAAAAGATGATTTTTTTTCGCAAAATCGGCATCTTCTGTAAGTCGATCGCAGGCCCACTTAGCGAAACGAAAACGTATTGGATGGTCAGTTGGCTCGTTCAGCGGAAGGATAAAACTAATTATCTGTCAAATCAGACATGAGCTAAGTGTTACCATTGACTAAATAAGCACTAGTTGGAAAAAAACGTTAGATCGCGGGCCCTTTATATACCAACAAAATGCATGTGTTTGTTGGTGTTGTAATTTTGTTGTAGTCGTGTATGTACCTAGTATAATTTTTACAACTTATGTTGTTTCGCAGCTGAAACAAAAATGATGCCATGGCATGGAAAACATGCCGCCATATAGCTCTTACGTGTTTTTCGCAATCAGAAACTTTTTCAAGTTTATTTCGCAAATATTTCATACCAAATACTTTTACATGTAGTTTGACTTATAGCCTTTTCACATTTACTCACATCTTTCATCTATCATCAGTTTGGCAAGATGATAACATCTTCCCATAAGAACTATACAGGGCTGAATTTTTAACATCTTTCAACATCTTCAAAAGATATTCCTAACTCACTTTGTTCCGTTCAACATCTTTCGATTATTTTAGTGTCATCACTAGAAAAAATTTATACAACTACCCAGCTAAAAAAATATGTATGGACCATATATGATATCCCATATATGGTTCGGATCTGAAAAATGAGGGTATATGGACATATATGATAATATATTCATACATGTATGTGTAAATATTCCCTCTACAGTATGCAAAGTTCATATTCATACACTCCTGATTCACAAAAGCGTACTGCTATGCAAAAAATTAAATAACTAAAATTACTTTTTTTGATTTTGAACAGGTAGATTGTATTTAATGAAACATTCGTGTGGGCAAATAATGAAAAATGAACTAAAAGTCATTTAATTCATAATTTTAAGTCAAAAGGTGAATCAATTGCATATTTAATTTTTCTTATTTAAAACGATTTTATGTGATATAGCATGTATGCATACATTTTTGTATGGCTCCATATAGATATTACATCTTTTTTCTATATATGGATCCACATACGAAGAGCTTCATGATTAAATTTCCATATATGAGCTCATATATTATAATACATTTCATATATTAGTCCATATATCAATTCATATATAATACTTTTCGCATTTATGTAAATATAATCCCATACATTTCTATACATGAATTCATACATATTCATATATAGTTATATACATTCATATATTAAAAATATATGGACCATATATCATTTTTTTTAGCTGGGTATATACATTTTGTACATACATACTATAAAAATGTATACATATGTATGTATGTATGTATATCTACATATGCATGTACATATGTACACACATTCAAGGCTACATTTTGAAATATCCTTTCCAAAAAAAGATCCGTAAATACTCTAAGATTTTTCCAAATCGAAATAAGTAGTTTCAAATGTCTACGCGAAATCTTTGCGGATAAAGTTTGTAATATTTCTCCATCATCATCGTCCGCTGACATAATTTCTACGAATTCTGTATATTGTAGCATTATTTGTTTCTGCTCCTTAGGAGCAGCAATTAAATCAATTTCTAATGAATTTTTAAATTGCATTTTATTATTTAATTTTTAATTGCTCAAACTCGTAAATTTAATACATGACAGATGAAAGACGTTGTAATATGAACAGGTATTTTTTTCAATTTTCAACATATTCCACGCCTTCCTCAAAGATGCGAGTGAGTGTGGAAAGGGTATTAAACTATAATCTGAGATGGGGAGGTATTTAAACGCATGAAAAGTACGAGCAAGGCACATCAATCAGGTACCCGCGATTCTAAAACAACTATTACAACAGCAACAACCAAATGTACTTTGTTGGTATAAATTACCTTCTTACTTTTCAAAACAGGGTAGCATGTTCATATTGCATGTTTATTATAGAAAATGTCAAACACCATACAAAACTGAATATTCGAAAGGTGGTTATGTATACCCAAATAAAGGCATGCTTTTAGGCTTATACCTACATAATCCAAATTTGACATTTAGATTGGTATAATGACATTAGTCACCTGGTGTAGTGCTGCCACCTAATAAATGCGCCTTGAGTACGAGTATATTTTCACGTGTAAGTAAGACCTAATCGAAAGAAGGCATATATTTAGGGTTGCCAGACGGCCTGGAATGGCATGGATTTTCCAGTTTTTTGAAGCCTTGTCCAGTTACCAGTTAAAATGAAATTTGTCCAGTTAAAAATTAATATCTTTAATTTTGAAAAATATTTATTTTGTCTATTGTATATTTTCAGTTATAGTTTTCTACGGAAAAAAATTTAAGGCCCTATTCATACGAGGATTTAAAAATCCTGTTTTATTTTCAACTCTCTTTAAAGGTTGGTTCTAAAAACATTTTACATTCGTACGAATACCAAAAATCGTGTTTCAAAAACATTGAAAAAATCAACGTGTGAGCTATGTGGAAAAAAATGTTTCTTGCAAATGTGCAATAAAGTCCTGCATAAGACCATTTACAGGAATTTTAGGACATAAAGAATTTTTCAAATCCTTTACTACTAAGAAAACTTCAAAAATAAACGCTAAACAACACCGTTGGCAAGACATTTGTTTCAGTTATTGCAGCTATAGAAGTAAAGAAGAAAATACTATGTGATGGAAAAATTTGTGATGCTTGATTCTTCATATGCATGGGCGCGTATACAAACGTCATGCATGTACATACGCACACACGTTGTGTGTATGATACATACATACACACATAACTTGTGTGTATGACCTTTAAAATTTCTGCGCACATGCAAACGCACACATGCATTTACATTAGTTGTGTGAGCTTGCTTTAAAAAACCATCGTTAAACACATAATAGTTTACCATTTATATCTTACACACGTACTCATACGTACAATATGCAAAATAATAAGCATACACGCATCAACACTACTTCTTTTGAGTGTTTGTTATAGACAAGAAGTCTTCGCGACATCGCTTGAAAACACTCATATACACGTACACCTATACATCCATAGTACTTGGCTTACAAAACGACAGCATTTATGATTGGTTTAGTATAATACATGCCACGAGAATACATTTAAAAAACAAGACGAATTTATATATCAAGACTATTTACGCGGGCCTCTAATGTACAATCTGATTTGTACATCTATTTTGTACCGCACTAACAACTTACAATCAAAAAATATTTTGAAAAAGCATCAACAGTCAAAGCTTTTTTGAACTGTAAGTGCATTTTTAAACTGTCCAGTTATTTTTTTAAAATCCAGGTGAATTGTTGCCAAAGCCCAGTTAATTGGCTTTTGGTATCTGGCAACCCTACATATATTGGTCCCGAAATATCGGAAATCTTTAAAGAATTGTTCAAATCTAAGTTGGTCAATAAAAAAAGAAGAGCATAGGTAGGATTTTCTTGGAAATAGAAGGGCTGATAATTTCGAAGAAACGGCACAAGAAATTCTTTCATATCAACTACTCGCATTTAAGGTGTCGTTTAAATAATGAATTATGTGTGTGTTTTTATTTTCCCAATAGAATAATAAAGCATTTTTTTCAATTCTTGGAATATCGTGGCTGTAAAGGACAACTATTAGAAATAAGAGTTTAGAATATATCTGTTAAGTAAATTTTTGAACCCAGTTAATGCCAAAAAGTCTAAAATTTATTTCTCTTTTTCTTTCAATTTCTTTGCATTGAGCATGCAGCTATAAAATAGACTTCTTATCGAATGTAATGCTGTTCCATTATGTACATATGTATGCTTTAATCAAATTTTATTTTCTTATTAATATTTGTAAAAAAAAAATTAATTAAGAGTAATGTCTGCTCAATCAGTAAACAAATAATTTTGATTGAATATTCAAAGTTTATTCAATAAAATTTTAGTTTTTTAGCGCTTGACTTTAAATTTATGATTTACTGGTTAAAAATTTAATATTCCTTTGTCAGAACATACAGTCTACTATCGTGACTTCAAAAACTTGAATTACAACATCTTATGTGCAAGCGTCTCTCAAATTGATTGGTCACGAATGTACTTTATGCCCTCAGTTGATGAGCAAGTAGAATTTTTGGAGAACAATATTCAACGTCTTTTTGATGAGACAGTTCCGCTAAAATCTAAAATAACATCTTGTAGGGATAAGCCTTGGTTTTCTGCTCACATAAAATCTCTAATCGCTAAAAGAGACTGTGCTTATTTTAGATGGAAGCGATTTAGAACTCCAGAGTTAAAAAACGAATTTAGAACTGCTAGACGTGACGTTAACATTGCCATCAGAGTTGCAAAAACTGATTATTACGCTAGACGTTTTAGCTCTGCAATAAACTCAAGACAAACTTGGAAGTATATTCGTGAGATTGGTGTTGGCAGATTAGAGAGTTCAAGCAGCTGTAAAGTCGATGTCGACGACCTTAATAGAACTTTCACAAGTATACCGTTTCCTCCAGTAGAAAACGCTTTCTACAACTTTACAAGTATAACTTCTAATCTTCACAATAGCGATAGTAACAAGTTTCAATTCACTCGTATAAGCCAATCTGATGTATATTTAAGCTTCAATTTAATTAAGTCAAATGCGGTGGGCTCCGATAACATTCACCCTAAATTCGTTATGATATTGTTACCTCTACTCTTGCCATATATCACACATTTATACAACACTATTATAATGACTAGTACTTTTCCGTTGAAATGGAAATACGCAAAAATAGTGCCTATACCTAAAAAAGACTCTGAGTTCAGGCCAATTGCCATACTGTGCTTTCTATCTAAGGCTCTTGAAAAAATTTTTCACAATCAAATGTCGCTTTATATAAAAAATAATAATTTGTTATCTAATAAGCAATCCGGTTTTCGCCAAAATCTTAGCTGTGTCTCCGCTTTATTGGATGTAACTGAAAACATACGACGTGAACTTGACGAAGGAAAAATTAATTTTTTGATTCTTCTAGATCATTCTAAGGCCTTTGACACTGTTGACCACAGTACGCTTTGAATGAAACTTCAGTATTTCTTTAATTTTTCTAATACGTCAACAAGACTGCTATCATCTTATCTCTCTAGCCGTAGGCAATTTGTTTACGCGAACAACGCCCGATCGTCAGCATTAAATTTATCAAGGGGTGTGCCTCAAGGGTCAATCCTTGGACCACCTCTTTTTTCTATATACTCAAATGATTTACCTAAACAACTTTTGCACTGCAAAATTCATATGTATGCAGATGATGTGCAGTTGTATTTAAGTAGTCCAGCCAATTCAGTTGCTGAAAATATTTCAAGACTTAATGATGATCTAAATAGAATTTATCTTTGGGCAACAGCAAATAGACTTTGTTTAAACTCACAAAAATCAAAATGTATCATAGTACGTAAGAAAACAATTAATAATATTGCTGATGTTGAGATCTTAATAAACAGAGAAAAAATTACTATTGTAAATACTGCCAAAAATATTGGAATAATTTTTAATAACAACCTTACCTGGTCACACCATATTAACGCAGTTGTAGGTCAGAGTTATTCAAAGCTGAGATGTCTTTGGTCATCACAGCACTATACTCCTTTCAATATAAGGCAACTTATTGCTAAGTCTTATATTATTCCTGCCTTAATCTACGGTTGTGAACTTTATGCTAGTTGTGACTCTATTAGCAAAAGAAAGCTTAACGGTTTATTCAACAATATTATTAGGTATGTGTACGGGTTGAAAAGATATGATCATGTTTCTCAATTTTCCTCGAAACTATATGGCGTTTCGTTTAACAATCTTGTTAATATAAGTGTGCTTTTATTTCTTCATAAAGTTATTTATTCTGAAATGCCACGATATCTTACTGATAAAATAAGGTTTGCAAGATCAGTTAGGGGGAAAAAGATTATAGTTCCTTTACATCGTCTCCTAGTTTCCGAATGGCAGTTTTATATACATGCTGCGCGTCTCTGGAATATTCTTCCACATACACAACAACTTAATAGCAACGCAACTAGCTTTAAGCAATTTTTATTTAATTACTTCTCAAACTAGAAACTCAAAACATTGTTTCTATAATATATACACCTAATTATTTAATTTTTGTTAATTTTGTAAATTTGTATCTTAATGTCTGTCTATATGTTTGCTGCCGTAATTTAGTTATGGATATGGATTCCTGTACTTTAAATATAAGATTAATTCTTGTTGTATAGGACTTGAACATACAAATAAATAAATAATATAATAATATAAGTTTTCAAAAGAGCAACAAAAATATAATAAAATGTTATTAATTAAGAAAAAATTAAAAAAAGAAAAAATATTTCTTATATTAAATTTAATCTTGAACATTTTTAATGAAAACGAACACACTCTTAACAACAATAAACTAACTGATACATAAATTAAATATATCAAAATAATTTAGTAAAATGAGGCGTGCAAAAATTTAAACGTGTTTGCTTATACATATAATTTTTACATTTTCAAATATTTTTAATCGTAAATAAAACAAAATTATGAATTCTCTCACACTCTTTTTATTTGCTTTCTTGCCTTATTTGTTTTGTTTTTTTTTTTGGGGTTACAGTTTACACGAAACAATACAATAAATAGGAGTTAAAAAATAAAAAACCAAGAGAATAAACAAAAACCGGTAACAAAAGAATATATTCTGATATGAGACTTACCGTTCGCATTGCCGCAACGTCCATGACGCTATAATCCATAAAGACACCATAAATACTAGTAACACTGTACCCGGACATATTGTCATTAAGGTTTTTAGAACAAATCTAAACGGCGTAAAATAAAAGGATGAAAAGGAATATGTATATAAAATTTTATGTGGAAAGTTTTATTTAAAAATTATGATGAAAGACTGCTAAAGGGATAAGAAAATTTCTGCTAAAATGTTCTGTAGTAGAGAAAAGTATAATGCTAGATTTTAAGTTATACAAATACGAGTGCTATTTTCGGCTGTGCCGAATCTTATGTATATACCTACGGTGACCATCCGTTCTGTATTACACAGAACAGTACTGTATTTGAGCGTCCTGTTCTGTATAAATTATTGATTAGGAAATAACTTTGAAAAGTTTTGTATTTTATTTACTGTTCAGTATTTGTTCTGTACTTTCATAACTCAAACTGCATTTAAAAATTTTAACGCAGTTTCTGCAACAATACTGTTAATCACATAGCGTCTATACCTGCTATAATATCAAATATATTTCTATCAGCAACCGTCAAATTTCATAGCAGAGCGAATTATATTAAGTGTGGAATGCAATATTAGTATTATATTAATATTATGTCAGATATTATAATATTGTTTTCATAATATATATTTAGAAAACAATATTATGATATCAAGTGTCAAAAATCGCACACATTCATATATACGTGAAGAGAATTTTGTGTATTAAAGTGAAAATTAATACTTTTTGATAAAAAAAAATGCGGAAATGTTTTAACTATGCACGATTTATTAAGGAAATACCAAAATTTTTACAAAACACACTACTATTACAATAAACGAAGATGATAACTGCACGGCTGCCTGATATTTATGAAATATTATGATATTTACAAGAGTATGTTTTCCCCTACATAGATATTAATATCAATATTAATATATTTTTCTTCTTATTCTGCCGACGTTCTCTCTCATATTATATCAGAGTTAATATCAGGTATAGACGCTATGTAAACATTGAAAAAGGGCTTAATATATCAACTTTGCAAATGCCGCAGTTCTATAAAAATACAGAAACAACATGAGTTTTATTTCCCCAATTTGTCTACATTGAGAGCCTGAATATGAAATTTGTCTCTGTAAGTGACACCTTATGTTTTAAATCTTATTTTTGACGCTCCCGCTGCAGGAGCTTGGCTTTTCTTCGTCCATTGTCAAGCTACTTTATTTCATGATTATATAACGCAGATTGAGTCCCAAGAATATGTATGACTAAGGTCTCTCTCATTATTAATGAACTTAAGTTTATAATCCCACAATAGAGAGGAAATAATTTTGCCTATGGCTGTTAAAAAATCGTAATTGAGCTAAGCCAGAAAAATGTTATTTATACGGATTAGTTTAAATCTGATGCAAGCCGATATTATGCAGATTGTATGGAATACTTAAATCAATGGCATACTGCCTACTATGAAATTGGAACTCCTACGTGGAAAGATGTTAAATCCAGTTTTGTTTTCATTAAGGATAAAAGAAATGAGTTAAACATAAATGACACCAAATAATTTGATGAATTAACTCATGTTAAAAGATATATCTTTTTACAAAAATTAAAGGAACATAATGAGAATCAAAAATCTGTAGAAGAGCGGTGGGTAAAAATGTTTAATCATTTTAAATAAAGAGACATAAGTTTCCAAAATATGTTGAAAGTTGTCGAATTCAGTGAATGTTTATTTGGTTCCAATGCCCCAACAGAAAGAGTATTTTCTGTTTTAAATAATATATGGACCAGTAAAAAAAACTTAAGTGAAGATGGATAGCATCAAAACGCTTTTAATAATTAAAATAAACTATGATTTAAGTTGTATTGAGTTTAAAAAACATTTAAAAGGAAATCAATGCTTAGTAAGACAAATTTATTCCACAGAAAAATACCAAAATTAAAACCACGAGTATTTATGTACCTACTAATTTTTCGTACTGGGGTTCTACTGTGAAGATTAGATTATGCAATTACATTGTTCTGTTACTTCTTGAATTTTGTTTGTTAATTTTGCCTTTGTCAAAAAAATAAAATTTTAAAAAATCCATGAAATTCCATATGTTTAATATGTCATTTGCTGTTTGTTAAATATTTCCTTGTTCTGTATTTTAATTTACAAATTATGGTCACCCTATATATACCCTTCACCAACGTACGAATATATATATTTGTGAACCAATTATTCATTTTTGGTTCTAGTGCAATTTTTAGTAAGTGACCCGAGAGGTCACTTAAAAAACTTCATTCAAATATTTTTTTCGATATTAGCAATAAGTTGAATATTTTATTCTATACTCTGTATTTAAGATATATTTTGCATTCACCCTTATTCCAGTTGTCATACAATACCAAAAAATTGGGCCTTGTTTGCTCGCTCTTAAAATGTTCAAAACCCGTGCTACTTTTTAATAACCCTACAATAGTCTTAGTATTGTACCTCCGCACCAAGTTAAGTAACTTGCTTTATATTTTGCCGTATTTAGCCCGCCGCACAGTGTTCGATTTAAGAATTTAGGACGACGAGAACCATAAATTTGTAAATAATTAACATACGAGTCCTAATTTTTTATATTTTCATATTAAATTTGTTCTTATTAAATTTATTTATGTATTTGGAGCATTCACAAATTATGTACTTTTAACTTATTTTCACACATGTTTTACATATACAGAAGTAAAAGAAATTTCATAAATTAACAATAATATAATAAAATTATTTATATATTTGTGATATTCACAAACGGTCTAATTCATAAAAAATATTTTAGGTTTATTACAGGTTTATTTGGAAAATTTCCCATAGAAATATGTCAAATAAGCGATTAATAGACCTGAAATATTTCTTATGAATAAGGCAGAAAGTATGTACTCTAAATTTATGTTCACACATATTTTACAATAAAAAAAGTAAAAGAAATTTCATAAATTAACAATAATATAAAAAAATAACAATAACTTATTCTGAGTTGCTGCTCATATTGTACTTATGAAAAAAAAAAAAATTAATGGGGCAGCATGGGGCAGGAATTTTATGTAAAGTCTATAACAGTAAGGTTGAAAGATTACAGAAACGTTTATGGACGTGGTGAAACGGATGGATATCAAAAGATTTCGTCTGACCAAGTTAGTTTCTTTGGTAACAATTGTAAAAAAAAACTCACTTTGCTTAACACTTAATAAAAAACTTGCCATTTATTAGAAAATAATATGTTTTTGTGTGTTAGTTCAAAAGAAGTCAAAATTAACAATTGAATTTAAAAATTTTAATATCGCATCTACAACGCCATCTTTTTACTTTTGAAATTGCAATAAATACCCATAGCATTTTTTTGTTTTTCTTTTTTCTTTTAACATGTCATTTAGAGTACCGTTACAAGCATACAAGCTGAAAGATATACAAGAATCATATAGTTTTAAGCTAGTCTAAGTCTTCGCTTACAAATAGTGGTTAATTTAAATTTTTAATTAACTTTATTTTTTTATTTTTGTCGTCCTATTTTCTGAAATCGAACACTGTGCGCCGCCGCACTGTGGATTTTACGAAATGGCGGCCAAAAGCCATTTTTTATGGTCACTGATTGAAAAATGTTAAAGTTCATTCGAAAGTAGACACTAGTAAACCTCGGGAGCCAAAATCTTAAAACTTTATTTCAACTATATCACAGTGAACAGGGTGACTCAAAACGGCCCTTTTTTGTTTTATAAGATATTCAATCGAAATAAATTTTGTATAATTACCTTACTCGTTAGCTTTCAGTACGAGAAAAGTAAAGTCTTTATAATTATTAGAAATTAATTTTTTTTTTCTTTTAAAAAGTTCCAAATATTCCTAAACTCTTCCATTTAACAGAGCATAAGTTCCACAGGTCAAAAGGCAACACAAAAAGATTGGCACTTTTTTGTAGCCGAGACTCTCCTCTAAACGCCTATACCCCACTGTACACCCGGGACGATCCGACCGTGACCACCAGAATAATTTTTCTGACACAAGGTCAAAATTTTTTGCAAAATTTTATAACATAGTTATAAAAATGTTTTTTCTGTAATGCTATTTTTTGAAGTATTTTAGTTTTTTTATCAAACCGCTATTATGAAAGGCGGTTTTTAGATGGATAGCCGTATTTGTAAATCATGTACAGTTGGTCACAAAAATATCTTGCCACTTAAAATAAAGTAAATTTATATAATTCAGGTCACAAATATAATTTGCTTTTTTAATAGATTTAAAGGCATGTAACAAGCACTCGTCAGGTAAAACTACAAAATTAAAAAGGATACCGCAATTAGGGAATTTTTTTTTTGTTTATTTATGATTGTTAAATTAAAATTAAAATGGAAATTCCGGAAAAAATGTATGCAAAATAGAAGCAAGTCCAAGGCGCGCAAAGAGGATTTTGAAAAATACTCTTACCCCTAATGAAGATAAGAAATGTACTCCACAAGAAGCGTTAGCACTATTTTTGGATTTAAAATTAACTAAAAATCAGTATAAGGAATTGCGGAAGCGACCCAATGAAAAGAATTCTGGGATTTTTCCAGAGTATAGAGATTTAGTTGCTGTCAAAAAAGAATGCTTACCTACACAAACTGCTATAACTGTCACTTCCTCTTCAGCAGAAATAAAATTGCAAGATCTTCTTGAACACAATGCCGAACAGTTTTTAAATACACGATCAGTATCTAGATCGTTTCAAAAAACTTGGAACTAGCAGCATTACTTTAATTTCTAAATGGGGATATGATGGGCCCTTTGGCCAGAGACAATACAAGCAGTGTAGTGCCGAAAATTCATCAGATGCTGATTTATTTATGATATCTTTCGTTCCATTGTGCTTAACAAGAAGTTATACCGGCCTTGAGCCGTCAACTAGTAGAGCAACAGAAATTGATATATGGAAAAATGAAATACCCTCATCAACAAAGTATTGCAGACCAATAAAATTTACATTCAGAAAAGAAATAAGAGATGTCATAACTGAAGAAGTCAAAATGATAAAAGATCAAATTAAAGTCCTTTAACCTGTAATATTTACAGTAGATGAATGTGTCTCTCAATGATGAATTCGGATTGTCCCCTGTTCATGCTAGAATTCGTTTTATGGAGCACATTCTTAAATTAGGTCATGATTTAGATTTTGGTCCTCTAGGCGAAACAGTGAGAAAAAATAAAGAATATGAAGAAAAAAGAAAGCAGAGAAAATAAAACAAATTCAAGAAAAATATTTAGAATTAGGCATAAGGATCGATCAACCAAACCAAAGAGAAGGAAACACAAATGATGGAAATACAGCAAGATTTTTTTCAGATCCAAAAGCTGCAGTATCTATTACAGGTGTAGACTTGGAACTAATAAGACGATTCAACATTATATTACAAGTTCTAGCATGCAGCAGAAAGATAAATGCAAACAAATTTGGAGAGTATGCCAAAAAACAGCTATACTTTACCACGAAAAATACTCTTGGAGATATATGCCACCCACAGTTCATAAAATTTTGTACCATCGGGAACAAATAATTCAACACAATATGCTACCAATTGGAGATCTGTCTGAAAAAGCGCAAGAAAAAAGAAAATTTTTTCAATATAAAAGGCTTTAACTAGGAATGTAACTAATACCAGTTTAGCGCATGCGAATGCGAATACTACATTTTAATTTTTGCGAAAGCGAATGCAAATATTACAATACGTTAAAAAATCGCATGAAAATAAATTTATATAAGAACATGAACTTGTATTACATATGTACATGGATGTACTACATATAGCATTTTATTTAAACTGGGTCTCGCATTGAGCAAATATGTATTAATTTATTAAAAACACGAATTCATAAAACAGAAGGATACATACATATGTTTGTATATGAAATTAATGAGTGACACTTGTTTCGCGTGGAATTTACTACAACAATGACTAGTTAAAATTTGTTTGCGATTAAAATTGTTTGTGCGAAATAATGAATGATGCTCAAAACATTTTTTAAAAGTTTTAACAGACTAGTCTTAAGTAGAAAATACTGCTGCCGAAAATACAATGCCTTTTCTTTTTCAAAAAACTAAATAGGTATATTTCCAAACACCGCTGGACTTTAGTTTAATTTTGATGCTTATGAGAACTTTTTTATAGAAAAGCTTTCTGATAAAGCTTTGAAGAATGCCTTACTTATAAGTCAGCTACGTCCAAGCCATGTGCACAATGTGCAAACTTTTATAAAGAGTTTTTTGTGCTTTCACATCGACGAGATGACAACTTTCTTAAATAAAATTACTTGCCGACTTAAAAATTGTTTGCAGTTCGTTAAAAAATGCCAACTATGCACACATATTGAGCAGTTGCAAAGCATGTGCAACAGTTCATCACGCATACGCAGAAAAAATTCGCAGAACTTCTGCATAAATTTGCTGAATCTACGAACATACCCTATATGTATATTTTTCATGCCGGCTTAAAATAAATTTCGTGTTTTTTACGTTTGTTAATGGCAATTTTTTTCGTAAAAGAAGTACAAAATTTTTTGTCTTAAATATTCGCATACATTTTAGCAAATGCAAATAGCAAAAATAAGTGAAAAATTTGCAAATGCGAACATTCGTTACATTCCTAGCTTTAACCATTCTTAAAACAAAACATGAATTCAATGTATACTTTGTACCAATGCATATGTAATTAATAAAATAATATTTTCAAAAAAATTTTCGAAAAAGAAACTTTAAATTCATTATTTGCGTGTATCAGAAATCACTTATAGCAAATCTTTCTTGCAAATTTGAATTAAAAAAATCTCAATAAAATTAACATTAACTTAAACTAAAATTTATATGATCTCTGACAGTTTTTGCAGAATGACTATGACAGGCTTTCTTATACAGTGATCATAATTAATATGTAAAAACAGTACAAAAACAGTACATACATGAAAAAATCAGTATATTTGCGTACTGATTTGCTAGTTATGCATAAATCAGTACTTTAAACAAAAATCAGTACATGTACTGGCAAAATCAGTACGACTGGCAACCCTAGACTACAGATTCTTTCGCGAGCACAACACACGAAAAATTTCCAGATACTGTACTAATGAAGACTTGATTACTATTTTATTATGCACATCAGATCCATATATGTCAATATTCGACAAAAGTGGAAAACTAGCTCTATTGAATTAGACATAGAAGCTAAACTACTTCTAGAAGATGAAAGTCAAAGCTATTTAGAAGAAATATTTTCTGAAATTGTTTAAATAATAGTAATTTTAATTTTTAAGTTTACAAATTTATTAAAATTTTGCGTACAATATTTATTTATTTATTTATTTAGTACATATTATACAAAGTAAATTTGTATAATATGGTGTTGCACAAGTATGGGCGGAGTAACTAGACCATATGCCCAAGATGGTATTAACAGTATTTTAAAAGTTTTTGTGACTGACTGTACACGACCTATGCCTTGACATAGGAAGTAGCAACGTGGTTGTTAAAGAAATTCCACAAAAAACCGCAAGGTTTTACGGTTATCCGTGGCAGATCAGTCAACCAGTGCGAGCGAGACGAAAAACTCTCGAAGGCCAAACAACACGAACAAGCCTGACCGCACTTAAGAAATAATTACGATGACGCGAGAGATGTTCCTCAACCATGAGCTGCTTAACGACTGAAACAATATTTATGTTTTTTTTTGGATTTAAATAGAAACCTACGTCTTCTTCATTAAAACCTCTTTATCTAAGGAACACTTATAACAATGTTTGCATTTTGGATGTTCACTTCTTGATAAGCTAATTTTTAACTAAAACTTCTTCAAAAACCAACCTTTGGCCCTTCGTTCTAAGAATTTCACGGGGGCCAAAGTTTGGCACTTTCTGAAAGAACTTTAGTTTTTAATAAGTATAAGTTATAAATAAGACACAAAATTTAAGACTTTGTGCAAAATAAATCTTTTAAACAAGTTTTAACACCTCGCTTTTGTACCAAAAATCAGCTAAAACTTAAAATGCATTTTAAATCTATCATAACTATTTCTCTAACCGGTTGATTTTAGGGTTTTATACCTTAAACTTAAAGCCTATGGTCTCACCGAGTGAATAAAAGAAACCGCAATACAAAATTCCAATCCAGTCAAAAGTTATATATTTTTGACCGCTATCTCGCGAAATGGTCCTTTGTGCGCCGGGGTGTGGATTTTAGCTACACGGACATTGGTGTTGGGTCATAATGACACACGTATTAAAATCGAGCTTTTTTGCTATATTTATGAAAAAATATATACAATTTTGATTGAATCTAACTTTATTAAGGAAATAAAACATGACTTTTTTTAAAAATAACATATTTATTTTTATTTTTAAACAAAAAATATTTCATATTAAAAAAGTTAACAAAGGAGACTTCTTCTAGCTTAAACATAACAAACACTTATTTTTTTATCTGTCTTTAAAAATTGACATTTATATGCATTTATGACTTATTAATGTTTATGAAAAAATAAGAAAAAATCAGTTGGAAGAATCATCATTAATGTAATCGGCGAAAAGAGGTATGATATGTTGACTGTGGGAATGGGTCATATTTACCTTTTTTATCTTTCCGCATGTGTTACTCAGAGTACAATCGTTATGCGACTGAATTGAGATTTAAACATTCAGAGAGATTCAATACCTCCAGCTATTAAGATGAGCGTAGAGAAGAGAAGTACATTTTTACAATCACAATCAATTCGAAAAGGCACGGGTAATTTTGACCCTTCCCCCCGGCGCGGGTTAACAAATTTTTGATGTTGCAAAATTGCAACAACATGTATGAATTCATGTATGGAAATGTATGGGATTATACATTGCAAAACTATTATATATGAAGTAATATATGGACTAATATATGAAATGTATTATAATATATGAGCTCATATGTATATGGAAATTTCATTATGAAGCTCTTCATATGTGGATCCATATATAGAAATAAGATTTAATATATGGAGCTATATAAGAATGTATGCATACATGATATCTCACATAAGATCGTTTTTGCAATCAAAAATTTTTGGATTTTATCACTGGTGAATTGGAAATCCATTAGGAAATACATACGGTAGAAAATCCATTAGAAAATACATAAGTTTATATGCGTACCCTCAACGTTAAAAAAAACTTTTGTTCCAAAGGAAAAAAAAACCATTCTTGTATGATTTTATAAATTGTGGGCCCCATTTGATATATCAATGAATAATCAAAAGAATAATCCAGTCATTAATTTTATAGAAGATAACAGAATTCTCTAGATAAGAAACAAAGTTCATATTACTGCAAAAAATTATATTGAAAACTATTGTTAGACGGATTATATTTTCTTTTATAATTAATTGCATTAGTTTTTAATCTAATATGAGTTTTGTGTTTCTTAAATAATTGATTCACCATTTGACTTAAAATGATGAATGAAATGACTTTTAGTTCGTTTTTCATTATTTATCCAAACAAGTGTTTCATTAAATACAACACCGCAGTTCAAAATCTAAAAAAAGTAATTTTAGTAATCTAATTTATTGCACAGCAGTGCGCTGTTTTGAATCAAGGGATTATGAATATGAACTCTGCATAATGTGGAGGGAATATTTACACATTCATGTATGAAAATGTATCAATATATATAATCATATATGCCCATATGCCCTCATTTTTCGGATCCGAACCATATGTGATATCATATACATATGCTCCATACATATTTTTTTAGCTGGGTAGGTACTTTTATATACAATAAATTCATTTTCCAACGCTGCAATTATCCTTTCAGATTTTTCTGATTCTTTATATCAATCTAGTAGCTCTTAAAAAAATTATAAAGTATGTTAAGTGAACAAAAAGTTACTTTAATATCAAAAAAAAATCAAAGATTCCAGCTTGGAACTGTGGTTTTAATTTTTTTATTTTTTACACTATGACTTTTTACCGTTACTTTTCTAGAGTTTATTGACAAAAGGGTTACAAAGGTGATCAAAGGGGTAGCAACATAAAGGAGAATTCAAGAAAAATGCAGGGGAAAAAGTCATAATGTAAATCCCGTATAGGTGCTTAGTTTATAAAGAAAAAGAAAACAAATAATTAGACCTAGTTACTTTTATATATCACAAAAAGTAGTATGATGTGACCGAATATGGCCCATAGGCTAGGTAAACATAATGAATAAATAAATGAAAAATTAAAAAGTGTAAGTTTCACAACCCTGGAATCATCCTTTTTGGTTTTTTTGATTTCTTGTACCAATATCTTTCTTTTAAGAATATGTATAAGATAAGTTTAATTTATATATAAAACTAAATTTTCTATATTTAGAAAAAGGAAAAATTAGTTTTAGCTAGTTACTTTTATATGGCAAACTAAATTTTAAGTTTTCCAGCTCTGAAACCGTCTGCTCGATTTTGCTGAGTCTCAATAGCAGTCTATTTCGGACCATTTCTGACACACCAGTCTAAGACCGAAGTCTATAACTTTTCTGGGAGCTTCGGAAAACCGATTTCACCTAGAGACAGACGGGCACACAGGCATCGCTTATTCATATTTCCTATGCATAAGGATCCAGAATATAATTATATACTTTATGGATCGCTTATTAATATTGTGGAAATTACTCACGGAATGACAAACCTATATACATATACTCTTTACCATTTGTGGTGAAGGGCATACAAATTTATTGAAATACCTGTGAATTTCATGTTTATACCAACTGGTCTAGGCGCACGGCAGTGCACCAGGCCAAGTTCCGGCCAATGC